>NLAP01000006.1:0-600000 GCA_002374725.1 Metschnikowia hibisci | reverse complement strand
TGTTAAACCATCTGTTTTGGTTAATGCTTATACATGTGATAAATGTGGATATGAGATATTTCAAGAAGTTAATCTGAAGGTATTTTCTCCGTTGACGGAGTGTACATCACCTGTGTGCAAGACCGATAATCATCGAGGCCAATTATTCATGTCTACAAGAGCATCGAAATTTTCTTCATTTCAAGAAGCCAAAATTCAAGAAATGGCTAATCAAGTTCCTGTTGGACATATTCCTCGTATGTTAACCATTTATATCGAGGGTGATTTGGTTCGGCTGATGAATCCTGGTGATGTGGTGGATGTTTCAGGGATTTTTTTACCTTCTCCATATACTGGATTCAAAGCATTGCGTGCTGGTTTATTAACGGAAACTTTCTTGGAGGCTCAGTATGTGCGTCAACATAAGAAACAATATGAACTGTTGGAATTGGATGCGGAGGCAACGGCTAACATTCAAAATTTGCATAAACAAGGTGGAGTTTATCATAAATTATCACAATCAATTGCTCCAGAAATCTATGGCCATGAAGATGTTAAGAAAATCCTTCTTCTTTTGTTATGTGGAGGAGTGACTAAGGAAATGGGAGATGGAATGAGAATTCGTGGTGATATTAATATTTGTCTTATGGGAGATCCAGGAGTTGCCAAATCTCAGTTATTAAAGGCAATTAATAAAATTGCCCCTCGGTCGGTTTATACTACAGGCCGAGGTTCTTCTGGTGTTGGTTTAACAGCAGCAGTGATGAGAGATCCCGTAACTGATGAAATGGTACTTGAAGGAGGAGCTTTGGTTTTGGCAGATAACGGAATTTGTTGTATTGATGAGTTTGACAAAATGGAAGAATCTGATCGTACAGCTATTCATGAAGTTATGGAACAACAAACCATTTCTATTTCCAAAGCAGGAATTAACACCACTCTTAATGCAAGAACTTCGATTTTGGCTGCAGCAAATCCTCTTTACGGCAGATATAACCCGAGATTATCACCACATGAAAATATCAATTTGCCTGCGGCTTTATTATCCCGTTTTGATATTATGTACTTGATGTTGGATCAAGCAAGTGTTGCTGCTGATGACCAATTGGCGCGGCACGTGACCTATGTGCATCAATATAATCGGCAACCGAAAATGGATTTTGAACCATTGGATCCTGTGACTATTCGTCAGTATATTTCAGTGGCTCGAACTTACAGGCCCACGGTTCCAAAATCCGTTGGTGATTATGTGACTCAGAGCTATATTAATATGAGAAAAGAGGCTCAGCGAAATGAGGGATCAGTTAGGAAATTTGCCCATATTACGCCCAGAACATTATTGGCAATTTTAAGGCTTTCACAGGCTCTTGCACGAATTCGGTTTGGTGAAGAGGTTAATCGAAATGATGTTGATGAAGCTTTACGCTTACTTGAGGTATCCAAATCATCTATGGAATCTAAAGAATATGTGAGAGAAGATGCAACTTCACAGATCATGAATTCAATTCGTCTTTTATTGGCAGAAGAGAATAGCAATCAAATCAGCATGGCTGAATTGCGGGCCCGGATTTTGGCCAAAGGTTTTACTGCTGAACAGCTCAATTTGTGTATTCATGAGTATCAGACTTTGGGCTTATTTCAGTTACTTGATGGTGGAGAAAGCCTTTTGATTATTGATCATGAAATGGAGATTTAAGGTGATGGCAAGATGAGAAGGAATTGACAATGTGAAGATGTTGAAACAATATTGAATTCTTGTTATGATCTTCTGAGCTAATTTGAAGTGACTACTGTTTATTTCTAGAATCCTAGAATTGATAGGGTTAAATCCTAGAATTGATAGGGTTAAATCCTGGAATTAATAGGTTTAAATCCTGGTACTCAAAGACACAAGTTCAAATTGTGACTTTTGAAGACTTGAGGTGTTTACACTGATTTTTTATCAATTGTTGATTTTAGTTGTTGATTCTGATTTTTGACTTGCTGGAAGTTTCTCTGGACTCTTTGATGTGGACTCCAGACTTTATGGATCTGCACCTGGTTTCGAGATCGAAAGAAGACTGTATGTATAATTAAAGCCTGTGTGGCTCAATAAATGTATTCAATAACAATACTTGTAGAATAATTAAAAATCTTGACTTTCCGAAATCAACACTATTAAAATTTGCTGGTACTTATTTGGGTGATAAAGGGTCCTGCACACAAGACAAACAATCTATCGGGCCCTTTTAATCTTGGTATCATAATACTTTTTTACTTGGAATTCAATGGTTGTATGATAAAAAAGGTCCTGCACATTTCACTTATCCTCTTACTTTGCCATGAAAAACTTCAATTCCTGTATATACTACCTTTCATACTATAAACCCAAACATCCCACTACATAAACTACCTAAAAAGCCCCAACAACTCATTCAAATTTTCTTAACTTTTTCAAATTTACCTATTCAACATTATTTTAATTATTATCATCACATTAAGATATCCTGCACCCAGTAACTGGACTAATTAACCAACTCTAAATCAAGAAAGTTTCTACTTATTCATAAATCAAGAGAGTTTCTACTTATTTAATTATAAAAATTTATAAGAATTGAGAGAGTAAGATGAAATAGAGAAAAGTAAATTTGTTAATTGATGAGTCTTCACCAAGGATGGTGAGTGACTATTTATACTCTAATCTAGCTGGCTCAAAATAACTAGACGAAACTCTTGATTTAGAATTTGGCTGGCTAAAGGCATGTTGAGAATTGGCTGGCTAAGGCTTTATAGGAATTGACCGGTTTAGGCCTTTATCGGGTCCTTAGCACAATTGCTGTTTATTCATTACTTTCTAGAAAGCTATATAAATGTGAAACCAAATAGGTACGGCTAGTTTAATTTAGAAAATCATTTTTATATTATTACACTGAAAGCTTCACTTTATAATGTATATTTAGTCATGCATGGCTTAATCATTAAGTGAAGCATGTGCCTAGATGCAGGAACAGTCAAATAACTAATAAATAATTATAGAAATTAATTTAGTTATATTTAATCATTACTTCAGCATAATTCTTAAATTATTAAATGCCTGAAAATCTATTATTTCATCCTAATTTCTGAACTTAATATGGATATTATGAGACTAGTCATTACTCAAGTTTAAATCAAGTTCCACTCATCTTCGAAAAGTCAAAAAAAGTATTTAATTAATACTCGATACTTTGGTAATAATTTGGTAATAATTTGGTAATTTTTTGGTAATTTTTTGGTAATTTTTTGGTAATATTTTTTTATATTATGAACCTTAAAGTATAGATATATTAGGAACTCACGTGATCAGTGCTTTGACCATCTCTAATTCTTTACAAAACATCAGGATATAAAATCAATTAATAAATTTCAGATTACATTTAGTTTTTATTGGTCAAAATCAAATACTGGGAAACTTTACTTTAATTTCGTAAATGGTTTTACCCCATAAATGGATCTCTACCCAAGAAATCTATATACTGTTGGCTGAAAATTAGTAAAATTATTTTGATTTCTATAAAACTTTTTTGAAATAAACTCATTTTGATAAAATTTGAAATTTACAAATTGTAAGGTTTATTATTTGGTGAGAAATCTTAGTATTACTGATCCACAGCTTGAAATACTAAGAGAAGAGACTTTAAACCATGGAAAATTCAAGGAAAAAATACACACAGTTTTAAAATTCAAGCAGGTTCTTTTTAATTATGTAAATTTTTTTTTTTTTTTTTTGATTTCAGGAAAGTTTAGGTGCTTGAATTTCAAGTTAAAAATGTGAATTTCTGGAATGAGCCTGCGGTGAAAGGTAATGTTCTTGAAATTTGGCCCAATTGGGATTAATTGGGCCTAATTGGGATTAATTAGGATAAATTATAGTTGGGAGCTTTTTTTTTTCTAAAATGTATTCTATTAAGGCTGACTAATGGTCATTCGTATAGCAGTACTTTCAAAATTCTATATACTCAAATTTTGATAATGCTAGACTTACTTTTTTTTTCACCTCTTTAAAATATTCTTATTATTAGGCCGGTACTTAGTAATTTTAAGTTTATTATTCCATCTTTTAGAAGCTCACAAAGAATTTATAAGGGCATACCTCAGAGCAGATCTTGTTCCATTTATACTAAATTAGATTTCCATGGTCTTACCAATATATAATCATCAGAGCCACTACTTGAATCCACCATCAAGTCTTTTCACTATCATTTAATTGTACAGTTTAGTTTATTATCAGATTGTACAGTTTAGTTTATTATCAGATTGGTCAGTCTAATTTATTATCATTTGATTGCACAAATTTAGACTGTCTCTTTATAAAGATTAATCATCAATTAACATTAACATTTAATTACAATCATAAATTCTATATAAAAAAGAGCCCGACTTATCTTTACCCGAACATCCCTAAGGACTACATCCCTAAGGGTTGACTCTGTAGCTCATGTAAACTTCAAGTTTTTCTGATAATCACTTGTAGATCTTGACCAAAACCTCAAAAGTCAATAGGATTGCCTTATTGAATGGGAATTTCAAAATTAAGGTGTCATATTAATATCATATAAATCGGTAGTGAGTATTCTCAATTTAATAATCCCCTCCCCCCTCCATCCAAAATTTAAAGGAATCCAAAAAACTATGAAATAATCATCATGTTTTAATTTAATCTTTAAATGTCCACCAATTTTCTTAAATCCTTCGGTAATGTATATTAATGTACCTGGAATCTATTACTACGAGATAGATTACCCAATACTTTTGATGACTACTTATTAAAGCTTTCTGTTGCTCGAGCTGTCTAAAACCGGATCTAGTTTATTTAATTTCTCTGCTGCTCAAGCTGTCTGGAACTTAATCAAGGTTAATATTTAAAAGGAAGTATGTGCAGTCCAGAATTGAAATTCATCAAATTATCATTTACAACAATAATCAAAAATGCCTAAACCAAAAGTACTCTTAATTCTTTACGAAAGAAAGGAACATGCCAAGCAGAAGCTAAACTTACCTGGATATCTTGAAAAGGAGCCAAGATTACTTGGATCTATTAAAAACAAATTGGAAATTTCGAGACTTGGTAAAGTATTATGGCTATGAGTTGGTATCTATTACCTCCAAAAAACCAATTGGCTCTTTGGTAGTTGATGAATATTTGAAAGATACAGAAGTAATTATTTTCACTCCATTCTACCCAGTCTAAATCACCAAAGAGAGAATTGACCAATCACCAAACTTAAAGATCTGCATCATCTCAGAATTAGGATCTCACCAGCCACATGAAGAATGGAGTTTGGTTGGTGAATACCAATCGTGGAGAAATTTTGTAACTTGCAAGATAATGCAGTCTATATGAATCACACTAAGATATAAATTAATCCTTTTTTTACCTTTCTTAAAGAGTCATCAATCAATAAACTCGCTTTTCTCAATGTCATGGTATTTCGCTAAACCTAACAATTTGATTGTTTCAATATAAAGGAATGAATTCTTTTTCTATTCACTATTTTTGATAACTTTTGCTGCTATTTTCAGAATAAAGATGTTCTTGTTTAATTTAATTAAGGTGTATACCTTGATATTCATCATGATTCTGAGTGAGGAGATGTAATGTTGAACAAGAAAAAAATGCCCACCCCAAAACTGTCACATCAGGGGAATCTGATTGTCTAACTTAAACATAGTATTGCGATGAATACCAGTACAAAAAAACCAAATTTTAATAACCGAATCCAAATCCAAATTCTAAATAACCAAATCTAAATAACCGGAACATCCATAAATTTCAGTCTGTTTAAGCCACAAAGTCGGAATAACTATTTCTTTATTTTGAATCGGAATAATCTATTTTTGATTTTGATTTGGAACAACCATTTCTTTATTTTGAGTCGGAATTTCACTTGATTTGGATTGAATTTTAGTCATGGTTTATCGAAACCGTTGGATGGTCTTCTGTCATGATTGAACATCATGTGACTAGAAATCAATTGAACATCATGTGACCAGAATTTTAACATTGTTTAGGAATGAATAAATACTAAATATTTCTTTTTATTTCGATAAAGACATAATAGTATAAAAGTCAATGTAGAATGTCTTTTTTTTTTGGGATTTTTTAGCACTTTTATTAATATCTGACACGTTTTAGCACTTTTGACGATGAAACCAAAAATCGATGCATTAAACTTTCTTACAATTTGAAATAACCTAATCAATTAATCCAAACAAATTTATCACTTTCCGCAGATACTAATTAAAAATTCATTTACTTTATTTTTTATGGCGGACTGCATATAGTTCACTGACCGGTTGCTCGCACATGCAGGATCGCGCATTATCTTGATATAATCTTGATATATTCTTGATAAGTAAATACAATAAATGAAAAGGAACCATTGCAATCAACATCAACCTGCACAAAAGCATACGGGCTTTATTACCCAATTAGGAATGCCGTTCCGCTCAACTATACTACAAAATACTGATCTGGTGGCACGTGACCATCTCGCAAACGAACGCACTTATTTAGCTTGGATCCGTACTGCACTTATGATGATGACATTATCTTTAGCGTTTCTTCAAATGTACACGGTGCAGGATCGGGCTAGACAAATACTCTATGCCGAACATGTGGTCGAAATCGGCGACGGTTTCGGCCTTTTACGCGGGCTTGGCCGCCCGCTAGGTGTCTTGACAGGAGTTTTCTCGATTTTGGTGGTTTTTTCGGGGGTTTTTCGGTACTTCAGTGTCCAAAACGCTTTACGCCGTGCAGAGTTTCCTGCATCACGCTATATAGTCGCCAGCTTGTTTGTGTGGTGTGTCACGGTAATGGCATTGGCCATGGCGGTGAACGGCTGAGTGTCACGTGCAAGTCACGTGCTACTCACTTGAATTTCACGTGCTGTTCACGTGCCGTTCACGTGGTGCCATTCACGTGACTCTCACTATTCTCAAACTTAAGCGCGCCTCTTCGCTTGGACGAACAGCAATAACATGTCACAATATTCGTCAATGACCGTGGTGCAACTCAAAGAGGCCTTGAAGGAAAAAGGACTTTCCGTTGAAGGCAAGAAAGCCGAACTTATCAGCCGTTTGACCGAAGCTCAACCTGCTAGTGAGGCGGGCGAGTTGGATGACGAAAAGCCAGGGAATGGACAGGCAACAAATGAAATTACTGTGAATGGTGAAACTACAGAAAATGGTGAAAGTTACAAAAATGATGAAGGTTCGGAAAAAGTTTCTGGAATTGAAAATTCTAAAGAAGCCAACGAGGAAAAAGAGGAAGTGGAGCAGCCAGTGGAGAAGAAGGAAAAGCCCAAAGTTTTAAGCGCCGAGGAACGCAAACAACTCGCCGTGGAGCTTTTGACCAAAAAAATTAAGAGAGCAGAAAAGTTCGGTGATGATGCTCTGGCCACGGCTGCAAAGAAAGATTTGGCTCGTGTTGAAAAGTTTGGTGTGGATATTGGCACTGCTTTGGCTAAGGAAATCGGCGCCTTGGAACGCTCAGTGAATTCGGAGTTGGGTCTTCGCAAATCAAAGAAGTGGGGAAAGAATAGAGTTAAAAAATGAGAGAAGTGGGGAAAGAATAGATTCAAACTGAAGAGAAATGGGGGTGATGTTAGAAAGGAAGATATGGTTCAGCAAATGATGATCAGCTAATAACGATCAGCGAATAACGATCAATGGGTCTGAAAATGTTGTGAGGTCTGGACATTTATGAATTGATTGTGGTGAATGAGATCAAGTGGCAATTCAATAGATAATTTGTACAATGTAATGGATGTACTGTATATAAGCTAATGTACTGTATATAAACCAATGTACTGTATAAACCAATGTACTGTATATAAACCAATGTACTGTATAAACCAATGTACTATGAATAAGCTAATGTGCTGTATATTAATGTATAACTAATAGCTTATTAAGCCTACTGCGTATAGTTCTGCTCTATCTACTTTCCTAATATGGAATGAAAACCAAATGGTTCAAAGGACTAAAAACAAAAGTTTGGTGGTCTGGCCGCACCCGTACCTCCCACTATACCCCTTCCCTTTCGCTGCTTCATTTCGCCAGAAAAATTGGGAATTTCATTGAAAGCGAGATGGTGACGCGTTTCTTGACCCATTTTCTCCTCACACCAAATTTTCTGGTTGTTGGACTAGAAATAACGGTGTCTGCTTGTATGCAGGATATCACTATAATCATCATTATACTTGAGTTATACGAACTGCAAACCCTTTGAAATCACTTCCTTGGGTTACATGCAGCACCATACATATTAATAAAGTATTTTCAATTAATATTAATAGAAATTTGTGTGATCAAGTATTGAAGCGCACAGTATGCAGTACCAAATGCCAAAACTACCTCCTTCAACTTTAGACTTTTTCATCTGCAGTTTTCAAACTCCCGAATCAGACTTTTGTACAAGACTTTTTGCATACAAAACGGCTTCAGAATTGCCGAAATGCTATTTGGGCATGAATTAGGGCATAAATCAGTGACACGACTTCCGGGGCCTATCTGCAGGACATAAACATAACGAAAGAGTATTCTGAAGCCGCCATTCAAAAGGTATTCAGCTTGTAACCATGTTCCATGTATAGGCTCTCAGACGCGGGTCTGATTGGTATAGTAAAAAGAAGCAGTACCCTCGGAAATCAGGTCACGTGACCTAGAGAAATACCTTGTTTCTTCTTACCTAACTACTTAACAATGTCAACCAATGAGTACAGATGCATTTCTAGCTAGCGCTGGCTTTTGGCTAGGTCAAACTGTGTGATACCCAAATTGATTGGAAAATATGCAATTTCTGTTATATGCAGGTCCCAGTTATTCAACATTATCTGAGTGGTCAAAAATCACAAAATGTTAGTTGTGTATTTTAATTATGGTATAATTAGCCATGAAGAGCTTTTTCGTTTTATTTGCAGGAAGTCATACGTATAAGTATGAGTATAAGGACTGTATACTGACCTAAGCTCTCGGAAGTCCCCGAATTTCACTCAAATTTAGTACTATGATCGTGGCCTTAAATTAATAGATGTCATTTTTGCTATGTCACATGCCTAATTAGGGAATTTGTCGCTCCATCTGGCGTAGCCAACTTCAAGGTATAAAAAGTTCTTCATTACCGTCAAAAAAAAGAGACTTAATGACTTGAATTAGAACTTCAACTTCAACTTCACTCCTGGATGAATCTAACAGTAAGAAAATTTCAAAAAAATAATCAGAAAGTCTATAGATAATGATGGGGAAGATCTCAGCTCCACTTTTAGTACGAATTTCTTTTCAAAATGGACCATTTTAGGGAATTAGTTGATTTAAGAGATTAATTTAATTCTGGATCATCATCTAATTTTCCGTTCTTTTGCTAGTTGATGTGATCAGAATTGAGTTTACTGCTGAGTGGTTATATACAGGACCACCCAGATTAGGAAGTGATTTTTGTAACTCCAACTAATTAAAAAGGATAAATATAAGTCTGGAAAACCCATCAACTTTTATATGGGTCATAAAGAGAAGAATTGGTCGTAGGAGGGTTTCTGTAGGTGAATCTGGGGAAGTATCATAGAGATTTAGTGTAAATGGTGTGATAAGAAAAGACTGTTGTTTCAAATATGAAACAATTATGTAATGATGGAGGAATACTTCATTTAGATAACTAAGAAATTAGAAAAGTGGTTTGAATTTGGGAAAAATGCTTTCACTTATACCATATGGTAAGTACACTACTTTTTTCTAATAAACCATTTTTCTTTTTTAGGCCCGTAGAATTTTTAATGATGAATTTCAAAGTTTAAAATTCTTGTTAGGGATCTATACAGGCATATCCAGCCCGGCCGAATGGAATTAAGAGTCTATACCGGCTATCAGTTACATCCAAGATAGGAAATTATGGCTTTACATGCTGCTCTGTATTGAAAGAATTTTTTAGGATTTTGTTTAAGATTTAAAAAAGTTTATTCACTTTAGTCGAGTGTTTCTGGCCAACAAATTTAAAGTACCAAGGCTCTGGGGATCATTTTTCATCCAGGAAATCACATTCAAGGAAATGTCTGTATACAGGATTTGCTTGGGTTTTGATAAGGTTTTGCTTTAAATCAATTTAGTTGAGATAGCTAGAAACTGGGGTTTGGTCTGGGCCATGTTTATCGATGTGAGGATCACGTGACTGAGTTCCGAGGGTACTATTCTAGTGGATGCCACAGGGCCATTACAGACTATTACATTTGGGTACTGCTTTTGACTGCACAACACTGCTCATAAATTAAAAAACCAAGAAATTTTTTGGCGAAATTTGACGGTTTAAACGACCCTTCTCAATAGGTCGGAACTGTACATAGAGCCCGGATCTGGTACTAGGTCACGTGCCTGCCCTCGGATCTGGTCTACACCTAGTTGAAGCCCATGTAGAATCAATTGACCCAAATGATTTGAGTAGAGACTCTCAGAAAGTCTAGATGAGGAGATTTTGTTAGTACTTAAAAGGGTCAAAATAGTATAAAAGATCAAGTCAGGGTCTATATACAGGTCTAGCCATCTTAACTTCCAAATTAGGATCCAGATCAATTGTATTTTTCCAAACTTGAAGAGTGTCTACCCTTGCCAATGTAAAGACTTGCCAGACTCGAATGTGTTATATGCAGGAGCCCCACAAGACCAGCAGCAGTTACTATCATAGAACTTGCTTAGAAAAATGAAAACGCACTAATGAAAATTTTTAGCCTGATTTGAATACTGCATTTGAAGAGGTACTTGGATTGGGATACAAAAATAGAATAGATGCTTATATGAAGGATTTATAAGAAGGATGTTAATTGATGGTTAAGATTAGCTTAATTAATGACTTGATTATTTATAGCAATTTCCCAAAACGGTAATAAGTCAAAGAAAATGTAATGTTAAATTATGACCGAATTAAGTGGATGATCCGAATTAGGCTACTTAATAAAGTTGATTTTCTTACAGGGCACGTGACCGGTCAAATTTTCACGTATAATTGAGAGCTGTATCAAGATCAGTTAAACTGAAAACGTTTATGTTGATCCTGTATATATATGCATAGTGTTAGCTTAAGTACATGAAAACGATTCTTCTATACATTACACATACATTAGATCATGTACTCTATGAGCTTAATGACCATAAAGCATATACTTATCATGCACTAAATTTTATTTACATCTACTTATCATGCACTAATATGTATATACATCTACTTATCATGCACTAATGTGTATTTACATCTACTTATCTGCACTAATATGTATCTTGATTATCCATATCCACTACCTACTTGTTTATGTGCAGGACCTTGCAAACCTATTTTTACACAATGGTTCACGTAGACAAGCGAAATTTCAAAAAAAAAAAACGACGCTGTTGACATGACTTGTTTCAAAGTTAAGGTCTTATGTAAAGACTTATATACAGTTTTTTCCCCGGAAAAAATTGCACTTTTTCATATTTTCACCATAACTATGCAAAACATTCAAATAAACCCCTAATTTCTACATTTCCAAAATCGGAGATTTCTAAAATTTCCAATCCCAAAACTCCGTCTCCTTCAAATTCCAACTTCTCCAGTCTTAAATCGCCAAAAAAATTTCTTGTTTTTTTGATGTCCTGCATACAAGCCCACCATTTCTCAGTCGGTTTCTTCTTACCTCACCATTCTTAACATCTTCATGACTCCCTACTACCAAGCACTTCCCCAGACTCTTACACCAGTCCACTACAATCTCTCAATTTTTGATATCACACACGACTCTTATAATGGCCGTGTTGAAATTGAATTATCCGTCCTTCAACCCACAGATGAATTGCACCTTCATTACAGAGATCTCACTGTAAGTAGTGCAAGCGCCACCGACAGCAGGGGAAAAGTGGGAGTTTATGTTTCAGAGGAGAATGCAGAAAAAGAGTATTTGGTACTTAAGTTTGATCGTGAAGTAACTGAAACCGTTATGGCTACGCTTTGGTTTTCCGGCCGGATCCAGACCAATATGGCCGGATTCTATCGCTCGCTGTACACAGAAAAGGGCAAAACAAAATATATGTTACTGACCCAATTTGAAGCTACTGATGCTCGAAGAGCATTTCCTTGTTTGGATGAACCCGATAGAAAGGCCACGTTTTCGGTAACAATTACTGCCAGCGATGATTTATGCGTTTTGGGTAATATGCCAATTTTAGAGACCATTGGTGGAGAAGATGGATTGAAAACGGTGATTTTTGAGAAAACCCCTATTATGTCAACATATCTTTTGGCGTGGGCTATTGGTGATTTTGAGTATATTGAAAGCTATACTAGTCAAAATTATGTTGGTGGAAAACCATTACCTGTTCGGATTTATACTACGCCTGGCTATACGCAGGATGCAGTATTGGCTGCAGAATTAGCACCTAAAATTGTTGATTTCTTCAGTTCGGTGTTTGAAGTACAATATCCACTTCCAAAACTTGATCTTCTTGCCGTTCATGCCTTCCTGCACAATGCCATGGAAAATTGGGGTCTTATCACTTATAGAAGTACAGCACTTTTATATTCCGAGGGTACACTGGATCCAAGTTATAAACAAAAAGTGGCTTACGTTGTTGCTCATGAAATTGCTCATCAGTGGTTTGGAAATTTGGTTACTATGCAATGGTGGGATGAATTATGGCTTAATGAAGGTTTTGCCACGTGGGTGGGATTTTATGCTGTGGACTACCTTTTTCCCGAATGGGATATTTTCACTACTTTCATTTCAGAAAGTTTACAGGAAGCTTTACGTCTTGATGGTCTCCGTAACCTGCATCCTATTAAGGTTCCGGTAGTGGATGCTTTGGATATTGACCAATTATTTGATGCCATTTCATACCTTAAAGGAGCATCGACAATTTTGATGCTTTCGGCTTATTTGGGTGAGGCCAAATTTTTGAAAGGTGTTGCTAATTATTTGAATAAGAACAAATATGGAAATGCTCAAGCTGGAGATTTATGGGAGGCGCTTTCGGAGGTTTCTGGATTGAATGTGTCCTGCATGATGGACCAATGGATCAACAAAATTGGATTTCCCGTGATTAATGTTTCTGAAAGTGAGACTGGTGTGATTGTTTCACAAAATCGATTTTTGAATGGTGGAGATGTCAAAGATTCGGAAAATACTACACTTTGGTGGGTTCCACTAGATGCAGGATCCGCCCAAATCGGCGTTGATTCATTCGATAAAAAAGAAACTTGCATTAATCGCCAAGATGGTCTTTTTAAGTTGAATAAAGATACTCGTGGTCCGTTCCGGGTTAATTACGAGGAATTATTTTTCAAGAAACACATTTTGGCCCATTTCGACGCTCTTTCCACAAGAGACAAAGTTGGAATTATTGCCGACTCGGCATCGTTGGCTACGTCTGGCCAAAAATCTACGGCTTTTTTTTTGGACTTAATCAAGCACATTTCGCTCGATAATGACTACTTGGGTGAGGAGCACGTGCTTTGGCTTGAATTGACATCACGAATGAGCAATGTTTTAATTACTTTTGGCTCCGATAAACTTCTTGCTTTTTGTAAGAAAGTTTATACACCTATTGCTGTCAAAATGCTTCAGGAAAATGTGGATCCTGCCGATTTTAAACGGGCAAAGTTGAAAGCGCATATTTTGGCTGTGGCATCAACATACGGAATTCCAGAACTTGACCTTTACGCTAAGGAAGCATTCCAGAAATGGAAATCTGAAAAATTGATTGATCCGGCTTTAAGAAAATTTATCTTTAGCGCTGTGGTATCAAGTGCGTCCTGCACACAAGAAGACTTCCTGGCTATATTACAAGAAGTTACTACGCCAACATCACTTGACCTGCGTGAAGTGGCATTGACTGCACTTGGAGATGTGGCCGATTTGGAAATGGCCCAGACCTTAATGTCTTATCTTGTCGATGAGTCTGTGATTCCAACTATGGATGCTCATTTCTTGGCCGTTGGATTGAGTAATAACCGCCGAGTTCGGGCTATGCTTTGGGATTTTGTTAAGGAAAATTACTCTCAAATTCACCGTTTAATGTCAACGAATATGGTGGTTCTTGATCGCTTCCTTAAAACAACTTTATGCAATTACCAACTGTTTTCTGTGGCAGACGATGTGCAGGATTTCTTTAAGGATAAAGATATTCACGGTTTCGAGCGTGCACTTTACCAGGTTTTGGATTCGATCCGGATTAGGGCTGCTTGGCAGGAAAGAGATTTTCAAATTGTGGAAAGTTGGCTCGGTACTAACAACTATTAGGGACTGCAGGAAAGCAAAACTTAACATCTGACGAAAAGAAAAGTACTACGATTAATTTTTTTTTTGTCTAAGGATCTATTATTAATCTTGATCTAGCCATGGCCTGTATAAGCTTTAAAATAATGTATATAGTGACTTTCTTTAAGCTTATGGGAACATATAATGTGTGGGTGTACGGGTGCACAGTTATCTTCAAGTCACGTGAGCATTCCAACTATATCTATTTAAACATACAATAAGTTGTTTAAAATTACCTATAGCTGGCGCCACTCATTACCATATAGCCCAGCGACTGCACGCAAGAAACTTCTATAACTACTTGTTGACGTTGTGATCATGAGTGGTGGCGTAACGTCCCGATGGATCAGCGTGACAGCCCCATTCGGCCTTTGGAATCCATCTCATTACCGTGGAAGCGGCAGCCTTGGAATGTTGGAACATATCGTCAAATTTACATCTGTACCAGTAAGCTTCCTTGGTGGTAGGCACATCATCACCCCATTCAGGTTTTGGGTTGGCCAATTGTTCATCAGAAACAGCAGCTTCAGCAGCATCCTTTAAGCCATCAATCCATGAGTAACCAACACCATCAGAAAATTGCTCCTTTTGTCTCCACAAAATTTCTTGTGGCAAGTAAGGCTTGACGGAGGGATCATCACTGGTGTCAAAGGCCTTTCTTAAGATGTATTTTTCAATTCTACCCTCCTGAATAAGCTTATCCTTAGGGTTAATGTTCATGCACACCTCCAAAAATTGTTTGTCCAAAAATGGCACTCTAGCCTCCAAGCCCCAAGCCAACGTAGACTTATTAGCTCTGAGACAGTCTGCATAGTGCAAGTTCTTGACTCTTTGCACACACTCTTTGTGGAACTCATTAGCGGAAGGAGCATTGGCAAAGTATAAGTAACCACCAAAAATCTCGTCCGATCCTTCACCAGACAATACCATTTTGACACCTTGAGCCTTGATTTTTCTGGAAAGAAGATACATTGGCGTAGAAGCACGAATGGTGGTCACGTCATAAGTCTCCAAGTGGTAGATGACGTCATTTAAAGCGTCCAAACCTTCTTCCAACGTGAAAGTGTGCGAGTGATGAATAGTTCCAATGAAATGAGCCACTTTTTCTGCGGCCAATAAGTCGGGAGCACCAGGCAAGCCAATGGCAAATGAATGTAACTTGGCAAAACTAGAAGTGTGTAAGGAGCCCAGAGCGTCAACGCCAGAAAGTTCCTTATTGGCATCGTAACCATCCAGAGGAAATCCGGTAGCAGCTTTCAGAGTTTCTCTGGCAGCAATAGCAGCAATCAACGAAGAATCTAAACCTCCTGATAATAACACTCCGTAAGGTACCTCGGCCATAAGCCGTTTTCTAACGGCCATCTCTAAGGTCTCTCTCACTTGAGTATAGTCAACATTCTTCTCAGGGATCTTTTCACCATCCCACCACGTAGGAGTAAAATAGCGGGTAATCTCATCAGTGTTGGAGTCATAGACGTGGCCAGGAGGGAAAGCAAAGATTTCGTCACACTCATCAATAAGACACTTTAATTCAGAAGCAAAGTACCGAGTTCTGGGAGATTTAGATGATTTTCCCATGTATAAAGTCACAATTCCAATAGGGTCACGAGCTGCAACAATACGATCGGTTTTGCGGTCGTAAAGAGCAAAAGCAAACATACCATCCAATTTCTTTGGGGTATCAACACCGTATTTTTCAAACAAAGGGATGATTGGCTCACAGTCGGAAAGTGATTTGTACTTGTAATCACCACATTCCTCTCTCAATTGGATATGATTGTAAATTTCACCATTGACTGCCAAAGAATAGCGTTCGTCGGGGGAAATGATTGGCTGGGCGCCAGAGTCTAAACCCACAATGGCTAACCGCTCATGACACAAGATGGTATCGTTGGCGACGGCGTTACCGGACCAGTCTGGGCCTCTGTGCCGGATTTTCTTCGAATATTGAAGCGCTTTGTCCTTGAACTGCTCGATGTTTTCTTGCCTGTAGGCAGCGTAGATTCCACACATGGTGCTGAGAAAGAAGGGTGCGTATTAGTTTTTATGGTAAAATTTTCGCGGTACGGGTGTGACTAATGGGCCGAAACTGGACTTTACTGATGACCTTCAATTTGGTTTGGATTGGAAAATTCTGTTAATTGTCTTGGTGGTTAGATGGTACTGCACAATACTTATCTTATAATACTGCTGCTATTGTCAATGAACCAATTCAACTTGGGTTTATTGGATGACCTGCACATAAGTGCTGGTACTGCACACAAGACTTGACCCGATTCGCTCTGTAGATCGTTGCGTGGATGAGTATGGGAAATTTGCGCGTACATTGAATCAGATCAATTATGACTCTTCTCTAAATAAGGGTCACACCCGTACACCAGATATTAAATGGTGAAATTCAAAGGTACGTACTGCAGACAAGCAGGAGCTATTGCCGCGAATCAATTTCCCAATTTGGACAGATTAATAGGACTTTGGGGTTCGTTAACGGCAATTTCATGATCCCTAAAGTTAAGTTAAACAGTTGATATGGCGTCAATTCGAACTTGTTTCAGAAATTGCTTTTGGAGCCGTTTTTTGGCGGGAAAAATAGGCCATTTTCAAGCAAGTTCATTCATTTATTGCTGATTTGGAAAGCTATTGGTAAGTATTGACGGAAGTTTAGTTTCATATTGTGGCAAATTTGACTTAATAGTCATATACAGTACACAAACCTTAAAATGCCCGAATTATATGGTAGGTACTGCATATAACCCTCAAGTACACATTTAGAGTGTAACAAAAGTATGTGAATCTGTATGGCTTGGTCAGATATGAATAATCTAGCTAATCTAGGATTTATATACTAAGAAAATGAATGGGTAGTGTTATATGCACGAGCGAGCGAATTCCGAGGTATAAGGGGCCATGGTTCTCGCCAAATATAAGAAGTTTTTTGCTGAATCACTCCAGATGTTGTAATCCATAAGTCGCCATTACGTAGTTAATTTTTCAATGCCATTGAAGTCTAATTGAAGAAAGGGACGAAAGGGGACTATTCTCGGAGGTACGGGTGTGAGCAGTTCCGAGGGGTCTTACATGCAGTCCCAAGCACCATTTTGACGATCTGAAGCAGAAAATGGTGCCGATATCCAGACAGTATTCAAAGCAGTTGGCTACTCCATAGAGCTATATCTGGAGAGAAAATTAGTTTCTTACAAATGAAATTAGCCGAGAGATTATCTCTTTTGATAACGATTGAATTGGTAGAAACACAAAAGAACTGTAAACTACGTAAAAACACTAGAATCCCTGAAGTACAGTTCAGGGTTTTTATAATACATTACAATTTGTTGATAAACATCGTTTCCTTTGATTTGTTATCGAATTCGTTTTAGACCTGCATATAAACACACGCTGGCTATCAACTAAATGACCGTCTACGACCTTTTGGCTTAGTCTAAGAATATTGGGAGCCTGACCCGATTAGGCAATGCCAAATTTAGGGTAATAAGTTTCAGTATTTTGATTATGTGCAGGCCATAAATTATATGCAGGCATACAAGATTCAGCGTTTCAGAACTAGCTTTCACCACCAACTCATAAAAAAACAGAATTAAACATACTTCTATTGCGGTAAGGCAGCATGAAGAAAATTGCAGATAGAATAAAACCTTGGTGTACGGGTTTTTCTTGGCAGTGCGCATACTTCCCAACTGTTAATAAGTAAACGCCACCCCTACTTCACAATGGCCCTTAGCAAACTCTCACAAGATTTGTATCATTTATTTGAAAACAAGGAATATGACCAATGTATCAAGATCTTAACACCTGTCAAACTCGAACTCGTCAAACACAATCTTTTGGTGCCGTTGCCGCTGAATACCGCCACCGAGGAACAAATCGGCGACTTGAAGATTGCTGAACGGCTTTTTGAAATCGGAGCCCTTTCACTGTTGCATTCCAATAATTACCCACTTTTTGAAAATTATTTTCTGAGTTTGACGCCTTTCTACACGTGTTCAAAGTTACACTCCAAAAGGGAAGTCAATACCGACCATACCAAAGTGATTGCCTTAAATTTACTTTATTTACTATCGCGTGGACAAACTCTGCGGTTTCATATTGAATTGGAGGCTATTTACAATTCGCCACTAGTGGACGTTGAAAAGGATCACTTTTTACGGTATCCCATTGAGTTTGAGCGGAATTTAATGGAGGGCAATTACTTAAAGGGCTGGAAACTGTTGCAGAATGATGCCGAAGTGCCGTGCTCTGAATTTAGTCATTTTAAAGATTCTTTGGTGACTACTTTGCGTTATGAGATTGCTCGGTCTTTAGAAAAGACTAGTGTATCTATACCAGTGTCTAATTGTAAGACATTGTTGTATTATCCACAGGAAGATCTGGATTCTGCATTTGAGGTTTTGCTTCGGGATCTGTTGGATGCAGGCCACTGGCTTTTACTGAATGGTGTTGTTTACTTTGGCAATGAGGAAACTTCAAATTCAGTTTCGGATTCTGCGGCCATCATTAAGAATGTTTTGGGATATGCTGAGCAAATTGAGTCTATTGTTTGATCGAATTTGGTGAAATAAGGAGAAGATAAACGGAAGTGACTTGACGATAGAGGGTTATGATAAGAAGAGGCTCAATGTTTGGAATTCATCGATATGGTGTTAACTGCAAAATGAAGCTTTAAGCAGGATAATGATTTATTTCGTTTGTTGATGATGAGATCTACTTTCCTTTTCTGATCAATTGTTGAAAATTTGATCTGTTTTCCTTTTCTGATCAGTTGTTGATGATCTGATGTGTTTTCCTTTTCTGATCAGTTGTTGATGATCTGATCTATTTGTCTCTTTAGAGCAACCTGCAAAACTTGCTTTGAAAACAACGTATTTGAGAGTATGGAAGAATTGGATTCGTGGAATTGGACTAAAGGGGCCACTGCAGATTTCCAAACAATTGCTTCTACTCCTGCTCAAATGTAAGAAGTAGTTCAAACCTCAGATGAATAAATTTCGTTGCCATAGATAATCCTGTATCCAAAAATAGGTATTTGATATAGCTTTTTTATATAGGTCACGTGATGTATTTCTTAATATCTATGAACAAAATCACCAAATGATAAAAATTCCATAAACATTCAAGCTATTTATACTACTAGATTATCTTCACATTATGGAGAAAGATTCCACCACTTTTTTGCCTTGGTTTTACTTATTGTTAGGGACTATATACCGGACGCCATCATTCCATTCCATTTTAAACCCAATTAACAATCACTTCATCAAGAATCCTCTTGGATCAAAAAAATCTAATAGAAATAGATTAACTATTAACTAATTGGTCCAAATTTTCATACCAAATTCTAAATCACAAAGAATTATAAAACCCATGGTAAGCCGTTTCCACATGATCCAAAAATTCATCACATTCAGCCGAACTCAAAGATTCTTGTTCCAGAAGTCCATTTAATTTAATCAACCAAGTCACAAGTTTTGGTTTGGCAGCAAAATCCACAGGAGCTTCGGTTTCCTTCAGTATTAGCTCATTCAATGAAATCACCAAATTGCTAAGAAGAGGATGAAGTTGACTTTTTGTATTATAGGCCAATTTCAAAGCATCCATAAGCGTTATAAAATTCCCAGTAGCTTCAGCCACAAGCCGGGCGCCTGCACCCGAAGACAGGTTACCTAATTCGGAAATAGAGCCACTCTTTAAGGGTTTTTCTTCAACTTTCTTCCCCATTTGCTCTATGGTGGCCGGAACTGCCTGCAGGAGCCGCTCGACGGCTAGCGGACATTCGAGATGAAATTTTCGGCTCATAGAACCTAAGAAATTATCGAGGGATG
This sequence comes from Metschnikowia hibisci, assembly GCA_002374725.1. Lineage (NCBI taxonomy): Eukaryota > Fungi > Ascomycota > Pichiomycetes > Serinales > Metschnikowiaceae > Metschnikowia > Metschnikowia hibisci. The sequence goes on along the minus strand of NLAP01000006.1, from coordinate 579,890 downwards.
GTGTAAGTTCAGGCAAAACTTCAAGGAGCGGCTGCCGAAATTCGTCTTTTTGAAGCCCCAGAAAAAGCACTTGGTATTGGCTAATGAGCCGGAGAATTGTGGCGGTATATTGCTCTTTGTCGGTGATATAATCCCGGGTATAAGCGGTTTCAACTGTCTGTGTAGTGCACATAATGGCATATACCTCACATAAACTCTCGTAGACGGTTTTATGCAGTGCTGATTTCATGAGGGTTGTCTGCAGGACAACCTCATTATAGTTAACCTGTGGATTATCACTTGCGCTATATGATGTTGTGTGGGTAGGAGCATATGGGAGCATGGTGTCACATAATCTAAGGAGAGAAGCGCGGTCTTGAGTTATGTGCTTATATGCAGGACACACCCGTACACCACGAAACTCAATCTATGTAGGCGACGAAATCGCTAGCGGCAGGTACGGTACCGAAGGCATCTGGGTTAAAGCCAAGACGCAGCCAGCTTTGGCGCAGGTAGGGATAAACGGTGGGAGGAGGGCAAAAATGTCGCAAAGCCAGGAAAATGTCGCTAGAGCGGTGCATGGCGACAATGTCGGCAATCACGTGCTTGCCGAAACGATCACGTGCCAGCTGACATTCAGCCACAATCCACTGCATAATATATGGACAACTATCGCGGTTATACGGAGATACCGTAAGGGGAAGGACGGACTGCACAGACTTGTGGCTCGTTTTGGCGACAATTCGGAGCTCGTAGCGTAAGGAGAAAAAGCGGCCCTGCATAGAGAAGCTATGCACGTGAGTAAATGGTACTCCCTGAGCTAATTTAGGAAGATTCCTATTGCGGTTAAAAGTGGCAGTTGGTGCCGAAACATGTTGAAGCAGGATGTCCTGCACAGAGGGCGAGTATTGAGCCAATTCATCGGCCAAATGAGGAAAATTGAAACAAAAATTAGTGATCTCACCTGCAGTACTTAAAGGCATCTTCCCCTTTTCCACAGTCTGCAGGAACAACGTAAGTTCCCGCCGGCGGGGAAGTCCTGCATCGTGACATTCAAAAATTTCCACAAGCTGTAAACTCACATTTTTCAATAGAAGCCCTTTTTTGCGTTTGACGTTGTGCGGATTCGAACGCACAACCGTATTCACTTGTACTGCATCCTGTGGCCCGACGCACGTGACCGCCACTTCAGTCTCTGCTAAAACCTGATTATCTCCTGAAACGCCAACCTCCGATGCAGGATCATTGAATCGTCGATATAACGGAAGATTATCATAGAACTTGACGCCAATGGGCGCTGTATGCAGGTACCGATGTTCGGAGTCGGCGCCGCGGCCGATAGTCACGTGCACCGTGAGTTGATGTACCGTCAATGCATTCCAAGAGTCAAAATATCCACTTGGAGGAAGATTTCGATCGATCGGTATAATTATCGGAATATCTAGAGCCAAAGCTTTCTGGTAAAATTCGCCAAAAGGTGGTGCAAACACGGTAACGCCTTCAAAAGCTTTGTATTGTTTGACTGCATCGGAATTTCCGATGGAAGTACCCAAAGTAGCTGCCAAAGTTGAAGGTGGGGTGACTCTTTGTTCGGAAGTGAATTCGATTTCGACACGACGGCAACTAAACGGCAATCCCTTGGCGGGCCTGATCTCAATAACCGTCTCTATTCGGGGCTTTAGTTAGTAGAGGATGTAAGATGCAGGAAATTCACTTACAATTGAGTTGGGCACTCCAGGACACCCTTTTACTTTAGACTTGCCGTCCGATCGTAGATTTATGTGGATGGGGCACTCTGGTTTTGGAGGCATTAGCTGTGTAGAGAAAGAGGCTGATGTGAGATCTTTTGTCTTTCCATGCAGGCGCGCGTTCTGCTGTAACTTTCACTTACATGCGTCAATGTCGGGGAAATTGCTGACGCGATGTCGGGATATGAATGTCGCAATGTCGTTTTTGCTCTGCAAAAATGTCGTAGTGTCGAAATGTCGTAATGTCGCAATGTTCCAATGTCCCAATGTCGCAATGTCCCAATGTCCCAATGTCCCAATGTCGCAATGTCCCAATGTCCCAATGTCCCAATGTCGCAATGTCCCAATGTCGCAATGTCGGTGTAAATGTCTCTTGGTACTATGGGAGGTCAAACTTTCTAATGTCGCTGCTACAAAATCGTACCTAGAATCACTTTGTACGTAGTATCGTATATATGTCTCTAATTTTGCACAATTCTACGTGGTGTCCTGCATATAGTACCATTTTGATACCACGATGCTAACACCATGATGTAGCGTCACTAGAACTCGAAATAAAAGTTCAGTCATTTATTAATGTCGTTTTTTATCCTCATGCTTCTAGTCTATAGTAGAAACGGGATGACGGATTCGGCGTTGTATGCAGGAAACCTCTGTTTGTAGTATTTATTTGTTTCAATAGCACTGACACACAAATTCACACATACAAAGAGGAGACTGCAGATAAGCAACCCATCAGCAGGAGTTTGAATGCCACCTGCACATGCATAGCCAGCTACACAGGCATAAATGCCCATTTCGTCTAAATAATGAGGGCACAGGATGAGACGGAAGAGGCCTGCATACGGCGCGGAGTATTTCTTAAGCAGGGCCAAGTGAAGATGACAGCGATGTTGATGCCAAGAAAAAAAGCCATAAAGTACAATTACCAAAAACAGTAATGGTAACAGTGGCAGGTGACCGCGAGACACGTGACCCAAAGCGCACGTGACTGGCATTGCCAGATAAAAATAGAGGCCGGCGAAATAATGGGTCACGTGGATACGCGCGGCCAGATTCCAGCGAGTCACGTGATAACATTCATATAAGCGACGAAACGCCTGACAGAGCAAAAATACCCAGATAAGCGTATAACGAGAAGGGTTTGAGATGACGTCACAGCCAATCAGTACTGCTATTAATAGCACAGCATAAACAATATAGAAGTGTACGAACCAGGCTTTTGGTACGGTGACGTCGCTTAGTACTGTCAAAAGGGGAATGGGGGTGTCCTGCAGATTATGACCAAGCTTAACCTTTCCGTATTCGAGGAAGGAGTGAAGACACGTGACATATTTGCTTACCAAAATGGCAAGGCAGAGCGAAAGGTATACTAGCGCTAGAAGTGAAGGAAATAACATGAGGATGTAATGGGCGCGGGTCGCGACGATGATGTAGTTGTATACAGGTTTGATCACGTGTTGTGTAGTCACGTGACTCAAATCAACGTGATCCAAATCACGTGCTTTTAGCGCGTGCCCCTTAACACGTGATTAACATTTTATCTACATTCAATCGTTGACACCTGCATACAAATAAACTAAATCTCTATAATTACAATTAACCCCCATTCTAACGTCCCACATACTTAATCTCAAAGTAACGAGCAACATTAAAACCAATAGCAGAAAAAGCAGCAGCCAATTCAAACCCAATATCAGTTCCAAAATCTCCTACCTTACGACCAATCACTCCCAGGTACCAAACTTGACCCATTCCAAGAACAACACCAGCCACACCACAACAAAAACCAAAAACACCAGCAATTCCAACCGGATAAGAACGTTTATCATCAAAATTAAGATAATCATATGCAGACCAACGACCTTTATTCCAAATAAAGTGCTGGGAAAGAGACATACTTTCATAAATGGCAAGGTAATAACCAATAAGATTCATGAAATTTTCCATGACAGATTCAAAGTGGTAGTATGCAGGGATGCAAATAGCCAAAGTAACAAAATTGCCCACTATAGTCCAAAAAATCCTTGGAACTTTCTTAAATGGTGACCATACACTTTGAGCAGATAATCCAACGGAATACATATTTGGAACATTATTAGCCACAGTGGAAAGTGAAAGAATCACACATAAAAATTGACCAAATCCATGCAATGAATCTTCAACAAGAATAGCATATACCAATCCTCCAATAGCCTTATCAGTATAAAGTTCGGCCCATCTTTGATTAGTAATGGTACCAGTGGCGCAAGCAGCACCTAAAATCATGGTGAAAACCAAAGGTAACCATAAACCCATTAAAATCCCAAAAAAAATCCTATAAGCATTTGCATTTCTTGGTTGATAAACGGTATAATCCGAAGCATAAGTGGTCCAACCAGTAGCAAACCCAAAAATTGTACCACCAAAAGAAAGGACATTTCCAGCAGTTGTTGGACCACCAGTTGTTGAACCCCAAGTGAAATTTCCCGAAATTTTCATCCGTGCAAGAATTGCAAGAAAAGCCACCAAATTTGGAATCCATGACCATTTCTCATAAGCATGAATAATATTATATCCAAAAAATGTCACAATAATGGTACATAATACCAAAATAAGACATCCTGCCCATGGTGGACATGCTCCATTATTAACAATATTAAGAAGTTGAGCCAGGGCCATAATATTAACAGCTCCCCATCCAACACATGCAATCATATTAATAAAAGCAAATATTCTTTGTCCATAATCACCCACTAAAAATCTTGAAAGAATCATTTGACGAAGACCAAGACGACATCCGAATATGGAAAAAAATGCCACTGGCATAGCTCCTAAGAGATTAAAGAAGATGATTGTCATGATACATTGAAAAAATGAAAGTTTGAAAACAGTAATTCCTAATGCTCCAAGTGAAAATGTGGCAATTACCATATTAGCTGACCACCACATACTGGCGGCATTAAGTACTGAATCATCGTGTTTTTCTTCATCTGTGACTAATTCAATACCTTTAGTTTCACAGTTAATATAAGCTGCCAATCTATTGATGAAAGGGAGATGAGTTTCGGACGTTTGGGCCTCGCCTTGATCCAGAGTCAACAGCTTTTCATAAGCATCAAGTGAAGATCCTTCTTTGGCGGCAACATTACCAACTCGTTTTTCATCCATGATGAAAAAATTTTTTTTTTGGGGGGGAAGGGGGGATGGCGGCTTTTTCGAAATGTCTGCTCTCACGTGACAACCCTGGATGCTGCTATATAAGCGTTGGGATTTGAGTGCATTCTTATATGCTTTTTCGTGATGCGATAAGGCATCCGCGCGAGTACTCCCTTATATGTAGGTGGCCCTGCATATAAAGCGCACTTAGCGGAAAAAGAAATGAAATTGGACTGTATACAGATGTCGCCGTCCCTTTTACGCTTCGCTTATTGGTGTATTTCCCGCACGGCACATGCACATCATCTCTCTGTTGCTATATGCAGGTCATAGATAACGGCATCACGCCAATTTTGCAAATAAGGATTCGGGCGGTCGTCCCGTAAGAAACATTCCTGCAGATAGGCTTCGCCGCGGAAGTCCCGCTGAGTAAATGGTCTACTTATAGAAATCAAAACCGGCTTCTTTTCTACACAGTATAACGTGACAGCTCAGCTGCGTGACCATTTATTCTAGTATTATTTGGCCCGCTATTGTCAACAGATAGGCAATGCTGCACATAAAGTGCTCTCTTGAGATGTACGGGTCTTTGTATCAAGGATTGAGTCCTTAACCTTAAGCGGGGTAAAACCACCAGTGGAATGCACGGTTGTTTTTAAAGACATTGATAAGCGCTGATCGTAGGGCGGCAATGTGCAGGAGTTCAAGGAGACTTTCTTGATTCCATCTTTTCCTTCCTGCTTCTTCTTCTTAAATCTCCAAATTCTCCCTCTTACTTCTTCACTTTCCACTATTTCAATCATATCGATTCTTTCTTCACCGCTGATTCGCCGTTGGTAAATTTCTTTCACTTTTGTTCCATGTCTAATTTTGATTGGAAAGAACGTTGAGAGACTGGAGATAGCCCCACATGGCAATTGAAAGACCGGAGATAGCCCCATATTTGGTAATCTCATAGTGATTAGCAATTTGAAATGGTGATAGACTCTTATCCCTTTTGAGTAATTATCACCATCAACATCTGTAATTCTCAAAAAAAGAAGTGCTGAAGATTCCACCAATGAAAACCAAAATTATTCGGTGTATTTCTATTATCAACCTTTTTTCTTCTTTCTTCTTTCTTCTTTCTTCGTTCTTTCTTGTTCACTTTTCGCTTGGATTCTTCAATTGGTCATCAATTGATATGGACTTTCTATGCCAATCTTCATACCATTTTCATTAACTCGGCATATTTCTTTCAGCACAATTCTATCGGCAAAACTCTTTTGGCGATTTTCCGAATTCGGATTTCTTATCTTCTCTCGTCATTTTCACCCTTTTTCCTTCTCCTCTTAATCTTCCTCTCTCCTTCTTTCTCTATCTTCCCCTCTCCTTCTTTCTCTATCTTCCCCTCTCCTTCTTTCTCTATCTTCCTCTCTCCTTCTTCTTGATCTCCCCTTTGTCTCACATCTCACTTGGACCTTACTCAGCCCTTACTCAGCCCTTACTTGGACCTTATTTGGTTCCAAAGTAAATACCCAAAATTAAAGCCAAAATCACAATGATAATGACAATAATAAAGAAACACCACAACTTCTTTTTTCTAGCCTTTTTTGCCGAAACAACCGCTTTTTGTGTGTGTCCCACACCTTGTTCGATATCGTGCTGTGCAGTCCCCACTTGCTCCTCGATTTGCTGGATTGGTTGATCTTGTTCAATTACCAATTCTTCCATATCATGAAATAATTGTGTTAATTCAGCCATGGTCTTTTCCAATTTTAATAATTCACGATGACGTGTTTGCACTTCATTTAAAACTGTCCGTGCTTCTCCTCTCCGGTTAGACTGCATCATGGCTTGTTGGAAAATTTGTTGATTTCCTGATCCGTCTTCAACAACCGCCCGAATTTCTTCATCACTAGCATCGGGCTTAACTATCCGGTACTGTCTTTCGGCCTGCACCTTAGTTTGCTCTCTGTTGTTGCTTTCAGTCAAACGATATTTTTGAATCAAGTCCAAAAAGCTCCGGCGAATATTTTCAGCTTGATCAACTTTTTGAGGGTTGCGGGAGTGGGCGGCTTGAGTCTGGACGTTTTTGATTCTAGATTTGAGCTCATTTTGCAAACTGGTGGCTTCTAAAATCAACAGGTCGATTTGCCGGGATGAATATTCTCCATCATCTTCATTCAAGTCCAAATCTTGGAGATGATTTCTTTGTTTGTTGGCGATTAAGTCCACGAGGTTGGAGTAGTTATCCAATTGATTGTTTATGTCCTGGATTTCATTCATGAAACCAACAAAGTCATTTTCTTCTTCGTACTTGTAGTTATCCATTTCATAGTTACCGTTGCCGGCACCGGAGCTTTTGTTGTAGTAGGGGTTGCTCATTGGAGTAGTACTTATTGTGACAGCTGTTTACAAGGGTTGGACGTGTTTTCGCGCGCCCTGTCTGCTTTAGGCAATTGCGCCTCGTTGAAGGTGCTGCACGTGGAATGAGAGAAAGGGCTGGAAATGATGAAGAGGTGAGTGATTTGGTTGGAATTATGATACCTACTTGAAACTTACTTGAAACTTACTCGAAACTCGCCTGAAACTCGCCTGAAACTCGCCTGAAACTCGCCTGAAACTCGCCTGAAACTCGTCCGAAACATTCCTGAAACTCGCCTGAAACTTCTTTGAATCATCCCAACTCATGTTCCGCTAACTGCCTGTATACTAAGACATCTCTGAGTAGCTAGATTCCACTACCTGACTCACTCAAAAACTTCTAAAAATAAATTCTTTGCTTTGTTAGGAAGACCATCCTCGTATGGTATCTCCGTCTCTCGCAATACTATATACAGGACGTCATCAACTACGCACTAAGCCACATAGCCGTGAAAATATATTCGCACATACAATTCCTGACATAGGCATCTGTGCCTCTCTAAATAATATCTCACTGGTTCTAATTATAAAATATTCCCTAAATTGTTCAATTATCAAAAAAAAATTTCGAAATGTCTACGCGGCCTGCAGACAGCCCCGACTGCAAATCATGCATTATGCTGCAACGCGTTTTGTGAGGTGCGTACAAAGCATCTTAATATTCCATCTCAAAACGCTTACTGCACACCACGTGCAGGAGGCACCATAAGAGCATCCAATGAGGGTTTTGTGAAGTGTTTTTCGGAGGAATTTTGGTCTCGAGAGGTGTTAGAAAAGGCAGGGAAATAAGGAAAATGTTACCGTGGGCTTTTTCTAAGTCTAGCTGGCAGAACAAGTGTTTAAATTCCAAAAAGAGAAGTTTCAACTAGAAAGAACTTCCGCTCCAGCTCCAAAGTTGTACTTAGTGAAGTCAATTTGGAGTAGATTCATCTTTACGAAAAGCATTGATTCGAAAATAGCCCTCCTTCCAATATGTACATGTGTCCCCAACGACTATACTATAGTCATTAATTGTCCAAAAAGGAGGCGAAAATAAAGACATGTAATATCTTATTGATATTGTACATGAATTTGCCCAATTGGGAATTAAACTTGTGTCACTTTTGATGGTACTGCATATAAGCAACATCTACATCGAACGATCTGTCCATTGTACGTCAAAAGGCGGTTCAAAGTTTCCTAATTAGTGACCTTTTTCACCGGAAAGAGTGATTTCTTCTTTACGTTTCTTGATTTCCTAATTAGACTAAGTAGTTCTTGGCATTTTTAAGAGGGAACTGTATATAGTTTCCGACATACAAAAAAATCGTTTTACACAGTAAATGCAGCTTACCAGATAATCATAAATTTCATATCGTGCAAAATAGCAAATAATACGTAGTGCATACAAGGTCTAAGACTAGCAAATAATATGTAGTGCATATAAGGTCTAAGACTAGCAAATAAAATGTAGTGAACGAAAGCTGAATAACCAGATATATGAAATTCTTTATTGAAACCGAAATGAACCATTTTCGATAAATTATCTTTAATTTCTGTTTCGATGCTTATATGCAGTACATTTTTAAATATATTTAATTTCTAATTTATCAAAGGTTCCTATATAAAGGAACTTATATTTGGTCATTAATTAATGAACATTTTGATCAAGTATTTAAGTAGAATTTACGAACATGAGTAATACCATTAAAGAAGTGAAACTTGACCCAAAATAGATGGCAGTATGCAGGTACATCTAAAGAAAACATCATTATTGAAACATTAAAGATTGTTAAAAATCGTAGAAACTCGTAGAAACTTGTAGAAACTCGTAGAAACTTGTAGAAAGTTGCAGAATCTCGTAGATTCTCGTAGAAATTGTACCCAAACGTATCATTTAAATTTTCGCTGTATTTGCACCAAAGTACATTCTATAAACCCCAAATTTGACACTATAAATTGATTTTTTAAGAGTCCTTGACCATTATCAAAGTCAAATATATTGAATTGGATCTTATTGGGTTCTTCAAAATTTTTAAAACTCAAGTGTATTTGGTTGCACGCAAAAAGACCGTAAGTGAAACCCGAACATCCCTAAGTGAAACCCGAACATCCCAATTGCCCTAAAATAAGTATATTATTCCCAAAAATAAGTATATTATTCCCTAAAATAAGTATATTATTCCCTAATTTACTGCTTGGATCTCATAATTTGCCGCTACCGCGCCAAATTATTTTAAGAGCGGTTGATAATGTAATTCAGAACACCAAATGACCCACCATATAAATAATTTGAAAAAGTGTGAAAAGATTAGAAACTGCTTCCATAGAAGTAGGCTAGTACTCCACCTGATGAACTAGGCATTCCGCTTAAAGGCTAGGCTGGGCATTCCGCCCTCATGGAAGACTGCGCAACCACTTGCAGTATAAATCAAGACTGGGCGGCACACTTGAAGTAGAGAAGCTTGGTGTTGGGGCTAAGTTTTGAAAAATTTGGAAAATTTGGAAAATTGGTAAATTGGTAACAACAGTGATCATTTTAAGGTCTACTAAATGGATTACAAGACCGTAGAGATAGAAGAGTTTATCTAGATTATCGAATGTGAGATTTTGACCGAAATTGGTTTGGACAAAATTGGGAAAAATTATTTTTTAAATTAAATAGGGTGATTTATAATGATTTGCAGGAAATTTTTCGAAAAAAAAAGGTTCGTTTTTTGGGTAATATAATGGGAAACCATGAATTGGTGCTAGTGGCCATTTCTGCAGGACATAATTTATCCAATAAATTGTTTTTAGGGTCAAAAATTATATTTTCGGGATAATTGAAACTATTTAACCATCCTATTAGTGTCCTTTTTGCATTCCAAGGCTGTATCGATTGGATAGACTAGCAAACAAACTGTGGAGAAGTAAGGCGAGGAGAATATTAAGAATTATAGCTGTGGAATCACTTCCAAGTACAATCTCATGGATTCTTATAGATGAAAGATGCTTACGGTGTACTAAATAATTTCTTTTATACAGATATATAAAGTTATTAACTGAACCCAAGATGAATTCGAATTATTCCTTGTGGGCCTGCATATAAGCCACATAATAATCAAATCTTTATTAATTTGTATTTACAGATAAATATTATTATTTTCTTGATGAAAGTTTTGTTTTGAGAGTCATCACTACAATAGATGTATTGATTTAAACACCAGATTAAACCACTGGAAGTAATGAAGGTACTGCATATACTGCCCCCGGTTCCGGAGCAGACATCTTGTTTTTCTGTCAATTCCTGGTCGAATTCCATGAAACAAATGTCGTTTTTTTCCTAAGTCAAAGTCGCTCAACCACACGAAATCAAAATCTACTTTCATCGAATGGCAAAAGAGAAAGAAAGGGGGGTATAATCGGAGGTACGGGTGTAGATGGATATATGCCGGTCAATTCCGAGGGCGAAGAAAAATTACGCAAGTTTAAGCGTTCACAATCTTAAGCATTGGTTGCTTATTGAGTTTATCATGTCATTTAATGTTGCTAGGTGAACTTATTGATTAGCTTGATTAGTTTCAGAATAGTTTCAGAATAGTTTCAGAATAGTTTCAGAATAGTTTCAAAATAGTTTCAAAATAGTTTCAAAATAGTTTCAAAATAGTTTCAAAATAGTTTCAAAATAGTTTCAAAATAGTTTCAAAATAGTTTCAAAATAGTTTCAAAATAGTTTCAAAATAGTTTCAAAATAGTTTCAAAATAGTTTCAAAATAGTTTCAAAATAGTTTCAAAATAGTTTCAAAATAGTTTCAAAATAGTTTCAAAATAGTTTCAAAATAGTTTCAAAATAGTTTCAAAATAGTTTCAAAATAGTTTCAAAATAGTTTCAAAATAGTTTCAAAATAGTTTCAAAATAGTTTCAAAATAGTTTCAAAATAGTTTCAAAATAGTTTCAAAATAGTTTCAAAATAGTTTCAAAATAGTTTCAAAATAGTTTCAAAATAGTTTCAAAATAGTTTCAAAATAGTTTCAAAATAGTTTCAAAATAGTTTCAAAATAGTTTCAAAATAGTTTCAAAATAGTTTCAAAATAGTTTCAAAATAGTTTCAAAATAGTTTCAAAATAGTTTCAAAATAGTTTCAAAATAGTTTCAAAATAGTTTCAAAATAGTTTCAAAATAGTTTCAAAATAGTTTCAGATTAGTTTCAGAAAAGTTTCGGAGTAGTTTCACATTGGTTTCATAATTTTTTTTTGGTTTCAGCCTAAACCGTGGTTAGTGTAATATGTGCCTTTAACTTTGTACAAGGGTCGTCAGCGCTTCATACATGCCTTCCTACATACAACGCAACCTAAGTACCAAGTATAAACAAGTATTCCTGTATTTAGCAAGCACTCTAGCTGCTCATTCTGTTGATATTATGCTGGATTTGGAAAATCGGATTTTATGCCATTTCACCAAAACAAATAAACGTAGTAGCAGTATGCAGGAAGAGCTTCTAGACCAAAGTTCTAGGCCCTTTAAAAAAAATCTTACGTGAATCCGGATCCGACTAAAAAACTGTTTTTAAATAGTTTCAGTCTCTTGGTCATTTCTTAAACTCGACACCCTCGGAATTGGATGCTCACACCCGTACCTCTCATTATATCCCCCTCCCGTTCCCTCTTGCATTTTGTAACGAAAGAGGATAAAAATAAGGCAGTCAAATAATTTATACGTAAAGACACTAACTGTTTTTTTTTATCTGACAATATTTTGTCTTGAAGGAAATACGTTCTCTCTGCCCCCGGAATTGGAGACCGTGTATATGCAGTACAACACAAACTTTACCCATTTCTGTCATGTTACCCCACTGTGAATCTACATACAGTGATCTTGAATTTAACTAGTTAAAGCTTCCACCTTTTTACCCGCTTTAACCTGAATTTCTAATCAAGTAAATTTATCACGTGATTTATTTCACGTGAGGTGTGTCACGTGACTTTATCATAACCGCGGCACCTTCCCCTTTAACCCCATGATGAACTTCGTTCTTTCCGAACACCAGGCAGCAGGACATGTTGGGTGTATGACTGCCGGGCCTGTATTTGCCAAACCCACCACCATGCAGGAACATGCCTTTTATGCCGGAACGCCCTTCTCGGATGCACCACTAGGTAACCACATTTCCCATTGGATGCCCACTTTCATGGGGACCTTGCAGGAACTGACAATGACTGCTCCCAAAGAGGAAGCTTCACTTCCCGAAATGGATAGTCTTCTCAAAGAGGAAAAATTTGGCCCAAATTGGAAGGTCTTGGAAAAACCATTGCCCAAAGTGGATGTTGATCTCCCTAATCAGACAGAAAACGATCAAAATGATACAAATTCCACCGATATCTCCAGCCCATCATCCTTACCCAAAACAGCCACTTCCGATCAACTACCAAAATCTGCCAAAGGAAAGGAATACCTCGTTCTACTGAACCTATACTATGGACTCAAACACCCGTGCATCCTAGATATCAAGCTTGGCACCGTCCTCACCGACGACACAGTGACGGAGGAAAAGCGAATTAGGCTTCAGCAAGTCAGCCAAAATACTACTAGTGGTCTGCTTGGGTTTCGCATCTGTGGTATGAAAATGTACTCGTCAAGAGCTACACCATGGTTTTTTCCCGGCCAAGAAAAGACAATTTCTCGCTCAAATGGATACATTTCTTTTGATAAGAATTTTGGAAAGTTTCTTACACCTGAAAATGTTAATGATGCTATAAGTCATTTCTTTGAGCCTTTGGGTGTGCTCCTGCATGCAGTGCTCTCCCGCTTCCTCCAGCGACTTCAGCTTCTTTACAATTGCCTTTTAGATACAGAGGTTCGAATCAAATCCGGTTCTCTCCTTTTTATTTATGATGCTGACTTGGCTGACGCTGGTATAGATGAAGAGGCGTATAATGCTGCAGATGCCTATGTACATGAACCCTATATGCCGGATTCCGATGACGAGGATGGTGCCAATGAGCCCAAGAGATATCTGTCACTTCATTTAATTGATTTTGCGCATGCAGTGCATGTTCCTGGCGAGGGTCCGGACGAAAATGTGTTGGACGGGGTTGAGCACGTGATCCAGGCATTTTTAGACATTTTAAGTGTCAGAGATGAACAATAAGAATCCGAGAGAAGGATTTGATAAAGGATTTTGGCATGTGAGTCAAGAATTGAGTGTTGATAGTGGATTAACTTCAGTATCGACTGGGGTACCCACTCTTTAGTCGATACTCGAGTCTATAGAATCTAATTTCTGGAGGAATCTTGAATTATCAGCGCCAAAAAGTGAATCAAATGAAGTTTGTGATCAAAAGTGGCTGAATATTAGTGGTGTGCTTATATGCAGGCCCCAGCACGAAATAATTGACATACAAGCTGCACCCAAGTTGCATATCAAGCTGATTGAATGGTGGAAATGATGATGAAAAGTTTTAAGACTTCTAGATTGAGAAATTTTTCAAGGAATCTACAGTGAAACCACTTTTATGCAGTCCATGAACTACAATCTCAGTATAAGATATTTAAAAACATCAGTACACCAACTTAGAAATATTTGGAACTTTCATTACATACTTTCATGCCGTTACTAATTTTAAAAAATCTTCAATTCTTGGAACTGTTAAACTTTGAGTGAAGTTGATATGAGTCTGCTTGTATGCAGTACGCAGATATCAACAAGTCGAGTAACGAATAATTGTAATGGATAATGAGTAAACCCCAACAAAAAACAATGGTAAAAAAAATCAAGCTGATTTTAATCATCACTATGACTTGCAACCAAATTTCTTTCTCCCCACCCTTATGCCAACAATTTGGTAATCTTACCAATGGCAATCGTGGTACCCTGGTCTCTCAAAGTAAAACGACCCAATTGTTGATAATCATTGTAAGTCTCAGCACACACTGGCTCAGAACTTTCCAAAACAGCAATAATCTTCATTCCCTTTTTGGCAAAAGCAGGAGGTTTTTTGGATTTTCTGTTGGTGCCCTTTTCCAACTTGTGCTTCAATTCAACAAACTTAACCTCTTCAATGGCAGCATGTAAGTGCATAACACAAGAAAATCCATTAGACAAAATAGATTTCAACTCCACAATAGCAATTTGGGCCTCAAATCGAGTTCCGGTTTTCACCGGGTTTTTAGGTGAGGTCAAAACATAACCTTGTTGAATATCTTCCTCTTCAACACCTTTTAACTTCAATCTGATCTGTTCTCCACAGTATGCAGCATCACATTCCTGCTCAGTCTCATTGTAAATAGTCACAACTTCAACCATTGACCGATTAGGCATCATCAACAAATTGGCATTTTTCTTAATATGACCCGATTCCACTTTTCCTTCAACAATAGTTCCCATATCCTTCATTTTGCCTGAAATAGGTAACATAAATGGCGCATTCACGTGACGGTTCACAGTCTTCATGTTATCCAAAAATTCTAGCAATGAAGGACCATTGTACCACGGACAATCCTTACTGCTGACACGATCTTTTAATCCTGCACCAGTATATCCCGAGACTGGCATAAAGATGATATCTTCTTTGGCATAACCAATTCCCTTTAAAAACATTCCCAATTTGGTAGTACAGTCTTTGTAACGGTCTTGAGACCATTCAACTGTAGGGTCATCCATCTTGTTCACCACCACCACGATTTTATTGACACCTTGAGTTTTGGCCAAAAGTGCATGTTCTCTTGTTTGACCTCCCTTTTCAAATCCCGTCTCATACTCTCCCTTTCTGGCGGAAATCACCAAAATTCCCACATCTGCCTGCGACGCTCCACCAATCATCTCGGAAACATACATCTTATGACCAGGTGCATCCAAAATTGTATATCTTCTGGTATCAGTTTCAAAGTAAGCTTTTCCTACCTCGATGGTTTTTCCGTCATTTCTCTCTTCCTTGTTGGTATCCATAACCCACGACAAATACCATCCTTGTCTACCTGCATCCTTAGCCTCTCTCTCATACTTTTCCACGGTTCTCTTATCCACGGCGCCGGTCAAGTAAAGAAGGTTTCCACCCATGGTAGACTTACCTGCATCCACGTGACCCATAAAAATGATTGACACGTGGTCTTTTCCTCCAAACATCTCATTAAGCACTTCGGCATCAACTTCATCCTCAACATTGACGGGTTCAGGGGCAGGAGTAGATTCTTTTTTCTTGGTTTTGTCCAGTTTCTTTGGCTCTGGTTTTGGCGTGGCTGATTTAGAGGCGGGTTTCTCCTCCTTAGGCTCTTCTTTCTTGAGCTCCTCTTTTGAAACATCCTCTTTGTTTGCCTCTTTCTTCTCCTCTTTAACTTCCTCCTTAATATCTTTTTTAACTTCTTTCTTAACTTCCTCCTTAACTTCCTTCTTCTCATCCTTCTTCTCTGCAGGCTTAGGGGCGTTGGCCAACTTGATTCCACTAGAGGATGCCAACTTCAATGTCTTTTTGGGCTTGTTCAAAGTACTTTGAGTTGATTGCTGCTTTTGGTAGTCAGCCAAAGACATACCCTGTGCAGGAGCCTGTGCCTGTGGGTTGTAGGAATTGTACAGATTGTACAGATTGTACAGATTGTACAGATTTTGGGAGTAATCCTGGTATCCGCCTTGGTATTGGTTCTGGTATTGGCCCTGGTAGCTCTGATACTGGTTGTAATTCTGATACTGGCCCTGGTACCCCTGATTATAGTTTTGGTATCCCCCTTGATTAGGCGCCTGGTACTGCAGGTATCCGCCGGCCGGCACAAAAGAAGCAGCCGAATTGGGGTTATATTGAGTTCCCTCTTCACTGAGGTGCGTTTGCCCGAGGTTCTGGGCCACTTTGTCGGCGTTTGGCGTGTCAGACATGGTGTGGTTAAGGAGAGAGAGAAGAAAATTTTGTGAAGACATTTTGCGCGCACGTGAGAGTCACGTGATAAAAGTTCAGAAGAGCAGAATCAAATGCAATAAAGGTGATTTCATTTTGTGGTTTTGTAATATATAATGTAATTCAGACCGGTCACCTTTTTCAGCCCCTAGAATTTATATTGTCAATATGTGGGAGGTACGGATGTGGAATCCTATGACAAGAGAGACAGAGTTGCTGTTTATGAAGATAAAAAGGAGAAGAAAAAGAAGGAAATTTAAGTGAAGATTAGAAGATGAAAGAAAAAAAAAAAAATCATTTGCTTTAAAAACAGGGAATTGTAGGAAATGTGGAATTCTGAGAAATAGTGAAAAGTTTACCTAATTCAACAGTTAAATAACCAAAAATTGATTTAAAAAAATTAGAAAATTTGGTTCTACTCAATTAGGATATGAGGGTACCTGCATATAGGCATTTAAATTTAACCAATCTATTAAAAATCTTAAGTTTAACAGTAAATAGAATTTGAATGTTCTGTGTACAGGAACGCTATTTTTATAGTGTCTGATAATGGAATCAGAGGAGGGAGGGTATTAAGTGCAGGACATTTAATTATCCACCCCGCGCACCAACTCAACGTCCTCTCCTGTCTATAGCGCCAAAAAAGGATCATTTAATTCAATCAATTAAGAGCCAGTTTCAAGAATTTGACTATATTCGGTCAAAAATCACTGAATCCATTGAATCTCATTAATCCTCAATAAACTACAACAAATTTTATCAAATTTTAATCAATTCCTTTTTGAATCCTTACTGAATTTTATTATAAGCGGCAATTGAAAGGCAGTCAATACTTCAGAATATCTGAAACAGTTGGTGAATAATCTGAAACACTTAGTGAATAATCTGAAATACTTAAGGAATAATCTGAAACACTTAAGGAATAATCTGAAACAATTTCTTGAGCTTCCTATTTAAGAATTGATTATTACACGATTACAAGAGATATTATTATATCATTCAATTGTCTGGTTTCATCATTTTCATCAGTTTCATCAGTTTCATCGTTTATTGATTCCTTAATTGATTGTGAATTAACAAACTTATTCAAAAAACAAAAGTTCAAGCAATTCAGATAAAATACCAGTCAAAAAAACCTGAGCAAAATCTTCTTGCTAAAATCTAAACAAATTTTTCTTGTTAAAACCGAATCAATTTTTTCTTGAATTTCAGAATAATTTCATTATGCCTATTTTTGGCGGAGAAAAACCGTTTACATCAATTACGGTTAAAATCAATCAACTATGCACTCCCAATCGCAATTCTGATTTAACTGATGATTCTATGGAGATTTATCTTGATCAATTAATTTCTCTTATTAAACTTCAAAATACTGGTGCTATTGAAGCGGCTCGGGCAATTCGAAAGAAGATCAAATATGGTAATAATGCCGAGGAAATGATTCTTGCTCTGAACTTACTTGAACTTATGGTGTTAAATGCAGGTCCCAAGATTGGTCGAGTAATTGCTAGCGATGAAAAATTGATTGAACTTTTACGTGGTATTGTTGCTGGTCATTCCATTACTGGTACTGGCACTGCATATGATCCGGCTGTGGTTCGAAGATTCCGTAATTTGGCTATTGGTTGGCGCCTGGAGTTTCAAGATTTGGATGGTTATAAACCTTTGGCAGGTTTATGGAAAGCCATACCTCGAAGAAAGAAAACTTCCGATTTAAGCCACCCTGAAGGACTGCCTGAGCAAGAAATCCTTACATCTCACAAATCACCACCTCCAAGGCCCAGAACAATGTCGCCTTACACTCTTGGAAAAGAAAAACCTGAAAGACCGGTCAAACCCCGGGAAAATTCTGATGTTGATAAAGATAATTACCAAGGTTGGGGATTTTCGAGAAAATCGGGGAAAAAGGCACTGAAATCGGGGAAAAGCCGCAAGGGGAAATATGCTGATGAGGAATTTAAAATTCCTCAAATTAACTATAAGGTGGAAGCACCTAAAATCAGAAATACCATTGCGAGTTGCCATACTCATACTACAGCGTTAAACAATATTTTGTTGACACTTCCTGAAGGAGAACTACCAATGGAAAACACCCGTGCCGCTGCCGAGTTTGAAAAGTGCAGGAAAATCCGCCGCCAAATTCTTCGATACCTTCAATTTGTTGGGGCTGGAGAAAGTGCAGGAAAAAGTGCTGAAATTGTGGAGCTTGATGATGAATTTTTGGGAGCTTTGATTGGCGCTAATGATCAATTGGTGGCTGTATTCAATAAGTTTGACCTGTTATCAGGCTATACACAGGAAAACCCGGCTCAGTATCATGATGATTCCAGCTCCGCTGAAAGCTACTATAGCAGTGATGACTCTTTGGATGACCAAATGGATCATCTTCGTGTGCAGGAATCCAGCCTGAGACTTGCTGAAGCCTTGGAGCGGCCGCCTGTTGTACGGCAAAATACTGTTGGTACTGTTGGTACTGTTGGTACTGTTGGTACTGTTGGTACTGCAGGTACGATTGGTACTGCAGGCAGTGATCCTTTTGGTGACCGAAATGCTTTTTGAGGGGGAAAGTTCAAAACTACGACCTCAATTCATGATTGTTGACTCTATGTATGATTAAATTAGTGGTTTGTGATCGTGACCGTCGCCTGAATCCGGACGGCTTATATGCAGTCCCTCATCATCGACCCGTCGTCCATATACCAACCGTCCATGTACCAACCTAATTTTGGTATCGAGCGGTTCTTGCGATTTGTCCTTTTAATCAATACTTCAACTGCTCTCCTTCCTTTTCCAAAATTCATGCTATGTTCTACGAACCGTCCTGCAGATAAGTGTAGGCATATCCGCCATATTGTTTCGACTAGTGAAACTCACATCAGTTTAAGCGCCATCATCTTTTGTAAATCAACGTCATCTCTTTATTTTAGCCATAGACCTGCATATAAAAACATTATATGCAGTTCACGATCACGTGAAAAGAAAATTATATTGTATACAGCAGTTCCATAAATAGCCTATCATGCACGACATCTTCCTAATTTCACAGCATTTATTTCATCACACAGCTCGATGCAAAATGATATAAGCACGAATCCAAAGTAGCCCTGCACACACACCGTAATTTCTTTCAAAAGATAATGGTGTGATCCTGCACACAAACGAATCTTGCCCGCGCCATATCCTGCACGCTCCTAATGATCTGCCCCACAACCTCCACCAACCACAGAATCACAACCACATCACTTCTCCCCAACAAACGTGACCACACACCAGAGCCTTTCACAAATTGCCATTTAAGAAGGAACTGCATACAGGAGCGTGCATGCAGGATGGCAAAAGTCACACTCCATAACCAAATTGAGCTCCCTTCTATTGATAGTTTCCGGCTCGAGCACATTCTTGACCACGTGGTCAAAAACGAAAGTAAACAACTTGGCGACTCGATTCTCAATGTCAAATCACAATTTCAAAGCGACCTTCGCCAGGAACTTCGGCGCACTTTGATCCGAGAACAACGCATACAACACAAGAATATTCAATTGGTCAAAAATGCCAATTCTGTCCGCAAAAAAATGAAGAGTAGGAAAAAACAGTGGGCCAAGCTTGGCATAGATGAGTCAAGTCCTGCAGAAAAGGACGTTCTCCCGGTGGAAATCGATCTGCTTCACCAAATGGCAAATTCAATTCTGGATAATGTTCTCGCGTTGGTATCTCGATTACAAACCATTGACACCAATTTAGGAGGATCGGGCATCCCTAATCGGGAAAGCTACCCGATGCTCTGGGAATTGTCACAGCATCAGCAAGAGGCAGGACAATTTGACGCTGAAGAAGCTGAGGATGAGACTGAGGATGCTGAGGATGAGACTGAAGAAGTAGTTGAATTTAGGGCTGCAGAAGGAGCTAAAGCTGACACCCAAATTCAATTGCAAAAAAGCTCAATACCAAAAGATTCATCGCTAGATACAGCTCTGCACGACAGCGACGGCGAGATCAACTCAGAAATCTTCGAAAACCTTATTCAGTCATATACCCGAAAAACAAGACACTCAGACCAAAGTTCGGCAAGTCCGAAAATGCGGCTGAGTCGGCCTCGGAATCCGCTCCGACTTCTTTCCGCTTCAAGTACATTTTCGGACACATCTGTTTTGGACCGCATGGAAAACAAATTTTTCCCAATCAAGTCCTTGGCCACAGTCGGCGAATCTCCAAAGTTGACACTTCACAAGAAGCTTCGTATCAGTGCCTTGCCTTTGACAAATGAAGACGGAAACTGCACATGCTCAAAAACAAAAAATGAAGCCATTCTGGAAACTGATAATGGAGCAACTGATAACGGAATTGATGATAACGGAATTGATGAAAAAGATGAAACAGATCAAAAAGATGGTTTAGAATCAACCTCAAAGCTTTTGTCACCCACAGAACGCCTGAGTTTTGTGGCAGAAACACTATCAACGTTTCTCTCCAACTATGATGCTCAATTCCGGGATGCTGAAACCACGACTTTCGATTTGGATTTCGACTCTTCCGGTATCCATTCCGACTCTGATCATCTGACTGCATCTTCTGACAGTTCTGGTTCTCTTGTTAGCAACATAGGCAACCCCAACGAGTACTACGACTCGCTCCGGCGGGAAGTGCGCCAGAAAGACCGGAAATCGCCAGACTATCCTTATAACAATAAGGAAACATCGCCAAATCCAAAACATCAACCACTGCATCGTACACTTCAGCCCAAGCAGTCAATTCTTAAGCTTCAGCGGAAAAAGCCATGTGACTCCATCGACGCCTCTGTGCAGGACACAGTCTATACTGAGAGCCAATTAATGGCCAGTCCTCGATCTTCATTTGTAATGGAGATTTCAGCAACGGGTCAAATTCATTGTCACGGGAGTTTTGATGATTCTTCAGATCCTGCAGAGCCTGAAGCTGTGAGTAGACTCCGAAATCTCTTGCTTTAAACGAGATCATTGATGGGCCAAAATGAGTTAATAATTTGACTAAATGAAGCCCAGGATGAATTGAACCAAATGACCAAATGCAAGATTGCG
Organism: Metschnikowia hibisci; assembly: GCA_002374725.1. Classification (NCBI taxonomy): domain Eukaryota; kingdom Fungi; phylum Ascomycota; class Pichiomycetes; order Serinales; family Metschnikowiaceae; genus Metschnikowia; species Metschnikowia hibisci. The sequence continues at coordinate 558,721 of NLAP01000006.1, read as the reverse complement.
TGAATTTTTGAGCCAAATTCAAATCTAGTTGCAAGAATCGAATGAAGTAATTCAAACCCTTTAAACCTCTAATTGAAGCATGCCCTTGAGGTTGATCAAAGGCAATCCTTATAGGATCAAATGCTTGATAAATAGATCAACTTCTAAACCAACTAACCAACTTCTTCAAATCAAGAATTGATAAACAACTTCAATTCGGCCATCGTTCCCTCTGCCAATAGCTGTATCTCAAAATATCCACACATAGAAACACCAGCCAAAGAATATTAAAAAGAATAGAAGCCAAACTTTCCAGGAAATTCCAGCTCGCTTGCTCATCACCACCATCTTGTTATAAGTGTTCTTAAGCGTGATCTTGCCCGACTCGAAATTATTGGTGATCTCGTCATTAAGCTTCATGGACTTGTTGATTTCAGATCCCATTAAAACCCCCAAATTCTTAAGTGCAGATACCTTCAGGCTCATCAGATCTACCTCATCATTATTCTGCTCTTCTAAAGACAGTAAAAACGCCTCGTTGTGTTTTGCAGAAACCTGGGACAGTTTCTCGTATGGCGACTGCGTGCGTTGCGGACTTCGGCTATCAAAGTGTTTCAGAAATTGATTTTGTGGAGTGCTGAAAAGCTGTGTGCGGATATCACGCTGGTGAGCAGATGTGGAGTAGCGAGAGTCCATTTTTGTGGTTGGGGTTGCTTCTAAGGGACTGATGTGAGACGTGTCGTTTGTGGTGGATGCACGGGTTTTCTTCTCTGGGGTTGTGTGCAGGTGCGCAGTAGATGAATTGTAGATTGTACTTAGTAATCCAACAACCAACCCAATGGAAGCTGAAGCACCAAAATCGCTTTCTAACGTTCAACACGTGATCCTCATTCTTTCCGGTAAAGGAGGTGTTGGCAAGTCTTCAGTCACCACACAAACTGCTCTCACACTTGCTCTTAAAGGCTTCAATGTTGGGGTGCTAGATATCGATTTGACTGGTCCATCTATGCCCCGCATGTTTGGCGTGGAGAAGAAAAAAGTTCATCAATCTACCAATGGCTGGGTGCCTGTGACTGTGTGCAGGCGCACGGAAGATTTTGGTCAAGTTAAAAGTGGCTCCATTTCACTCATGTCGCTTGGGTTTCTCCTTGGCAGCCGTGACTCGTCGGTGGTATGGCGGGGTCCCAAAAAGACGGCCATGATTCGCCAGTTTTTAAAAGACGTGATCTGGAATAACGGTAACAACCTCGACTATTTGCTTATAGACACTCCGCCTGGAACTTCTGATGAACATATAGCCATTGCCGAAGAGCTTCGGTATGTACTGGCCGTGGATGGTGCCATTATTGTCACCACACCACAGCAAGTGGCCACAGCAGATGTAAGGAAAGAAATCAATTTCTGCAAAAAGGTCAATTTTCCCATATTAGGGATCGTGGAGAATATGTCAGGATTCATTTGCCCGCATTGTGCTGACTGTACCAATATATTTTCATCAGGGGGAGGAGAACTTTTGAGTCAAAGCTTGGATATTCCGTTTTTGGGCAAACTTCCCATAGATCCCACATTTGTGGAGATGATTGAGAATCAAAACCTGCTAAAAAAGGAGGAAATTGAAGCACTTTCTGATGAATCCCACTTTCTGAATTTGCCTGAACTTTATAGATCATCAAACTTGGCTCCAATAATGACCGATGTCATGAATAAGGTTTTGAGACAGGATCACACTAAAAGATGTCTTTCATAAAGACTGAGTCATTGTTAAACTGCCAGAATCAAAATGCTGCTTTTGATAAGATCTCATTCTGGATTATCTGACAGATTTCGTCATCCCTTTTGACAAGTTCACAAACTGGCCATACTGTCTTGACAGATTCACAGTCTGATCATGCTGTCAACATGCCGTCAACATGCTGTCAACACGCTGTCTTGACAGATATGAATGAATAGTTCATAATCACTTGATACTTGCTGCATCACCTTTGCAAATGCGGCTTATTTTATTGTGATACGAGTCACGGATGGAAATCATTATCTTCAAATTTTTACGGCCAGAATATTGCGGGTATGGCCCTTTTATAGACTTTATGGTTCGCCGACTTGCAGCAACATGCGTCGTTTCAGATCTGCAGCCACAAACACAAACACACTACGAACAAATATATAAAGGGGCTTGCGCCCCCCGTTTTTGTCTCTTCTTTTTTTCTTTTTTTTCTTTACTCCATTTTCTGATTTAATGCCTACGTGACTTTCTTCAATATTCCATTCCCAATTACTCTTGACTGCTAAGTTCACTCGCTGAGGGGTACAGGGCAAAAAGTTTGTCCTTAGCGATATATGGATCCAAAGTTGTTGATATTTCGATATCTGCTGCACCAGTGTTATAGATCAGTCTAAAGATTTATATCCAGTCTGAATATAAAACACCAATGTTTGAAAATAGGCTAGCGAGACAATCTTAGAGTGGTCTTAAAAAGACAGCTAGAGAGACAATCCTAGAAAAATCCTAAAAAGTCAACCAGAAAGACCCTAGAAGAACTTGGGCAATCCAAAAAAAACTTGTTTTCAGAAACCAACATATATGCCACGTGAATCTCTGGCCTATGTCAACTGGTTAAAGTCCTTCCAAATCTTGAACTTGCGTTTCAATTGGCCAACGCTATAAAACAGTGGGTTCAATTTCTTATCCCAAACCATAGCTTCATAGTCTTCGCCATATTTCTCATACAAAGCAAAGAGCCAGCTATTGCCCATCTCAGATGGGATGATCTGCTTAATGAGACGAGGCCGAGTTTGCTCATACTCCAACATCTCATTAATGATACCATTGGTCTTGGACTCTTCAGGTTGTGGCTCCCGCTCCATCTTACCATATATGATCTCTTTGACATTGCCCTCTTCGTCACGGATAAGGCGGGCCTCGCCAAGAGGAATTTTGGCCGGGTCAGTTTCGGTCTCATCAATTTTAACTTCAGGCTCTTCAGCCTTGGCTAAACGTTCTCTGCGCTCTTCAGCAGTTTCTAAATGCTTGCTAGGATTTCTATCGTTGCCATTTAAATTGACGGCAAGACCGAATCTCCTATAGTTTTCTTTCATGCTCAACTTTGTGTCCCAGTGTTTGTTCATGATAGGATGAGCTCTAAGAACAAGCTTCCTTTGAGCATCTTTGGTGCGCATGGACTTGCGCCTGATCGACGACCGAGCCTTTTTGCGTTGTCTTGGGTTGGCCATTGTGGTTGAAGATGTATTGAGATGATTTTTGCGCATGAGATGCCATCGCGCATATGCAGGTATCACTTACAATTGCAACACTGAAACAATTCAACCGGCGTGAAAGATTAGTGGAGGTTGAAAAAAGATTTTATATGTTTTAAAATCATCTGTTGCAAATTTCATTGATGAAAATATCGAATTTGGGAAAAAAAAAAAAAAAAAAAAAAATTTGGAAAATTTTTTTATTAAAAAATTCAAATTTGGGAAAAAAAAAAAAAAAAAAAAAAATTTGGAGAATTTTGATATTCAAATGGCAGTTTAAGACGTGAGAGAGTGACTACGCCTGATAAATGTGAAAGGCTGATTTATTTGGAATCGGAATTATGGCTTTGTTTGAATTACTGAAAAGCTATAATACTGATTTTGGGAGATGTTCTGGTTTTCACCAAGGATTTCAAGATTCTGTTTGGTTTGAAATCAATTTCAAATTCTGGTCATTGAAGATGCAGGATGGGTGGTTGAATAAATTTGGATTTGCAGAATTGAAATTGTTGATTTGGATTAGTGGGTAAAAAATCGAGCTGATGGTATTTCATCATTATCTCATTATGGCTTGTTTTTCCCTTTACCTCTTCTTCCTTTGCCCTTTCTTGGAGGTGGATTTTTGAATGTGTATTTGGGCTGAACTCTGATTTCTCGACCATGCAACACAAACCCATCTTTTTGAAGTGCTGACTTGGCACTCTGAGCATTTTGAAATGCTATATACGCTTGTCCCTTTGAAAGGCCAGTGTGCTTTGCTATGAGAACGGTAACTTTTTCGATTGGACCAAATTCAGCGAAAGAAGCCTCGAGGAGATCCGGACCCGTGCACCATTTGATGTTGCTTATGAAAATAGAGCGAGAGTCCAATTCGTTTGTTTCCACTCGATTCTGTAAATTCGGGGAATCGATGGAATCGGTTGAAACTGGAGTCTTGGGGTCGGAACCGGAGAGTGCGATTGAACTCGAGGTTTTTTGAGGAATTGCCTCATTTGATTTTAAATCCTCCAGGGCAATTGGATCTGGGTGCAGGACATCGTCAGCCATTTCCTTGTTTGGTAAGAACTAGAACTCGAATTGGATATGTGGATGACTATAAAGCACTACTGTGTTAGGTGCGAACAGGTTCCTGCACAGGCCACAAGTACATTGAAGTGATTCTACACAGGCCAAGTGAAAAAGGTATTCCTTAAGGGTCTAATTATGCCTCCACAAACGCTCTATAAGTGGTAAAAGGCTCATCGGTGGATGAAGACTCCAAAACAATCTCCGTTTCGGGCGCAACAAAAAAGACATATCCGGCATGCACCTCAGTCTTCTCCCCAGATTTCTTATCGGTGATATAACCCAGTCCATTGGTTGCAATTATAATAGAAGGACCATTGAAACCGTCGAAATTTTGAATCTGGCCAGCTTTGGCGAGGAAAATGGTCTGCAAAACGGCAAATTCCGCAATAGGAGGATTGTACAACACAGATTTATCTGCGTCACCAGAAGATTTCGAAAATGGCAATAAAGGCATCTTTTGCTTTTCCACAGACTCATATGAATAAGTCAACATTTCAACCAAATTCTTGACATCTTTGAATTTGGGTGTGAAGCCTGCACGCACCACATTGTCTGAAGCAGCCATGCACTCAATGATATCACCACTAATATAAGCATGAGGAGTTAAAGCTTCCAAAAACATGGCTTCGCCCTTGGACAAACGAACGTGATTTAACATCATGCAACCACAGAATAAGCCCACATCATTGGGGAATTGTTTATTCAATCTGATGATTAAATCAGCCAATCCTGGAGCCAACAGCTCAAAAAGTTGTGGATTTGTCTCGGCTCTTTTAACCAAAGCAGCAGCTTTTTCTGCAACCACATCATCAGCAGTGTTCATAATGTTGGAAAAAATTTGTTGAATATGAGATTTGTTCTCCAAGTCCTCACAAGAGTCCTCCTCAACCACACGGTCATCAAAAACTCCAACAATGAACAGTTCAGCATCGTCTTCGTTTGCAATATCTTTAAATTCAGGCACAGTTTCCAAGGCCTTTTTGAGCTGGTCCAAAGGCTTGAAACCGCAAAAACCTTCGAAATCCGTCACAGCAATAGCCATTTCCGGTTTATGGTTATCATCCGGATAATTTTTAGGATCATTCTTATGGAGCTGAGCAGCTAAATACTTATCAGGATGAGCTTGAATGGACAAAACCTTTTCGATGGAAAGAACCTTAAACAAAAAAGGCAACTCCTTGTCGGAACCGAATTTGTCAATGACCGACTGGTGCAAATACTTTTGAGGATTTTGACCAATCAAATCTCTTAAAACTTGGCCTTCCAAATCTTTGTTATCGACAATCTTCAGCGGAACGGAGGGGTGAGTTCCCATCCATAATTCAGCATATGGTTTGGATTCATCAATGACAGTTTCAGGGTTTGAAGCAGCAGCAAAACGAGCCACGGCAGATGATGAGCCGATTTTTCCCCAATCATAATTTTGATATCCACAGTCGATTCTGAATAAAGACATTTTGCTAACAAGAGTTGGAGAAGTTGAAACGTGGGAAAAAACTGCATATGTGCGTCGCGACGCGTGGGTCCTATGAAATGCATGCATTTCCAAGCAGGAAATGTAGAGGAGAATAAGAAGTTATTACCTATTTCGGGATAATATTCTCTCTTTTAAAATGTTACTTTATTTGGAAACTTTTCCTTTTTCGGGGATTTTCATTGAAATTCTTGGATTTTGATTCGAATTCTTGGATTTTGATTTGAATTTGTGTCTATTTTGGTTTATTATGATTTGGTGGATCACGTGATCATAAGCTATAATAATCACCCCCACGAAATAGTTTTTTCATTTCAAATCTTTAAAATTATATTTGACGGACTGCATGCAACGAGATTTCTACGACCAATTTTACCAATTATCATTTCCAGTTTTGGCCCCTTTTTTTGGTGGTATGGTTATGACCCCAGAATTCGCAGTCCGCACTTCCCCACGTGACTTGTTAACAGAGCAGATTGAAACTCAAAACTAGCTCCATAACGAATTTGGAAAACACTATCGGATAAATTAACGGATTTATTCCACCGAAATCCGATTCTTGTGAACCCCAATCCGGCAATTTCTCCTTTACTCATTGAAATGTGGATTGAAACGTCAAATGGTAATCGAATATCTCGCCTTGCCAAGATCAACAATCCCTCTAATATCTCCATCTCCGAAAATTGCACAATTTGTGAACACGTGATTCTCCATGGAGATGTTATTACAGCAGTTGGGCCAGCAATTCGAATTGGAAAATTTACTCATTTGGCCCGAAGCAGCTGTGTACATCCACCGTTGCTGAAGTTGAAGTTTAAAGAGAAAAACGTGAAGAATAGTGGACAAAATATGAGGTTTAATGAAGAGACTCGAGAAACTCCTTTGGAAGATCAATCAAAACAAAAATCTGAAACTCGAGATATTTCATCAGAACTTCAATTGAAACAAAAATGTCAATTTAAAGATTACCAGAAAGATTCTCATTCCAAAAGTCTTGAAACAATTATTGGTAATTACACGTTCATTGGAGAAGAGTCAGTGATACGACTGATCCAAGTGGGGAACCGTGTGCAGGTCGGAGCAAGATGTTTTTTGGGTGAACAATCAGTGATCAACGACTGCTGTATTATTGAAGATGATACTACGATTCCACCGAAAGCGGTAATTCCACCTTACTCACGTGTTTCAGGAATTCCAGGCCAATCTTGGGTGGTGCATGAGATTTCACCATCTTACCGAAAACTTCTCGAGACAAATGCCCGAATTAGGCAATCTTTGACGTGATTCCAAAATTTTGGAAAATTGTGCCGCTTTTCAAATCTGAAAAAAACTCCACCCATTCAAAAGAAAATGACACTCAAGGATTGAAGGAAATTCTGCATTCAGAATGGTAATACAGTCGCTTGGCATCACGTGGCATTCTTATCTGGGAAAGTTTTCTGGGAAAGATAGGCTTTTTTCTGGATTGACTATTCCTTACCAAAAGTCAGGATTTATACCTGAATCTGAGGCCGAAACTCTGGATCTATGCAAATCACAGAAATTTCTTGAATAAGAAAGGACAGGTATACGCCTAGATGATGTGAGGAAGTTGGTTCCATACGGTCCTTAACGGTCCTGAACGATCATTTACACTGATGATGTTCAAATCCTTGAAACAGCAGCCACCGGTTGATCAGCTGGATTTCGAAAAAAACTCCCCAATGATCCCCGTTCGTCTTGAAAGAAAAGCTCCCCTTCGTCTTCTCAAGATTTTCCGAACCAATGAAAAAACAATGTATGTGGTCAACAAAAAAAGCACATAACCAAAAAAACCATGCTGATGGACAGTATCAGCCATACGGAAATGACGATGATATGGGCTTCCCACCAACTTGGATTTATACTTGATATCCTTATCCACAAGAGAAGGACTCAACAAAAAACGGAGAATTTGCCTCATGTGTTCACGAGAATTGGTGAGTTGATCATTATTTGAATGCTTATCCCAATAATTGACTCTATTTTTGGAAACCACAATGGAATCACCGGGTTTATAGGTTTTCCCGTCGATATTAAGCCCCAAATCATCTGCAAGATCAGGATAATGCTCCAAATCCAAATATGTGAACAAAACATCATCATGATCAAATAAGTGTGGAACACTCTTGCGCATAGCCTCAATCACATCAACAGTATCTGCATTTTGTTGTTTGAGCTGAGCGATTTTCTGGGCTTTTTCGTTACGCTCTTCAAGCAATTGTTTAAAGTAGAACTTTTGCTTCTCCACGGTGTACTGATGTGCCACCATTGACATGTTGAACAATGTATCTTTAATGAATTGAGCATTGGTTGACAGGATAAATGTGATCACCACTTTATCATTTGTTTTCCCCACATTTTTCCCAGGAGGAAAGTATTCAAACATAACCGATGGAGTCAATTCACCATAAAAAGGAAACTGATTTTTCTTGATAAAGTCCTGAATGAGTTCAGGTTTTCTCATGGCTTCCAATGCAAAATTCTGATAAATGCCGGGAATAAGCGAGTGCTCTTTAAACATATAGAGCGTAGGCATGTTGGACATGGAAGTGACAAGGTGCTGTTTCCGATCAAACTCGGATTTTTGGTCCCACGTGATATCGGAATTCACAAATTTGTGCAAGCCCTTGGCCTGAGTTTCTATTGCTTTCAGCAACTTGTTGCTTCTGGAAACATAAAGCAGGATATCGAATGGTGAGTTGGTGACCATTTCCAAGATATAAGGCAATATGCTTTTATCTTCAGGAATGATTTGTTGCTGCTCATAATGAAATACGAGCGCCAACTTGTTGGAAAGTGGATAATAAAGATCTTCGGCTTTGTTGGGAAGTTCCGGTACAAGAACTTCGAAATCCTCGAGATCTCGGGCTGTGACCTTGCTATATTGGAAGTTATTGGCAATCTTGGTCACGTAGCTTTTCATTTCCTGTACGGAGACGTCGTTGGCCGTATAGTCGAAGCGGATGAGACCTGCATCCTTGGGTAAGAACATGACGTATTTTGGCGATAACTCCAAATCTTTTTGGGCCAACTCGGGGAATCCAAGCTTCTCACAAAGAACAGCATGCAGGTGACAGTTCAAATGGCCCGTTCGGGATAAACTAGACACCAAATTGGAAAGCTTATCCCAATTGAGACGATGTTCCATACAGTTCAAGCAACTGCTTGGAAATTGTTTTTCAGCATATTGTTTGGTGGACAGCGAATAAATGGTCAAAAAGAAAGGTTCCTCCAATTCTCCGGCCACCACCTGCATACCCAAGTCAATATCCACCTCTTCAGAAGAGCTGGGAAGATCCACGGCATCAGCGTTGTATACGGCAACGGAGTTAATCAAATATCGGCGGAAATTTTCCGGAGTCCGTGTCAAAGCCCGTGGAAATGTATCCACAAATTTGGATTTACCTGGGTTCTCCTTATCGGGAGAATAAAGCCGCAAATTGGGGTAGTAGGAGATTCCCTCCCTTTCACAAAGATCACCAGAATCCACACAATTCACCTGACGCATTTGAATTTTAAGCGATTTCTGTTCTTCATCCGATTTGAAAAATGCCTCTTTCCACACGGGGGCAAGCTGCTTGCAATGGGAGCAGTAAGGTGAGTAAAACTCCACAAACGCCAAGGACTCAGCGGTGACGGTATCGAAAGTTTCCGCCGTTAGCTCTGGGGGGATTTGTTTATCTGCATACTCACTTGTATCTTTTACAGCAGCAGCAGAAGCTGAAACAAGCCCAGCAAGAAGGAGGAGTATGTTCATGTTGTGAAGATACGGTACGCGAGACGAAACAGTGCACCTTCCCATCCGTACACCTGATCCGTACACCACATCCGTACATCCAATACTTGTTCTAAACCCGTACACCACATCCGTACACCCAATACTTGTTCTAAACCCGTACACCACCCCCACTCGCACTAACACTTTACTAACACAGTTGCGCAACCCCCAATTCAATGACGGATAAAATGCAAATCGACACACCTGAAATTGACGAGGGCTTATATTCTCGGCAATTATATGTGTTAGGTAAAGAAGCCATGCTTAAAATGCAAAATGCCAATGTTTTAATCATTGGCTTAAAAGGACTCGGAGTGGAAGTGGCAAAGAACGTGGCATTAGCCGGAGTCAAATCATTAGCCATTTATGATCCAAAACCCGTGACTCTTCGTGACTTATCATCACAATTCTTCCTTAGTGAAGAAGATGTGGCCAGCGGTAAAAGTGTGGCAGAAGCAACAGCTCCCAAGTTAAAGGAACTTAATCTGTATGTTCCAATTTCAGTGGTTTCAGACATTTCCGCCTCTTCTTTGGCTCAATATAAGTGTATTGTTGCCACAGGTATTTCTCTTGAAGAGCAAGTACAAATTGATGAATTTGCCCGGGAAAATGGCATTGGTTTTATTGCTGCCGATGTGCGTGGGTTATTTTCATCACTTTTCGTGGATTTTGGAGATAATTTCTCAGTTATTGATGCCAATGGTGAGGAACCTCTTTCAGGAATTGTTTCTGATATTGAACTGAACGGTCACGTGACAATGTTAGATGATAACCGTCACGGTCTTCAAGATGGCGATTACGTCAAATTTTCCGAGGTTGAAGGTATGGATAAGCTTAACAATGGTATGCCACTTAAAGTTGAAGTATTAGGTCCTTATGCTTTTAAAATCCCAATTGATGAGACTTATGGTGTTTATAAGAAAGGCGGCTTATACCTGCAGGTCAAGATGCCACAAAATATTCATTTCCAGTCTTTACGTGAACAATTGGCGGCTCCAGAGTACTTTTTCTCTGATTTTGCCAAGTTTGACCGGCCTCAACAATTACATTTGGGTTTCCAGGCGCTTCATGCTTTTCAAACCAGAAACAGCCGCTTGCCACGTCCTTATCACGACGAAGATGCTGCTGAGATGTTCAGATATGCCGAAGAAATCAGTGCTCAAAATCCTTCAATTTTGGATGGTGCTGATTTGAACCGGGATCTTCTTCAGGAATTGGCATTTCAAAGTTCTGGCGATTTGCCGGCCATGGTGGCATTTATGGGTGGAATGGTGGCTCAAGAAGTATTGAAATGTGTGTCTTCCAAGTTTGGCCCCGTCAAACAATTCATGTATTTTGATTCATTGGAGTCATTACCAGATTCGGCAGAATTCCCTAGAAATGCAGAAACCACAGCTCCAGTGGGTTCACGTTACGATGGCCAGATTGCAGTTTTCGGTCAGAAATTTCAGAAGGCCATTTCCAATCTTAAAGTGTTTTTAGTGGGTTCAGGAGCCATTGGCTGTGAAATGTTGAAAAATTGGGCCATGATGGGGTTGGCCAGCGGTGAAAATGGCGCTATTTATATTACCGATAACGACTCCATCGAAAAATCCAATTTGAATCGGCAATTTTTATTCCGACCAAAAGATGTGGGTGGATTCAAGAGTGAAATTGCTGCTAAGGCCGTGACCGCCATGAACCCAGATTTGGCCGGAAAAATCCACGCTAAATTGGATAAGGTTGGTTCCGAAACAGAAGATATTTTTGGTGATAATTTCTGGGAACCTCTTGATTTCGTCACCAATGCTCTAGACAATGTGGATGCTAGAACCTACGTGGATAGACGCTGTGTTTTCTATAAAAAACCTTTGCTTGAGTCCGGCACATTAGGAACCAAGGGAAACACGCAGGTGGTGATTCCTAATTTGACGGAGTCATACTCATCATCTCAGGATCCACCCGAAAAGTCCATTCCATTGTGTACATTACGGTCTTTCCCTAACAAAATTGACCACACCATTGCGTGGGCCAAGTCATTGTTTCAAGGCTTATTTGCTGACTCACCCGAGACGGTCAATTTATACTTGAGTCAGCCAAATTATGTGGAGCAAACATTGAAGCAAAACCCTGATATAAAGGGAACTTTGGCCAACATCTCCAACCTTTTGAATAAGCGTCCATATTCATTTGCTGATTGTATCCGGTGGGCACGTGACGAGTTCGAAGACAAGTTTAATCATGAAATTAAGCAGCTCTTACACAATTTTCCTGCAGATGCAGTGACTTCCACTGGTGCACCTTTTTGGTCTGGTCCTAAAAGAGCACCTAAAGCATTGGATTTTGATATTGAAAACCCTGACCACTTTAACTTTATTGTTGGAGGCGCCAACCTTTTGGCATTTATCTATGGCTTAAAGGAACAAGCATCTGTTGATGAATATAGAAAAGTTTTGGATGAGTATAAGCCAGAACCATTTATTCCCAAAGAAGGAATAAAGATTGCACAGAATGATGCAGAAGCAGAAGAAGAGGCTAAAAATCTTTCTGGAGCAATTGATGAAGATGAAATTCAAAAAATTGCTGCTACTCTCCCTGAGCCTTCAACCTTGGCCGGGTATAGATTGACACCTATTGAATTTGAAAAAGATGACGATACAAATCACCATATTGAATTTATTACGGCCGCATCCAACTGTCGTGCATTAAATTATGGTATTGAGCCTGCCAATGCATCCAAAACTAAATTCATTGCGGGGAAAATTATCCCTGCCATTGCTACAACTACTGCTATGGTTACTGGTTTGGTTTGCCTTGAATTATATAAGGTAGTGGCCAAACATGATGATGTGGAGAAGTATAAGAATGGATTTATTAATCTTGCACTTCCATTCTTTGGGTTTTCAGAGCCTGTTAAATCTGCAAAGGGTAAGTATAATGATACTGAGTTTGATCAGATTTGGGATCGATTTGAGATTCGTGGTGATATCACATTGAAAGAATTGGTGGATCATTTTGAACAAAACGAAGGTTTGGAGATTCTGATGTTATCTTATGGTGTGACTTTATTGTATGCATCATTTTTCCCTCCCAAAAAGGTAAGTGACCGTTTGGGTATGAAGCTTTCGGAATTGATTGAGGCTGTTAGCAAAAAACCTTTACCTGCACATGCCAAGAATCTTATTTTTGAAATTTGTTGTGATGATAAGGAGGGTGAAGATGTGGAAGTTCCTTATATCAATGTGAAACTTTGAGCGTTTGAAATTGCCAATTTACCAAATTGAGCCAAATTGGGCCAAATTGGGCCAAATCGCCAAATCGCCAATTTTCACAGATATAAATGTGTCAAGATTGCTTAGTTACAAACCATCCGTGGCCATATCTATAGATTATATGCTGGAATTGTAGATGTATTATTACCGTTTTTGACCAAACTAAATCTCCTGGTCAATCTAGGGTTTCTTCTTGTGTGCAGTCCCTAATTATTAGCTGGGAGAGAAAAATATACATCCTCTAGGTTCCTTAATTTTCCTAATTGGGTAAGATGTGGAGAATTGAAAGACTAGGTGATTTAATGGGAGGTACGGGTGTGCGAATCATTCCGAGGGTATCACGTGATCTCTACATTATACAATCAATTGAAATGCTTTTTTGACTAGGAAATATGCGACAATTTCAAGTCCCTAGCCGAAGTCGTGCATGCCTCATTTTCATCAATTAAAAAAAGTTTTTTATTCATGGGTTACTTTGTGGACTGCAGATAAACCAATTACGTTATAAATCTGCATATAGTACAATTTACATTATAAATGACTGCATCTAGTACAATTTACTCTAAAATTCCAATACATATGTATTTAATTTAATGATTTTTTGATATGATAATATGTTCCTGCACAGTGCACAAAATTTGTAATGAACCAAAAAATTTCTTTTTTTGGGACTTTTAAACCCGAAAAAATGAAATTTTAAGATTCAAGAATTTCCTTTTATTTCTTGATTTTTATGAAAAATCTCGAATCATTTCTGTGGAATTCTGTGTTTTTTAGAGATTCTTGAAATGACGAAATTTTGTGCGCTTTTTGAAAATTGCAAACTCACCACGAAATATGTAGGATGTACTGCACATAAAAACGTCCCCGGCGTATAATTTGGGTCGGATTTCCACTTAGGCATTAGCCGGGAAGTTCGAAATCGTTAGGAGCGTTATAAAAGAGTCTCTTCTTAAAATTAGGTTGATTACCAAAGTTTTATTACGTTTTCAACGACCTCGTTCAATAGGTCGGAACTGCACATAAAGACCGGCACTGCACATACAGACCGGAAATAGCGCCGTTCTACTCACTTGAAAGCACTACGAAAAAGCAAAAATTACAAATCACCTGTTTTATTCAAGAGGTAAGGGCTCAGAAGATAGAGGCGAGGACGCCAGATTCTGTGAGCGAATCGAAATGGTCATCTGCAGTGACACGTCCTGCATCTAGTACCACAACCCGATCACAGCTCCGCATAACACGTGAATCATGAGTCACTACAATCACTGTAAGAGTGGGTCGGTTCTGGCGGAGCTTGGAGTTGTGCAGAAGCATGTCGGTGAATGTCTGTATGCAGGCCGCGTCCATTCTGGCGGTAGGTTCATCCAAAAGAAGCACTTGCGGGTTTCGGAGCAAAGCGCGTGCAATAGAAAGGCGTCGCAATTGGCCGCTAGAAAAGCCCTTTCCACCTTTCATCTCGGCATGTAGCCCTTTTTCCGTATCAAGGATAAACCCTGCATTTGCGTCCTGTATACAGCGCACAATGTCCTGCTCGTTTCGGACCCCAACTCCGTACGTCAAATTGGCTAACACTGAGCCCTCAAAAAACTGTGGTTCTTGAAGATCTAGTACAACAGCAGATCTATATTCATTGGCATTGAGAGTGAAAACATCAACGTTACAGACGGAAATAGTACCGCGGTCCGGCATATAGAGCCGCGATACGAGGCGCACCAACGTCAGCTTGCCGCATCCGCTGGGACCAGTAATGGCCACTGTTTCGCCTGGTCGAAAATCAAGGGAAACGCCTCGAAGAACGTGGCTAAAATTTGAAGTTTCCCGATTAGGAAATGCAAAGCGGACGTCCCGTAAACGGAGACTTAAAGCGGAAATGGGCATCTTTACGCGCAGTATCGGCTCTTCCGCCGGCAGCAGCGCCAATGCAAGAAGCCGCATGATATGCGTTCCTGCCCGCTGCCCGCGGGCTATTTCCGGAAGCTGCAGTGCCATCGCCGCCGCACTCGTCACCGTAAACGTCAACATTGTGAGTACAGAGATCATTTGCTCCTGCAGATAAGCCCCTTGCGCCACTAACGACACTCCATAGTAAAGCACGACACCCGTCGTGGCACTTGTACAGAACTCCAGAAGCGCAACGCCAAAACCACCCACAAATGCCCGGAACACCCCATAACGGTATATGCAGGAAAGGTGGGTGGAAAAGTCACGTGACATCGCCGGTGCGAGCTCATACAGGTGCACGGTTCGAATGGCGGCCACGGCAGAGTGCACATGCTTTTCAGCCACAGCAACGGCGTCTTTATATGCCGTCTCGAACTTCAGGAGAAATCCACTATAAATGATAGTCACCACAAGCACAAGCGGTACGAAAGCAATACCGGTTAAGGCCAATTTCCAACCAATAATTGTGGCCCACACGACCCCAAGAACTGTTAGAGACACGACCAACAACATGCCAGATAGAAAAGCCAGAGTCAAGTGACGCAAGTCACGTGTATCGTTCAAAAGCAAGGTATTAAGATCGTTGGCTTTTTGGATATTGAAAAACGACATATCCTGTTTGTTGATGGAGTGGAGACATTTTTTTCGGAGGTGCACGACCCACAATTCTGCAGCACAATCGAGCGACATTTTGGATGCAAATTCCACCACCATTTCCATCACTGAAATTGCCGCCGCTATCAACGCCCAAACTTTTATTGAAGAGTCATGCATATAAGCGGCCCGTGCCACGATCGCTGAAAGACACCGTGAATAACAAAAAGATAAAACTGGTGGAATGAGTCCTGCACACAAGGCGCACCCAAGTCCTAACCATACTAAACTTTTTTGGGCCAGCGTATGATACCAGAATCGAAGAAGAGTGAATAATCCTGCAGATACTGTCTTAGATGTCTCTTCTTTTTCCTGCAGGAAATCTGGCGAGTCACGTGCCGAGTATCCTGCAATATGCTCATCAACTGAAACCTCCGTAGCCAGCTTAGTGCTACATATACGGCCTTTAGCCATATAAATCACATTATCACAGGGTTGAATCTCGGTTGGGTCGTGTGTGACTAAAATCGTCATTTTGTCTTTTCTCCACTGGCGAAGACGGCCCAAAATGTCAATTCTAGCTTTATTATTGATAGACCCAAAAGCTTCATCTAAAATGAGAATAGGACTGTTTTTAACAAATGCCCGGGCCAAGTTGATCTTTTGAAGTTGACCACCAGAAAGATTTTCGCTTACAAGAATAGACCGGTTGCGAAGCTCATCTAAATCGGCGAAAAAAACTGCAGCTTCGAAAGAAGATCTTTCCAAATCGGGAACAACAAGCTGAAGGTTCTTATAGAGACTTTGTGGAAACACCATGGCATGGCTTTCGACGAGCGTAGAGAGCAGAGTCAACTGGTCACGTGACACGATATCTTTCCCCACCATCACCAGGCCCGATTCAGGCGTTAAAAATCCTGCTAGTATGCATGCAAGCGTTGATTTACCGCATCCTGATGGACCAACAATGAAGTTAAGTTGATGGGGCGAAAAGTCGGCATTAGCTTTATCTAGCGCTATTCCTGCACCGTAGCTATAACTGACTCCCCGAATACTTAAAAAAGGAATAGACGAATCCAAAGTTTTTTCAGACCACGACAGCAATGTTGATTCCGGCAGCGACTGTACTTTATCATTCATACAAATTTGATCTGTTTCATCAGTCCAGCAAGGCAGAGTATCAATGGTCCTGCAGGCAGCGTGGGCTTTATTCAACAACAGAAATATATCCGCCACAGAAGCTACTGATGTACCAAGCAAAAGACATGCACTAAAAGCCGTTACTACCATTCCGAGCAGTACCTTTTGTTGAGCAACCAAAAAATTACCCACTAAAAGAGCAGCCAAGACCACCAAATTACCCAAGAGCTTGAGGAAAGCAGAATTGGCATTTAGAGCCGCTGATAATTTGCGGAATTGATGGGCAGAACGATCCATAATTTGACCAAATATAGTCTCATCCCGATTTTGGCCATTTAAAACCCTCATGGTATCAGGATGTGCAAAACACCAGTCCAAGACTTTGGCTGCGCCTGCACATAGGCTGTTCTCTCGCTGCGCAAAGCGGCTGATCATGCGTCCAAAGATGAAACTAGATGCAGCCATAAGTGGAAAGACCGCCATAACCACAAGTGTGAGCATCCACAGTGCATACATTGCCAGTCCAAAATAGAATAAAATAGATGCTGCTGTCTGTACAAATAAGCCAATGTTTTCTGATACTCCACACCTGATTTCCTCAATACACCTGTACACCACCGTCAATGAGCCCACCAAATTATGCTGTTCCAAGAACCATTCAGGTTTTTTTGAAAGAAGGGACTCAAACAAAAGTTTACGAGCTCGACGCAGAGCTCGCTCCCCCACGAGAAGCCATGCCATGATTCCAAGCCATGTAAAAATCATTCTAATGGCGCCCACAGAGATGATGAGTCCACATAATTGACGAATTTCACTTTGAAAGGTATTGGGGTTCGAATAGTGACCTGAAAGAAAATTGGCAAGTTTTTGAAAGACTTTTCCGTAGATAAATGTTTGTAAAGGAGAGCCCAAAGCAGCAATAATGACGAACGAGGATCCTCCTAGCACATAAGGGATTTCTGAAGCTTTCGCATAACGGAAAATGCTTAGAATGCTGGTTTTGTGCATCTAAATTTGAGGTCTACAGATGTGGGTTTCTGTGCATTTAAAGATGAAATTATGATGCACTTTCGCAGCATGCACGGCCAACAAGCACGTCTCACGCACTTGCCGCATTCAGCACGCACAATGCTGCGAAAGCCGCTTTATCAGATGCACGCTGGCAACCCCACGAAAAAAAAAAAAAAAAAACCCAACACATTCTCATTAAAATTTCGCCTCTATATTTAATATTTACAAATTCAAGTCTAATAAAAGTAGATATCAGCACGATAGTCTAGTTCCTGGTCATCTTTTATGCCCTGGGCCGCCTTTTCACGGCGTTCTTTCGATTTCTTTCGGTTCTTCTGAATGTTAGCCAATGGAAGAGTGCAATTTCCACATCCTAGTTTTACCATACCCCTAAAAAAAAGCTCCAATTTGTCAAAATCATCCTCTTCATCCGTAAGTGCAATAGAAAGACGTAACGGAAGTTGCATCATGATTGCCCGATAGTCAAAAGAGCCTTCACAAAGATAATACTTGTTTTCGGCGGTCTCAGGCGACTCCTTGACAAAAAACATCAAGCCAATGATTTTCCGAACAACACTTTTGATCAATGGATGGCTTCGGTGTAAAAATAAAAGTCCTTTGCATGTAAGAAGCTTCAAATATAGAAAATATACTTGCGACATCAGCACAGCGTCACACCAAGAGTAGTATTGTCCGGTTTTGGTATCAATACCGTATGCAGAAGCGGGTAAAACAATGCGGCGGGGTTCATCGGGGTATAAGGGATGAGCTGGGTTGTCAAGTTGGATGAGAAAGTGATTTTCGGGGGAAATTCCAGCCACAATAGTCTGTTTAAGTGCAGCATCTAAAAGTGCCATGAGCCTGCATATAGCTGCGGGAGAAGCTTGGGTCTTAAATTCAGGGGCTCCATCATTAACGGCATTTAATTCACCAAAGACTTTATAAAATTCGTGAATCACATGCATATGAGCTGGAGTAAGCCCATTAAAGGTATTAAACCAGACGCCGTTTTGTGCAGGAACAAGCACCTTTAAATTAAGTAGCGCGTCGCTAGATGCATGAAGTAGATCCAGCTCAGGCCCTGAATATTCCCATAAATTTCTAAGATCTTGAGCATCACTAGACTTGACATTATTAACCGGTGAAGCGAGCCGATTCGATGAATCATAACAAAAAAAAAGCTGTTTTGCAATGGCTATTCCGGGCAGATCTGGCTTATAAAGCAGGGTTTGCGGCTTGAGTTGATTATACTTAATTAGTAACAGCTTCGCTTCATTTAGATGCAGTAGCCACAGCATATCAACAACGGTCATGTCAGAAAAAAGCATAGTTCGAAGCAAAATGGTCAAAATAAGACCTTCCACATTCCATAAAGAAGATACATTATTTTGCAAATCTGTAAATACCTGCACAAGCAAGCGCATACAAATTGCAGTAAATCGACGTTGACACTTATCATCAGCATCGCGGCGCATATGCAGGAACTTCATCAGAGCACTCACAGCCATCATAGCATAAACCATATATTTCAAATATTGGCAATATTCCAAAAGTACTTTCATAACCTCATTTTCTTTACGATTAGCTGCAAAAGGGTAAAAATAAGCACATCCAGGTCCCAAAGCAAAATCTCGGAAATAAAGAGCTTCTTCCGGAGCCAATTTATACTTTTCAATTATGAAATCCACAAGTTCTTGATTACTTTTTTTTTGTTCTTCAGCTGCATGTGGTTCCGACTGGGCCTGCCCTGTATAAAAGTCAAAACTCGGATCTTTTAGGTAACTTTGAAGCTCATTTTCATCAAGAAATAGGTAATGCTTCTTATCTTGGATTTGGTTGGGAATTTCGTTAAGAATAATATTGGAATGAAAAGGTTTAAGGTCTTGATGCAGTTCCTGAAAAAGCCTAGTTGAATCCACCATCTGATTTTCATAGTCTACCAATCCATGGATCAAAGTATTGGCATCATCAAAAATGTTTTCGAAAACTGACATATCAAAGTCAAGAATCGAATCTGGGGTAGGCCGAGGAAGTGGCAGATTAATATGAATGTTTGAGTTAGGATTTGGTTCGGCAATTCGCCGTTTTCGGTTTCGATTTCGGTGATTGGGCTCTGGATATACACACGCCGCTTCGACTCGCATGCAGTTGGCGCATGCAGGTTTGCCCTCATTGCATTTAATTTTCCGCCGCTTACATTCAATGCAGCCACTGCGGGAATACTGTCTTTTAAACACCTTTTTGGGTACGTCGGGGTGCATGGAAAGTAATATTGTGCGTTTCCTCAGCTTTGTATGTTGCGGATAATTAGCGCGTCCTGCATATAACCGCTAAAGCCTCCGCCTACCGTCGATCTTTACCTGAAAGGGGCAGATCATTGGCGAACACACTACTGTCGAGGAAACGTGCGGGTGGCACAAATGGTGTACTGACTGCAAGAACAGACTGGTCACGTGACTGGTCACGTGCACTATCACGTGCCACAATCGTCGCCTGCGCCGATGCCAACTGTTCCTCTAACCACATCACCCGCTCATGATCGTTCTGAGTGGACTGACGAAAGCTACTGAACCCAAAATTGGTGGCAAACAACGAGCCAAGTGTCAAAAGTGTAAAGAAAACAAGAGCTTTCCAGGAAATCGGACGTAAAAACCCATCAACAATCTCGGCAAATGTCTCGGCAGTAACCTGAGATCGACCAATTTGTTGGGGATCTCTGTTCATACATTTCTCCCATACTGTGCAGGCCAGCTCGAGAGCAGGAGCTCTAATTTCCAGAGAACACTTATTTCGAAAAAACTCTCTCAGGCAGCGAGATATTTCACGAACGGCATCCAGAGTATAAGAGTCCATTTTACCTAAAACATCTGCGTGTACGGTGGAGACAAACCTGTATAGTAGCACGAGAACTAGGGTGACAATGATGATGTTGAAGAAAAGTTGAAGGTAAAGCAGAAGCACATATGGTGTACGGGGGTCCCAAATAAGGCGACTGACTTTTCTGGGCTTCACAGAATGAAGTGGCGTTGAAAACTCGCTGGTGGAGTAAAAGTCTGGGTGTTGTTGTGCAGGAACTGTTCCACGCCGCACGGAATGCAGTCCTTGAATTGTCTGGTATGCGGTTGCCGCCAGTGACCAACTGGAATCGGTTATGGTAACGTCTTTATCTGCAGTACCACCCCGATTAGGATGCTTATGTGCCGGATTAAGAGGTGTGGAAGTTTCAAGAGCCTGAGGCGTGTTCATGTTGAGTCAGTTGAAGTTCGCGATGATGTTGTGGGTACACCGCGCTCAAATAATGTATCCTGCATATAAGGCATAAAATTGAAATTATAGCGCGGTACTGCATAATACTGACATCATGGATCAACATCAATTTCTTAAAAAATTCAGGCACACTGACGATGAACTGAAAAGTGAATCTTATAAAAGAAGATCAAAAAGGAAGGTCTTGCCGAGAGCCACTTCTGAAACAGGGGTGCAGAAAAAGTTAAGTAAAAGTTGCCTAAAAGGGAAGCAGCCCACAACAGAACTACTTCCAGATTTAGCGCCATCAATCACTCAAAACCTTACCCTCATTTTTATTGGTTTTAATCCGGGAATTTTATCATCAAAAACTCAACATCACTATGCTCATCCTACTAACCTTTTTTGGAAATTGTTCAATGCAGTGGATATATGCAGGTCTGTGCTTCAAAGACAGCACAGGCAAATGGAAAAGGAAACTTTCACCTTAAATGATACTGGTATTATGTCTGATCAACTACAGGACCAATTTGGTAATTCAAATAATCAAAAACTGGAAGGGACTCGAGATGGAGTCGGGGTTTATCTGCAGGACTGGCTAAAACATAAAGTGTATGAAATTTTAGGCCTGGATCGAGCAGGCCCGCAGCATGATTATATGCTTAGTGAAATTGGCATTGGTTTCACCGATTTGGTGCTCCGGTGTACAAGACAGGCGCTGGAGCTTTCGATGCAGGAAAAGCTACATGAAGTACCTCGGCTTTTTTCCGAATTCAGTCAAAGCCGAGCGCCGTTTCTTGTTTTTATTGGTAAAGGAATCTGGGAAGTGATTTGTCGCTTTATGCAGGAAAAGACAGTACATTTTAGGTGGGGCTTACAGACAGGAACAGCCGCCGTCAAGTTTTGTCAGCACTGCATCCATGAGCCCAGAGTATACGTTTTTCCAAGTACTTCGGGACTCGTAGCGCTGATTTCGTATAAAGAAAAATTACAGATGTGGGAAGTATTGTCACGTGATGTGGAGAATATGGTCACGTGATAGGGAAGATATATAAGAGATGATCGAACCCGAGATTCATATTCAGGTATTCGCGTGGTGAATCAATTGCTATACGAGAGAAGTAGAAACAGCCTTGCTTCCGGGATTTTGTTGAAGAAGATTATTGGTTTGGCGGACGATGCCTTATATGCAGTCCATCCATGTTTCAAATGAACATGGAATTTGGGCGAGATCGGATTTAACTGCTTCCATTTCATTTTAGCAACTAATAATTTTCATTGGATTGGGTTATTTTGGGGGAATTAAGGGGTCACGTGACCCAGCGAGATACTCAAAGTTTCGAGAATTTGCAAAAGTGAAATTCGTAATGATTAATTCTTTAATACGAAAATATTGAAGTGGCAAATCTCTCCAAGCTCTTCCCATTTCTACCCTATATTAATCATAAAATGTCAACTTTCGGTTGCGGCCATACCAAGTGGAAAATACTGTTTCCCGTCCGATCAACGTTAGTCAAGCCACTTAGGGCCATAGTGAGTAATGCAGTGGGAGACCATGTGTGAAATTATGGTGCTGCAATCTTTTTGACGAGTGAGAGGTTAAACTACATTTAAGGGAGTCGCTTCCAAGTTAATTTCCATCTACCCAAGTCTTCAATAAGAGTATTCACATTATTGGATAATTCATGTTTCTCAGCTTCGCCGTTTAAATTACGTAGCTAGAATTCCTGCATCTTCGCTGCACTATATACAAGCCTTCCATTCAGAATACCACCAAATTGTGGCCAAAGCAGCAACACAGAATATCCATAGATTTAATAGAAAATCAAGATCAACAAAATGAAGATCAACGCCAAATAAGCCAAAAAAGTTGATCCAAATCGATATCAAATTGTTGGTGCTTCTCTGCAGTCCCCAAACCTTCACCCAAACGACCAAAATTCTCCGTAAAAATTGCATCCACAGCTGCCTTTATTTGACGACAATGCCCTTTCGAGTAACAATTCTCATAACGTAACTCTTTCAACGCACGTTGCTGTACATCAATGCACTGGGTCGTACGGCTAATCTCCGCCAGACACTCATTTCCTTTAATAAATGACCAACCACGATAACATTCAACCACAGCCTGTTGAAGTTCAGCACAGTTGATTGAAGCAGCCGTTCTGACATTTTCCTGGAGTTTATGATGTTCCAATTTATGGTCGTAATCGTCAGCACGTTTCGCTAGCACAGCCTGCACATGGCCACTTCGTTGTATATCGGACGCTTGCTTTTTTTGCGGATCAGATTTGTTATAGAAATCTTGAAGACTCTCTGGGAGCTCCTGTTTCACATCTTTCAGACTCCAAGGCCACATTTATAGTAATAGTTTCGCACATTGACGACGATATGGTGAGGGCGCGCTATATGCAGGACTTCATGAGATGACTTTAACCCAATTTTTCAAATTAATCAGGTTGAAATTGGTGGGTGATATTTGTGGTTGAAATCGGTGGCTGGAATTGCTGGCTAGAATTGGTGGACGAATGTAATTCAGCACATGTAAGTTCTTAGAACTGGAGTAAATCTGAGTACGCCCCCTGTGTTTATGTGCGTAAATCTGAGCACATCTATAAAGCACACTAAATTCGTTCAAGGAGTCCTTCAAAAAGCCGTCCAATTTCAAGATCCATAATATCACCAATATGACCCAGACGAATATCTCCCACTTTAGTAATGACTATTTGTCTCAAACGGGTAATAAGCGGGGTAAGCCGCACCATGAAGGTTGTGCTAAGTTTCAGAACTGCATTTGGCGTCTTATAACCGTCAGTCAAAAATGATAAATGAACATCAATTGACTGTAAAAATGTAAAGAACTGAACATAGAACGTCACGTGTGTTTCAGGAAACTCATAATATTCGAGCCACTCCTCCAAATCGCCAAGAATTCGTAGATAATACTCCTCCTGACCAAAAAGGGGATTATTTGGATTAATAGACCGCCATACAAAATCCATCACGTGTTGAATATCCTGAAGGACCGTTTCAAGCGGGTATGAATTTTCAGGGTTTGCCTGATGCTTAATGAACTTCCTTTGAATCAGAAGAATTTCCCCATCTGTATAGGTCACGAATTTGCTTTGTTGATCCAGCAGCAATGCCTCGAATTGCCGGCGGTAAAAGTCTGTTTCAAGGCCCAGAAATACCTGGTCAAAAGGCTCTGTCCAAGCGCTCACACGTTCATCGCCGGAATCATCTGAACTTTCGAGGCTAGGGTTTAAATCAATGTTACCAGTAGGCATCAGAGTTGCTGGTAATGTGACTTCAGTATCAGGGGCCGAATGGAGGGGCGTGGCGGGCGAAGACATGACGTCACGTGGTGAGGTAAAGTGGGTGATAAGGTGAGCAAGATGTGAGATGTCACGTGAAATATCACGTGCTAGATCACGTGATGAGATAAGTTAAGATCACGTGATCATCGCATGATTGAATCGATATGAAAGAGCGATATCTCCGTAGTGTCCGCGCACGGAGTCTAGGCAGAAATTCGTCTTGCTCTGCTTATCAGGCTCGCACAAAGCTCTTCTGGCAGACCAAAGACCTGAAACTTTTTTGAAACATCCCTGAAACATTCTTGAAACATCTCTGAAACACCCCTGAAACACAAAAATAACGCAACCGGCAGAATCCATACCCATTTCCAAATCAGCCGCACCCAAAGATATAAAGTACCTACTCCCTCGCAACCAACCCTTAATCACATCAAATCCCAAACCCACCAAATCTCCTACTATCCCCTATTAAAATCATCTGAAACAAATCCAAAACTTGAAACAGCAACCAATCACAAAAAGGTTTCAAAAATGCCTGTTTCAGAAGTGCACAGAGACGCCAAAACCACAGCGCCCCCTAAACAAAGCAGTGCCCTCAAACGCATCGATATCAACGCCTCAGGATTCGAAACTACATGTGTACACCATACAAACACCTCAAAACGGGAAAAGCTAAGCGGTTTCCAAAAACATCTTCATTACTATGAAAACCCGTACACTCAGTACTTCCTCAATCCCAAGATTCGAAACCCCCGTCCACCAACATTAATCAATGAATATCTTCGAAAAAACGCCAAGTTTACCGGCCAACAACAAAGTGGTTCATCAAGATACGCCATCAAAGTTGAACTTAAAACTGTTGATTTAATGAGTTCAGTTGTAACTGGATTCTTCCAAATCTCAGGGCTCACTGACGAACACCCTTTAATCACTACATGTTTCAAAGGGGAAATCATCAATAATCCTCTACAGCGGCTGGAATGGACAGAGTGTCCACAACAGGCATATAAGAAATATTCATTCATCACCGAAGAGAATAATTGGTCATCATTTCCCAAAAATGACCTTGAGCATTGGAAAAAGCTTACAGGATGCCCAAACAGTTACACGGAAACAGAATTAAGAGAAAGATTACATATGATTCAAACGGGGAAGCAGGATCCACTGTATATTTACATGCGATGGAAAGAGGAATTTCTTGTTCCAGATTCACGGGTCAAGCATTTGACCGGAGCTTCTTTTGAAGGTTTTTATTACATTGTGTTGAACATTGGAAATGGGCCTGAAGATCTTCGAAACGGTGTTTCTCTGAGGATTCCTCCGGGCTCTATGAGTGGTTTATACTTCTACACACAGAGTGAGAAGTTTCAATCGCTTACGCTTGAATATGTTGAAGAACGTGGATCATCCACATTTGACTTTGCTTAATTCATAGTCGCTGGCGACATTTATGAATTGCTTAGAATAAGTGAAGGCAAGTAAAGACAAGTGAAGACAAGTGAAGACAGTGAAGACAAGTGAAGACAAGTGAAGACAGTGAAGGCAAGTGAAGAATAAGTGATGAGCAAGTCATTTGGGTCATGTCCGATTAAATCCGACTTCCTGCTTGCTTCCTGCTTGCTTCCTGTCTCCCCCTTTCATTCTTCTACTCCATCTTTCTGGCAGAATAAATCTTGGCAGTGTATGGCTCTTCAAAGAGCAAAGCCACTCGGTACATAATGAACACAAAGATTGATACCAAAATCCCCGTGGGTTTACCGTAGTATAAAGCGGTGCCCAAGAAACAAAGCGTAGAACCGTTGTACATTGGGTTATTGTTGATATTGAACGGAAATGACGTAACTCGTTCTTTCATCAAAATCCCAAAATAATCTCCTAAATATGTTCCTGTGACGCCCAATGCCCACATAGAAGATAAAACGAGCAAATTGCCAAAACCAAAAATAGCATATGATGAGTATCTAACAGCATCTGACGTCAACAATGGAAGATAAGTAGGCTGTGCCAACAACGCATCATGATAAATATGGTCACGGTAAATTCCTAAACTGAATATTGTAAATGCCAAGAGGTAACATCCTTTATAAGGGCCACCAGCCGCTTTTGAAAGAAAATGAGTCTTGTGTTGGAGTCTGGCCACGATATTCCAGAATACAGGATTGAACACAATGGTTAAGAGGGCATATCTCAATTTAGGATTAAAATCCACGAATTCGGAGAAATTTTGAAGAAGGTATGTTACCTGACTTGCTTTCATGCTGAGGTTAGTATGTTATATGCAGAAGCAACTATAGTCAATTGAATATGAATGTTAACAATCACGAACATGAACAAAGATCACAACAATCACAAAAGTCATGAACAATAACGAAAAATCGTGAAACAATCTCGAAACAATCTTGAACAATCACGAAAAATCGTGAAACAATCTCGAAACAATCTTGATACAATCTTGAAACAATCTTGAAACAATCTTGAAACAATCTTGAAACAGCAATGAAAGTTATACCAACTATTATAATAAATGACTCTGATCAGCCAATTGTTCATTTATAAACGATTTCAATAAGGAGATTTAAGAAAACTTTAAAGAGATTTCCAAGCACCCAATCGTGAATTAGAGTCACGTGGCTGTATTTGTCAGGGACTTGAAACATCCCCGAGAACTTGCCCAATGAATATGACGTAATTCAATTGCACTGCTCTAATGTGAAACACGTCTGAAACAATATGAAACATCATCACCAAAATTAAAGTTTGAACTCAACATACGTAAATGTGTAGAGTGTGGAGTAGCCGATTGGGGGTATATATTTAGTGCGTGAAATGCATGTGATAATGGAACACACGTGATAATCACGTGAGAGCGTACATTTGGGTAAATTTTTAAGATTAACACATGATATTAAATCACGTGTTTATAAATAAACACGTGACTTTCACGTGATCTAACCCACATCCTCAATCTCACCCGCCACCAACACATCATGAGACACCGCCTAACTTACCTCCACGAAGGTGACGTCGTTAAGGCCGTCAGCAGTCATGGAATTACCTTAGATCCAAACGGGGTTTATATACAGGAGCAGCGGACGATATTCGATATTACCGACGAATATTCCCATATAAAAGATCTCCGTATCCAAATCAGTACGGATGACCGCCCCAGCTATCCCTTTTCTTATGAATTCCAAGTTGGGTTACATATATATGCAGTCCCCCAAGGTCTTCAGATGACAGATGAAAAAGAAACTTTCTACAGCCAATTAGAGCAACTCCTTCACGACTTACTTGGGATGGAAATCAGTGCTGATGCCTTTATTTTGGCCTATAATTCATTCTATTACCATTCCTCAAACACAAATTTTTCAAATGTTTTTTCTGGGCTTGAATTGCCCCAAAATTGGCTGAAAATCGACTATTTCCGCTCAAATGGTGAAGTCTCCCTAAAATCCTTTTCCCATAATCCCCATACGGAAGTTATGAATCCAAATCATCGCACGGAGATTGGAATCTTCTCTATATTAAGCCAATCTGAGCCAGAAGACTTGATATTGACGGGTGGAAGGCTTATATTGGGCGACAACGATGAAAAGAACGACAAATTGACCAAAACTTTATTTCATATCAAGCCCCGTCATCGCAAATTGGAGGGACGGGTTTTGTCGGAATTGAAACCTAATGGATTACACCCTTTATTAGTGGTGGAGGCTTATGTGCAGGCTCCTTCTGATAGCGATATTATGAAATGTCAAGCTTATGTGCACATGACGCTTGAAAAGTCCATTTTTTTGGATCCTTATCAAATCCCCGAACAGCTACTGCTTGTAGCCAATTATGGTCCACAAAATTTAGAACTTCCAGAATATTCAGTGAAACAATGGGGGAATGAGCTTCTCTTTGCATTCAAGGAAGGTGTTAGCGAGCTCAGCTTCAACATGACGCTCCATTCTCGCTATCAACTTCCCAAAAAAGAGCCAACCACACCCGTCATTATTAACAAACCAAAAATCTTCTACGCATGTGAGGTTTCAGACGATGCTATGCTTTTAAAGCAATCGCCATTTGACAATTTCCGCTATTTAGGCGGCACTTTTGAGAGGTTTTTCACGGAAAACTCCGTATTCTTCCAGGCCCAGGATGCAGGTCAGCTTTCCGCAACCATTCCAAATGCAACAGCAGACGTCAGCTGGCCAAATTCCGTAACTTTTGCCGCTTTGATGGTTGGATGTTTCTTGGTTTTTAGTGGTCTTTTTAGCCGGTATAAATTAGTCAGAACAAGGCATGAAAAGAAAACCCAGTGAACCTTTTCCAACGCAACAAATCACCAAATCTGGAATAACGTTTCCAATCGCCTAGATTTCTAAAAGATAAAATTAGACGATCATCATCATAATTCATCCTTTTCGGCGGATTTGCCTCTAATAGGTAACACTTTATACTCCACGAAAAGCGTTCCAAAAGTATCTTGGCCAAAAACGGGCATACCATGCCCTTTAAAAACATCAACATTGCCATCTTTCACAGAATGACCCTTTTTCCGGGAAATTTCTACCGTTTCCCCATCAAATTTAGAGATTTTGCGGCTCCAACCACCCAAAAGCGCCTCCTTTGCCAGAAGAACCTCGGTTCGGTAAAGATTATCTCCAATACGACGATAACCCCAATTTTGATCGGTTTTTTCCTTGATTTTGAAATGCAAGTTACCCGGAATCCAATCGGGACTGGCATTACCTTCACCTTCTCTAGTCTGAACAAAATTCCGGGGTATTCCCGGCTCACAAAAAAGGTTATAATTTCGGGTCTGTTTGATGATTCCACCACCCTGACACTTTTTGCACAAATTGGCAATGGTGGATCCTGCACCTCTGCATTTGTCACATGCAGATTGAAATTGATGAACAAATGGTCCAAGTTGCTGACGAGTGAAAAGTACTCCCAGTCCATCACATTTCGAACACTTGTTCCGCTTACCATCAGCACTACCACTTCCACTGCAACTTTCACAGATATCATTCATTTCGATCCCAAAATCAAGCGACCGGCCCTGATGGAAATCATGAAGAGAAATCTCTAATTCCACGTTTGTATCATGGCCACGTGGCTTTCCGGGCGGGCCCCTTTGAAACTGGCTGAAGAAATCTCCCATACCTCCCATGCCTCCCATGCCTCCCATGCCTCCCATGCCTCCCATTCCATCGGGATTTCCAAATTGATCGTAATTTCTTTTCTTTTCGGGTGAACTAAGAATATCGTAAGCTTCGCCAATTTCGATGAATTTATCGTGGGCATCTGGATCGTTGTTCTTATCAGGATGGTATTGTTTGGACAATTGCCGATATGCCGACTTTATGGTTTTCTCATCGGCAGAACGATCAATACCTAGAACATTGTATGGGTCGATGCTTGCGGCCACGAGTGCCAAAAGAAAAAGGACAAACGGGAGGAACATGAGCTTGCATTGAGATGTGTGCGTGGCTTAATGGCGAAGACTGCGCATCACGTGACACGGCACGTGATCATCAACTCCATTGTTAAATCCTTTGCTTTGAAAACTGAGAATTAGAGGTAATTATGAAATTCTTCCGAATCACAGACATTAGGTTAATTATAGAAACTTTTGGACATGGTTGAAAACAAGTTTATACTTTGTGGTGTACGGGTTTTCCTGGTGTACGGGTTTTGAGCATTTGATGTACGGATGCTATAAGCATCAGCATCATCCGCAACTTCAAAGCCATGCATGAAATCATTACAATATCATGTTCCCAGTCAAGTGGACATGCGGCAGCACAGCTCTATAATGTGCAGGAGTCCCATATTCCATACCAGCGAAATAGCGTTGTAAATCACCATAACAACATTTTTCTCGACCAAATCCGAATCAATGGCCGTTCCAACTACTACCCTCGAAACATAAGCGTACAATATGGCGGCGGCTATGGCAGTCTTCGAAAACATGAGTATAGTGAAACCAAAACCGACCCAACGACGCTCATGCAGGAACAGCTTGGGCTTCAGCAAAAGCTTCAAGTATTAGACCAGCCTACGGTACCGAAAAATGAATTTCAGGCCAATTTAGATGCAGGACTCCCGACCTCCTCTAACCTCTTATCTACGGATAATACCCGCTTTTGGACCGACTACAATAAGCTTATATACAAGCCTGAGGCGCTAGTGGAGCTCCCAAACTTTCAGCAGGACGGTATACACCGCAATTTCCCCCGCATGACGTTTACAGGTTATACCACGGGATGTACGGAGTTTTCTGAGCTCGAAGAATCTATCGACGATACATTTCGACGCAGTTTAGAACACGCGGACTGCATACAAGGCATCAACTTTCTAACAGAGGTCGACGGAGCCTGGGGTTCCTTTACCAACAGCATGATCGAATACTTGCGTGATGAATATTTCAATAATGGGGTTAAAAGCAAGCATAATTTCTGGGTGTACGGGTTTTGCCGTGGTGGCCACGGTCACGTGAACAAACTTCTGGCTATAAAGGCGTTTTCGGACTTTTCCCAAAACGCCACGCTATTTTTCCCTATGCAGCTTCCGCCTGCAGGCGGAATACTTTCAGCTGACTATGACGCCCAGAATCTTTGGCACCTGAGCTCTGTGCAGTCCGTCTTCATCAACTCGCTTTGGGGCCTCAACTGCTCCCTGCAGGATCATGTTAAAATGGCTACAATCGAGGATAATCTTTTAAGGGGCTACGAGAAACGGAACGTGGTCAACGAGATCCGCATTATGCAGGACTTGCTGCCAAAAGCGGAAATCGCCGATATCTCCAATATCTCCAATATGGCCCAATTCCACGACTTATACGCTATAGCCGCCGCCCCCACACCCACGGATCTCCGATTTGGTATCTCAAACACTACCAATGCAAATTTCCTGTGCAATGTGGTCCGGGGTCCTGCATATAAGCACACACCGCCCGCTAACGCCAATGTCTACGAAAACAGCCATCTCCAGGAGATTTTGAGCATGGATACTTTTCCGCAGGTTATGCAAGTTTCAGATTATGCCACGGAATTCGGCACCAGCTGTAGCCTCCGGGACAAACTCAAACAAGACCGGAATATTGTCAGCCGGGTGCGTATGCAGGAACACGTGGATGCTATCGGTGGGGATCGGGGAGAATTGGTTGAAGAATTATCAATGTTGATTGATGAGTATACAGTAGGTTACTCGGATGAATCAGATTACGAATGATTTGATCATTATATGCAGGTCGTTTCTTATTAAGATAGTACATGTTAGCTGCATATAGTGTACTGAGTGCAGGATCATAGACTCTAGTATCGACAAAGATCAATATCTTTTGGAATTCAGGCTAGGAATTCAAGGTCTATAAACTTAGACTACACCAGACTCACGATGAAAAATATTCGCTCCAAAACATTTATACAGTCTTCTCAACCAAGAAGATACCGAATTCCTCCTTCAAGGCCTTCATAATTGGATTGTTGATCTCCGGAGTCATAGGCGCCAAAAGTCCTCTCTTGGACAAAGTACCATCCAAAATCTGTTTAACAGCAACGGCGCATGGAACACCCACCAACTTGGCCATTGAAGAGTAGCCCTTTGGATCACCGTAATCCACCAATGTAGAGGTTCTGGTTTCGTAAGAGCCATCAGCGTTTTCGATACCAAACTTGTGTTGCAAGCAAACCAAGTCTCTCTCTCCCTCCTCATATTGCATCAACTCCTCCAAAGTAGCACACAAAGTGTCCAATGGGTTGTTTCTAGGCGTGATCTTCTTGTCAGAGAACAAACCCAACCATCTGAAACCAGCAAGGATTCTCTCCTTGTCAGCTTCGTCCTTGAAGGTAGCCAGCTCGGTTATCTTGGTAATCAAGTCCTTCTCAGAGCTCGACTTGGCACCAATCAAAGCAGCAAAGGCATCTTTCCACTTGCCATCGGTCTTAAAAGCAGAGTGCTCGTCTTCACTCAAAAATCCCAAGTCGACCAACACCTTAATGAATTCGGGAAAACCCTGGAATCTCAAAGTTCCACGAATCACGGTGTCAGCTTCAGGAATATTGTATAACTCCTTATAAGCGGTGGAGTCTCTGTTTGGGTAGCACACAAAGGCGAAACCTGGATAAATAAAGTATGGAGCAGCGGTGGCCATCAAGTCCTCGGACTTAACGTTGACAACCTCTCCATCCAACCAGTAGGAAGCAGCATTTCTCAATGCCAACAAAACACCACGAGAAGACCACGAGAACTTGTAACCCAATGGATTGCCAGAGTTTTCTGGGGCGGGCAATCCACCACAGTAGGATAAGAAAGACTTAATCTTGCCACCGGCCTTGTGTACCTCGTCAATAGTTTTGACGGCGTACAAGTGATCAATTCCTGGGTCCAACCCAATTTCATTCATCACGGTGATTCCAGCGTCCTCGATCTGCTTCTCCAAAGCCTTCAATTTGGGATTAATGTAGGACGTGGTGACAACGTGCTTTTTATTGCGGATGGCGGATTTAACCACCAACTCATGGAAAGTATATGGAATCAAAGAAATCACCAAGTCACTCTTGGCAACGGCTGCATCAAGCGCCTTTTCGTCATTGACGTCCAAGGAAATAGCATCGGCGGCGGAACCAGCCAACTGCTTAGCATTTTCTAAAGTTCTGCATGCAACGGTGACGTTGATGTTTGTATTAGCAGAAAGAATGTCCACTGTAGGCTTAGCGACAAAGCCAGAGCCCAACAAAAGCACTTGTTGAACCATAAGAAATTCGGGGATAGGAAATGAAAATTCGAATTGAAATGTTCAGTGCTGAGAATTTATCCTCCACACTATACAACCGCCGATGCAGGACGTGACTCATCCGATAAGAGCGCAAGTGGCATATCGGTGCCTGTCATATCCGCATGCACACCATCACACCCGTGCCTCCTTGGTTTGGCAGCCTTTAGCGAGTTCAACTTAGGGATTGAAACTTGATTTTTTGAAATGACCTGCTGCTTTTGAGAAAAAAACTGCTGATTTCTGCGAACCATTTCAATTTGAAATTTTCCTCCATAACTTCCAGCTTCGAAACTGCTTTCATGGGCAAGATCTTCATCACGCCATATGTGGCCGGGCAACCAATCAAAACGGATATATTATAAATTTGAATCATGGACTAGAAAGCAAAGCATTTGTACTTCAGTCTCGAGACTTTGCTTTGTGAACCTCCCTGCATGTTTCGAGCACTGAATTGGATCTAAATCAGGCACTCAATCGGTGCTAAATCAGGCATTGAATCGGTGCTCAATCAGGTTTCACATATCTTGGCATTTTCTTTCCAATCGTTCAGATTCATTATTCAAGAAAATTCAACATTTTTTGTGGGAGAATTTGTGGGATCTGAGGCTCCTTTTATATTGCAATGTTCTGTTTGTACACAACATGAAACAAGCTGCGGCTAAAACAAGGAGTGTGCACACCTGCATGAAACACAAAAGCGATTTAGCAGTATAAATAGCCAAGTATTCGCCGCCTCTCATTTCTCTGTATCTTTTCAATATTTGAATTTCAAACGCTCTCCAACTATGGCAAAGCCAAAACAGTTATTTAGGTTCATACATATACATTCCCAACACTTTCGGTTGCGGCCATACCAAGTGGAAAATACTGTTTCCCGTCCGATCAACGTTAGTCAAGCCACTTAGGGCCACAGTGAGTAATGCAGTGGGAGACCATGTGTGAAATTGTGGTGTTGCAATCTTTTTGCCATTGTATCTGAACGAAATATTTGGAAAGAAATCATGTGAAAATTTACCAAGTTAGAGGTCTATGAAAAGAATTACCATTAATGTACCGGAACAATATTGCTAAGTTTTTATGCAAATTCTCTATATTATGTGGATTTCCATATCTTGGCCGACCAGTGCTTGGCGAATGCGTTCGGATCGAGAATTTTGCCGTCTTTTGGCACTTCGAGGTCCGATGCAAATGACTTCACCGGAAGAATCAAAATGTCCGATACCAACTTGGGCGTGTCCAAACCATGGATGTCTTGCCATGTGACCGACTGGTAGATTGATGACTTGATATAATCATTCAAGTACGTGAAAATAGTATCGGTCCAAATACCTGAGCCTGTCCACTTAGAGATTTGGAGTTGTCTTTGATTTGGAGAGCCCGACAACGCCAACGTTTCGCCTGTGCTCAAACCCTTTTTCATCTTCAAGGTTTTTTCAGTGATCTGGGCAATAATTTCCCTCAAAATTGGGTGGCCGGGTTTACTCTGTATAATAAACTGGCCAAACTCCAATCTGCGGTGGTTTTCAGCTTTCCAATTGGCTGACAGCGAGTCTGTTCCCACAGATATGATAAGCCCTAATTCAGTAGGCGAGACATTTTCAGGAATCCAGTTTGGCACAGGTTGTAAAGGCATTGTATCAACATCAGCATAAACTCCACCACGTGCAAACAAGATCAAATACCTGAAGAAGTCCATTTTCAAAATCACCTCGGGTAAACTTTCATAAGCTTCGATGATCTCCGGTATGTAGCTGTACAAGTTCTTGACAGTTGCATAACTTGTATCGTCGTTGAAAAGTTCATGTACGAAACCAGGATTTTTCACTGCCCACTGAGCTTGACCTTCTTTGTATTGAGCATCAAAAGATGCATCATTCAAGCCATGTTTCCACGATTGCCAAATGTATCCTGGAAACTTCGATTTGGAATCATATGCAGACATGTACACTAACTTTTCCCTGATAGACATAGTGGCCGGGGGAACTTTCATGGAACGGAGTTGCTCCATCAAAAGCTCATTTTGCTTTTCCAAATTGGACAATCTTCGATCGGTGGACTTGTAAAACTTGGAATTCATCTTATCCAAACGCTTCAAAAACTCCTCCTGCTTCTTGTCATTTTCCGTGAAAATCAGCAGGAAAATTCCATTGAAATTATCTTTGGCCACTGTATCTTTGCTCTTGGACGTAGAGTATTTTGTT
Organism: Metschnikowia hibisci; assembly: GCA_002374725.1. NCBI lineage: Eukaryota > Fungi > Ascomycota > Pichiomycetes > Serinales > Metschnikowiaceae > Metschnikowia > Metschnikowia hibisci. Next base: position 523,675 of record NLAP01000006.1, on the reverse strand, counting down.
AGTGACAATACAATCAAAATGACCACCACGGTGATAATAATGGGCCTGCGGCGACTGGCAAGATTCGTCGCCTTCATATAAACAGTTGTGGAGGATAATTTGGTCCCTAAGAATCTTCGACTTATGGACTATGCAATGGTCGTTTCAGAATATGCCTGATGGTCTGGTGTCTCTCTTATTAATAAGGGATGTGAATTTGCCGTGTAGTGTGAATCAATGCCCACGAAAAAAACGCGAAGTCCTTAGAAATAAAACCAACGATCTTGGTGCGTAGGGCCGTTTTGGAAGGATCGCGCCGTTTCCTTTTTTTCCCTGGGGAACTGGGCTTTATATACCTGGATTTGCAACCACTTTTGAAACACGGGTTTTGTGTGCATTGCATTGCAGCGGGCGTTTTGTTTTTGTGTTTCAACTGAAACACGCACAAAGCAATAACTTGGCATATATAAAGACCTAATTCCCCCCCCCCCCCCTCCCTGCTGGCAACACTTATTTCATTTATTCCAATTGCTTCTTTTTTTTCTAGAATATTTCAAACAAACCCAAATTCACTTCTTTTGAATCACATTCATGGGTTTGTCTTTTCTTTGCACTTACGTGGTGAAGTGATTTACCCAGTGTCAGGTGACTCGATATCATTTCAAGATGTCCTACATACAAGTCCGTGCGTATAATTCAGCCAAGCTCATCTGATTCAACCACAAATGCAAGACTTATACGGTGGTGCCATTACCTGCGAGCTACCTCTGACGGTGATTGATGTGTCTCAAATGAGAGAAGTTCCTGATACACAAGAGGTTTTTCTTATCGAAAAGCCACGGGAACTTGATCAATCTATTATCATAGATTTGTTAGAGTATGTCAAAGGAGACAATCTCGCCCAAATCTTGGCAGTTCACCTTGAAGACATTCTTGATACTCCAGCAGCTTTTTTGGCACCAATGGAATCAGGACTTAACTCGAACATTGGATGCGAAATGCATTTCTTTTTGGTGAAGCCAAGCGTCACACCAAGAGAAACAAACGAGATAAAGATGTTCATGTACATTGCATTACTCAGAGTGGAAAAAAGCGATACGGATATTGTGATGACCATGAATGTGCCCTGTGAGCATGGACCCCTTGACCAGGAGAAGTTTTTGGTTGAGGCTCAAAGCATATTGCAGAATCAAAATTCCGTTTTGGGTGAAGCTTACCGCGTGATTCAAGTGGCGGCATCCTCGATGAATATTGAAAATTGGGACCTTTTTGCATGATCTGGGATTACAGAGGAGAGAGAAACCGAAGAGGAACCGAAGAGGAACCGAAGAGGAACCGAAGAGGAACTGAGTAAGAGGAGAAACAAAGGAGAAACCAGAAAAAGGAGAAAAGGATAGAGAAGAAAAAGAATCTTGGATGTCAAATTGTTGATTAACATACCAATTATCGATACTCCCCTTTCCCTGTTTTATTTGAGTCAAGCATTTACGAGGTGGTGTACTGATGTTTTGTGTACCTTTCGCGTAACAAACAGCGCAGACACAACTTACACCTACACAATGTCGTTGGAGAAAAAGATCATCAACTTCCTCAAAGGTCCAAAAAAAGGGGAAGCATATGAGCTAAGGAGCGGACTCGTGTCTCAATATAAACATGAGCGAAAAGATGCCATTCAGAGGGTGATTCAGGCCATGACAGTCGGCAAGGACGTTTCGGCACTTTTCCCCGATGTGTTGAAGAATATTGCTACACATGACTTGGAACAGAAAAAGCTTGTTTATCTTTATATGATGAACTACGCCAAAACAAACCCGGAGTTGTGTATTTTGGCCGTCAACACTTTTGTGAAGGATACTGAGGATGTCAACCCGCTAGTGCGAGCTTTGGCCATTCGGACTATGGGCTGCATCCGTGTTGATAAGATGGTGGACTACATGGAGGTACCTTTGAAAAGAACAATCCATGATGACAATCCTTATGTCCGGAAGACGGCGGCCATTTGTGTGGCTAAGTTATTTGACTTAAATTCGGAGATGTGCATTGAGTTTGGCTTTCTAGACATCTTGAAGAAGATGATCCACGACCCTAATCCTATGGTTGTTGCTAATGCATTGAATGCTCTTTACGAAATAAAGGATATGAATAACGATCGCAACTTGGAGGTATTGGTGATTGATTCGGATTTGGTTAAGGTGTTCTTGGCGTGCTTGAACGAGTGTACTGAATGGGGCCGTATCACAATTTTGTCGTGTTTGGCTGATTTCCACACTACTGACTCCGATGAGGCTTTGCACATCATCGAAAGATGCATTCCTCAGCTTCAGCACGTGAACCCCTCGGTGGTTTTGGCTTCGATCAAGGTGGTAATCCACCACGTGGATGCCTTGGCCAACCAGGCTACCAAAACGGCATTTTTGCGCAAGCTCTCCGCGCCCATGGTATCGTTGGTGCTGTCATCGATTCCAGAAGCACAATTTGTGGGGCTCAAAAATATCCGTATCATCTTGGAAAAATACCCTGAGGTGTTGTCGAAAGAACTTCGAGTCTTTTTCATCAAATACTCCGATCCATTATACTTGAAGTTGGAGAAGTTAGAAATCATCATTCGCTTGGCTTGTGATGCAAACAGTTCCTTATTGTTCAGTGAGCTTAAAGAATACGCCATGGAGATCGAACCCATGTTAGTGACCAAATCTGTGCAGGCGATTGGGGCCGTTGCAATTAAGCTTTCCAATTCGGTGATTCCTGCAGTCAACTTACTCATTTCACTCATGGAGCAAAGAGGTGGTGATTTGATCATTAATGAGTCTGTTGCCATCCTTACACAAATATTACGGAGATACCCTCGCAAAAATGATTTGATTACGTTGGTGATACCAGTGATTTCCAACTATATCAATCAGTTGACGGAAACAGCGGCCATCTCAGGATACGTGTATTTGCTTGGTGAATACCCAAAATACTTCACTGGGCTTCCGGCCAAGGTGCAGGAGTTGGTAGACAGTTTCTTGGAGTCAGAGTCATTGTTGCAATTGAATATCTTGACGGCAGTGGTCAAAATAAGTCTTGTGTTCAAGAATTCCTATGCACAAGCGTTGCAGGCGGTGCTAGAGAAATCTACCAAGGAGTGTGAAGATGCCGATGTCCGGGACAAGGCATTTGTTTACTGGCGTTTGTTGTCGACATCATCAACAGAAGCACAGAACCACATTATTGGAACGCATCTTCCGCCAATCAAAACAATCATTCCTACATTCAACCCTGTGGTGTTGGATGCGTTGATTTCTGAAATGGCTACGCTTTCATCGGTGTACCATAAACCTGCATCCACGTTCATTGACCCTGAATCGTTCAAAAAGGTTGAGAGCAAGAGTTTGAAAAAGTCTTCGGGCGATATAAATGATTTGGCCAAATTGGCTAAGCATGAGATGATCAATAATGTCAAGAATGAAAACTTGCTTAATTTTGACGATGATGATGATGAGAATTTCAAGAGTGGTTCTGCATTGGACGATTTGAATGATCTCTTTTCTGTTCCTGCACCAGGCGCCGCTCAACCATCTTCATCGACCAACGACATCATGAGTTTATTTGATAAGCCCATACCAGTGGAGACTGGAATTGAGAAGATGAAGATCGATAAGCCTCTGAATGATCTTTTGGATTTGATCTAAATGAGGTGAATGCTCGGCATGAATCACTATTTCAATGGTGCTGGGTATACCTAACTGTATACAACTTTAAGAATCTTGAAATTACGAAAGATTTAAAACACAACAATCCATTAAATTAAAGTAAAAAATACCATCCAAGTTGATTATGTAATTCAACCAAAATATCCTCTATAGTATAATCCGAGGTACTTTTCATCCCGGACTATAAATTTTCATGTGTTATACACAACGCACGATCCTAAACCAAACCATAAAAAGTTAAACTTTCAAATTAATTCGAAAGAAGATCTCGTAATTTTTCTAGCTTCTCTTTTGTCTCATCTACTCGAGATGGTAAATCGACGGAAGCTGGGTGCTGTGTGCAGTCTGCGACCAAAGTCCTAACCTTTTCCTTGAAATCGGTAACCACACGATCCATGGCGCCAATCTCCGCTTTTTTCTCCTCAATTTGTGTTTCTAAAAGCATAATTAAACTCTCTCGTGTCTGATGAGGCCGATACGTGTTTAATAAATGGTTCATATTGATGAGAATCAACTTTAAATGCTCAATTTTGAAATGAAATTTCGACGGCTCAACTGACATTGTAGCCACGAGTTCCAAAAAATTTAAAAGTAGCGAATCCAAAAGTTTGTGTAGCTCTTCTATTTTTGCCTTGGACGTGATGTGTTCATCTTCATCTGCATATAATTGCTGCCACCCCAGGTCTTTTAAAGAAGGCAATTTGTTTTCCAATGACCAAACGCTACCGTAGCCACGATATTGATCGTTTTCGGGAATTTTTGGAGGGATCTGGAATCGTAGCTCGGCATTTTCTGGGAGCTCGAGCTGCGCGAGCCACAGTTGATCATTTTCGCCCGAATTTTGCGCCGTTTTTTTAAGGTCCTGAAGCTTTTCCCGATGCAGCGCCGTGAAAAACTTATAATAGGGCGGCGGCGGTGGATATAGCGAGCTAATGAGATCTTCAGACATATTGGTGAATTCAAGGCGGCGCGTGCGGGTGAAGTGAGGTTAAGTGCACGTGATCATATTTTTTCTTAAAAAGAAAAAAAAAAATATTGTGCACGTGACTGGACACGTGCACGGCCGCGACATACAATTCTCCGCCCTCAAAATCTCCCTCTTCACAAATGGATCCTGAAAGACTGGAAGCCGACTTAGACGTCGATATGGACCGCGATGAAGTGGTTACTGAAAGCAAGAAAAAGCCTCGTTTCGAAGTGAAGAAATGGACCGCCGTCGCCTTCTGGTCCTGGGATATTGTCGTGGATACTTGTGCCATTTGCCGCAATCACTTGATGGAACCATGCATTGAATGTGAGCCTAACAGCATCAACAATACCAATGATCAATGTATTGCTGCATGGGGTGCATGTAACCATGCTTTCCACCTGCACTGCATCCAGCGCTGGTTGAAGTCTAGAGCTGTTTGTCCTTTGGATAACAAGGACTGGACGTACCAGAAGTTTGGTACATGATTGGAAGAAACCCGGATCATCAGAGAGATGAGAGTTTTCTCTCTAGCAAATTGGAGATCTGATATTCTGTTAATTGGCTGATGATTTGTCTGTATTAGCCCTTTTACTCGTCTGTGTTGGCTCTACTACCTGTTAAGGTTGGCTCTACTACTAGATTAGTTTTTGACGCCCAATATGAATTTTAATGAGGCTAGTGAAGGCAAGCTAGACGGAATTGAAGAATTGATTGGAATTGTGATTGATGTACATGCATGATACAGGTGAATTAGTCAAATGTTGAAGTTCAATGTATACATTGAATACGAGGATGATTTTGAGTGGCCGATTCAAAACGGAATCAACGAATCCAAGATCCAATCTTTTTCGCCAAAACGAAGAACTTTTATCGGACGACTTTGAACTTGTGGTTGATTAATCAAATGCAATATACCCAGGTTTGAGGGAGTGTGAAGCGATACTGTCTTGGAATCAGAGAAATATGAGCTGTTGGTACATTTGAAGGCAATTGGTTCATTTTGACGAGATTCGGGCGTTGTGGTTATGGGCCTTGCAATCTTTTCCAAATTTCTGGAACATTTTCTGTCACATGGGACTATGAAAATCATGGTAATCAACAGGAGTAGAATGATGTCAAGATTCAGGATAAAGGAAAAATAACAGGAGAATTAAAATGGAAATTGACGGGAAAAGTGTTGATATGAGCATTTTCTTAAGAATTAGGCTCATGAATAAGTGATGAAATTCGAGACCAAGAATTCGAGATTTACATGATTTACAAATAAAGTTCGAATCCAGGAATTCAACGGGGGTTTGACCCTTTCTTGTGTCTACGGTATAGTATCAGTATTGATTGTGTGCTATATGCAGTGCGCGTATGAGCATTAATAAGAAATAATTGTAGATCCAAAACTTTAAACAACCTAAAATACGATTCAATTGCTTTATTTGTAATTGCCAATTTGGAAAAGTGGTTTACACGTGAAGTCGTGAAGTTCCGAGGCCAATGTGCAGTACCGACTTAGTGAAACGAGTCGTTCAAATTTCGAAATTTCAATAAATTCGCTCAATTCATAGCTATCACTATTTCGCTGAGAAAAATTATCGAGCCAATTAAATCACGAAAACATCGCTATGACCAGTGTCAAACTTGAACCCTCAGAAATGGTGTCACGTGACCTCGGCAATGTATAGGTAATTACTTCAAAACCCCCACGCTATAAATGATACTGATTATATCAACAAAAACAGACTTTTAAGCAAAAGAAATAAAACATTTTCGAATTTTCATCCTTACCTTTGGTTGGGAATTTTCCCCATCTCAGTCAGAATCCGGTGATTTTGGAAATCATCATTTGAGTTAGCCCTATCGAAACCTCAATTTGTTTTTTTAAAAAGCCACTTTTGTGGTTGAATAAAAGAAACCTTTGTTTCGAATCATTGATACTAAAATTCGTTAGGCAAGGTAAATCTTGTCATGGTACAGGATAAATATAGTGAATGACGGTCTTTTTTTCCGGAAAAAAGGAAGCTTTATGCCTGAATTTGACCAATAAAAACCACAAATGATCTAACGTGATTAAAATAAATTATAGGCCGAGGTTCTTGAAAAAAAGGCTCTGGGCTGGTCAAGGCTTGGATCACGTGAGACCTCAATCAGTTTAGGCCAGTATAAGACCCTAACATACTCTTTAAATTAGCCAAATTTAAGCATAAGTATTGTTCTATAAACCCTTATAAATCTGAGTATATTGAATTAATTAGTACTATTGAAAATACAATTTGATCAAATTAAACTTTGTTGGAGGGATCCATCTCCTCCTTTATATAGACCTTCATAATTGTAGTGCGAAGCTCAACCACATACTAATGAATCAATCATAATATGTATTTATGAATTTTACATAATTTTTCATTTTCCTTGATTCATTGATCCAAATCTTTCTTAACTCTTGAAAGTCGGTATAAACCGGTCAGTTCTGCCCTCGGAGCTTATTTACCCTCGTAAATGGCGGTCAACTCTTAACTAGTCCTAAACTTTGTTAGGTACCTACTTTGGACCTAACCTGCTCCTGTATGAAAAACTCAAAAACTGAATGTTTCGAATAAAAATTTGTTTTCTTTTAAATTTTGGTCAATCATTGCCTGTGGTTCCTGCACACAATCCATCTCATCTAGTATTTTTGCATTACTTAAAGTTCAACTGATTAGAGGTAGGAAGCAATGTTTCCATTTAAGGAAATTTGCATTGAATAGACCATCGTCACTTGTATAACAGTGGTCATTTTAAAATAGCAAAGAGTATTCAATCTTCATTAAGACGAGAGTTCAGAGATATTCCTATACCTGGTAATTAGCCTTTTGAACAATTCTCTTTACCTTGAGGCTTGGTGAATAGAACCATGGAAGTGTTCAATGAAGTTGGAACCAAAATGTCTTGGTTTGTTGTTGGATTTTTATAGAACATATTCGATAAGGATATATGGAAAGAAGTAATTGTGGGGATTATTACTTCCGTGGAATGGATTCTTCATTGACAAATATGGTGTCAAATCTCCTCATCTCAATTTATTCCACTATTATAAATTCTATTTTATTTGAATACTCGAACATTTTCATATTACTGATTCCAGTAATCTACTTAAACATCTTTTATATATGAGTAATTGACTTAGATCCGAGGGCGGTCACGTGACTGGGCCGACTTCCGGGCTCTATATCCAGTTCCGACCTATAGAGAGGGGTCATTCAAACCGTCAAAATCGGCCAAAAAATTTGGCGTTTTTTATATGAATCAACACTTCTAGGTGTTAAAAATTATATGTTAAGTTGCATAGTCTGTGACGGCTCTGGGGCATGCACTAGTTCGGTACCCTCGGAACTCAAGTCACGTGATCGTCATCTAATGCATAACTCTACAAATCAACCCAATCCCATCATAATTTGCAGTTTAACTGATTTTCACTATCTGATACGTAACTCAAAAGATAATTGATTCAAAATATAATTTCGAAATAATATTGTATTGAATGTCTTGGAGCCGAATGTTTCTCACTTTATACTGTCTCATATCTTCATGAATCTTATTAAAATCCAACACGTGACCGGTGAAGTATCTGCCAATGTAATAATCACTGCATGTTATCGCCTGGCCATGTTAAAACCTGGTCACGTGCTCAAACTCTTCCCTTGTATCTCCAGGATCTCCGAAACAGACCCGAAACCGCCACCTTCTTACATACAGAACCAAGTTCACAAAGACTCTTCTGCATCTTCTCTTCCTTAAAAGCACCGTCAGCCTCCATAAAAAAAACGTATTCCCATCGAGCCATTTTCAGTGGTCGCGACGTGATAGACGTAAGATTCACCATATTCTCTTTAAATGCATTCAATGCAGAGCAAAGTGCACCAGGATCATCATCTTTTAAGATAAACATGAACGATGTAATATACTGTTCATTTTTTTCTTTGGGTTCTTTTCTGATTTCTCTTCTGGTTTCCTCTCTAGTTTCTTCTCTGGTTTCCCCTCTAGTTTCTTCTCTGGTTTCTTCTCTGGTCTCATAAACATCAAATTCCTCCTTCTTTCTTCTGCTTTGTCCAAGATTTAGTCTCCCCAAAATTAAAAAACGTGTCGTATTTCCGTGCATATCTTCAATGTTTTCAGCCACCAAATCGAGCCCAAACCGCTCGCCGCCCATCCTTGAACTAATACACGCACTGGTATTTGATTTATCAAGAGCCACCATTTCCGCCGCCTGTGCAGTAGATCCACAATCAACCTGTTCACAGTTTTCGCTAAATTTCCTTTGTTTCAAAAACTCGCTAACCTGGCCCCATACTTGTGGATGAGAATATAGTTTATCAACTTTGGATAGATCTAAAGCCTGGGAAAAAACACAATGATTGATACTAACAAATTGTTCACCAATAACACTAAAATTTGGTGTTTGTGACATAAACCAATCACGGAGCAAATCGTAAGTGAAAACCACTTGGCCATTGGTGGAATTTTCCAATGGCACGACTGCATAGTCTGCATTGCCCTCATTAATTTGCTTGAAACATGACGCAATTGAAGGCAGCGGTAAACATTGAATATTAGGCCCCTGGCCAAATTCCTGTACGACTGCTTGATGTGTGTAGGTACCTTCTGGCCCTAGAAAGGCGATCTTCATGGTGGGGAGAAACGAGAACGTGCTCGCTGATATGGCCAAGGCACGTGCTCTACGGCACGTGATACAAGCTGACTGAACTGTTATAAGAAAAGTAACATTCAACTAAATTCCAGATTAAAAATGGATCTCAAATCAGTTCAATTGTGAAATCATTTTAATCTCTATTTTGAAATGCACAACATTCACAAATTTTCTTTCTGGATTGTAACCTGGAAGGCCACTTTATACACGCATTTATTACCTTCTTCTTCTAGACACGGCGCCAATCACACCAATTCCGAGCGCCAACACACCACCCGCCAAGCCCAAGCCAATCAAGCCGTCCTGTGTGATTGAACCATCCACAGCCTCTTTAAGAGCTTTGAACTGGGCGTTTTCTGGCTCCCTTTTCAACAACGAGTCCGAGTATCGGCGAGCATTGGCATACTCGCCAATCTTTACACTTCCCAACGCCAAATAGTACAAAGAGTCTCTTCTTAATGCAGGTACATCTCTGTGTAGCGTAGCTAAAATCTCAAGCGCCATGCGCTGAGCCTTTAAATCGTCTGTTTTTAGCAACGCCCATGCGTAATTAAAAGACGATTGGGCACTAGGCGGATTTTCAGACTCCACTTGGTCTTTCAATACTCTTAATTGTTCGGGAGCAATGGGTTCATTGAGTTCTTCAAGAGCAGGGTAATTTCTTTGGAAAATGGAAAACATGGGAAGGAGGTGGGAGGTGAGTAAGGGGAAAAGGCAAGTGCACAGCTGCGTTTTTTTCGCTAGCCTCCCGCGACTGCAGGCAATCTTGCAACCACTTTGAGAAGATTATATCTTATGAAACCCAATTAATTTTCCTGATGATTCTGATTTGAGTTGGAAATTCGAATGTTTCACCTTAATATTCCGGTGAAACCTTGTAATAAGAATTGGTGTAATGTGGGCCCAAGTTTTACCCAGTCTCAATAGACTCACTCAGATTCAGCCCATTGAAGCGTCCATTTCAGTCCAATTCATCAGATTATTCTCAGCCCATCTCCAGAATATTAAGTGATTTTCAAAATTATTAAATTTTGGGACCGCTTTCTTTCCTTATAAATTCACAAAAAGAAGTGTTGAAGTTCTTGGGAATGGGCGCCTTTTATAGTTTTGAAGCAGGTGAATGCACCATGCATGCACGACAGATGAAACACGCCAAGATTTTCAACATATGGTTTTGATTCTTATAGTCGACCACAATTTCTTTTTCAAATCAATCTTCACTTTCATTGCCGGTGCATGCATGCAGGCGCCTACCTGCAAACACATAACTTCAATGAAAATGAACAGATTTTTTAAATTTCGAAAAGTGTAATCGAAAAGTGAATAGAAAACTCAAAGTCAACAATCTTCATACCACCAGGCAAGAGTGCAAGATGAATACGCAGAATGTTTACCTTAAGTCTCTTCTACAATGAATCGTCGGTGGCTCTGTATTGATTTGAGCACTATGACAAATTCATGGAGACAGGGGTAACCGAAAAATTGTAGCCAAAAACAACTATATAATCATAACCCTCGCCATCATTAGTTGATATCAAGAAATGTATTAATCTTTAAACCCACAGGAAGTTTAAGCATCCTCCTCAATCAAACCACGCTCAGAGACGTAGATACCATCCAAGAACTTACGGATATCCTTGTTTCTGACTCTGCAGATTTGTTGGATATCAGCAGCGTTCTGGGAAACAGCCTCAACGGAGTTACCAGTCAAAACCAACTCATCCTTAACATTAGCAGATTGTTCAATAGTAACACCCTCGTGAATCTTAATTTGTCTGATTCTCTTCTCACCCAAGAAGTTTCTAATCTCAACATATGGAACACCATCAACGTCAACAACGTTAAGGTTAATAGGGAAATGCGCGTACACATATCTCATCTTGTACTTGTAACCCTTGGTGACACCAGTGATCATGTTAGAGATCAAAGACTTGACAGTTCTCAAAGCAGCAACTTGCTTTCTGTCACCGTTGTGGACGGTGATTTGAATGGACTTCTCATCAGCCTGAGTGAAAGAAACATTGATGTGCTTCAAGTTCTTGGTCAACTCACCTCTTGGTCCGGTGACCTTGATGATTCTGGCCTGAATGTCGACGCTGACTCCCTCTGGGACTTCCAAGATCTGGTCGGTTTGAACGTATCTCATTGTGGTAGATGAAGAAAAACTTTTTAGTGCGAAGCGTGAGATTTTATAGCGCGCTCAGTGAAAAACTTTTCGTGCAGGTTTTTAAATTTTGTGACTGCTCTTTTTTTCGGATGCACGGATTTTTTGGTCCTACTCATCAATCTCGCTATTAACTAATTAGGAAATGGGTACACACTCTATACACTCTGTACACTCTATTCTCTATATTTCTATACATTTCTATATCCCTTTTGTGTTTTAGTATCTTTGACGGTTGTGTGCAGGTCTACCCAATTTATTGGCCTTTTAGTCATTCTCGTATTGTGCAACTAAAATTCTATAAACTTTCTTCCCGGTTTTGTATGCACTACCTTTCATTAGCGCCAGTATTAATGTAGTAAGTAACACTGTACAATACGTACTATGTGCACTACCGCTGATTACCACCAAACAGTCTACCCTAATTAACACAACACATACTCATTGAGTAACCAAAGAATTCCATTGAGGATTTCAAAATCTTCAAATTTAACAATTTCAGATTCTCATTTGTACATTCATTCTATCATTTATACATTCTTATCCAACTTTCTATGCGTCTCTCTGACTTCATCATTCAAGCAGCTCTTGCAGTTCCAAAAACTTCTCAATGGTAACAGCATCCTCGTAAACCCACGATCCCTCCTCGTTATAAGCCTTGGCATTGGCACACATCAACCGCAACTGGTCCAAGAATTCCGCAAATGTTTCAAACTTATCTTTGAGAAGGTTCTTCTTAATCTGCGAAATGGCTGTTGGCTTCTTAATCACTCGGTAGTAATCTGCGTACAACTTTCGTGAAGGCAACTTCATGAAGATCTCGCTGACCAAGTGGCCATCACTTTCCGCTTTGAGGTCGGTCAACGCCCCCAAAACCTGAAGCCCTTTTTCAACCACGGGTCCCTGCACTCCGTCATGTTCATCTTCCTTTATAGCGCGCTTCTTTCTCACTGGCTCGAAATCTTCTTCTTCTTCTTCTTCGTCGCCATCTTCATCTTCCTCGTCACTATCTGCTGCTTCGCCATTTGCGATGCGGTTTCTCTTGCGCATCATCCGCTCTTCCTTTCTCCGGATAGCATCTTCCACTGTGTCGTTATCGTCATCCATGGCCATCAACCACTGCTCCTCTGTAAGTCCATCATCGTATTTGACCTTCTTTTTTTCTCTCACCTTGGAAACTTCAGCATTATTCTTCTCAAAGTGGTGTGCAATATCCTCCGTGAAAACTGCCGGCAACTCCTCCTTGGTGATGACTCGGCTGGTGTAGCCACCGTGCTCGCGGGCGTTAATCTTTTCCTCGATGAGTCTCTTGGTATCGATTTCATTGAACAACTTCTTCTCTTCTTCGCTGCGCGCCAAGATTTCATTTAACTCTTCGTCGTCCAACTCTTCGTTCTCCAAATTTTCGCGGTCACCTTGTTCGGCATCCAACAACTTCTTTAAGAATTCCTCTTGTTCCTCTGCTGTCGACTTATTGTCGAATTTTCCTGCCTGAATCACCTTACCGTCAATATCCAATTTCTGGTGAGCTCTCTCCAAAATCACCTCTTCCACAGAGTCGTTGGTGATCAAACGCAAAATTCTCACCTCATTCTTCTGTCCAATTCTGTGTGCTCTATCTTGGGCCTGAAGATCTTGATGAGGATTCCAGTCTGTGTCGAAAATAATAACAGTATCAGCACTTTGTAAGTTTAATCCCAACCCTCCTGCTCTCGTGGATAAAAGGAAACAGAAATATTCCGATTGGGGGTGATTGAACGATTTCAACATATCCTGTCTGTCATCAGCCTTGGTAGATCCATCCAAACGCATGTACTTCATTTCTCTAAGTCTTAGGAAATCCTCAAAAATATTCATCACCGATGTCATTTGGAAGAAAATCAATACTCGATGACCGGAGGCCTTGAACTTCGGCAAAATCCGGTCCAACATCTCAAATTTGCCTGATGTTCTCCAGAGGTAATCGTTGGACAACCGCGACAGGTTAAGCACATCTTCCACCTCGTCAAAAACGAATGGATGGTTGCAAATCTTTCTCAATTGCATGATTTTGTTGTTTAATCCACGAATTCCGGACTTATTGTTATTGCCAGTAGTTTCGGAGCCAACGAAAAGAGCGTTGTGCTTCAACATCTGCTGATATAACACGTGTTGCAAGCCAGATAAGTTACACTTGAGAACCTTTTCAACCTTGTCGGGCAAATCCTTCTCCACATCTTTCTTTAACCGCCTCAATAAGAATGGTCTAAGAACCTTGTGCAATCTTCTGATAACCAACAAACTCTCTTCTTCAGTCAAATCAATCTTTTCCTGAGTTCCTGTATTAGCAAAAGGTGTGTTAAACCATTCGTCAAAAGACTTGACGGAATTAAAAATCTTGGGCAACACGAAATTCAAAAGTGCCCACAATTCTGGCAAATTGTTTTGTAATGGCGTACCCGTCAAAATCAATCTGTTTTTGGTTTTGTAGTATTGGCGCAAGGTGATGGAAAGCTTAGAAGTGGCATTTTTCATCCGGTGTCCTTCATCAATGATCATGTGAGAATAGTTAAATCTCGCCAACAAAGGACGTTCCCTAATGACGTACTCATATGTAGTCAACATGACCTGGAAATTTCCGGTCCTCACCTCGAATTGTAAATCTTTTCTTTGTTGTGGAGATCCTTTGTAAACAATGACCTTGATTGCAGGGGCCCACTTCTCGAACTCAAGCGTCCAATTAGTGATGGTAGACAACGGCACAATCACCAAGAATTTCTCTTCGCCTTTGTGCTCAATCAAGTGTGAAATCAATGAAATAGACTGGATGGTTTTTCCAAGACCCATCTCATCAGCAAGAATACCATTCAACTTGTTATTGTAAAGAGAAACCATCCACTGTAAACCCTTTAACTGGTAGTCTTTTAACTTTCCACCCACCAAAATTGTAGGTTGCTCAGTAATCTCCTCTTTGATTCTGTGAGCCACTTGATAGTAATCAATTTTCTCTCGAGATTCATCGTTAGTCTCGGGAATCTCTTCCACAACTCCATCACTTTCTGCTTGTTGCACTCTGACCGCCTTGGCCAAAGAGTCTAAGAAACTATTGGTCTGCTTTAACAAGTGCGTGATTCTGTGATCCTTGGTTTGATCCAATAACTTAATGTATGCTTCTTCATCGTTGGCTTTCAAGGCTTGCAATCTCTGCTTGGCGGTTTTCTCCAATTTCTTGGATTCTTCCTTTTCTGTAAGAGCATGGTAGTTATTCACAAACTTGAACAATGCATTTCTCTTGTTTTGTCTGTCCATTTTGGCATTCGCATAATTCTTAGACTGAACCAAAATGGTTTCGATCTTAGACACATGCAATTCGTGTTTCTTGGCCTCCTCGTCCAACTTAACTTTCTCTTCCAACTGCTGTGCCAATAATTCGGGGCGCTCTTGCTCAATTCTGTCTCTAATGTAAAGACCTCTGCGACCCTGTAAAGACAAGAGATTGTCAGAAAGCTCAGGCGAGTCGTATTGAGCGGTCAAAGCCACTTTCTTGACAAAATTGTTCTTCAAATATTTCTGGTGCAGCAAAACATGCAAAGATTTCAACTCTATTAGAGAGTTTATTTTTAACTCGTTGGATATTTCGGGCGCCAAGTCTGTAGAAGTTGCATCGAACCCTCCCTGATTGGCAGGAATGCTTTCCAACTCTTGAATCCGCGAATTGATCTTGCCATTAATGATCTGTTCTGTATAGAAATTGCCAGGTTTGGCAGATAAGGGATCTGTAGTGCTGACGGTGGTGCTTGGCGTCTTGAGGCCTAACAATTTTGCCTTGGTCACAAAAACATCCGAATGCTTAGTAAAAGTGTTGAGAATAGACGAAACAACGTCTTTAGCACTGGTCACTTTGGCCTTAGGTGCTGCTTCACCGCTGTATTCTTGCTGAAAGCTTTCGGGTAAGTCCATATCACGAGACAACAAATGGAGGCCGATTATCTGCCTTTCCAAAAGTGCCGAGTCGAGATTGTCGTTGGCAGAATTGTTGAGTGCATGAAGAAGTTCCTTGACGATATCCTCCTCCAGTTGCTTATTTTCATCGACCTTGTCGCTTGCACGAACGAATACATCTTCCAATACCTCTTTCTCGCGTTTTTCAGAGGCGTTGAAGCCGTTGCTATCGGAGGTTCCATTACCGAGCATCTCATCGGACATGGCCAGCTCGTTGTGAATTTCTCGAGCCTCCTTGGCGTCTCTAGCAAGTTTGAGCAAATTCTGATATTGAACCAAAAGATCGTCTAGCTCTTTTTTTGACAGAGGCAAGGGAAGTGATTTCCCGCTGCTGGGGTCGCGCGTTTCAAGCGAAGTCATTGGGCTGGAGAAACTCTTCAGGGGCTTTGGTGTTGTGGGGAGTTTCAACGATGTTTCAAGGGTAACTCAATATAAATTCCCGGAGATTTTGCAGTTGTTTCAAATCCTGACAATGTCTCTTTAGCGCAGACTATGTCTCGATGCAGTCTGACGGTTCTATCGAGTCAGAAGTCAAGGCACGCGGCGGATGCTTGCAGCGGCAAAACGGGGGTGAATTGGAAAGAAGGCAAGTCTAAAACGAACACGAGACACACCTAAAACAGGTTTGTGTGTGTGGGATAGGTGTTGTTGGTCGGCACGTGAATCTCACAACGGCGGAAGGCTGATGGAAGATTGGGTGGGTTCAGATTCAAAAGTCAATGTTGAGAGAGAAAAAAAACACTCGCACTGTTGCGTCGGCGAGCGCGCGCGAGGCGCCTGCATATAATGTTTTTAAAAAAAATGGAGTGCACACAGGTAACATTTCCGACGGTGCTAGTATAGGTTTAGTGGGAGGTGGCCAGGGGTAGGGGAGGTGAAGAAAAGCTTTTCTTTTAATGAGGTGCTAAGGTAAGCTGATTTTATGCAGGTAATGTCATCGATAGGGCAAGTATGTGTGTGAATGTGACTATATATGTGGCGTGTGACCACGTGACTGACCACGTGACCCACGCGTGGCTCTTTACCTGTGGGTATCGCACCGAAAACTCAACTCTTCACCAGCAATGTTCAGAACTTCCTTCAAAGGCGTCCGTTTCAGCTCAACGGCTACCGGCCCAATGAACTGGGTTGAGTTCTTTAAATTGAGAAAAGAAAGCAAGAAATTCAACATGGCTGCATCCAGCGTCACAGGTTTGCTTGGCGCTGGCGCCACTTTATACCAGATCGGAAACGTGGAGATCAATCTCGAACAGCCCATTTATGGCTTGGATCCTTCAATGGTACTCGGAGGTGTTGTAATTCTTGGCGGTGTGGCTGGATACTTGGTGGGTCCAACGTTGGGTGTTAGGATGTTCAATTGGAAGAACGCCAAAAAGTTGCCAGCTTTTAAATTGAAGGATCAAGTTTTTTTGCAAAAGGTGCGTCGCAATAGAGTTGACCCTTCGTCTCAGTCTTTCTCTAACCCTGTGCCGGACTACTATGGTGAGAGAATTTATTCTTTGGACGCTTATAAACAGTGGTTGAGAGATTGTCATGCTTTCAGAAGGAAAACTCAGGAGTTTTTGTGAGCTCCTGTATATATGCTGCAGTGGGTGCTACTGTCTTTGGTGGCTCGAACATCATCCGTTCGAAAATCAGCTGGTCTGCAGTTGGAATGTATATAGAAGACAACCAGTCCGGTACAGTCACATCACGAGGCTTGAGAAATCAATAAGTGAAGATTGTATTGAATACTCATGTGAGAAATTTTACTTAAATTTGAATTTCTTATTATGGTACTCGTAATTTGGTAATTTGTATTGTACTCGTATATGAAACTCGTATTTTGGTATTGGTATATTGGTATTGGTATCTTGGACTTGTATTCTCCTCACAATTTATAAGATCTGAGTACCGGTGAAACTATATGAGAAATTTAAATTAGTTAATAATCCAAAAAAAAAAGTCGTGTATTTACCAGGCAACCTTGCATCATTGAAATGATTCAAAAACCAGAAAAATGTCTTCTGTGGTCCATTTGATCCGTCAAAAGCCCCGAATCAATCAATATACTATCTAAGGTCATCCGTGTACTGCATACAGTACCCCGGTTGCCCTCGGTGGCTTCGGTGCGGCATTCAGCACCCCCGGAGTTGTCGGAGCAATTGACAAATAAAAGGCCTGCGAATACTCGGTGCATTTTTTGCCCCATAGTTCGCGCTTAACACCCGTACACTAAGACTTTATACCACATTTCTTTCTTGTCCCCATCCCAAGACATTAAAATTCCTGATCATGCTTAGAGCATTCAGATCAACAATTCCCCGCGTCAGGGCACATCGTGCCATGGCCAAATCCTCGATCACTCGAGGCTTGGCCACTGATTCCTTTTTGCAGTCCAACAACAGCAACTACGTCGACGAGATGTACGAGGCTTGGCGTCAAGACCCCAACAGCGTCCACGTATCTTGGAATTCCTACTTTAAAAATTTAGAAGGCGGTGCTCCTGCCTCTTCTGCCTTTGTGGCTCCACCAACCTTGGTCCCTACGCCTGCTGGTGGTGCCGGAGTGGGGTTTAACCCAGGATCTCAGCCTCATAGCGAAGACGTTGTTACTCATTTGAAGGTGCAACTTCTAGTGCGTGCTTACCAGGTTAGAGGTCACCAGAAGGCCAGAATTGACCCCTTGGGTATCTCTTTCGGTAACTCTGCCAAGGTGCCCAAAGAGTTGACCTTGGATCACTATGGTTTTACCGATGCCGACATGAGCAAGCAAATTACTCTCGGCCCAGGTATCTTGCCTCGTTTTGCCGAAGAGGGCAAGAAGACCATGACTTTGAAGGAGATTGTCGACACATGCGAGAGCTTGTACTGCTCTTCCTATGGTGTGGAATACATTCACATTCCTTCCAAGGAGCAGTGTGATTGGTTGAGAGAGAGAATTGAAATTCCTCAGCCTTATAAATACTCCGCAGACCAAAAGAGACAGATCTTGGACCGTTTGATCTGGGCCTGCTCTTTCGAGTCATTTTTGGCTACCAAATACCCAAACGACAAGCGTTTTGGTCTTGAGGGTGCCGAAGGTCTCATTCCTGGTTTGAAGGCCATGATCGATACCTCTGTTGACCACGGTATTGAAGACATTGTCATTGGTCAGCCTCACAGAGGAAGATTGAACATGTTGTCCAACGTGGTCAGAAAGCCAAATGAATCCATCTTCTCTGAATTCAACGGCTCCAAAGAGTTTGATGAGGGAAGTGGTGATGTCAAGTACCATTTGGGTATGAATTACAAGAGACCTACCACTTCCGGAAAGCACGTGAACTTGTCGCTTGTGGCCAATCCATCCCACTTGGAGGCTGAAGATGGTGTTGTTTTGGGTAAGACTAGAGCCATTCAGCAATTTAAGCACGACATTGGCGAGTTCAAGAAGGCTATGTCCATCTTGTTGCATGGAGATGCCGCTTTTGCTGCCCAGGGTGTTGTCTACGAGACCATGGGTTTCGCCAATTTGCCAGCCTACTCCACCGGTGGTACTGTCCACATTATCATCAACAACCAAATCGGTTTCACCACTGACCCACGTTTTGCCAGATCTACGTTATATCCTTCCGATATCGCTAAGTCCATTAACGCCCCAATCTTGCACGTGAACGCTGATGACATTGAGGCTGTCACCTTTATTTTCAACTTGGCTGCTGACTGGAGAGCCACATTCAACTCGGACGTTATCATCGATGTGGTGGGCTACAGAAAATATGGTCACAATGAGACCGATCAGCCATCTTTCACCCAGCCACTCATGTACCAGAAGATCGCCGAGAAGAAGTCCGTTCTTGAGTCATACACCAATCAATTGCTTGAAGAAAAGACTTTCACTAAGGAAGACATCGAGGAGCATAAGAAGTGGGTGTGGAATCTCTTGGAAGAATCGTTCTCAAAGTCTAAAGACTACGAGCCTACTTCGAGAGAGTGGTTGACCACTCCATGGGAAGACTTCAAGTCGCCTAAGGAGTTGGCCACCGAGATCTTGCCACATCTTCCTACTGCTGTGGAGCCCGAGATCTTGAAGAAGATCGGAAACGATATTTCTCAAGCTCCAAAGGGCTTCGAAGTTCACAGAAACTTGAAGCGTATTTTGAACACTAGAAAGAAGACTGTTGAGTCCGGAGAGGGTATTGACTGGGCTACAGGTGAGGCCTTGGCCTTTGGATCTCTTGTGTTGGAAGGATATCACGTGAGAGTATCTGGACAAGACGTGGAGAGAGGTACTTTCTCTCAACGTCACGCCGTTTTGCACGACCAAAACTCCGAGCAAGTTTACACTCCATTGAAGAGCTTGTCTGAAGACCAAGGAGCTTTCGACATCTCCAACTCTTCATTATCCGAGTACGGTGTCATGGGCTTCGAGTACGGATACTCTTTGTTCTCTCCTGATGCATTGGTACAATGGGAAGCTCAGTTTGGTGACTTTGCCAACACCGCTCAGGTTGTTGTTGACCAATTCATTGCTGCTGCCGAGTCCAAGTGGAAGCAGAGATCTGGAATTGTGTTATCGTTGCCCCATGGATACGATGGTCAAGGCCCTGAACACTCATCTGGAAGAATTGAGAGATACTTGCAAATGGGTAACGAGGACCCCCGTTTCTTCCCTTCTGAGGAAAAACTCGAAAGACAGCATCAAGACTGCAATATGCAGATTGCATACCCAACCACGCCAGCCAATTTGTTCCACTTATTGCGTCGTCAAATGCACAGACAATTCAGAAAGCCTTTAGTTCTTTTCTTTTCTAAGCAATTGTTGAGACACCCATTGGCTAGATCCAACTTGGATGATTTCACCGGAGAGTCTCACTTCCAGTGGCTCATTGAAGACCAGGAATTGGGCAAGTCTATTCACAAGAGGGAGGGCATTGAGCGCGTTGTTCTTTGCTCTGGACAAGTCTACACTGCCTTGCACAAGAAGCGTGCTAGCCTTGAAGATAAAACCACTGCTTTTATTAAATTGGAGCAATTGCACCCATTCCCATTTGCCCAATTGCGTGACACCTTGAACAGTTATCCAAACATCAAGGACTTGGTGTGGTGTCAAGAGGAGCCATTGAATATGGGATCCTACTCTTATGCTCAACCACGTATCGCTACCACATTGGCTCAAACTAACAAGTATAAGGACATCACCTTGCGTTACGCCGGTAGAGACCCATCTGCATCTGTTGCTGCTGGGTCCAAATCTATGCATACTGCCGAGGAGGAGAAATTCTTGAAGGATGTTTTTGAGGAGAACTAAGTTATATGCAGGCGGGCCCATTAGTTGTTGGTCACTGCCGTTAAGTTTCAGCAGTTATAAAGTATTTGCGTTAAATTAAGCTAAGCATATGTAGATATGATATTATGTCAAAGAGGAAGTCGTACATGAAATCCATTTATTGTGATAGATAAGACAAATTTTAGTTGCGATAAGATTTTGGTTTTCATCTCACGTGACACAAAAATTTATATGTAATCAAGTTCCCAATTGGGCTTTTTTAAATCACTTTTTGAACTGTGGAAACGTCAAGAGACCGCGCACGTAAATGTATGCAAGGCTTAATAAAGTGATGTCTCATTGTCCTGCACGTTACATGCACGCACGCATTACAGCAACAGTTGGATTATTCTCCATACCATGGCCAAAGACATTTCTGGTACTAACAACGATGTTCAGAAGCGGCCGGACTACGTGCAGGCCCCACTAAATAAAAGCAGTGAATCCACATATTCTAGCCGCCGAAACTCCCAATCCTGTGCATCCCCCAAATCCACCGCAAACGAGACAAAATCTCATAATGAAAAATCCGACAAACATCCTCTGCCGTATAGTGTGGCCTGGTATAAAGAATCTCGAAGTTTGGGGCTTGGAGAAGTCAATCGGTACTGCATCGAGTACACGGCCTCCAGTGGTAGCACGCTCCACGAATTCTACTTTCGACTCAAGAACATGGAAAAAACAGGGCTTCGAGCCATTCATCTTGTCAACGGTCCCTTCATTCTTTACTGTCACATTTTTCCCGGAAATTATGACCCGAAGCAGAAGTTCGAACCTAATAATCTAGAGGAAAACAATGAGGTCTGCTTTAAAAACACCATCAAGCCGGGCCAGACCTTTAATGTTGCATTGCTGTTAAACAAGAATAGTCTAATACGCAAAAATGATGACGGTTCGTGTACATATGGTTGGCACTGTGATGTCATATCTCAGTTGGTGCTTAACCGAAAAGCCACGATCCTGTATACGCTAATGATAGGAGACAATCTTCGAGAAATGCGCCGGGTAAATCGATCTGCTCTCACCGCTTTAACGAAAGGTGATTTCCTGCAGGTATTTGAGTCGGAGCAACGGTCAGCGGAAAATGTCAATCATGGTGCTGGAGCTGCCGGTCTTCTGGTTATGTGCAGTACAACAGATGAGATTTGGCAGCATAAGCCACAATTTACTGAAAACCCCATTCATTTAGTGATCATTACGCACGGAATTTTTTCAAATCTCACGGCTGATATGCTATACCTCCGAGACGCTATTATGAGCGTCAACAGCAGCGCACAAAACTTTGTGGTGGACGGGTTTCGGGGAAATGCTGGTAAAACCGAAAAGGGCATCCGTCGTTTAGGTGCAGGCGTTGGAGATTATACTGTGAAACTTATTGAACAACTTGAAAAGGAAGGTTTTAAAATTCGAGATCTTTCATTTGTGGGACACTCGCTTGGCGGCCCGGTGCAATTATATGCGCTTAAACATATTCTTCAAACAGAAAAGACTGATTATTTTGAGCGCAAAAATATTAATCTCAAGCATTTTGTGTGTATGGCTAGCCCGATGCTTGGAATTCTCAGCGAAATGAGTCTAATGATCCTGTGGTTTTTGGATCTTGGCACGTTGGGGAAAACAGGTCGTGATTTGACCCTTCTGAAAAAGCTTCCTACTGTTCGAAAAGATCCACAAAAAGATGGACATTGGGAGATCCACTCCTCTCGTCCTCTTCTAGAGACTTTACCTGATGAGCCGGTGGCCTCGCTTCTTGGCAACTTTGAGCTGCGTACGGTTTATGCAAATGCCATTAATGACGGTATAGTACCATTAAGAACAAGCGCTTTGTTATATTTAGACTGGGAAGCTCTTGGCGATATCCGAGGTCTCAAGGATGGAAATGATGAAAGTGGTGGAATTGAAAGTGGCAGTGAAGATAAAAGCGGAAATGGGAAAGAAAGGAAGAATCATGGAATTAATTATGGAAGTAATGATGTTGAACATGAGAGTGGAAAGAAAGAAAGTGAAACGAATGAAATGAATGAAAGTGGAACTAAAAGTGATGACAAAATATGTGGTTCCGAGAACCATAGCCAAAAGAGCGAAGACGGAGGCCATGTGGGCCAGGTTCCCGAAGAACTGAACGTCAACGTGGCTGAAAAATATACCACATTTTTAGCCCGCATCTTTAATCTCGATTTCGAAGGGTCCAAGAAGCCGCCCCTTAAGCGGAAGAGAATCCGAAACCGAATTAAGAGATACGCCAAAATCTCGGTCAAAAGCAGCGACTTGCATACAAGTGACCCGGCACAGGAGGAGTCGGAGGCCGAAGCAGGCGAGGTTTCCGGCGACGAACAAAATGATGCCGGCTCATTTCACATTCCGCCTAAAGCATCTGCCGTGGAATCTGCACTTAACTCGATGATCTGTCCGATTCCGTCACGTGACTTCATCAACGATCCGGCCGCTCGATCTTCAGTCATTTTTCATGATAAATATTACCACTTTCAGCAAGTTCCCCAAGAAAATCCGAAAACTGGTAATTTCAACAAGTTTTTCCGCTACCACGACTGGCGAATGGATAAGCAGGTGAAAATCGCTGCCAAATACCACGGGCCAAAATTAAGCTGGCGCAAGGTCTTGGTGAAATTACCTCCTGATGCTCATAACAATATAGTGGTGCGGCGTCGCTTTGCCAATGGCTATGGTTGGGGAGTGGTTGACCACTTGAAGAATCACGTGTTCAGCGAGAATCTCAAGGCCAAATTTTAATACAAAATTTGAAAATCGATCACGTGTTAATTGAAACTCTGATCTCCATCCACAATGTCATGCACCGAAAGCCACTGAAAACTACTTCGTTCTACTTCGTCTGTTGTCCGGTTATCGGTACCTTTGACAGTGGAGTTTTGTGCAGGACAATTCGCGAGCGAGTTTGCACCCAAAACACATCGTCCCAAATAGGCATCTTCTTATGTACAATATCCGATCACTACCACCATGAGAAGCCACAATCCTATGAGTCATCAAGCGTGACTAGCAATTGGTATAAATTGGGTTTGAACTTGGCTCGTTCTTGGTATATTCAACTATGCATTGAGCACGAGCTCGGAATGTATTAGCGAGATCTCCTGCATCTATGACTCGCCTGCATCCCGATAAGATAAGCACTACTCGCGCCACGTGTGGTGGCCGTAATTACTACTCATACGCCCCTTGTATTATTCCCTCCTTTTATTAGAAGTTTCCCCTTCTGAATACTTTCAAAAATCAACTAGACAAGTTTTCAATCAATTATAGCGTCTGTGATCTCTGTGGCTGAGGCAATTATTCGACATTAGCCGCCCCCTCAAAGAACTCCATCAAGAACTCCATTCTTCTACGAGCTGCTGACTGATTAATTCATCTACAAGCTGCTGCCTCAATTATTTTTCTGAGGCGTTTTAACTTTTGTCAAAACTGGATTGAGCTTGTGAATGGCTCCACAAATTCGATTTATAGTCATTGGTGCTGGATTAATTGGCCCACGCCATGCAAAACTGATCTTGAAACGTCCCGATTGTGCCCTCTTTGCAATTGTCGATCGTTCCCAAAAGGGCCCCGTTGTTGCTGAAGCATGTGGTACTTTACACTTTCCAACTATTGATGATCTCTTTCTCTTTTGTGAAACCAAAAACATCAACTACCCCAATGCAGCAATAATTCTGACACCCAACGATACCCATACCCCAATTGGTATCAAATTGGCTTCCAAGGGGATTCATATCCTTGTGGAAAAACCATTGGCTTCATCTGTGGAGGACTGCGTATCGTTAATTGACTTTTGTGAACTTCTGAACGTGAAGCTTTTGGTTGGGCACCACCGTCGCTTCAACCCATACATTGTGGCCACAAAACATAGCTTGCATCGTGTGGGGAAACCCATAGCAGTGCAAGGGACTTGGGCTATTAAAAAGCATCAGCAATATTTTGATGAAAAGGCTTGGCGTCGCTCCCAATACCTGGGAGGTGGTACAATTTTGATTAACTTAGTTCACGACTTAGACTTGCTTCAATATCTTCTTGGGCCTGTTCAGAGAGTTTATGCCGAGCTTTTGCCCCGCCAAAGAGCACCTGAAGGTGCCGACGATCACGTGGATGAGGGCGCTGCCTTGACCCTCCGCTTTGAAAGTGGATGTTGCGGCACGTTCATTTGCTCCGATAATGCAGTGTCTGCCTACAACTTTGAAACAGGCACTGGAGAAAATCCGCTCATCCCGCATGATCCTGATGTGGCGGGATTTTACCGTGTGTTTGGAAGCGAGGGTACACTTTCCGTGCCTGACCTTACACTTCACCATCAGGATAACATTTCGGCTGAGTATCGATCGTGGTGGCTCCCAGTGGAGTCGGAAAAGCTATTTATGTCTGTTGAGCGTGAAATCACCAGCCTCGCTGATTTTGGCAATATTACGCCCCCGCCATCCTTGGAGACTAAAACAAACCTCGAAGGCTACAAAGCGGATTTGCCCAAACCATTTGACCTTCAGTTGGAGCATTTCGTCAATTTGATCACTGGCTTAGAAACAGAGGTGAAGTGCTCGGGAATTGATGCTTTACGTGCACTTCTTTGCATCGAAGCGGTGGTGAAAAGTATCGAAACTGGTCTCCCTCAAACCATCCGGCCCCTCGACAGCCTCAACCTCGTGTAGCATAAGTATTTAGTAGAATGAAAAATTAATGAATTATTAAAGCTCTTCCTATCTTTGATTAGCAAGACTAGAACATTCTTAGTATTGATTGATAGTTCATTCTGCATGTCAGTTTATATTCAAATGTAATCATAATCGTATCAAATTCTTTTCTCGTGCCACATTCAAGAATAATTCTTTCATGTTTTGTGCCACCATTAGTTAAGGTACTTTTGAGAAATGGTAGCAAAAACGCCCTCCAACTTGAATTTCCGTACGAGAAATCTCTCCACCAAGAAGCGAGGACACCAGTTTAATAAGTAGCCCAACAAGGTGGCCATCTTACCACGATAAACATTAAGCTTACCGCCCAAAGTTTGATTTTCAAAATCGTTGACCACTTGATACGCGTATTTATCGGCAGGCATAGGATTATTCCTTGCCGCCATTTGCCTTCTCTCCATAAGCGCCTCGTTGATACCAGGTACGTTGTATAGGGAGGAAGCAGGCAACTCCCTTTTATCCTCAATATCAGACTTGACACCTCCGGTGATAACGTTAATGACCTTGACGCCAAAAGGCTTAAGCTCGAGTCGAAGCGTGGCGGCGTATTGATGTATGGCCGCCTTTGTTGCCGAATAGATGCACGAAAAGGGAAATGGTACAATTCCACTTACCGAGCCCGTGAAAGCCACAGTTCCCTTTGCTTTAATCAAAAGCGGTGCAAACTCCCGAGTAAGCCGAATGGCTGCAAAGACATTGACCTCGAAACACTTGGTAAATGCCTCGTCTGTGACGTCAATAGCTGGAAAAGCACAAGGCTGGCCGGCGTTATTAAACAAACAGTCAAGGTATCCATCTTCATTATCAATTATAACTTGCTTCAAATCCTTGACGCTTTCTACCAGAGTCACGTCGCAGATCTTGGTGACGATTCCGTGCTCTGTCAAAGGCTGCATAAGTTCCAAACGCCTGGCAACAGCGTACACTTTGTAGCCTCTCTTGGCAAATTCGATAGCAGTGGCATAACCAATTCCAGATGAGGCTCCGGTGACTAAGGCAACTTGCTGGCGTGTCATTGTAGTGGATAAAAGTATCCGTGATTATCTTGTTATATCGCGAGTTGCGGGGACTGTTACATACAGGCTATCTTGAGGAACCGCGGTAGTGTAGCCTTAATTGCATGGTAGAAATACCAAGAAAATGAAATATCACGAAAGAGACCTTAATTACGGTCACCTTTATAGGAATTTGAGACCAAGAACTTTTAGTAAAGCACTGCTAATTTGGGACAATACACTCATTAATAATTTTGCTTCAAAGAACCCTCGTCACGTGATTTCAAAAAGGCTCTAGATGCACTGGATAAACTTGAAGGATTGTATGCACACCGAAACTGAAACACCCAAATTTCGAAGCCAGACCGAGAAGCTTTTTTCCAAAAAATCATGTAAAGATGTTTAAAATTCTAGCTTTTTATTCTTGTCAGTTCGAATTTGCCAAATAGCTGACAATTCGAATTTTGTAGCCAAGCTTCTTATATTATTGATATCATTTTACCAAGCTACGCACAAAATATGAAATGAAGTCAAGTGATATTAAAGTTGAAATACAAAATTTCATAATGTTTTTTTGAAGATACATTGGAACATTGAATCAAAAAGGCAGCAAAAAATTTCCAAAAATAGCGAGTCAAGGTGGGATACCACCAATATGATGAGAACCCACCCTAATAAATGATATAGTATTGAACAATACCCCGCCTTTAATAGTGATGTTATATTATGTGATATGAGGTGAGATCAGGTGAGATGAGTGACATTTAATAAGTTTATTGTAACAAGGTTGTGGATCTTTCTTTGGAGAATTTGATGGTAGGCTTTGGATCATATTAGAGTCTTCTCAAGATTGTGTAGATGATGGAGTTCAAGAAAACAGATTAAGCTCACGCATACCCTCTCCATTTTTTAATGGTCCTTATATCATTAATGCTATCTTTTCACGTGAATTGAAGTGCCGATGACACCAATGATCAAGTGCTCAACTCAAAGGCTTCGGTATGACAAGGCTTACTGAATAGCACAAAACATTCCGTCAAAATCCTGTAGTATGCTTTTTAAAATGAGACTTAAGAGAAGAAAGTTGAGACTCAAGAGAGAAAAGAACTACAACTGGCCCCGAACAAGCAAGTCCGATAATGGCAGGTTAAGCTCAATTGAGAAAGCTGTATTTGTTATTGACTAAGATACATGTCTTGATAATTGCTTGGTAATCATTGGCCAGAATAAGTGGTGGTTGGCTAAAAAATGTATATAGAGTAGTGTATACTGCCTATAGATTTTGAGTTTTTTATGTAGGTGTTTTGACGAAAAACCTGTAATAATCCTTTCTAAAAAAAAAACGTTTAATTTTTTCAAAAACGTGGAGAATAGCCGGGATGGATCGTGTAGTGTCTTTATAGTTGGAGATCATTTATGCACGCACAATGTAACTAATTAGATATATGTTTGACACCACTGTTCACAGAGATAAAGTGTTGTCTTGTTTTCCTTGTAAATTTAGATTTCGATCCTGCTAGACTACCGAAGTATAATACCTTAAAGTTTTGTTGAAAATCACCTTTCAAAATCTTGATATGCTTCAACTTTTTTCCCCAGTCACTGAGAGTTGGGAGTTGAGAATATAATTACCAAATCATTTTTTGCAATCGCGCCCCCATTTACCACGTCTCATTATCAATGTCTACATTAGATAGCCCCAAAACTCAAGAAAGAATCGACCAATTATGGATAATGCTACTGAATTTGGAATTTCACAGCTTTAGCATTGAGCAAGCCATCAAGAAGCTCGAGCGAATGGATCGTTCTTACAACACCATTAATGCCAGCCAAAAAAAAATAGGAGAGATTCACAAGGCCCAAGAATCATCCTTGATTGAGCAAGTCTTAATTGTTCCTGCTGCTATTCTTACCAGCGCTTTGCAAGCCAGAAAAGTTTCAACTCAGCAGAAGATACAAAATCTATTGGCTAAGCACTTTAGCAAAGAAAACACGCCTTTTCCAGATCAGCCATTCACAGAAAACTATGAAACTACCACAGGAAATAAGGATTCTTCAGAATTATTCACAAGAGTGAAAGATTTACTTGCTCTTTTCGAAGATCATTTTCTGAACGTACATGATGAAAGTCAGTCCTCAATTGTACACTCGAACGTGTGCAATATGATATGCAAAAACCCGACAAGCCTCAACTTCAAAAACGGAAGATGGAAGAAATGTACGGGCGGTGTGGATTCTGATGACCCCAATAGCATATATGTTAAGGCATTACATCAACGATTGCGAAGACAGTGTCGCAATATAATTCTTCTTCAACAGGAAAGAAATGCGATTCTTTTGCAAAATGATTTGCTTAAAGAGAATCTTGATGAGTGTCAATGCAGCAAAACAAAGCGGAGAAATACTATTGATCTTTGATAATCTCCTTGAGAAGGTCCTGCTTATTGAAATAGTGCATGAACTTGACTGGCTTTTTCTGGCTTTTCCGATCCACATGTAATACTGGTACGTCATAGCAGTACTTATCGAAAGCATCTGAGTTCTCTGGCTTCATGATATCAATAATCTCTAACGGCGGCTTCGTGTTTAGTTCACTCAAAGTATCATCCAATACCTGTCTTGCGTTTTTACATAGTTGACACGTTTGCTTAGTGAAAAACGTCAAGGCCACTTGCTTGCTGATGGAGCTGGCCTGAACGAGACATCTTGAGGATGAAAACATAGAATAATCAATATGCAGTGCGCCACAGATGTCTGGAGGTATGCCAATACGAACTAAATGCTGGAGTCGGGTTCCGGAGACGGTGTCGGAGTTCTTGCCGTCCTGCCCGCGCTTATATTGAATGCAGGAAACCAGATTTTGGCCAATGAATACGCGAAGAAAATTAAGCCACCGGCTAAGCGCGAAATGCCGCAGCTCGCGGGGCCCAACGAAATTCGGCGAGAACCCCACATGATAGGCGCCGAAGACGTTACTTCATCGCATATGCACTCATTTTTTCCTTCACACTGCAAATCTGCATCTCGGAGTGGGACACAATTAATAGGCAATGAAAATTTTGAGACACAACACATTCTTTATTTTCTGTCAATTGAATTTGAAATTTATTTTCCTTTTTCCGAAATTCAGCAGTTGCAAATCACACAATGAGCAGCTCAGATAGCCAACATAGCTCCAAAAACGAGGACAAATTTAAGAATGTTACCAGCGTTGCTGTTGGAGGAGCAGCAGATGAGTTTGTGATATTGGGAAACAAAAAATACTACAAGCATGAGTTAATGCAGGCATTCGGCGGAACTTTGTACCCACAACCTGCTCCTTTGTCAGACAACAAATTCGGTAATCCAGCTGTCATCGGATTGAGTGCTTTCGCCATGACCACTTTTGTTTTATCGCTTACAAATGCCGGGGCTCAAGGCATTCACATTCCAAATATTGTCATCGGCCTCTCTTGTTTCTATGGAGGAACGGTGCAATTTTTCTCCGGAATTTGGGAACTTTACCTTGGCAATACCTTTGGTGCCACAGCTTTGACTCTGTACGGAGCTTTTTGGCTTTCTTACTCTGCCATTTTCATTGAGGCTTTTGGAATAGCCGCTGCATATGAGGATGAGAAGGAGTTGGCCAATGCTGTTGGCTTTTACTTGATTGGCTGGGCCATTTTTACCTTTTTGTTGACATTAGTTACGCTTAAGTCTACGGTGGCCTTCTTTTCTTTGTTTTTTTTCCTCACCATTACCTTCGTTTTGTTGGCTTGTGGTGAGTTCACTGGCCACTCATCGGTCACGACAGCTGGTGGAGTTATTGGAGTTATAACTGCTTTTATTGCATGGTATAATGCCTGGGCCGGTGTTGCAACCAGACAATTATCTTACATCACCTCCAAGCCTATTCCATTGACCAAAAATGACTAGCTATGGTCATGAATGAAGTCTTGCTGGATTATTTATTATATTTATACATTCTTTGGAAATGCCTAATACGTTACCTGCACCTACAGAAAGCGCTTGAAACCGAAATATCTGTTATCAAATTTGACATTTTATAGGCGTTTTTAAAAGAACCCTTTATCTACAAAGCCTTGGATAATGTTCAAAAATAGCCTGTTCACCTCTGAAAGAATAGTTGCTCGGGTATAGAAATTCATCATCACCTATCGGGTTTACCTCTAGCTGGACAGTGGTTTTCTCAATGTACAAAAAGCAACCAGATTTCATAGATTTACTTTGATAAATTCGGATACGTATTCTCCGAAGTTAAGTCAGAAAACCACTAAACGTGAATAAATTTTGCCGCCTATTACAATCACCAGAATTTGGACCCGCAACGCGTCATTTCGCATATAGTTGTTGCGCGCGGAAAAACGACAATGTGACGCTAGATTAGATTAGCAATTCTCACTTGTGCTGAAGTGGGCGCTACTTACTCATGAAATTATTATGTCTCTTTCTCGCTCTTGCTTTGGCCAGTGCATCCAGTTTGGTACGTGTCAATGACAAGAACTTCAAAGAAATGGTCATCAACAGCGGCAAATTCACCTTAGTGGATTTCTATGCTGACTGGTGCCGTCACTGTCTGAAGTTGATGCCAGTGATCGAGAAGCTTGCAGAGATATACGAACACGTTCCCGAAGTCCAGATTGTGAAAATTAATGGTGACGAAGATGGACGCAAAATGACCAAAAAGTACGATGTTCCGGGGTTTCCCATGTTGTTGCTTTTCAATGGCGACAATGAGCCAGTGACTTTTGAGGGTATGAGAGACGAAAATTCCATCAGCAATTTCATACAACAAGTTTCAGGAATCAGACTTAAGGATAGAGCCAAATCTGAAAGCATATTACCCTCCCATGTTGTGCAGCTCAATGACAAAAATTTCGAAGACTCGGTGTTTAAGGCTGAGCACAAAACATTCGTGGCCCTTGATTCACTGGATTCTGAATCTGGTGAGTTCAAAGCCAACTGGGCCGACTTAGCCAATAGAATTTACGCTAATGACCAAGAAACTGTCCGCTTTGGCTGGGTCGAGCTAAACGAGCAATCTGCCCATCTTAAGGAAAGGTATCGCCCAGAGAAAACTCCCACGATTCTCTACTTTGACCCTAAAAAAATAGATATGGATGGATTGAAAAAACCTTTGACTTTTAGCCAGGATTTGGATATGGAAAGCCTTCTATCAATCGTCAACTCCAATACCGGCTTAAGCCGCAATAAAGACGGTGGTTTGCTGCCACTTGGAGGCAGGATTCAGGCTCTCGATGAAGCTCTTATCAACATAAGTGCCGAAACCACCAACACGCTTCTTGCACATATAGATGAATTGCAAGAAAAGGTTTTGGCTTTTGGAAAAGATTTTCTCTTCAACCAAGGCGAGCTTTGGTATCAAGATGACGTTTCCATGATTTTCTACTACAAGAGGTTGATCGAAAAATATGCAGCTGGAAGCCTCCAGGCATTTATGAAGTCAGAGATCACTAGATTGAATACTATCTTACTGCAAAGTGAGAAGTCTGTTAACCGCAAGTCGGCTGACTTTATGAAGAAACGAGCTAATATTTTGTCAGCGCTACAAAAAGCTTGGGCTAAGGAGTAGTGAAGAAGCTTAGCTTTAATAAATATTTATCAGGTATAATAGAGTCTACCACTGGATCGCCTTGAACTGCTGCACTTGCCGGACTTTTTCTGGCCACACCTTGCCTCCATTGTTGATGCACTCATCTATTATAGGAATAACATTCTTGGGGTTGCATCTGGCCAACCAAATGTTTTTACCAGAGCTTCGCAAGTAGATGATCACATTTGCTGCGTACTTATGGCCCCCAATGTGATTCACATATGCAACGTGGACACCTCCTGCACGGACATCAGAGAAGTCTCTGAAAAGACCAAGATCTCGGAGGTGAAATTCCGCCTCTTTCTTCATGATTGGCGCAGTAACGCCACACCTCTTGTCACGAGTCTTATGCGAGCAAAGAAACATGTATGCTTTGCTCATATCTGGTACAATCTCGATTTCAGGAAACTCAGAATAGCTTAATGTTGGAAAGGTCTTAACGCCTTCATCTCTGAGTTTGATGAGTTCCGGAACCACTTTATCAAGCACATCTGCTGCATTCTTGAGGTTGACGTTCTTGACCCAAGTAAAGAATGGGAAAAGCAACAAATCACCGCTTGACTCGTTCATGTAAGCGGGGTTGCTCTCAAATTCAAGAGAGCCGATTGACGTGACGGTAACTTTGATTTTGGATGATTCACCCAAACCAGGAAGTTTTGCACCTTCCGACCAATTGCTAACAACATTGGACAATGTATTTTTCTCCCCAGTGGCATCGTGTGGCCAGTCACATTTGTTGGTGGGTACCACTATATGAAGGCCATATGGGGATGTGGTGCCGAGAAGGCTTCCTTTGTCATCATCCTGAAATGAAAGACTAGATGGAAACTTGGCGGAGCAAGTGGAACATTCGGCGGAACAGTCAGCTATTTCGAAGCCAGCCTTTTTGATTTGCTCCTCAGTGGACGGTCCGCGCCTAAAGAGATCCGTAAGCCCCATCGTTGATTGTGTAGTTAAGCACACTAATGATGAACCGAAGGATTATATATAAGCGCCATGACATGCGCGCAAGACGCGGAAAAGATACGAATGGGGAAGACTCCGAGAAGTGGCTCATAATCTCACCAGGGCTTCCTGCATTGACTTCGGGATTCGGACAAGGACGATTTCTTCCGTACTTGCTCCAAACTTAAAATAGACTGATTCCCTTTGCACCAAAACATTTCAATTGAGTTTTCGAGCTAGAAGCACACATCCACTCGCCCATGCCAAATTCGATCATGCGGCTTTGTTGAGGCCACTCCGTATGCGCCTTGTCTAAGTCTTCAAAATCTCCACTTTCGGCATCAAAAAGTAAAGTTCGGGACCATGGAGTGTAGTTCAATTTGCGAGAATGACTTAAAAGCAACTGCCCTATCTCTCCTTTGGGTATATTGCACTTGATAGCCATTGCAAAAGATTCAGCTTTTTCAAAATTAAACCCTGTACTCATGGTGAGCGCCATTGCCTGTATTTGAGGGTCCACACCAAGACTTCCAGAAATGCCCTTGGAACCGGAAAACACGACCTGCATAGAAACCACGCTTCCTTCGCCGTCTACTTCGCTGTGACATAACGAAACGGGAATCGGCAGTTCTACTGCAGTTTCGGTAATGTTTCGAAAATAGAAGTGCGTGTATAGGAGGAGACTGCTGTCTTTTTGCACATGTTCAATCAAACTCAAGTCTTCCACAAAGTTGCTCAATCTGAGTGTGCTACCTCCAAGCCACTTTTGCTTCAAGTCTGTAGCGGCAATGTAGGAGTCGGAATCCGCGAGGTGAAAAATTTGCTTGCTTGGCCGTCTTTTGTTTCGCCACCGAGACTTGCTGCCTTTTAAGATTTCCGCATGATATGTAACCAAATCGCCCATATTCTTTACGGTGATGACGTTTGTCTTATCAAAAACATCTAATGAGATCACAACTTTCATAAAAAGGAAAATGACGGTAAAGATTCGATAATGCATTGTAGAAGATCCTTTGAGTTTATGTGAATGTTACAAGTTTTTCCATGTTCCAACTATGTTGGACAGAATTGAGTATGGCATGAAAATCATCGCGGCTGAGAAGCATGGATTTCTGGTTACTATCGCCTTGCAGACGCGCTAATCCCGAACAACCTTGCCTCGGATATGATTTATAATCTGCAGGTGAGGACCTCCGAAACGAGTTGGAACAATGCAAGAGGAGCATGTAGACGACGGCTACTCTTTTGAAAATCTGGCGCGTATTTCTTATTGTCTCAAAGTGGTATTAAGCTACCCCTTGGGGCCAGTGCGGCCAAGAACCTCGCGAAAATGCAGGGGCTCTTAATTTTGCTGAGTTTAGCCTGGATAAAATCAACGTAGTTTTGTGACAATACCAGACTGATTAATGAAGTGAAAAAGATTTCATGATTTAATCATAAAAAAGAATCTCATGTTAGCGCGGTAGGTGTCTTTGGGCATGGTATGTAATTTACACGTGTTGTATCTGTACCAAGCGAGGATTTTCTCAGCCACGCAGGCGCTTCAAAATCCGATTCGAGTTTCCTGACTATCAAGGCTCGTTTTTCTCTCACAAAGCATCCCTGCATTTCTTTTTTGTACTCTTTGCTTCCCTCCAAAACACCTGAAATTTAAGCTCGACCAAGTCAGAGTCTTCGTGTTTTCCTCAAACTAACCGCCGGTGCATTTATTTACTTTCACCACGCCCTTATCGAGTCATTTCACTGGCTGTTTTGTCGTGAGTGGACACCAGAAACTGCATCGAGTGAACCTTCTGGTCAAGTCAAGAGTCTCTGGCAAACTCATTACTGCAAGCGTCTTTGAAACTTTCATATCAGACCATCCTCTCTGGGTCTTAGATTCGTCAGATTTTTTTAAGGTCATATCTGATGGATTACTCTGTTCATGAAGATGAAATTCTCCATCACAAGCATATTCTGGAATCTTATCCTACTGACATCCGAGACCTAGGCCCTC
This sequence comes from Metschnikowia hibisci, assembly GCA_002374725.1. Taxonomy (NCBI): domain Eukaryota; kingdom Fungi; phylum Ascomycota; class Pichiomycetes; order Serinales; family Metschnikowiaceae; genus Metschnikowia; species Metschnikowia hibisci. Next base: position 488,660 of record NLAP01000006.1, on the reverse strand, counting down.
CTTTCAACAATACAGATAAACAGAGAAGCCCCTCCTCGCCGTCTCTCACTTCCTTCAGAGGAGCCAACTCCGAAATTTCCGAGGCATACAGCGGCGAAACTGTTCCGAGTCTGTTCGCCGAAGATCAACCCAACACTTCCGAGCAGACTTTGCCGGTCCCAAAATTAAAAGACACGGAGCTGGATATGGGCACTATGACAGAAACAACTCAAAAATTATCACACGGTGCATACAAAGATGAACTCCCAGAACAGAAGCTCGCTGATCCAACTCAACTTGAGCCTAATATGAGCCAGAACCCTCTTCCTAGTGAGAAAAGTCACGATACAGCATTAATTACGGCCCAAACTGAGATAAGACGACACACTTCTCCCAATGTTTCTCCACTCCCCAGAATATCTGCCGACACGAGCCGACCCAGAGCGTCTGTTGATTCAGAGCGACCAACGATCAGACAGTTTCTGAGTTTGCGTCGTATACCTACAAAGATTTGGCAGAAGGAGAAACATAAAACTTTTTCTAGTCGTTGGCCCGAGGAGATGGCTCGCAGACAATCTGCTCAAGATGCTGAAATCGCTCGAATGAAACAATCTTTGATCAAGAAAAACATACAAAAACGAAATCTCATGGAAGAAGAAACCGTGCTTCTCGGTAACAAAATCAGCGAAGGCCATCAGAACTTCGTTATGGCGTATAACATGCTTACAGGCATTCGAGTGGCAGTGTCAAGATGCTCAGGTGTTATGAACAAGTTAACTGACCAAGATTTCAAAACCACAACGAAGCTCAAATTCAACATGGAAGGAAACGAAGACACTCCGTCGTCCAAGTTCGAGTTCAAATTCAAAGACTACGCTCCCGAGGTCTTTAGAGAACTTAGAAGTATGTTCGGAATTGACCCTGCAGATTACCTTATGTCTATCACGGGTAAATGCATTCTCTCAGAACTAGGGTCTACCGGAAAGAGTGGATCCTTCTTTTACTATTCGAGGGATTTCCGATTCATCATCAAAACTATTCATCATGGCGAGCACAAGCAGCTACGAAAGATACTCAAAGATTATCATTCGCATGTTAAAGGCAACCCCAATACTTTGATCAGCCAGTTCTATGGTTTGCATCGCTTGAAAGTCAATGGGGGGATGAGGACGATACATTTCATTGTAATGAACAACCTCTTTCCTCCCCATAGAGACATTCATTTAAAGTACGATTTGAAAGGATCTACTTGGGGTCGCTACACAAATATAGCAGAAGAAGTGCAAGAGCAGCCAAATATAGCATCACTCACTCTCAAAGATTTGAATTGGCTTGAAAGAAAGGATCACATCAAATTCGGACCAGAAAAAAAGAGGATATTTCTCGAACAATTAGAGGCTGACGTCAATTTACTCAAAAAAGTAAATGCCATGGATTACTCTTTGTTACTAGGCATTCATGTCGTAACTTTGGGCAACACTGATAATCATGCGAGATTGTCGGTTTTCGATCCAAAGTCGAATCTCAAGGAAGAAGTTTTCAAAACAAATCCTAGGGAAATTGATTTAGGAACCGACCTCCCGAAAGACGTCTTTCCCGGGCGGTCGAAATACATCTTCTATGGTCACAATGGTGGAATCCGTGCAACCAATGAAATGAATGAGCCGATCTCAGAAATATATTATCTCGGCATCATCGATTGCTTGACGAACTATACTTTCAAGAAAAGATTAGAAACCATATGGCGCAGCTTGAACCATTCAAGAAGCACCATTTCGGCCATTCCTGCCAGAGAATACGGCGACAGACTTGTCGCATTTATAAAAGAGGGCATTTTTAGCGAAAAGGTTAAATCGGCTTAACCTATAACACACCAAAACCGCCTCTTCATCTGTCTAGTACAATAAACGAATAATTTAATGCATGAAACTTCAAGAGCAATCTAAGTAGATCTAGACGTCATCTGATAACTAGGAGGCCACTTTTGAGTAAATTAAAATAATAACAAATGATCAAATATTAGACAAAAGACTCGAGGAGTAGCATTTTCGAAAAAAACGAAATGCTCCAGGAGGGGTTTGAACCCACGACCATCGCGTTCCTCACACGATCGTGACTTTGTCATAGACAACGTCGAAAAACGGCTATAAGCACGAAGCGCTAACCAACTGCGCCACTGGGGCATACGTAGCTGAGTAGCGTGCGAGACTGGGGTCTTGATTGTTGAACATCTTCTCTCATGAAATCCGTAATTCTAGCCGCCTGGAACTATTTTGAAACCAGAATTCATCACATGATCCGAGAATTAATTTCGCAATTCCCTCGCGAGCCATTTTTCCGTGGCTTCTTCGCATATACACCCATTAAATCGATTCCAAGATCTATTCGCGACAATCAACTTTTACCACCACGCTTCTTGCCGGACAATGCACAGAATAAGGCCGCAATCTAAGCAATTCATTCGCTGGGTCAGTCTTGACCAGGCTTCTGTTTCATCAGGGCCTATATCTACAAGATACGACTCTTTGGGCGATGCTCAAAACTTAGGCCATGTGAAGAGCTTGCCAAATCTAAAAACAGTGGACGAAGTGCAATTTGAGGCCATTGGATCACCACCTTCAGCTCTCACCGTTGGAGCACCTCCTTCTTTGCCCATATACATAAGGAGAAATACGCTTTTGACCTTGCAGGCTAATCTTGAAAACATCAAACTCACCCCGAAGTTTATTGATCCACTTAGAAGACTCTTTTATGGTAATTTCACATCGAGATTCCAGGAGGTCATAGGCTCAACTTCGTTCACTATGATGATTTCTTCAAGTACTCCTTTTGTTTTTCCATGGCTCTACACGAGAACAACGCCAAAGTCGTTTGCTAGTGTTCCTGTTGACGGGACAAAAGATTGGGCCATTTTGAAACGTGATGCATTGCAAGTTTATGCTGGGCCTTCTTTGAACATCTCGATGCACAAACTACCCTCCAAAATATCAAGAAAATTGAGCAAAAGCTTGAACTTAAGCTCTAGAGAGCCAACAGGCTTGTTTAGATGGTTCAAGTCTGGATATACTTTCGTGCATGGAAGAGGAGCGCTTGGTTTAGTTGGAAATGGACTTCTATATTCGGCTACTTTGGCTGAACACGAAGAAATAGCCGTCAATAGGCAGAGCTTGGTCGGAGTGTCCGTGAATGGGCCTCATGATTTGCGAAACTGTGTTATTCAATACTCAAATCCAGTCACCTGCCAAAACATTCAGCTTATTGCCCCTTCTCGCCCCGTGCAGATAAATTCTTTCAAAGACTTCAAAATGGAAGCCTATTTCTACTATTGGAAGTGTTACCAGTTCGTTCAGCAGATGAGGAAATCAAGTGTCAAAGGCATGGGAGGCAGGCAAGATTTTGTTCGAATCATTGGACCAAGGTCTGTGTTGATTCAATCTGGAGCTCCACAAGAACTGTTCGAAAGTGCTTTCAAATTGCCAAGATTGGCTCTGCCATATACGCTCGAAACCTCTGCAAAAGTCGAGGATGAAAAGACTCCACTGGATTACTTGAATGTCGTTACAATCAAACCAGGCGAGAAAACGACCATAGAAAGCGTGAGTGATTACAAGGACTCTTTGCCTAAAACTAAAAATTAAACGTTCAAAATGTCATAATTACAGCATGATACCATTTACAGAAAATCGTAACGAGAAATGCTTAGATGCTATGTTGAAGGCGACGATGACTCCGAAGAGTTATTTCGTGGATCTAACACAACTAAGTCTGGCGACTTCGAGTACATTTCGATCTGCGTGGGGCTTGGCAACGGAAACGAGCGGGTTAAAGACGACGAAATTGATGGCAACGAAGCCTTTTTTGTCTTCCTCCGTTCTCTTTTCTTCCTCTTTCGCCCGCTTTTTTTATCGCTTTTTTCGCCAGGACTCTTTTGAGCCTTCGGAGAGAAATCTTCGTTGCTGGTTGGTTTCTTATTCAGTGAGATCAACAGTTCCCATTCCCGGTCGTGCTGTTCCATGTTCGCGAGACTGAGTTTTTGCCCCTTGTCCTTGATTTTCAAAGATTCCATGGAACCCGTTGAAGAGATATCTCCCATATCATCGCTGTCTTGGGAGTTATTTCGCGTTCGACCTGACTCGTCAGAACATGTGTCAGTATTCTTTCGACTGTTAGAGCCACTCAAGTCTCGCGCGCCTTCAGAAGAGCCAAATACGGACGTTTCAGCTGTTTGTGGTTTATTTTTCAAAGATAAATCCGTAAGGTATCCCGAGCCTTCTGACGTGGATTTTGTATCATTGTCAGACCTGGATTGCATGCCTAATTTCGAATGAACTTGTGTTTGGCTCCATGAAGGGTAATCCAATGGAAGGTTTGACTTGGAGGCTGCATTGGAGAATTGAGGTGATTGATTTGCGAGGCCTCGGCTGCGGTAGATACTCGTATTGAGGTGGCTTTTTTGGAAGAGACCATGGTGTTGACGTGAATTTTGAGTTTGAGAATGCTGAATCATCACGTTTTCCGATGTCCGAATATTCTGGTTGTGTAGAGACTGCTGGATTAGACGAATATTTGGAGATTACCTTGACGACCGCATCCACAAATTGGCTCCATTTGAAAACTTTAAGATCTTTTTCGATATTTCTCGGCCTTGGTTTTTCCATGGCCATGACCGATCTAAAAAGATCGCTTTCAGATTTCCTGGTCACAGTGAATGGTTTCAAAGATTGTAGGTTCCTGCGAATCCTGCTCTTCTCTTCGATACTGAAAGTTTCATTCACCAAAGCTTCAAGAACTAGAAGTATATCAACTGAAGTCACCACACATTCGTTTTTTTTTTCCCAGCGAATGCAAGAAATGATGACTTGGTTTGGCTTTCTTGTTGTGGTGTTAGGATCAGCAATCAGGCTATCTATACGGAATGTAGAGCTGTCTTCACGAGTCAATTGCAATAGAACAAGTCGCCTACCATTGGCAATCTCCTCAGGCGTATGATTTTTGGTCATCTCCATGAATGAAGGCTCGACATTGATCTTAACCGGCTTGTTAATAGTGTTGATGTTGTTGCGTATGAAATTCGATGATAATTTGCTAGTCCTTATTAAATTTGACAAGTGGGATACTTGAGTATCAACCATCTCTGAATAGTGTAAGTTGAAGCTTATAGATCGGTGGCGTCTGCCAGGATTTGCTGGGATCAATCTTCTAATTCAAACTTTAGAGACACTTAGAAGATTTTCAAATGTGCCTTGACGATACAGCAGTTCAGAATAATGCTTGCTGTTCTAGCTAGTGGTTTTTCTCTGTCTTATATTGTGGCCAATGCGAAAATTTTGTGGCTGGTGTGCGGTAGAGGTGCAGCAAGAGAAGGGAAAAATTCATAAAATTGCGTGTGATTCCTATTAATTCGCGCATATAAAAATTTATATGCACGCTCGCATTTCATAGATAGCTTATATGCCATGTTTTGTCTCACTTTCTGCATGAGAGCAACAAAGAATTCGCCTCAAATGGTTTTGAGCGCTACGGCTAAGGCCCTCGATTGCGGGAGATTGTTGCTAACTCTATCAGATTAAAGGCCTGATATATTGGGGATAGTTGAGTAGTACATTATGTGTATTGAGAATCTAGATAGCGAAGTAACAAGCCTATACGTGTTACATCATATGATATGCATGAATAAATTACGAACGCTATTTTGCCTCCAATGAAGGCAACGCTTAGTCTGTCTGTAGCAAACTTAAAATGTCAATATATCGACAACAATATTCACGACACTAACTAGCACTTCGATACAGACCAATAAGACGACAATAAACTCCAAATTTTCTTCGTGGGAGTGTCCAAGTTGCTCTTTAAGCATTTGCAAAAGATCTGATATTACCTCAAGCCTCTGGTTGAGTAGCTCAACTCTCTGATTAATTTCCAAGTAGCCTCTCATAGCTTGGTATATTGGCTCAAGGTGCGGCTCTGCCCACATGAGCTCAGGTGAATCGAGAACTGATCCGTGGAGATTGATATTAATTCTCAAAATGAAAAGCTCTCCAATCGATTTCATAGTTTCATCCCTAGTCATTTCAACCTTACCTGTGTGGGCAATTTGCTGCGGAATATCATGTGTGTCCTCAATTGTATTATCAACTAATTCCTCGAAAAGAGAGATCTTAACTGATTGAGCTAAAGCATGAGATATTGAAAGCTTTAACATGTAATTTGAATCATCCTTAAGTGTGATGAAGTCATTGTAAATTCTCGGCTGATATGAGGTAGTGATGTAATAGTTAAATTCCTCCACCTGTATGTCCTCGGAGGAAAGTTTCTCGCTTTCGAATTTGGCCAAGTCTTCGAGAAATGCTTGTTCTTCTTTCAATGCGAAGCCCCACATAATTATCACACCGTATTCGAAAATAAAGACATCGCTTTTTTTGCCAAATTCGATGTCGCCACCATCATCAGCTAGCCGAATGAGTTTCCTGCTGTCGTCCTCGGAATCACTTCGCCAGTCTTTATAAGTGAAGGGAGTATATAAACATTCATCAAACAACTTGGGAGATGTATTATGAATCCTTCTTCTATCTTTAAGCCATCTCAATAAATCTTTCATCTTGTATGAGCCACACGTACAGTAGGCCGTGACTCTTGGAAGAAGATCTCTGTGCAGTTTTCCCAATATTTCAGCATCTTTTCTGGCAGGCCTATCAGTAATCTTCGTAACCTGTGAATACACACCATTGCTAGAGCCCAGAGGATGATCATTTGATTGTGTAATGAAATTCGCATCAGAGGACTCCAAGTTGGGGTCAACAGGTAATAGTTTGAGCTTCTGACTTGTTCTGCTTATTCTTTGCAACCCAATCTTGGGCAGCTGTGATATTCTAGATCCAGTCTTGGTGGCCTGAATATTTCCCATTTGCTCATTTCCATTGCGTCCTAGGAGAGGACTGTGCTCTGTTTGTTCAACCATATTAATATGTGAAACCGCTACTTCGCTCGCTTATCTCAAATTTCCGGTCACGTGATCTGTGCACGAACTTCCCTATTTGACTACAGTTTCGAAATCAGTTAATTCGAGGCTGAAGGCTGGTTTCGAGACTAAGCTAGTTTAGAGTTTTTCAAGCTCAAGGCTTCTTCTAATCAATCAAATTTTATATTTCCTCACATCCGTACATCTTGGTCTTTCTGCGATGATGAGATGCCCTCAAAAAAAAGATTCCACCTCACCGTATGCACTATGGCTCGTCCCGCCCACAAAAGCACCGAATCCTCAAGAAATCATGCATTTAAGTCTTTCAAAGACAGAATTGAAACTCTTAAGATTGAACCGAGCAGAAAGTTGAACACGAGAGCATACGACTATGTTGAAACTTCACATTTTTTGGTTACCTTGCAGCACTGGAAAGAAGTGAACCTAAGTGAAGACTTTACGAACTTTGTATTCGAAGTTCAAGATATATCTCAAACTTTGCCACAGATCATCCATCATCAAGCAAAAATTTTCTCTTTGTTACACGATCACATCCAGAAGAATGACATAAATTCCGTTCAACCTTTGTTGGAGCTCATGACTCAGTTCATCCATGATTTGGGGCCTGACTTCATGCCCTTTTATGTCGAATATTTGAGATTAATTCTTGAACTTTCTCTTAAAGTGAATCCAAATAGCGCTCAGAATATGAGAAATACGTCCAACGTATTTGAATGGGCTTTCAATTCATTGGCATTCGCATTCAAATATCTTGCCAGAGACCTAGTGACAAATTTGAGAGTAACGTTTATTGAAATTCTTCCTGTCTTAACTTTGACAAAAAATACCCATATTTCAAGATTCTGTGCTGAAGCATTTTCATTTTTGATCAAAAAACTGAAACAAGAAGTACTTCAAAGTATTATAGATTTTGCGTTCTTCGATAAAAACTCTGAACTCGAAGCAAACGCCTCTTACAGAGAATCATTGTCTGTCCTTTTTAGTGAGGCCATGAAGAATACTGCCGAAACCTTCCATTCGAAAGCAAGTTTGATTCTTTCAACTTTAGTAACCTCTGCTCTCAACACAGATAGAGGTGGCTATTCGCAAGTCAATACAGTATGTGACACGCTATTAAAGGTTTTGCAACACGGCTCAGTGGAGTCATGCGAGAAATTTTTTATTCTCTGCATGAGTCTTCTTGATGATTTTGTCAAAACAAGCGAATCTGTCGATCGTCTTTGCAGCATTCTAAACTTTCTCATCACTATTTCATTCGTGGGGTCAGGTAGCAGAGTTCTGGACTGGCCTCGCTTGCTAGAAATCGTGAAGCATGCTCACTCCAGAGCAGAATCTATCTCACAATCGGATAAATCGTCGAGATTCTCACTATTAGCCTCCACCGCTCATCTTTTCGCAATCATAGTGAGAAATGCAGACCTTCAAAGTTTGAACAAAAGTTTTCATTTTATGGCAGATTACCTTGCAACTAGGCCGGATTGCCGCTACTTCCTAAGCTTCTTTGAACTTACATTGATGACTTCCGGTGATAAATCACTAGCATTTGGTATGAATAAGTTTTTCCAAAGTGTCGTTGGCAAAATGAAAACGGAAGATGAAATGCTTAGTGTTGCCAGATTCTTAATAAGAATGGAAGACCTTCCCGAATATGATTTTGCAAACATCGTCATGCCTTACAAAACTATGGAACGTCTTGCAGCTTTAATCGAATTAGACTTGAAGTCCTTGGAGAACTCCAGCTTGATTAACCTCTATTGGAAGTTAAGACTAGCAAGATACGCCTCGCCCAACGCATTGAAACTTGAGATGATTACCAATGTTTTGGACATATTGGAGTCATCGGAATTCACACCAACCACTTTACTAAGTTGTTTGAGGGGTATCACTGTCAAGTTGCTCGTTTCTTGCAATTCTCACTCCAAAAAATTCAAACACTCATTTCAGACAGCTCGAAGCGTTCTCGAGCAATCAAAGCAATCAACAGACTATATCGCTAGTTTGAAAGCTTCAGTAGATGCCTTGCCTGAAAAGAACAGACCTTTGGTTGAGGCCGAATTTGAATACTTTTGTATTCAGTTAGCTTCCAATTTCAGCGCCCCTAGCAGGAGACTCAGAATCCTTACTATCGACTGCTTGGAATCCATTTACAAATGTGTTCAGAAGCCATTGCCCTCTTTTTTAAGCAGCATGAGACTCGTTGACCAAGTTCCTCTTGAAGTAGGAAACGCGAATGATATCAAGTTAAGAATTCGTCTTTCATTTGATGACTTTGTACAAACTAAAGTCAAGCGGCTTGAAGAGAGATCTATGTTTGTGAATTTCGTTTTTGGAATGTTGTCCGAAAACTTTCGCCCTTGTTGGGTTTCTGTTTATGAGAGCCTTCCGAAGTTGCAAAATGCAAACTGTACTGACTTGCTTTGGGACCGGTTCGTCCATTTTCTTGAAGCTGATTACAAGGATCAGACCGGTTCGTGTGTAAGCCAACAACCCATGTCAATTGATTCCACCGAATCGGAAGGCCATCGATTGCAAACTTCTGATACAAGGCTCAACAGCAACACCGAGATCGCGTCTTCCACCATTTTTCAGTTTTCATCAGAGTATGAGACATCGGTGTATAACTCATTGATGGAGAGCTTCAACTTGCTGTTCAAATCCAACATGAGAAGTAGAGTCATCTCGGCTCTACACGCAGCACTTTTTGTTGCTGTGCAATATGGATCGCAACTTATCGAAATGACGGACAAACTTCACAAATCCGCAAGTGATGTAACTAAAGATTCCTCTGAATGGTCTCTGAAAGACAAACTTCAGTTGCTCTCTACATTCGCCAATTTCAAAAATTTGAAAGATGTCAAAAATAACGAAATCCTCTTTTCACTCGTTCTCGAAAACATCTCTTCTAAGCTTACGGAGGTTCAAAAAGAATCTCTCAAAGTCATTTTCGCTTACAAAATTATGGAGATCAACAAGTATCAAGACAACTTGGAAAACTTACTTGAAGACAAGCTATTCAGGGATGAGTTGCAATCTCTTGCCAGCAAAGAGTCTGACTCCAAAATTGAGGATTCCGATAAAATCCACGTCATGCCTATCGTCTTACGTATCCTTTACGGTAGAGCGAAAGGTGTGACAAACAATCATAGCAAGAATAGCAGAAGATTTGCCATAGCCTCGATATTGCCCAATTTACCGGATGAGTACATTCTGCAATTCTTGTCTATCACCGCTGAAAATATTAGGTTTTCAAAATACTTCGACGAAAAACTGCTCAAAATTCCGACTGAAAGAGAGGTTCGGGACATGCAGGGCTACCTCAATATGTTGTACGAAATTTATAATGGCTTGGGATATAAGTACGCAAACTTGCTCAAAGACACGGTAAAGCCGCTTGTCTTCATCTTGGTTTGTACTCAACATGCTATCGACACATATGATGAAAATGACTCATTTTCGAAGCAAGTCCGAAGCTTAAGGCAAACTGGATTGAAATGTCTTGATCATTTGTTTAAGATCACAGGGGGATCATACAATTGGAGCGAAGAATCAGATTTGATATTCAACGCCATTGTCAACCCTAGACTCGAGAAATTCGCACAAGAGAACTTGCAGCAGCCTTCCGCTTTGCTACAACTAATGCTCAGCTGGATGGGATCAACTTCACTCCACCACTTTTTATACTATGACGATTTTGCCCCAGTGACTGCGTTAATGAGTTTGTTGGCGCATCCACAGACAAAGAGCACTGTTAGGTCGGAAATTTTGGACTTCTGCATATCTGCATTCACGAAGAAAGCTATCGATGACGAGAATTTTGTTACTGTATTGGCTATGATAGTGGACTGTTTGCTACAATTCCTTCCCATCATCATACAAGATTCTGAGGAAAAAGAGATCAACTCTCGCGCTGCAACATTGTTGTTGCTTGTTATTGAGGGCAATTATGTTTCTGATCAAGCTTTTATGTTGAGGCTTATCGGCTCGTGTGCTGCGGCCTTAGATAAACCCCCTACACAGATTGCATCCCAAGACAAGATTAGTATCCTTTTGTCTCTCGTGCCTATCGTCAATGAATTGGAGTGCTCTTTTGAAAGCGTTCAACGACTCTACGAGTGTGCTTCAAAAGCTTTTCGAGTTTACAAGGATCGAGATTTAAGAGAGTGCCTAGTCAAGATTTTTGATGCTATTGGCTCCAAGTTTCCAGACTATGCTCAGATTGGAGAGTTGTTGGCTGATCTTAATTCATATTCTGCCAACAACTTATCGGAACCCGATTTTGAAAGAAGATTACAGGCATTCAGGATCATCAATGAAGAGAGCAGCACTAGATTCAGTGCAATTCATTGGACGCCTTTGATCTACTGTTGTTTGTTCTTTATGAACGATCCGAATGAGTTCGTTCTCCGGTCTAATGCAGCTTCGACGATAATGAGTTTTGTGAATGTGATCCCTCTAGATACCAACGAGGGCTCACACTTACTCCACTCTGTGGTCTTACCTCATTTGAGAAAAGGCCTTAGAAATGACTCAGAGCCTATCAGAGAAAACTACGTTCGGGTTTTGGCTCATTTGGTCGAAAACTACAATCTCACAGATGAATTTAGCTCAATGAAAGTCTTATTATCTGACAACGACGAACTCGACTTTTTCAAGAATTTTACTCACATGCAATTGACCTGCAGGCGTGAAGCCATCAAACAGCTTCAGGGAGTCGAGTCAAATTTCACCTCGAATGTTATATATCATTACATTCTACCTATGATGGAAGCTTACACAACCACACAGGAACCTAAATATGCTGGCCTTTTGGAGGAAACTCTCTTAGTTTGGACAAAGTTACTGAGATCTTTAAATTGGGACCAATTCAGGCAATTGTTGAGAAAAAAAATTTCCGCTGTGGCAAAGTCTACTCCAGAAGAGATGAGAACTACTGTGAAAGTAGTAACTTGTCTTTCAAGAGGGCTCATCCAATCTTTGAGAGTCTCGTCTGATGGAAACGAGCCTGTGTTGTTCCCTAAGGTGCCACAAGAAGAAAACATTCTTGTTAAGCAAATAATGGAAGAATTTTATGGTCCAATCATGAAGATTTTACGGAAAAGAGACGACAACACTATTCGAGCACGCACTGGACTACTTGAGGCTGCTATTTCGTGCCTTCTTTGTGTCCCTGACGAAATTGCTGAACCAGCTATCTCTGGCACTTTGACAAGCACTTGTCAAGCCTTGAGAGCAAAGTCTCAAGCTACAAGAGACGTGGTCAGAAATGCATTGAGCAAGGTTGCATCAATGTTGGGGCCAAAATACTTCAAGTTTGTCGTGAAAGAACTTCGGTCTGCTCTCACCAGAGGGTCTCAAATTCATATTTTGAGTTACACCCTTCGAAATATTATGGAAGCTATAAAGGAGACTTTCAGCTGTGGGGATTTAGATGAATCAGTCTCACTCATAGTTGGCATTATCATGGAGGATATTTTTGGTGCAGCGGGAAGTGAGAAGGATGCAGAAGGCTACACAAGTGATATGCGAGAGGTCAAGGCCAAAACTAGCAATGAAACGGCTCAAACTCTTTCATCTCTTATTAGCTTATCTCAGTTTCATTATCTCATTGAACCGATGAGAATGCTTCTCAAAGAAAATCTTCCGTTGAAAACGAAAAAGAAGTTGGATGCATTGGCTCAAAGTTATTCCACTGGACTTCAACTCAACCCTAATTCATCTAAGATCGAAATCTTGATCTTGTGTTACGAAATCCATTCGCAGTCTTTGGGTGACACAATAACCTCGAACTCAGAGAAGAATAAAAAGGCTGACGATCACTTTCTTGTGAAGCTAAGTTCTAGGAGAGTTGAGCACAATTATGACAAGTCACAAGCAATCCACTTCATTCAGAAATTGAGCTTCACTATATTGAAGTCAGCCTTAAGAGAGCATGAATCTTTGCGATCAGTTTCAAATTTGAGTGGATTTTTACCTAAAATCGAAGAAAGTTTACAGTATGAGGACGAACAATTGTTGGTTTCTGTTTTCAGGGTCTTGGACATTATTGGAAACCTTCCGTTTCCCCCAAGCGACGATTCATTCTTCGAAATGACCACTCTGCGTGCTTTTGAAATTATTCAGAACATGCCATCGACAGCCAATGAGCTTTGCCAGGTTTGTTTGTGCTACTTGGCCACGATCGTATCTCAACGGGGTACAGTTCAGATAAGCGATAATGCGATTGTGTACTTACTTGTGAAACTTATGCCTGATTTGGAAGATCCAGGGAGACAAAGCCGAGCATTCAGCTTTTTGAGTGCTATTGTTAACCAACATATCGATCTACCAGAAGTTTATGAAGTGATGGAAAAGGTGTCCACAATCATGATTGTCAATCACAATAAAACTATTCGTGACACCTCGAGAGAGTTGTACTTCAAATTTTTGATGGAGTATGAGCACAGCTCACTGAAGCTTGATAAATCGTTCAAGTTTTTGGTCAATAATTTGGAGTACCCAACTGAATCGGGAAGGCATTCAGTTATGGAACTCATGCATTTAATCATAGAGAGTTCCCCGGTCTCGCTACTTGAGCAATTAGCCACCAGCTTTTTTGTTGGTTTGGCGAATGTGGCTGTTTCTGATGACTCTCTGACTTGTCGTGAAATAGCCTCAATCCTCATCTCGGAAATTTTCAAGAAATTAAGGAAGGAGAAGTTGGCTCCAATGGAAAGGTTTTGCATTACTTGGTTTTCTCAAAACCATAATCTTCTCCTCAAAAGATGTGGCTTAATTGTTTACAAATTATATGCATCAAGCAGAGGCTTTGGCGCAAATACAGAGCTTGATTCTACTGCTTACAAGACGATTTTGGAGATCATCTCCTCTGCAAAGTCTGGAGTTAAAGAGTCAGAAGCTGATTGGGAATTGGTCTACACCTCTATGAGTGTATTTGCTTCAATTTGTGAAAATCTTGGAAAAGATGCCTATTCTGAATCTTATGAGGACATGTGGATGAATATAATTGAGAACTTATTATATCCTCACAGTTGGGTCAGATTAATGAGTTCTCGATTAATAGAAACTCTTTTGATTAATTTTGACGAGGCTTCCTTCGAGGTGACAGGTCAACAGATTCAAACTGTTGCGTACCGGTTAGTAAGACAGCTCAATGCACCAGGCGTTTCTCAAAAATTGGCGCAACAAGTGGTCAAAAATCTTATAATCATCGTCACACGGTGGGAATCACAGAGGACTCCATTTTACAACACCGCTGACTTTGAAGAGTCTCTGCCTGATAATGTAATTCAGGTGTACAAAATTGCTACGGATTTTGTGATATCCAAAATATGCTTGATGATGAGACAAAAAATCACCGGAAATGACTGTGTTGCCAAGCTAGCTGCCATTCAGCTTGGTGCCATGATTTCACAAATTGCAAGTCCCGAAAGGTTGAAGGACTTCGCTCAGCAATTGATTCGTGGTCTTTTTATGATTCTTGAAGTGAGAGCCGACAGCGAAGAAAAGATGGAACTTCAAACATTGGCAAGAGAAGGTTTGAGACTCTTAGAAGAGAGACTTGGTGTTGTAAATTACAGCGAAACTTACATTGCCGTGCGTCAAGAAATTGATGAAAAGAGATCAGAAAGAAGAGCTCAAAAAGTCCAGCTTGAAATAGATGCCCCTGAAATTGCCGCAGAAAGAAGACTGAGAAAGAATGAAAAGTTCAGAGAGAAGAGAAAACGTGACAGGATAGAAAACGGGCGTCTGAGGTCAAAAAGAAGACGTGCCTGATTCCAATAAAATTATGTGAGTGAGCCAATGAGATTCATCACCTTTTAGGACCAGTTTTATAGAAACGAGGTGTAGCACTCTCGGGAATGATTTTCGTAACTTACTGCATATGCTATTTATCAATATCAGTCTGATCAACTCAAACATCTTAGACGGTTCCTAAGTCTGACGCGCCATCTTTACTGGATTATCTGTCTTCTGTTCCAGTATTTGGGAGATTATCCGCTCATGCACATCTTGAGTCTCGTTGCTTGCAAGATTTTTCCCTGAAGAATCTTCGTCAATCTTTTCCACATTATTTGGGGTCTCTCCACTTTTTCCAGAATCATTTTCCATCTCTCCCAAGTTCTTTGAGGCCTCTGTGTTATTGGCAGTCGAATCCTCACTCGTGCTCTTCAAGCTCTTGACGCCACCGAGGTAACCATATTCGAGCCGACAGTCACTGTTGATGGCACTATTTTGTTGCTTATCGAGCCCGATGCGAGTATTCTCGACATCCACTTCTTCAAAATTTCGCTTTTTGTCGTTATGTATTGGCGTTTCCAGTTGATATCCTCCTCGGTCCTCTGGAAAAAATTTACAATACGGCATACGCTCTTTTTCATCCATGCCTTGCCAGATCTCAGTCAAAATTATAGAGAGATCTATTATTGGTTGCCCCGGATTTTTGCTTTCAATTTCAGCTCTAATATTCTCTCCTTCTCTCTCGCAGAACATCAAGTAAGCATTAGTGGGTCTCCCAGGTATATTAGGGTCTTCGATTTCTCCTCGAAAAGAAGCGGAATTTGGGATATGTTTGTCTTTGGGAGAAGACTTATATTTTTCGATTGACTGGAACCTTGTTTCCAAATCTTCATTTAGCATGACTGGCTTCCTGAAATCGGATTCACTAGGACCCTGCAACTCACCCAGTTCTTTCGCAGGAAGCCTAGATTCAAGTCTTTCTAAGAGAATGGAATATTCTAACCTTAGTCTTCTGATTGAATATCTTGTTCTTGATAGTGCCAAGGTTGAAATTTCGTTGCTTTCTTCAACTTCGGCAATTCTTTTTCGCAATTCATTGCACTTTTGCTTAAATTTTTGCTCTAATTATTAGTAATGTGAAGTTTTTAATCATATTGAGTAACATACCTTCGCTCTCAGGAGCGGAGTCCTTGATGTTCACCATGAGTGATGTTGAATCCCAGTTATCAGCGAGTGATCGAGCGTGAGGCGATCTTTTGGTGGTATGCAGTCTCGCAAGTATTCCTTATGACATATTATTTTTAAAGTACCAGAAAACAAAACAGAAATCAGAAATCATATAATTATTCAAGAGCCGCTTAATTTTTTTATTTTTCTTTTCTTCTCGGCGATTTTCATTCATGTGATGAGTTCACGCGAGATATAATATCATAGTCGGAAAGCAGGTCATCCGCGTCCGTCATGCTGACCAAATCGAACTCGTCATCCAGGATCATTTCACAAGCAACAGGAGAAAAATTATCTTTGAGGCACATATTATTCACGAGATTGGGCAAAATAAGGGCGTTAGATTGCTCTGCTCTGTTCCCACATTTTGGAGAGGTTGAAGCGTGGCATTCAGAATCTCGAGAATTGATTCTTTCAACCACCCTAAAATTTTTTGGAGCATCACTTCCGCTAGTGAATTCAGCCCTCATCTGCACAACCGATCCCTGTTCCAAAATAACTTCAATGGGGTACTTTAATTGAGAACAGTTGGTCCTCACGTTCAACTTAAGACTTCTACCTGGTTTCATCACTAGGTGCTCTATCTCTGCAGATGACGTATAATTCGCAGATAACACATTGATCTTCACGCTGTCAAAGATTTTAAAATGATGTCCACCCATATTTTCAATCGTTACTTGCACCAACGACATTCCTATTGGTTTGAAGCTTACGTTCAATGGGCTTGTCGAAACTGACCTTTGCTGCATTCTTTTCGAGTGTCTCTGGATAAAATTCTCTTCGGGACAGCTGTGGTCACTTCTTCCCTCCTGCGCCTTTAACATTTTAGTTCCCTCACACGCAACCTCGGTGGGCAACTCTGGAACAATGTTTGTTTTAGCATATTGAGTTTGACTCCAATTTTCTAATGCATCTGAGACGGAGTCTATGCCCCATTTGTTTAAGTCATCCGAGGACTCCACCACAACCATGGGGTGGCTTCTCTCGTGTTTTTCAGAAGTATGTTTCGACAAAAAACAAGTTGAGCAGAGATCATAGTCTTCGCAAACCATGCATTTGTATCGGGGCCCTCTAATTGGTTCAAAACCAATACGTTCACATGTGTTGCATGAAATATTTTTGTGAGTTTGCTTCTTGGATGTGTCATCGGATTCCTTGCAATTGAAATCACTCCCATCAAGGATGATACCCTCCGAATGTATGGATTTTTCAAATTCCCTCGCAAATGATTCGAGTAGAATGTTGAGCATGTTCAAACCACTTAGCCCATCATCTGGAACCTTGCGTCCTTTGTCAGTAAATACTATGATTCGAGCTCGACTTTTCACTTTCAAACTTCTTTTGAGTTCTTTGAAATCATTCTCAGTATTCAAAGAGACATAGTTCCTGTGCCTTTTCGATAAACGTTTGATCTCTATCAGCTCCGCGTTGCTAACCCCTGCATTAGAGAAAATAAAACGAAGAAAATCCGATTTAGAGAGTAAGGCTGAATCTTTGTGTCCTTCCAAT
The DNA here is from genome assembly GCA_002374725.1 of Metschnikowia hibisci. Classification (NCBI taxonomy): domain Eukaryota; kingdom Fungi; phylum Ascomycota; class Pichiomycetes; order Serinales; family Metschnikowiaceae; genus Metschnikowia; species Metschnikowia hibisci. The sequence goes on along the minus strand of NLAP01000006.1, from coordinate 471,229 downwards.
GCGAGGGTTTTGGTCTCTATTCCCTGCTCAGAAATTACGAAGATTTCAAGGGACATTTTGATACCTCTCTTGCGCCACGAGAAAGAGAATTGATAAGCAACCGATCCCACCTCCCTTTAGGAACTGCATACTAGCTATCGCACTATTGTGGGGTACTCGCTTAAGGATAAGGCACTATCTTGACAAAAAGACGAATATTCACGCGTTACTGAAGGTTTGTCAACTGTCAGAACTGCTTGTTATCCAGGTCAACCAGTTGTATGTGATGGCCGTAGTGTAAAGACACATACACCACGTATTATAGCTACGCACACGTTATAAGGCGCGATTCTCTTGACTTGCATGTGAGGAATTTTTGTCTAAAATGCACTTGCGAAAAGACTCATAACATAGTACTCAAATAATGGCAGTTCGATTAAAGCAAAAGAACCTCAAACTCTCCGGTGCCATCACAGGCGCAATCATTGTTGGAGGTGGATTGCTTCTCTTGAGAACATTCCCGCATATCAAAGCCGTCTTCAAATTTGACTCATCCGAGTCGACGGATGATATCGAGGAAGATAACACCCCTGTGCCAGTGGACAGTCATCCTGACGAAGAAAACTCTCAGAAAATTGCTCACGATTCGACAACAATGGGAGGCTTGCAAGATCTGAGTGATAACTCCATTAAGTCCAAACTATTTGAGGTAAGTAATATACCTCATCTTCTACCTGACCATACTAATCATAATAGAAAAATATTAATCCTCCTCCAAATGCTACTCACGAAGAGCTTGTGTCGATTCTTGAATCTTCACAATGATGTTTATCGACTTAGTACCGAAACTTTTTTCGCTTTTAGATTGATGATATTGAAAATTGTGGCCCTACTATGCCAACTTCTCGAGAGTTGATAAGGAGAGAATCTATCATATATGTATATGTATATATATAATTAATGAGTTATCAACAATTTTAGGTCTTTGGCAGCGATCTCCTTACAAAAAGTCTCATTTATCTTTCATAGTCCAAGTTCTTAGGGCATCTTCGAAAATAGCCCTGGTTAAGCCTTTTCGATAATTGGCTATGTAGGCAAAGCTGCAATTAATTGTTTCAACATCTCTATTCCTGGATTCGTCATCAAAAAGAATCACATTGCCCAAACGAAGGTCATCTTGAAGATCCAAATCTTTCATTCCTCTTGTGATGTGTTTGATCTTTGTTCCTTCACCCCATTGCAAAGAGTCAAAATAATCCTTTAGAGGGCGGCCATCAACCTTAAGCAAAGAAAGAATCTTCTGGGCAATTTTTGGTGTCGGTGTCCTGCTAGCAGCGATTATTTTGACATCATTCTCTTTGAGTTCCTTTATGATTGATGGAACGTCCGGGAATAATGACATCTTGAACCCCGAAGAATCGACCACCACATCATCGCTGACTCTTGTAATCGGAGGGTCAACATGGTAGTCGCACCACCATGGCCACAACGTATAGTCAAGATCAAACACTACAGCAGCAGGGTATGAGTAGTTCGGCATGGTCGTTGAGCGCATACTTCTAAAAGTCTTTGGTCTCGGCTTCAGACTATGAGTGCGTCAACCAAAAGCAAACAAAATAGATTGATCTAAACTTCGGAGAGAGCTTCACCTTGGTATTGATGAGTAGAATATTTCTCATTGTATCGAGCAAGGGCTTTCACAAATAAAATGAAAAAACTGAATTCTTTACTTTAGCTGCGAGGGTGTTTTTACCAAAGTTTGTAATTCTGCATCGTCACTGCAAAAAGACAGGAATGTGAGACGACTTTCAATGACCTATATTACTTGCCCGACGTTTGAGAGCGAGATCGTCCTCATAAGCTTGTAAGATACAGACTACAGCCAAGTGGATTCTGTTGCGTACAGAAACCCCAGCATTCAGATCCTGATTTGTCGTCGCTTCAACTGAAGTTGAAAATGTGGAAATCCTTCTTGTGCGGCTAAACGAGATTCGAGATTTTTTGTATTCGAATGTGCCGATTTTGGTATCACTTGTGTAGCTTGACCGATCATTTGAGCAGATTTCCACAGAGAGGAGACTGAGAAGCTGATGACCTAGCAATTCATTTTTCTTGCTCACTGTTTTACCTGGGCCTAAATCATCTGTAAGGCTTATCTGCTTTGGACTCAAGGTGTACAAATCATATGAGAAGTAAGAGGCATTCAGAAATGAGCCGATAGATTTCACAAATCGAAACCTGTCGTTATCAATTCGATAATCCGCTATTTGGAATCGTTTGTGCATGATTATGATAATTTCATTTTCCGGCAGCAAAAGCCGAAATCTGTAATATGCCCCAAACCTTTTTTTTGTTACATCCGCAAAATGTCGCTTGTCTACATTGTCGAAAAGTCTGTCATTTGCTTCCGGAGAGGGAATGCACGCAAAAAGCCTCAAAAAATTGAGCTCGCCTAAGCCTAGGTAAGACAACCTTTGAAAATACATAAGTGGCATACCTATTGACATATTCTGAAGATTTTTAGCATGATTGAATGCCGGGTCAGACTTACTCAACTTCTTATTCTCTTTGTACATTAGCATGCTCCTCTCGGAAGTGAAGACTGTCCTGTTACTATCGAACATATTGTCACATATCATGAACACCTGTTCGCATGAAGAGGCTTGATAAGCTGGTGGCCCTTGATAAGCTGGTGGCCCTTGATCTATCTGGTTGAATGCTTGATTGAACTGTGACTGTGTCATTGGAAATAAAATTCTGCGGTTGATATCTGCATATCCAGAAAGCCTCATTGTTGTGCATGAAGCGCATGTTACACCAGTGCACCCATAGCGAAATGTGAGACTGTACACAACAGGTCGGTATCAAACACGAGAGTGTATACAATGCAATTCGGATCACGTCTACCTATATGTGAACACTGATCTATAAGAAAGGAGCGGACATCTACTTCTTTGGAGAATATTGACAACCTTTCCTGTGAAAAGGCTAATATCAGAATAATCCAATCAAACGAGAGCAGAGTGACGGACTAAAGATGATACACGTATGTTGACCCTGATTCTACTTAGTTGATTCAAATGTCAACAGTTGCCTTCATATTCAAGACAGAGCTTGAAGAGCTGAGGAATACTAAACCAGTATTTCCAGACCTACTAGACTCAAGTTTTTCGTAGAGCGCCGTTTCGTTATTGTTGGGTCGGATTGATATGGTCCTATTCTTAAATCCAGAAAAAATAGTTGTTTTTCTATAAAACAGTGGATATGCAACTCCTTTTCATAGATGAGGTCTTGCGGTCCAGTCTTAGATGGACTGTGTTCCGCCTTCCTGCAACGGGATCTGAGTCACATATTCATTTTCCCGTGTCATTGGCTATCTCGACCAACGAACACATTTTCTTCATTACACTTGACTCTCAGGTACACTACTGCAATTAGTGGTAGAATGTACGAGTGTCATGAGCTCTTCATGCTCAGCATCGCTGTCAGGTGGTTCTACCTGCAGCTTGTAGTCCAGCAAGGTAGGTCGGTGGGGTACGATGAAGCAGTACAGCTAAAACGCCACCATCCATACAAAGATGCAAGGGACCGCCAAAAGGGAGCTTAAGCTATTCCTGGGTTGCGTTATACGAATCACTACATCATAGCCTTGATCTTCTCTTTCCTGAAAGTGAGAAAAAGGAGAACTGGACCATATGCTTCTACCAAGTAAACACTAAGTATGAATTATATTGATTATAAACCTGGGGAAAGAATATTACATGAGATAAATCAATCGTTCAATACAAAACATGTGACGTAAATACCTACACATTGTGATATAAGAACTTACAGCAAGCCACAATTTTGGCGAATATCGATTCTAAACTACTGGGAAAAGTAGATTAATTTGTAGTCAGGCCTGTCAAAGAGGTCTAGCATACCATTGCATCGGAGATTCACAAACTGATCAAGATGGCTGCTCCGAAGTTCGATTGGCTAGTGCTACACCTGATTATAGCTCTTTTTGCCAGATGTACTATCTTCACATTCCAACATCACTAGTTGTTATTCACATTGACTAAACTGAGGGGCCAAAGATCCACTTAAACAACTAGCCCTGATTTGCAATTTTTTTCACCAGCGAGTATGTCTCGTCGAATCTCTGAAGCAAATTTTGCAGCCTGCAAAACTAAGGATATGCTTTGACGGAGTAGGAACAATGCCAGCAATTTGGACATCAAAAATGATATTGCCAGCAAAAAAGAACTTTTTTAAGTTTTTCATTATTTTGCTTAACACTTAACGAAATACTATATATGGGCTCAAGTAGATTTTATTTATTAGTAAGATTCACTCCGGCAACAACCGATTGAACCTTTAAAATTTCGAAGGATCGGGTTTTTAATTTACCTTAGATTCTAATCGGGCTTGCCTGAAAATGTCTCACATAGATTCAATTGTTGATTGGACGATGATGCAACCTTAATCAAGGCAAATGAGTCTGGCAGTCGTCTTTTCATTGCGTTGCGTCCTCATCCTATCTATTATAATTCGCCAAAATGAAACCCCTTTATGAATGAATTCGCGAGTATTCCAACCGTGTTAAAAAAGTTTTTTAATGTTTGAATCATGTGGCTTATGAATAATTGATATCCATTCCAAGTGAAAATTTGAAACGAGTGCAATAGATCGTTAACTGCAAATCAACACCGTCTTGAGTTACTAAGACCTTTCGAAGTACAGCTGGACTTTATCAGTTTTGATCTCACATGGTCACCCAGAGTCCGCTTTAAATGTGTTGCCTGAAAAAAAAAGCCGTGTTGGTTTAAAACGGAACATTTGAATCTACATTACAATTTGGCTGTAACACTTAATGTAAGCAACAAGCGCTGCTAGTACCACTAAAGAATCACTTTTCTTATAATGCTGAAAGTCCACCTTTTGTGAGCTGAAATTCTGCTACAATAGTTTTGGCTTGATGGACTCATGTTACGGCTAGAGCGTAGTCAGTGTTCCAGATTATATAATTATCTTGTATGCGGCTTACAGTTTTAATGAACCAAAGTATTTGTTCCCGCTAAAATCAATTGATTACAGTTGCTATATACCTGGAGAGTGACTTAACACCTGTTTCCTTGTTCTCTTGGTTCAGCTTTATATTACATTATGGTACTTTAACGGAGGTTATCAAAAAAAGGCCTTTTTGAAACTCAGATCGAAGACATGGGCGCTGTACGTATTGATGGTTCATGTGTACCGTCTACTCTAGTATTGTCAAATCACGGTCATTTTCTGAAACACTGCGAATTTTTTGGGATTGTTTTTAAATATGTTAGGTGTTGAAATAGCTCCCACGAATTTCTCGTTGCTCGAAATATTTATTAGCCTAGGCTCATTCTACCATACTTGGGCTTAGTTTAATTCTTGGTGAAGATATCTATGAACTGCTTTTCACCGCATATTCTGTAAGCATTGGTAAGGCAAACAATTTATTGTTGTTTGAAACACTAACCACTTCGTGATCATTAATTTGGCATACAGTTTTTGAGGTGGTTGCGTTCAATGCTGCTCTGGATGTTCGCCTTTAATATCGTGATTATCGCCTTCTTCAATAACTCAAGCAAATTATTCGTATTGTTGAAAGACCTATTCTATCTACAGAACTGAAATTGCGTTTAAAGATATTAACTATTCTATCGTATGCTATGCTTGTCGTTCCTGCGTTCTAGATGTGCCGATTTTTACGCAGCGCCCGAAAAAGTCAACATCTGTGTCTGCGTAATGTGGTGGCAACTCCTCACCTTTATCTAGCAACTTATCTCTCGATGAGCTTGTAACACCGTATTGTGGTAAGAAGGCCAAGCCTCTTTGGCCAGCAAATTTTCGATCACTGGTGGAAAAGAAACCATACTTTCGAACATTTGCCTCGATCCACACGAAACCTAACTGGCCCAAATTTGTTTGGAATTTGGCATTGCACGAGAAGCATCCAATTGCAGGATACATATCAACGAAACAACCTTTCATTATGTCCATGATCTTTCTTCCATTACGCGTTATGAAGAATGTACCCGTAGAGACAACATAACCGAATCCCACTATATCTGATTGTCTCAAATGTGGGAGGACCTGTGCGTTGAAAACGCTTTGATCCCCCCTGTGCTGTTGAAGTGGTGTCGGAAATGGTTTATTAATCTTGAGATTGCCTGTTGATTCATAAGCAAATGAGAACTTGTTATAGCCCGGAAGTCGAAATGAAGAAGGATAGGGTTTTGTCACAAGTCCTATGGCAAAGTGAGAATTTGGATCTTCATGCGAAAACTCATACACTTTGACTTCAAAATAGATTGTATCAGAGCTTCGGTTCTTCGTAGGTAGCGGGAAATTCATGACAGCTGTCGCGGTTGAGTAAGACAAATCATTATTAATGAAGCTAATGTCAGTCCTACCTTCGACTAGGTATCTTGACGTGAGAGCGTCACCATCATGCCCATACTCGAAAGCGTGTATTCCGTAGTCCTTGATCAATAAATCATCATCTCTGGAAAAGCTCTTGCCCCTCACATTTCCATTCAGAGGTGGGTTATTCCTCAGATACTCTTCGCCCATTATGAAGCTTCTTTGTTCTTCAGGTGAAAGAGTTCCATAGTCATATTCTTCTGCCAAATGGTATAAGGACTCTTCGTCGTTTAAAAACCCCTTGTCAAGGTCTCCGCTTCTGAAACTTCCACCAAGCAAAGAACTTAGATCATCATTGTCATTGTTCCGCAAATATGATTTAGCTCTATATGCTAGTATCAAGGTCAATATCGCACAAATTAAAACCGATCCAATTAATATACTCAAACTCAACATGCTTGAAGTCACGTCAAGCTTGCACCATACATGGGTATTGTGCGTAACCTTATGCAAGTGTGCATATACTCACACTCATCTTCTGTTAATCCTAATCGGAGAATCTGATTAACAACTACATCTTGATGTAACAAAATGATTTGATTACAAAGGAGAATACAATCTAGACTAAGAATCCTTGCACTCTCAAATGTTCGACAACATCATTCAACACGGATGAAATATTCGCGCCTTTCAATCTGAACTCCAGAGGCTTGGTGCCGTCCTCGGGCTGCACGGAAATACAGTTATCCTCACCGACAGCCTTCAAGAATGGCTCGCTGCTGAATTCCGTGTTGACAATAACGCCGGCTCCTGACTTGACCAATTCGTTGACTAAGAAGGCATCCGCGTACTTCTCACTCAATCTGGTGATTCTGCGCCCGCCTGAGAATTGGTTCAAGATAGATTGCAAAGCCCCAGAAAAATGCTCGCCAAGTTTTTCACTCAGGTCTTTTTTAACTAAAACGGCGAATCCTTGACTAGAGCGTGGTGGGTAGCTTTCTCTCAAGATTTTCACGACCTCAGGGTACGAAAACCACTCGGGAATCTCGGATCCGTCTCTTAAACGTCTTCTCAATTCTGTTCCAGAAATATTTGCCGTCTTAACTTGAGTGGTGTCGATTGTATCGATAGGGGCATAACGATCCTCTTCTGGCAAGTAAGTGACCATTCTGAATGGTACGATCTTGATTTTCGAAGAGAGTTCATCGCTCAACAGTTCCAAGAGCTCTTGAGCATCATATGGGCCATAGAAATCCACACCTTTTGAGTTAGAACCGGGTCCAGCGTGATCTCTGCCCACTATGAAATGGTCAACACCGTAGTTCATACGAATCAATGCGTGCCACAAGGCCTCTCGGTCACCGCCCATCCTCATAGCCAAAGGCAACAAAGAGATCGTTGCTAAACCATCTGGGTATTTTTTCAAAATCTGCTGATAGACCTTCACTCTTGTATGGTGGTCGATATCACCTGGTTTAGTTAAGCCCACAACTGGATGCACCAAAATGTGTCCGTCCGGGCCAAGATCTTTAGCCGCTCTAACAGTCAACTCCCTGTGAGCTCTGTGCATAGGATTTCTAGTTTGAAAAGCAACAATCTTCTGTGAATCCCAACCTAAGGCTTTAAACTCTTCCCTCAATTCCGTTGGAGTCTTTCTGAGCGGCACGTAGTCATAGTGAGTTGGATAGTCTAATCCCTGTATCTCTCCTCCGATATATACGTCACCTGCAATATTATTCAAGTACTTAACAGCTGGGTGCTCGGGGTCACCTCTGAAAACTTTGAGGCCCTCGCGTTGCTTATCTGGCTTGTAAATCGATTCAATGGAGAGCAAAGCGAGAGGCTTCTCATCTCTCAAATCTTGTAATACAATCTTTTCTCCCAATTTGAATTGATTGGCAACTTCAGATGCGACATCGAGAGTAATGGGCATTGACCATAATAAGCCCTTACCAGAACTCTTGTCTTTGACTGATGACAATCTCATGTCTTCGACAACGGAATTGTAGTCATCTTCGTTCAAAAATCCTGCCAATGGAGAAAATCCACCATTCAAGATCAACTCCAAGTCACAAAGTTGTCTCTCGGTCAATTTGATCACTTGCAATTGCTTCTCCTTGATTTCATTTAAAAGGGTTTGTCTAATGTCTCTATCTCTAATAACAAGATCGTTCAATGATCCACCATGTGGGCTGGGTATAGGCATTATTTTAATATAAATAGATGTTCAAGCAACGTAAATCGGTATAAAACAAATTTATTAAACAGTCTTGTCGAAATCGTACAATCGCACGTGACTTTTTTAATAGAAATGGCCGACGCGCACCTCTCTTCTATCGCAGCACCTAGAAAATTAATTTAAACTGAGTTGGATAATGCTTTTAGGACGCTTGAAATGCTGGTTCGTAGTTTTTGGCAAAATTGGTTCATGAAATGTACGCAGTTTTGCCGTGTTAAGCAATTTAAAGGAAGGTTTTTCAAGATCTGTCTAAATTCAGCGCGACGATAGCGGAATTCTGAAAACTTGTGAACCGAGTATTCGTGGGGAATAAACAAAAAAGTCGTGTCCATGTCGCAAAGCACTCTATCACCCACGAAACGTGGGGATGCATGCTAGCTTACTATGTGACCATGTCAAACAAGAAATGAAGGAAGTGTCTAGGTTCTTATCAAGGAAAACTGAAGTGATTTATGCTTAAAAGCCTCATTTGTCTGTCGAGAGAGACGGAGTGTTCTAATTTGCTATCGGAGGTGTGTCTACCAGTGCGAGTTGCGGCCGGTGGCGCGCTCCTGCGTAATAGTATTTAAGGACCTGTATCTCCCGGAAGCGTCGCCACATAACTTTTTCAGTCGAAGTATTCTCTTACTATACATAAAAAAAAATGTCCGCTCCTACGTATGTTGACAACTTTTTCACAAGAGACATTGTGAGACTTGAAACTTGATTTGTTCTTGTCGAACTCAATGCCGATGACATTTCAATTGCAAACTTATCTGGCTGTCTCGACGATCTTTTAATCAATTGGGATCTAAGTGGACTTCATACTAACTTCACACAGTGGTGATATTGGTTTAATTGGATTGGCCGTCATGGGCCAAAACTTGATTTTGAATGCAGCAGATCACGGTTTCACTGTTGTTGCATACAACAGAACTGTGGCCAAGGTTGATGAATTCTTGGACAACGAAGCCAAGGGCAAGTCTATCATCGGTGCTCATTCCATCGAGGAACTTGTTGCTAACTTGAAGAGACCAAGAAGAATCATTCTCTTGGTTAAGGCAGGCAAGCCTGTTGATGCTTTCATCCAGCAGTTGTTGCCACACTTGGAGAAGGGTGATATCATCATTGATGGTGGTAATTCTCATTTCCCAGACTCCAACCGTCGTTTCGAAGAGTTGAATGAGCAAGGTATTCTTTTCGTTGGATCTGGTGTTTCCGGCGGAGAGGAAGGTGCCCGTCACGGACCATCTTTGATGCCAGGTGGTCACAAAGATGCTTGGCCTCATATTAAGGACATCTTCCAGTCGATTGCAGCTAAGTCCGATGGCGAGCCATGTTGTGACTGGGTTGGAGATGCGGGTTCCGGTCATTACGTTAAGATGGTCCACAACGGTATTGAGTACGGAGATATGCAATTGATTTGTGAGGCTTACGACTTGATGAAGAGAGTTGGAAAGTTCACAAGCAAGGAGATTGGTGATGTCTTCGCGAAGTGGAACAAAGGTGTCTTGGACTCTTTCTTGATTGAGATTACCAGAGACATTATGTACTTTGACGACCCAACTGATGGAAAGCCTTTGGTTGAGAAGATTTTGGACTCCGCTGGGCAGAAAGGTACCGGTAAGTGGACAGCAATCAATGCCTTGGACTTGGGCATGCCTGTGACTTTGATTGGCGAGGCTGTCTTCGCTAGATGCTTATCCGCCATCAAGGGAGAGAGACAAAGAGCCTCCGAGGTTTTGACCGGTCCAAGTGTTGGTGAGTCTCCAATTGCCGACAAGCAAAAGTTTGTCGACGACTTGGAACAAGCTTTGTATGCATCCAAGATCATGTCCTACGCTCAAGGCTTCATGTTGATCAGGGAGGCAGCCAAGGAGTACAACTGGAAATTGAACAACCCTGCTATCGCTTTGATGTGGAGAGGTGGCTGTATCATTAGATCTGTCTTCTTGGGAGAGATTACCAGTGCATACAGAGAAAAGCCAGACTTGGAGAACTTGTTGTTCCACCCATTCTTCCAAGAGGCCGTTCAAAAGGCCCAAAAAGGCTGGAGAGCCACTATTGGTAAAGCTGTTGAATTCGGCGTTCCAGTGCCTGCATTCTCCACCGCTTTGTCTTTCTACGATGGTTACAGATCTGCCCAATTGCCAGCCAACTTGTTACAGGCACAAAGAGACTATTTTGGTGCCCACACCTTTAAGGTTTTGCCAGGTGAGCAAAACGACTACTTGAAGGGCGACTGGATACACGTCAACTGGACTGGTAGAGGCGGTAACATCTCTGCCTCTACTTACGACGCTTGAGTTGTTTTTCAAATTCCAATTAAGTAAGAACTCAAATTTAAGCTATACACTTTCTATATCACGTCCTGCAATGGATCTCTCTTCTCCCATTCTAAAATCAAGTCGTCTTTAGGAAAGATTGTGGCGAAAACTTTGATTTCCTCGGATAGGGGGGTAATATGATGTTTGATGTTCGAGTGCATGACAAACTTACCTAACATCCCAATAAACATCATCATGACGTATTGTTGGCCCAAGCAAACATGCGGCCCAGTGCCAAAAACCAACCAACTTCGCTTAGTCATGTCAGGGGTAGGATTTTCCCACCGCTCAGGTACGAAGTTATCTGGATCTGGGTACACCTCGGGGTCATGCAAAGCAGGGTAAAGCGTAGGAATGATCATTGAACCTTTTGGCGCAGTATAATCCTCTGTGACAGGGAACGGCTTCTTGACAACGTAGGGAACCATCAAAACAGGGGGTCTGTAACGCAAAGACTCCATCACAACATTATTGGTGTAATTCATTTCCTGTATCAAATCAAGAGTTAATTTTTGATGTGGATTGTTATTTCTCACTTCCAATTGCTCCTTTCTGATTTTTGCCACCACATCAGGTCTATCCGAGACAATTTGAAATAGCCAACATGCCAAAGATGATGATGCATCCTGAGAGGCGAACAAAAAGGTAAAAATCGCCTCAGAGATCTCCTTGTTCGTAAATTCTCTAATCAATAATTTGGAATTAGGATCTTCCGAATGATTCTCTCTTGCTTGCTTCATCAAATAAATCCACTCATCCATAACACAAGTGGGTTGCAAGCCCTTCTCATTGATGTGAATTTTTGCTTGACCAGCACAGTCGGCAAAAATGTTCATAGTCTCATCAGCGATCTTCTTACCATACCAAGTTTTTGTGTAAGGAATAATAATTGGGAAATTCACCAATTCTAGAGCTGCTGTAATTCGGAAATAGTTGTCCGCAATGAGCTTGATTTGCTCCTCGGTAATGAAATCCCCACAAAATGTTCTCAAGGACAAGGCGCACAAAAGCTCTCTGAATTCTGGAAAGAACTCCCTAGGGTTTTCATAAGAACAAAACCTGTCAAGGTATTTGTCCATATACTTTTCCATGACTGGAAGATAGATTTCCAAAGCTTTTTTGGTAAACAAACCGTTTAAAGACTTGCGATAATCAACGTGCTCTTTACCATCCATGAAAACCCAGTTGGTAGGCCTGAGAATTTTGATTGCCACGTCAACAACACAGGGCTTAACATATCTTGGAGATTGAAGAATTTTTCTGGCGAGATCCCTAGTTGAGGCTATAATGACGAACTTATGGAAGATTGACACACATGATAATGGGCCAGAGTTCCATTTGCCCAAATATTCTTCAAATTTAGGATCCAAACTTTCCAAGAACGGGCCAATGATTGGCCACACTTTAAACTTAGGACCCACGATACTCCCCTTTCTTATCTGATACATGATCTGGTCATAGGTTAAGATTCCAACAACTAAAGTAACTAGCACCTGCCACCACGAGATAGAGTTCCAAAAACTTGCTGAGAAAGAGATAGCATTTTCAGTATTTAAGGAACCAGCTGGCGAGCCCATAAGAGAGGACGTGACGTTGAAGCTCATGGTTCTATGTGCTGATAAACGAGTCGACAAATTTTCGGAGCGGAAGATGCGGAAGAATTTATACGATGTGTAAACAAAAGATATCTCGTATAGACTGTATACAGGCAGTATACTAACCTTCCTAGAGGTGGCGTGAAGTGATTGGTACGAGAAAAGGGGTCGAGCTTTAACTTCACGCAATCTATTAGATTTTAACCACTAGAGTATGTCGTAAATACTCAACCATCATTGATGCACTCTCGTCAGCTACATAGTTCTCTTTGCGGGAGTGAATAGGATAATCTGGGATAAGGCTCTCTTGAAATTAATTTCCCTTCGAAGAACAGAGCGAGTTTTCACTGTAAGATGGCTAATTTACACAATTTTAGTCTTGTCTGATTTCTTTCCCGAGAAGTTCCGGAGAACAAAGAATGCCATTAAATGGTCACGTGACCTAGATCTACGATGAGATGAGATTTTTGTCATTGAGATCGTAACAAGTATACTTTTCATTCCATTTCACACGAGCATGGGTAAACGTAAAGCTGAGCTGATACAGGAAAGGCACAAAAAGAAGAAGCAGGCTGAAGACTTGGTACTCTCTGGAACTTTATTTTCGAAGAGAAGTAACTTTGATGAGGAATGGGGGAACGATGAACAGCCTTACGAACTTGCTCCACGAAGTTTGAATGTCGAGGAAAGAGAGGAGAGCTTACCTATCAAGAGGGCCGGAAAATTAGAACGTGTGCACAAAGACACAGTTAGAACAGATTCCAATCTCGCAGAGATTGATGCTGATCCACTGACGTCCATGGAAGCCCCCGAAGAAACCATTGTGGTGGAGGAATTCTCAGATGATAATCTTTCACCATTGCAGAAGTTACAAAAATTGAAAGAAGAAATTGCCCGTCTCGCCTCCGACTTAATGGAGGACCCAGAGGAAAATATTAATCGCTTAGAGAAGCTCATCAAGTTTACAAATTCCATAAATTCAGCAACAGCCCAACTCGCAATTCTCGCTTTAATCCCCGTCTTCAAAGCTTTGGCCCCTGGATACAAAATTAGGCCATTAAGTGAAAGCGAGAACAATGAAAAAGTTTCCAAAGAGGTAGGACGTGTGAGATACTTCGAGCAACTGTTGGTTTTGAATTACAAACGCTACGTTGATTTGTTGGCAAAACTTGCCCGTGTTCTGGCCCTGAATTCCTTGGGAAGTAAGAAAGTGACACAGCAGCAAGTGAATTTAGGTCATGTTGCTTCGAGAGCTGCTTGCGAATTGTGTTTATCTAGTTTGAGGTTTTTCAATTTCAGGGACGAGCTTTTCACAATTCCTATAAGAAGACTCAACAGAAAACCTCTGGAGAAAGCGGATTATCAAACTTTTACTCGCTGTTTGAGAACGTTGGAAACTTTACTAAAGGAAGACAAAGAGCATGGTAGCGTTTCGTACGACTTAACCAGAATCATGTGTAAAGTCATCAGGGATAAAAAGTTTCGGGTGGATGAAGCTGTGATAAACATTTTCTTGAGTTTATCGCTTTTGGATGATTATGATCCAAACAACATTAAAAGAGAAGAAGGGGTTAAACTAAAGAAAAAAGACAAGGTGCATTTATCGAAAAAGCAAAAGAAAGCCAGGAAGGAAATGAAGGCAATTGAAGAAGAGATGAGAAATGCCGAGCAAGCTATTACTGCAAAAGACCGAGAGAGATTCCAGGCACAAACACTTCAGCAAACTTTGACCTGTTATTTGGAAATCTTGAAGGCTGGGTCTGCCGAAGTTCTGGATGACTCCCCCGCAAGACTATTGACTGCGGCGGTGATGGAAGGTTTATCAAGGTTCGGGCAAATGGCAAATTTCGACTTGCTTGGCGATTTTCTTGAGGTGTTGAAAGAGATATTGAGCAACATAATTCAAGAGCACACCTTAAAGACTGCATCTTTCGGAATCAACCTAGAGGATGATGAAACAGGTGGACTTTACTCGAAAGATGAAATAAGAAAGCTTCTTCTTTGTATCACTGCAGCTTTCGCATTGATTCTTAATCACCGCGAGGTTGGCAAAATGCCTGTGTCTTTTGACTTGTCCCAATTCATCTCCACGCTTTATTTGATTATCTGCGATGTTAGCGTGAGTCCAGATATGGAATTTTCACATAAATCTTTACGCCTAGCTGACCCCCTCTCTGATTCACAAATAGTTGAAAAGCCTGCAGTGAATGTCTCAACGAATGCAGAGCTTCTCTTGAAATGTCTTGATCTTGTTTTTTTCCGTTCAAGAAATGGAAGCGTTGCAAGAGCTTTGCCATTTGCTAAAAGATTGTATATTGCATCTTTGCAAACTCCAGAGAAAACGACGATTGCATTATTGAAGTTCATTGCGAAGTTAGTGAATAAGTATGGCGATGGACTCAAAGCATTATGGACTACAGATGAAAAAATCGCTGGCGAAGGCGATTATGTTCTTGGGATTGAGAAGGAAGGCACAGAGGTCGACCATGAGCGGACGAACATTGGTTCGGCAGTTTTATGGGAGAATGTCTTGCTCGACAAACACTACTGTCATATTATTAAGGACGGCTCCAGGAGTTTGATGAAGAACAGCAAGGAGGTAAGAAGCAGATAGTTCAAATGATCTCAATGTGATTTGAATAGAAAGAAAATTTATTTTTACTTCACTATATGACTGAGCTGAGAAGTCAGCTTTACTCTTCGTATTTTAACTGAGCAAGTTATTCACCATGATGCTAAATGCGATTATCATTTCACGAGATCCAAATTCTCGTAGACAGAACCAGAGTTTTTGAAAAGTTCACTGGCTTTCACACCTTCGCCCGAGGCTTCGTTGGCTTTCAACTGCTGTAACATCAATCTAGCTTTCTCGCGTTCTTTGTAGCCATGTAAGCATTCAAAGTAGTCATCGAAGACTGGAGTGCACTCTTTTTTGGTCACTGTGTCTGCAGAGGTGTAGCATGCAACAAGGGTTTGGAATTCGTAGAAGCACTTTCTCGTACCGCCAGATCTAGAATATGGTTGCATCTTCAAGCACTAAAGACTAGCTTAGTTACGTTTGCGTACTATTTTATTGGTTCTCGCTTTTGATCTCGGAACTACCCAACTTTTTTTCGCGAGTACATTGAGCTTAGACTATCAATGCTATGCGAGCATGATAAGGTGAGCATGATGATGTGTTTAATATATGAAAGAACTATCTTAGAGTCTTTTATTGACTTTGTGTACTAGACGAAGGCTAACATCTCTTTTATGCACTCTTTCACCTCGTAATAAAGTTGCCCTATCAGGCCGTCAATCACAATATCACCAGTGTCTTCGCCTTGACTGTTTCCAATTGAGACCTTTCTGACAGCTATTTCGTTGTTAACAACAAGAGTGCCCTCGCCTTTGAACTCAGCGTTTAGGTTGAGGCTGAGAAGCTTTTTTTTAAGTTCAGGAAGTCTCACATTGCCGATAGCCAACCGCGAACCAAAGTTCCCCATTGTATTTCTTGAGCTACCCGACATCTTTCTTTCGGCATAAGCATTAACATTATTGACGCTTCCGTTGGGCGTCAAAATGAAGCGATTGAGAGCTTCGGCATGATGATCGGTTTTTGAGTAAGCTAACTCACCACGCACCTTAGATATTCTATAGTTACCATCGAGCTTTTGCCAGTGGAGATTACTGGTGAGGCCTTTATCAAGAGTAATCTCAAATTCGCTGTATCTTCCGTGAACGTCGCTTCCCACCTTCACTGAGGTATTAGCACATGCAATGATGGTTCTGACTTCATTATTATAGTTGCTGGAAAGCCCTTTGCGGGCTAAGCTCAACAAATCAAACTTCGTGAAATGTGTACCACTAGTGTCCCCATTAGAGGTCTTTTGAACATCCTTTTGCTTTTGTAATGCGGACTGAATTAGCTCGCGCCCATCAAGAGTTACGTCTCTCTTATGTTGGTGAGAAAAGTCGGGTAAAAGCACCAAATTGTGAGGACGGATAACAGATAAAATCATATTCAAAGAGCGTAGATCTACCAAGCCGGCAAGATCCACGAATGATAATCCGCATCTGACATGTATGTCAAAGTTGTTGAACCTCGAATCAATGACGGGGACTCTCTTGACTGGCATGTGAAGAGTGTCGAGATTTTTCTGTAGAACTTGGTTGTTCAATTGTTCTTGAGGTGTTAGCTTACTCGAACCGTTCAACTGCTTTCCGTCTTTCAGCCTTTTTCCACCTCTCATATTTCCATCGCTTCCACCCCAATTGTCTTTCTCGTTGAGCTCAAACTTACGCTTGCTGTCATTTATTAGCTTGTTGTTTGCGCTGTTTTCATCGTTTTGTTGAAAATTTTGTATGTCGATTATCTCACCATAATCGTCAAACTTTCTTCTTTTTCCATTTTGTGGAAAAGGAAACATCGCTTGTCGTGGCTTGAGTTTGTGGGAAACCTTTATATCCACTGGCCTGTTCTCATCCAAGCTTTCCGTAATGTAATCGCCAACAAAAGCTTCATGACTGTTCAAAGCGCTTTTATTGTCTACCTGATTAATCTTCAAATTTGCTGGTAGGTGGTCAGCTGTAGAATTTTGGTTTGTAGCTTCATCTTCACTGGAATTATCATCTGAAGATGATTGAGATTCGTCTGCATCTTGATTGAGCAAATTCTTATTCTTTTTATCCCTTACCTTTTCGAGAAGCTTTTGCCTTCTCAGTTGAGTTACTTTTTCCTTGAATTCCGCAAGTTCGTCTCCGGTAAGTTCCTCTTCTGTGAACCATTTGGCTGCTGAAAAAGACTTTTCGAATGGCACAGGTATACCGTCCTCTGCGATCCCGCCATTTTTTGACTTCGCGAGCTTGCACCATTCCCCAAATAGCTCGGATGTGATTGTGTCGCCATTGTTGAGAACGCTCTTCTCTGTGAGAATGATTGTTGTTTTCTCGTCTTTGCACAAAACTCTCAAAGCTTTAGTCGAAGGGTCACATTCTCCAAAATTAAGTCCAGATGCAAATACGATTTTCGGCCCAGGTAGCTGGACAAGTTCGCGTGAGTCCAGAAGCAAGTCGACTTTTGATGGTTCAAATGGGACTCTGCTGTACGCTCTGTCCTCTGCAGCAATACCCTCGTACTCTTTGATGAGTGCGGAGGACATCCAATCCAAAAGATTCAGGGCATAGGTCAAGACTTTGGTTCCGGAGTAAGACAAGAAGTATACCGGTATAGCCGCACCTTGAAGGTTGGCCAAATGTTCATCCACGATATGCAATAGCTCAAGGAATCTCCCAGATACTGAAGTAGGTAACAAGACTGCTCCGCCATTGGCTAATGTGGCGTCAACAAGTTGTAAGAATTTATCGGAACGTTTTTTGTGCGATATTGAAGAGCCGAGATCAGTGCCTGTTATCAAGGTTGTCGGTCTGACGAGCGATGGGAGAGGACTTCCTGTCGCAGGAGAGAGGAAGCTTGCGCTATTCAAAAACGAATCTTTCGAATGATTCCATGTTGGAGCATAAATTACCTTGTCCAATTTCTTTGTGATTAACCAAAATGCGCCTCCTAATGTGTGGCCAGAATTGTAAGCTGTGAGCAAGAGCCGGTTCTCCAACAAAGTCATATTTTGAAGGTACTTGACCAGTGTTATTTTATCAAACCACTCATCAACGTCGCTGACCTCCATTAAAGCTCCTTTTAAAGGCCCCAAAACTCCCTTGGACCTGTAAAACTCAACAGTGGAAACTCTTCCCAATTGACTCACAGCTAAAGTAGCATAAACAGGGATTGACGACATAATCATTGGAAATTTGATACACAAGATCAAAAAAGCACCCAAAAAATCCGGTGTTGAATGAGATAAAAGTATTAAGTCAATCTCATTTAAGTACTTTTCCATGAAGAGAACGTCGTTGGGATCCTCACCATTCCATCCCGGGTCAGCTAGTACTTTCACATCATTTTCGAAATCAATCAAAGAGGCCTTGAAACTAGATTCCGAACCTGGGGTTGAAAGTAGTGTGAAAGAAACCATGAATACGTCAACTGTATGGGAACGATCTTTTATTTCAATGTGCGAGAAACATGTACACACACTCCCAAATTATTCTGCGAGTTCTGACGGGCTCGGCCACTGTTTTACAGAACTACAGAAAAGACAAAAATATACAAATAAATTAAAATCTAAATTCGAATCGTCACCTATCGAAGTTAATGCTATTTCTAGTGTGATACGACATCAAAGTTTCCGCTTGAGTAAGACCTGGCACTCCATGGGTGGTCGAAATTCTCTCAAGAGAATTTCTCCCGGCAGTTTTGTATTCACCCCTCTTGATCATATCAACTCTCAATTGACTGAGGTTCAAGGGCTTGTTCAAGAGCTGCTGGTTGTATCTTGTTTGGTCGTTCACAGTATTTCTTCTCGATATGGTCGTTCTTCTCTTAATAGTTTTGAAGGCTCTTGTGATCACTAAATTTGGTTCTGACTTTTGCGACGTAGTGTCAGAATCAACGCACTCCTCAATCTTGTGTAACAATTCGGTGTCTCCCTCATTAAGCCTTTGGAGGATACGATGTCTTTCAACATCCTGGATGTTGGTTGGGTCGAATCCGATAGGAAAATCTTTGTAGTCCCCAGCAGCAGCTCTCTCTCTGACAATGTCGATATCTTTGGGATAGAAGTTTCGCTTCAAAAAGTCGTGAGTGAATCGGGGCATGACACATAGAATAACCCCAACAAAAAGACAACACCAAAAACCGAGAGTTCCCAAAACTTGAGACCCAGCTTTATAGAACTCACCAACCCACACACGAGCAGACCAGACACCTGTCCAGAAAAAGACGACCAAGATAGACAACGCATTAATCAATAAAGTGAGCCAGTCCCATCTGTATTGTTGTAACAAAATGTAAAAGTTACAGGCTGTGACAGACACTGCACAAACGAGAACCCCCATCCAAAATCTATGATCAACGGGCAACCCTTCGTGATTTTGGAACGTGACATAATAGAACAAGTATGGGAAGAAAAATGAAATCACAGATTGGTAAAATCCATCGAACATATACCACACAAACTTGAATTGTGACCATTCCAAACCCAAGATTCCAGCTCTGTATAATTGAGGAACAATTAAGGAAACGGAGTCGGAGACGTCTTGATCAAAGACGGCTAAAATAATCACTGGTAGGGATGTGAAAGCCAAATTGTAGAACATCAAGTAGGTGTACTCGTATAGATAAGATCCGTCGAAATTGCTGTAAATGCCATACCAAAAACAAGTGAATGTGAATATGACATTTTTGTAGAAAAAACAAGGGACCATTTCAGCCAATCTTTTGTAAGACCATCTTCCATGAACCAACAATAAGCGGACAAGGAATCGAAATTGACCAATCGCATAGTCGGATGACATGACAGCTTGTCTGCCTTCTTCACCAGCAATACCAACTCCAACGTTTGCAGATTGAATCATAGCAACATCATTCGCACCATCTCCAATTGCCAAAGTCATCACCTTGAGGTTATTCTTCACAACCTGAACAACTTCTGCTTTTTGCGAAGGTGATACTCGGCAACAGAGAACAGATTTGCACTGCTTGCCTAGAAGCAAGAACTTCTGTCGAAGTAAGGAGTCTTCACCAAAAACCAAGCTTAAAGCTGCGCCATCTATGATGAGCGCAATATTGGAGATAGGAACTGAATGATCAGCTCGAGCCTCCTTTATCGCAGCTTGAACTTCTTCTGGAGTAGAAGCCAGCACACCGAAACTGTCCCTTAGGTACCCGGTTATAAGATTGTCGATGTATTGCACATCTTGTTCTCCCTCTGGTCTCACGACGAGTAATTTCATGTCATTCCCGAGTAAATTACAGGAGAACCCAATGTTGATGGCTGTTTCAATCCTGTCACCTGTGAGAACCCAGAGCTTAATACCTGCACTTCTCAAAAGGGAAATCGAATCTGGAACACCTTGCTGAAGACGATCTTCAATAGCAGTTCCACCTAGAAGAATAAAATTTTTCTCTAATTCCTCATTCAATCCATCGATGATTGCATCTTTTGATTCATCGATGGAAGAATTGGCCTCTCTGTATCTTGCGAACCAATCCTGGAAAAATTTATCGTCAATTTCCTTTTGAGCAATGCACAAAGTTCTCAATCCTTCCGTAGCAAAGTCTTCCAAATGCAAGGCAGTCTTTTTTAAAACTTCCTCGGAGGTACTCGCTGAAAGACGCTGGTAAATAACATTATCGGCGCCTTTGGTGTACACGATTATTCGTCCATCTGCACGTCTCAAAATGCAAGTCATTCTCTTTCTAGAGGAAGTAAATGGAATTATATGGAGGAGTTCGTAATGAAACTCTTCTCCGTAAATCGCCACTGTAAGAGATTTTCTTTGCCTTTGGCGGAAGGAAATACCCACATCTCTTGCCACTGCCACTAAGGCGGCTTCATCAGGAGACTCCGCCTTAAAATCCAAATAATAAGGGTCATCGGGGCTCATTTCCGTAACAACTGTGTGACAAAGTGCCAAAGCTAACATGAAATCTTCGTTGGCTTGCTTCTGCTTTTCGTTCGCAATGTGCGGTGAAATTGTGTCTTCTGTGTATTCGCTGGAAATGAAGGTGAGTGCCTCCTCTCTGAATTGATCATTTCTTGAATAAGTTGATAAATCTTCGACCATCTTGATCTTATCTTTATCTATTGCAGTCTTCCAACGTTCGGCTTCCTTGACAATATCCAATCCATCCCGTTTGTCCATGCCCTGCTTAGCCTCAGTGTATGCTAAGCCGTATGATTTTCCCGCGATGGTACATTTCTTGAACTCCATTACATTCTGAGTCAAGGTTCCGGTCTTGTCACTAAAAATGTACTCGATTTGTCCCAAGTCATCCGATATACTCCAAGATTTAGGAGTACATGGGAAATTGAGCCTTTCGTAGAACATCTTAACATCGGAGTAGATGAAGAATGCTTGTGCAGTCTTGATAATTTCAATGGAAATGTATAAGGAGATAGGGACCAATGACTGATAAATGATAAGAGCCACGAAGAACGCAAGGACTCCATTTCCAGCAGAGGTAGGTGAATATGCTTCAAACTCAAAGTAAATTCTTGAAGTTCCGTTGTCGTCATAAAAAACACCATTAATAACTCCTGAAACGAAACACAACACAAATAAGACAACAAAGTTAATAATGACCGAAAGGTTCAATTCCCTTGATATTTTCGACACCTTCACCGGAGAGATTCCTCCGTTAAGCATGATTTTTGACTCCAAACCAGTATAGACGACAAAGCCGATTACCCACTTTGTATTTCTCAAAGAGCAGCCTCTTAAAAGAACGTTGTCATTGGTGATAGCCTCTTTTTCGTCGGCATTTACCAACTTGCCCTGTTCATCGTAATTCTCATAATGGACGGTGCCCTTGAAAGAATACAAGTGAGGATTTGGTGCGTCACACTCAACCCAGAACTTTGTGCTACCTAGGTCATGAGCATGCTTGATAGAGGCACCACAGTGAAGACTTGTTTTGTTTTTCAAATTGGTCTCACCGTCGAGATTCTTGGTTTCCACATAACAGTTACCATCAATATCAGAGCTCGAGATCACAACTATGTCAGCTGGAACTTCCTCGTTTGCACGAACTCTTATGAAGTCACCGACGCTGACATCCTTCCACTTGCGATTTTTGAAAACCGAAAGCTCTCCACCCTCTGCTTCCGATTTTTTCTGTAATTCTGGATTCAATAATGAATCTGGGGCTAGTTTCGTTTGATGTTTGTGTCTCTCCAGGTGAAATGATTTTTTCTGACGTCTTGAGTTTGTCGAGTACCGAGGCTCGTAAGTGTTTTCTGAGATCACTGTGGAGATTCTGCGCAAAGCATATTCATCATTTTCAGCTTGTTCTCTGGCAAACTCTGCTCTCTTCTTCTTCCCAGAGAGCATGATAATGAATTTCTTTAACCCTTTGAAAATGACTTTGATCACCCGTGAGCAACTCTTTTTGAATCTTCTCCAAAGTCCGATCTTGTCAACATTGACGTTCACATTTTGGAGGCCTTGTAATAGATGAATCGGAGTGTTGTTCAATTCTGTGTCACTAGAACCTCTTCTGAAATCCTCAAACCCATCTTTGATTGCCGTGATAATAACAATGACAATCAATGGTACAGCTGCCAAACCAGGACTTGCGACTCCAAACACTTGGAAAGCGCCTAGAATGACCAAGATCAAAAAATAGGTGTTGGCGACTTTTTTGAATTGAAGAAGAAGATTCTTGGGCAAAAACGACAAAGGTGTATACTTTGTCGTCCTAATTTTATTTCTCGGGTAGTCAAGAATAGGAGTCAGGGTTGCGGAGTCAACCATATTAGCTGGCAAGGGCTGATTCACGTAAATGTAACGAGGCGTTCTGTCGTAGATCTTCTGGGAGTATTGCGGCCGGTCCGCCAAGCCCTTATTGTATAAAAAGGTTTGGACTTTCAGCTTGAAATCAGGGGCTTGAGCATTATTCAAATCATCCATTGTGTAGCTCGTCTTCGTGTTAGAATTTGTCGCTGTGTCTTCACCCGAGGAGACCTCATGCTTTCTCTCCTTGCTTCCCCCATATGAAGATATGGTTTTCTTGGATTCTTCGTCTTCTTCCATTATACTATCCTATACATAAGTCAAATGCCTCGAATCAAATTCTTGGAAAGGAGAATTGGGGATTGTTGAGCACTCTATGATACACTGTATTAAGTAAGAGATTGTAAATGGGATCTCGGTAAACGGGTGGTATGGAACATCACCGTTCCGCACTTACACCATATGCAAGCATTTTTCGGAAAGAAGCATATCTTAGAACAATAGAAATGACGAGCTATTTGATGGCGATAGAAGAATCGAGAAATACTCTATTTTTTCCGCTCTCCCTTTTTTTAATAAGCTCATTATATGTTAAGAATTGAATTCGTCAAAAGACCATTATTTTCGGCACCTCGGCGTTAATCCCGTTTAGGGACGGGTTCGCATAAATCATTAGTAACCCACATGCGCGAAATAATTTTTTATCTACGGCTTAAATCCAAGATGGGCGCGACACTCGGCCGAAGAGACGACTTAGCAAGCTATTCTTCGCGAAAATTACTCGAAATGAATTTTGGCTCTTTGCATTCGCTTACTGAGCTCCAGAGGAATGAACCTTAGAGCTTTAGTTCTTTAGCCCATTGAATAAGGGATTCTCTTGGTTTGAGTTTTCAAGATAGCTTGATAGCTTTGACAGTACTCAATAAACAGCAAGCGAAAAAATTCAGTTTCAACTTTTAAGATTTAGTCCAAGTGTTTTTGCGAGAAAGAAGCCCCTCCGACTTTTGTCTGCAAAAGTGCCATTCTGCTGCCAAGTTGCGACTAAGTTTTAGTGGTCCTGGAAACAAGTATTTTAGTCGTATGCAGGCACAGCCTAGGAAAGAGCTTGAATGAAAACGAATAATGAGTAGTGCGCATGTTGTGTGCAGTCCTCAGTTGTCGACGATTTTTTCTCTCAAAGGAACCGCTAATTTTTCAACCATCAGAATAACGAATTAAAATGTCTATTGAAGAAATCCCACAAGGTGCTGAAGTCAACGTCATCTCTAAGAATGAGAAGAAGGCTAGAGAGTTGATCAAGAAATTGAATTTGAAGCAAGTCAAGGGTATTTCCAGAGTTACTTTCAAGCAAAGAGGTAACTTGATCTACGCTATCGACCAACCAGATGTTTACAGATCTGCTGCAGGTACTTACGTTGTCTTCGGTGAGGCTAAGGTTGACGACATGAACCAAAGATTGGCTGAGGCCCAAGCTGCTAGAGAGCAAGCTAGTCAAGCCGATGACCTCCCAGCTGACAAGAGCCCAGAGTCTATCACTGCTGACCTCGAGAAGGCTTCCTTGAACGCTAACAAGGAGGAAGAAGAAGAGGATGAGGACGAAGGTGAGGTTGACGAATCTGGATTGGATGCCAATGACATCGGTATTGTTGCCGACCAAACTCAAGTTTCTAGAGCCAAGGCTGTCAAGGCTTTGAGAAAGCATAAGGGTGACATGGTCAACGCCATCATGGAGTTGTCCTAAACATATCGCTAAATAGAGTTTTCTTTCATCGTGCATGAATGTAGTTTTATTAGCTAAATACGACGGCTTCTCTACGCTGGTGCATAGTGGGAGGTGTTTTACCTAATTCTTACCATTCTCGTCTGTATCACTTACCTTCTGGCTGGTCAATAATGGGTCGTCGTCTTTCAGTACATGCAATTGTAAGGGAGCTTCATCCTCTGTCGCCTTCTTTTGGTCAGTTGTTTCTGTCGATGATCGACCACTCTGCACAGGGGATGACATCTGTAATTGACCATTAATGAATCCACAATGGCGACAAATATATGTGACATCGTTGGGGTTCACACATCCTGGTGGGGCCAAACCATTGTGAGTGTAGCAATTCGCACATATCAAAGCATAGCGCTGTTCCACACTTTCATTGTGATCAGAGCCAATTATGAGATCCAAAATGCGATCTTGAAATGACCTTTTGCTTGTGCTCTGAGAGATCTTCGAAATTGCCTTTTGCTGCTTAGTCTGAGGTTCGTTTGATGCTTGCTCCGGTGGTATGGAGCCACTTTTACGCTCGATGTTAGCTGTCGAAGGGGGGCCTGAAAACTTCTTGTCAGACTTGAGAATATTTTGGGCCTTCTCTTTTTTGTGCTTATTTGCATCTTTTGCTGGTAGCCCAGGCTGTTGCCCGCCATCTGGTAAGCTGAGATCACTTGAATTCCCATCGAATCTTTTTAGAAGCTGATTAGTCGTGCTGAAATTGGTGACCTGCTTAAGCTCTTCAAGTTTTTCCTTATGCTTTTTTTGAAGATTTCTCAAACTATGGCCCTTGCTTCTCACCCATGCATTGAATAAGAAATTGATCAAGTAGACCAAAAAAGCGATACCGAAGGGCGCAATACAAGCTCCAGCTATGGTTCGGTTCAGTTGGCCATGAAACAAAATAGAGGTTCGGCTCATGCCGACAGAAAATACGCCTAGGTTGTCTAGAGAAGACTTGTAAAGGTAAGCCACAAACGCAACATAAATAGCAACAGAGTAGCTAATGATGCTTCTGCGAAGAGTCTTCTTTTTCTTGGTCAATTGTGCAATCTGCTTCTTTGTTTGGGAGATTGACTGTGTGATAACTGTGAGCTCTTTCTCAAATTCTGCTGGGTCAAACAGCTTCAGCTGAAACAATCCAAGGAAACCCATTAGTGCGTTTGGTACGTGGCGTACGGCTCGCTTAGATTGTGAGATTTGAGGAGCGGCACGTGACCTTATCATCAATGACAATACTAGCCAACACAATGATAGCATTGGGACAAAATTTCTTGTTCACTACCATCATGTAAGTCTCCACGTATTAAGAAGGTAAAAACCGATGTCAAAGATTGAATTAGAAAAAAATGCACTCAAGTGGTCCATATACAGCCCTTACCCAAAAAGAAAATCCCGGTTACGCCAGAGACTTCAAATCCCAAGAAAATTTTAGTGAAAATCCTGGTTTTTCAAAAGAGGAACAGTATTCGATCATTTTAAATAAAAAAAAAAACAGAGATTTCTAGCGTGGAAATACGTATGACGTGAGCTGACGAAGACTAAGGAAGTAGTGTGATGCAAAAAAAGAGGAGAAAAAGAGCATCACACAACACTCCATACATTACACTACAGAGACAATTTCTGCGAGATCTGCCAATTTCACTTTATCTCGGCCATATCCAGGTCCTAATACCATACTTTCTCTTTGTTCATGACATATCTGATAGGAGACAAGACCATCTCGATCAAAGGTGAGATGATCACAAGCGAAGAGGAACAGCTCATCAGGTCTCACCCTCAGATATTCAAATACTGCTTGAACCTGACGACACACAAGTATCTTTTGAATATGAAGAAAATCATCCACCTCTTCACAGACGTTGTTACTATCTATAGTACGTTGATTTCTAAAATCCCCGATTATGATGACATCACAATGATGACAAACAAAACAAAGATACAAATCACGCGATTGGAGGAGGACATGATAAATTTATTCGGGAAATTTGAAGACTCTAATGGCGAAGGATGGGAGGAACGTGACTTTGAGGGTCTGGTCAAAGGTCTAACAGTGATGATTCTCAAGAGTTGTTGTGAAGCATTCGATGCCATCTACAAGAACTTGAACTGCATCGACTTGTTCTTCAACTCCTTCGACAACTTGAAAAAGCTTCTCATCCCAAGTCTTCTCACACATACGCAAATGATCCAGAAGCTGATCATGAGCTCCATCTTTTTGTTTGGGCTTACCACTATCGTTGACCAAATTCCATATATCGAGGACTTGACACCATCAACCCTCAAGCAACTTTCTAAGATCGATTCCATCACCACTGGAATTCAACGAGAGGCGAAATTATTACAGTTTCTATCCGTCACCATTGACACATCTCTTAGCCAATATACCAAGATACTTCTAGGGAAGGCCATATTGAAAAGAAATATTGACGATGCCAGTTGCCGCGTTATCGAGCGCCGGA
Source organism: Metschnikowia hibisci (assembly GCA_002374725.1). Taxonomy (NCBI): domain Eukaryota; kingdom Fungi; phylum Ascomycota; class Pichiomycetes; order Serinales; family Metschnikowiaceae; genus Metschnikowia; species Metschnikowia hibisci. Next base: position 444,176 of record NLAP01000006.1, on the reverse strand, counting down.
ACATCTGTTTTCAAGCAGCGGAAAGTGTGGTCAGTATACCCCTCAATGTTCATCAGTCATCAAACAAATACGAGAAGCATCTTATATATTTCATTTCGGCGATTTTCTTGGTTTTGATAGCTGTGGTTTATAAACTTTTCATGGCGAACAATTTAGACTGAGGCTACAATAGGGGATCGCTTAAAAATCGGGGTTTTGCAAAAATTTCTATAATAACTTATTCATGGATGTAGTACAATCTTGAATGTAGTGAACTTCATATTGTTTTTCACTGGCGTGGAGAGCGTCACGTGCGCGGTATCAACAAACGATCATCACAAACAACTCCAACACCTTCGAATCTCTCACTAATCTGTGACCTAGCGCCAACCAATACCTGACCAGGCTTATATCAGACCAACGCCAGCAAATAAATTCACTGTGTGAGCAACATTCTTTTCCCGATTGCCCATCTGCAATTTCACGTTTTCCTCTTTGCTGCTCAAGATATTGACTAATCTGCAATTATATTAATTGACCACGTATTCATCTGGAAGTCATGGATAACTCCAGCCAGATATACTCGGCGACTTACTCCAATGTTCCTGTCTTCGAATTTGTGACTGAAGAAGGGCCTATCATGCGCCGGAAGTCTGATTCTTGGATTAACGCAACTCACATACTAAAAATCGCAAAATTTCCTAAGGCAAGAAGAACTCGTATCTTGGAGAAAGATGTTCAGACTGGTATTCATGAAAAAGTTCAAGGTGGTTACGGAAAATACCAGGGAACATACGTGCCATTGGAGTTGGGTGCAGAAATAGCGAAAGATTTCAACGTCTACGAAATTTTGAAACCAATCTTCGATTTCAAGTATGTTGAAGGTAAATCCACAACGCCTCCTCCCGCTCCAAAACACAATCATGCATCAGCGTCTAATGTGGGTAGAAGACAGCTACAACAAAAGCAACAAAAGCAGGTGTCTGTATATAAAGAGGAAGCAGGAATGGACTCGCGAGATTCATTCAAATCAAAGAGACCCCACCTTGAAAGTGGTGATCTGGATGATGAGACCAATAGCAAACGTAAGGGACGTCCGAAGCGGGTGACTTTGAGCGGGCGAAGCAAACCCAGTTTGTCCAAAAGTGAGACAGTTCCAATCGAAAGGACTACTATGCCAACAATTGGCACATTTAGCTCCCGTCAAGATTCTATGAATTCTCAACTAGCTCCCCTCATGCGTCAGGACACGGACAGGGATGCATTACTGGTGCTAGCTAGTACCATGAATGTCAGAAGAGAAGATCTTGAGGCGGAGAGCAGTGATGATGAAAAGGGAGACTTGGAGGATGTTCATGCCAAAAATGAATATGAAGATGGAGAACTCATTTCAGATAAAGATCTTTTTGGATCAAAAGACTTCGGGCCCTTCAGACATTCCTTTGAAAAAGCAATACTGCTGCACAACAAAGGCAGTGTTCGTGGAGTGCCCCGACTTTTGAGTCTCAACGGAAGCCTTAATGGAGAATCATACGGCCTTCTACAATACCACCATCAAAATAACAATGAGATTCACTCCGGCAGTCTAAGAGGAGATGAAGAGTCGATTGAGTACTTCAATACTTTACTCAATTTCTTTTTGGAAGATCTGAGGCATGGTATTGATGGTGGAATGGAGGAATCAAAAAGACATCTCGGCAACCTTGACCTTCCTGAAAAGATTCTTTCACCGCCACAGCCGTTGGAAAAAATTCAGATCAACCAGCCTATAGACAACGAAGGAAACACCATTTTTCACTGGGCGTGCTCCATGGCAAATATGAGCATGATTGAATTCTTGCTCACGATGTTTTCCAAATTTATCGACGGGAGAGTCAAAAACTATCATGGCGAAACGCCCCTAATGTTCCTGGTTCAGTTTAACAACAGCTATCAAATGAAGAATTTCGACAAAATTTTCGATACCTTGTTCGACTCAGTTTTAGCTGTTGATAACAATGGAAGGACTTTGTTGCATCACATTTCGCTTGCATCTTATAGTGCTGGAGACGAAAACGGGCAGTCAGTTGCGACAAGCCAACATGCAAAAAAAGAACGGTACGCCAAATACTATTTTGATATCGTTTTCTCGAAATTGGTGGAGTTTACGAATTTTCAAATCCAGTTGGGTGACGAAAGTCGGAGCCTTGAAGATAAAGAGAAGATCGTTTCTGAGTTTATGAATCACCAAGACAAAGAGGGTAACAGCGCGTTCCATATTGTGGCCTATCACCTTTCCAAAAAATGCATCAAGACGTTCATCAAATACCACAGTTACATTGATTTTGGCCTTCGCAATAACGTGCATTACTCCGTTGAGGATTACTTGGCGTCCCACAATTACGTGCTTCGTCTAGAAAGTGAAAATGGTCAGTCTTTGGTTGCGGCGGGAGAGACCGGATCCAAAGCGGCGATTATCGCAGGTTGTGGAACTCAAAGCTTTGAAACGCATGTGCACAAGACGAAAGTTGCACTTAATCTTCAGGATGTCGCCTCTACAGTCGTCACAGAAAAGCTAGGCGAGCTCTCGTACGCCATGAACAAGGAGCTTAATGAGAAAGATGAAACAATTCTTTCGCTATTCAAATATTACAAAGAACTTGGACTTGACAAGTTCAACTCCCAAAAGAAGATCTTGGATTTATTCAATTTGGGGTACCTAGTCGAGGGTGTGTCGAAAAATTATGCTGAAGTGGAAGAAGGCCAGGATATGAGCAGCATGAACATGCAACTCATGGATCATTCGCAAGATTCCTTGATACAGGATGAGATCAACCGCTTGAAGAACGACTTGTGCTTTCAGACACTTTCAATATTCGAAGATTTCGAGCGAAGCAAAAGATTCTATTCGTATCTGCGAGAGAAATATACCCGGAAAAAGCTCCAAGAATCTTCAAATATATCGCCTGTCTCAAACAAAGGCAAGTCGGCATTTGACTTAGCCACTGATTTGCAACGAGAAATCATCAAAAGAAAGAAACTAAGCGCAGAACTCTACTCCAAAGAGGCCGATATTCCGTTACATGCGCAATTTTCTGATGAGCCAAAAGAGAATCTCGTGAATTCCACTGATGCTGAAGGACTGGTTGAGCAATCTAAATCAAGCATTCTGAGCTATCCTGCTGCAGATAAACTTCACAAATACTGCAAGCTCATAGCACTCAGCTGTGGAATGTCGTTTAAAGAAGTGGAGAGTTCCATTGACCTTATTGAAAAATCTCTTGCAAAGGCCGCAAACAATTAAGACGCAATGTAACATCCATATGTATTATAATAAAATGTACTATCACAATTAGCTAGGACAGATAACATTTCAGCTATGTACTATATGCAGTTCCGAAGTCTCATAATTCAGAAACTACTATAGGTTAGTAAATTAAGCCTGATTCTCAGCCTTAAATCAACAAAGTATACCAATAGAATTGAGGGCCTAATGTCTGAGGAGAAAGCTCACTTTGACTTGGTTTTGAATTTTATGCATCAAAATTCAGTTTTCACTTCTTCGCAGTCATGCTAATAATCGGAAAAAACAATACAACATTTACTTAATTTCCCGCGAAAAAAAAAGTCGGCATCATTGTATCTATTATAAACAGAATTGGAAGATCTTGCTGCAGAGCTTGATTCGTACAGCTTTAAATACAGGAAACCATATTTGTAGATCTAACAAAGAATTTGGATTGGGGAATTCCGATTGCGACACCGTATAATCAAGTTGGTCTACAGATCTAATGTGAGAGGATGCGTATATTCCGCCATTAACCGAGCGCGCGGCATTCCGGATATCTCGCCTAAGAAAGATTTTGCAGCCGGAAAACCAGGTGTGTCCGCGGATGTGCTGCGCATTATAAGAAGCGATCCCACCAGCAGAAGGAACGAAGACTTTTCGTTTCTTCCATTAGAGGGAAGACATTGAGTATTTAAAACTATCATTTTTTTATTTTTTTTCTCCGAGCCAAAAGGCAACATGGAAATAAAGAAGGAAGATTCCGTACTTGAATTCGAGAGTTCGTTCTCGGATTCCTCGTCGGATGGTACCTCCAATAACAAGAGTTGCGCTATCAGCGCCAGGAATTTCCCAATGAAGCCGGTTAAAACTGACTTCGAGAAGGCAGGAGATCTAGCGACTATGGATTTCTACACATCAAACTTATCTACAGTCTGTGGTCCATGTAATGAAGGGTCGGTGCTTGACACTGAAAAAAGACTTGATGAAGCCGAGAAAAATCTCCTGGAAGTTGATCCATATCTTATAGCGTGGACAGATGATACTGAAGAAGATCCTCGGAACTGGAGCTCATCCAAGAAAATTTGGATCGTGTTTTTAGTATCGCTGTACACACTTGTGTGTCCCATCTCGGCGTCGATTCTCTCTCCATCTATTGCTGAAATTGGTGACGAGTTTGGGGTCCGCTCTACAACGGTGCAAGCTTTGTTTGTGAGTATCCATCTCTTGGCCTGGGCCATTGGGCCTCTTTTTGTTGCCCCTTTCAGCGAAAATTACAAGTTTGGGCGCAGAATTGTCTTGGGCGTCACATGCTGGCTCACGTGCGTTCTCAACCTTGGATGCGGGTTCACGCAAAATGCTGCTCAATTGGTGATTTTGAGATTTGTGTGCGGCCTTTTCTCGTCGACTGCCCTCAATGTGTCTCCTGCAGTCATTAGTGATTTGTACTGTGCAGAAGAGCGCAATGCTCCAATGGCTGGCGTGTTTCTTATACCCCTTTTGGGTGCGGCATTAGCACCTGTAATTGGGGCCTACGTATTAGAGGCTGCGGGTTGGAGATGGGTTGCGTACACACTAGCCATAATCAACGGGATCATTGCATTTTTCAATACTTTCTTATACTGTGAGACTTTTGCACCCAAATTACTTTATACAAAGGCTCAGAGACTCCGCAAAGAAAGTGAAAACCTAAATTTGCATACAATTCACGAACTTTGCGATACTAAGAAGACAATCTCTTATTCGTTTGTGTGCAGACCCATGGTGCTACTTTTCACCAATCCCTTGATATTTGGTCTCGGATCCTTTATGGCCTTCATTTACGGGTTCTTGTACTTGATGATTATAACGTTTCCCTCAGTGTTTCAAAAAACGTATGGATTTTCACGCTCTACCTCCGGTCTTATGTACCTTTCGCTAGGTTGCGGCTTTTTGTTGGGTGTGGGATTTTGGACTCCGATTCTAGGGAAGGTCTACGGGAGACTCAGTTCACAAAATGGAGGTGTAGGCAAACCAGAGTTCCGCTTACCGTGTCTATTTGTCACAGCAGTGATAATTCCCATAGGACTAGTCTGGTATGGCTGGTCTGCGCAGTGTAAGCTCCATTGGATCATGCCCTGCATCGGAAGCGGAATTTTTGCTTTCGGATTGGTATGCGTTTTGCAGGTTCTTCAATCGTACTTGATTGATATGAATCCTGCTTATGCTGCATCTTCCATTGCTGCATCCTCCATCTTCAGGTGTCTTCTTGGGTTTCTGTTCCCTTTGTTCGCTAACGAAATGTACGAAGCTATGGGTTATGGGTGGGGTAATACTCTTTGCGCATTCGTGTCGCTCCTTTTAGGGATTCCTTTTCCATTTGTGTGCTACAAGTATGGCGAGAGACTCCGGGAGTGGTCCAATACCCGCATGGGTTGATTTATAGATTTTTAGATGCGTATAGACAAATTAGAGGAAAAGAAGTGTAGCTCACATGGCTTATCATTAAGATTAGCGCGAGTGCGACAAAATCATCACCTCATACACCATGAACACGTCGGGAGCTGAAGCAATTGGGGAACTTAATCTTGAAACGTTGAAGCCGTTTCCACTTCCAAAGTCACTCAGCAAACTACCAACTCCATTTTTGGACACGTTGGCTAATCTGTACGAGCTCACGAGGGGCTACATTAAGTCGCTAGATACTTACAAGGATGAGGAGCGAGAACTCCGAAAACTCATCGAGCACACAGTTCAATTGATAAACTTCATTATTGACTCAATTGAAGATTACGATGGCTTCACTAAGTCTATCCAGAGCCAGATCAAAGAGCTTGATACTCTATATAAGGAGTTCTCAGCCCTTGAGACTAGCCAGTACCAACTCTTGAGTTCCAACTTCAACCAAAATTTTCTCAAACTCAAGTACAAAAAGCTACTACAACAAGAGAATGAGAAAGGAAAGAGAATGATAGAGGAGTTTCGTGGAAACCCACAGAATATGAGTGGCTTCCTTAGCAATTTTAGGGAGTCGCGGAGAATCTTTCATTACCGGCAAGAAAAGATCAACAGGTGGGAGGAAGATAGAGTTAGCGGACTCATTTAGGCAGTCAATTGTCAGAAGAGAGTGTTAAAAATGGAGCTAGAGAGTGATTGGAGGAGCAATACAGTGTGAAGGAACATGAGAGAATAGATCGAGGGATGTATGGTTATGTATAGATGACGTAAACAATAGTGACGAAGAATGACGAGGAGAATGGAAGAAAAAAAAGTATTGGGATATAAAAGGAAAAAGGCTAGTAAAAAGATATGAGAAAGAAGATATGTAAAAGAGGATCATTAATCAAAAATCAGTACACAATATAGACGAAACAAAAGATGACATGATTTAGAAGATGAAGGATTCACCTTGCCCCAACACAAGCGACTGTAGCAAGTTCGCGATCGTTATCTAGGCGCCAATGTCATTTGTGCAAACCAAAAACCCGCGTCGGGTGCGAACCCCGAGGTACGGCATAGGCCGCAACGCTTCATTAGCGGAGCCATCGAAAGCAGCAGGTGGAGACACTTAATTGAAACTGAGACTCGACCACCAAACACAATGTAAAACGAAACATATGACAATAAACTCTCATCCTCGTTTTCATGCCTTTGTATCTCGACTATCATTATAGTTAATTTTTCCCGTTAAGGAGCACTTAGTAATCGCGAGATATTCCATAGAGCATATTCTGATATAGTATGTTCTGTAATAACTCGGGGAATTGTGGAGATATGGAGCAAGTTACCTGCATACAAATGCAATATGCCGTAGCCAGTCACCTCTGAACAGTTCCGCATTCTAATATCAACTCTACAACGGGTCGGCTATTTCAGGTCGGTGAGTATTAGGCGTTCGTGCAGGCAAACGGAGCAGCCGGCAAACAAGCAACAAGCAAACATTCACCGAGCTCCGATCCCGCGTATATAAAAATGCGAATGCGCACGGCGCATTGCAAAATTCCCCTGAGCCACCTCCATTGCTACTATGTTCAGAAATTCTGCCAGGCTTTTTAGCACTACTGGCCGTGCGTTTAACGCCATGCCTAAAACGCCAATACCGAAGAAATCGGGCCTCATCAAGCGCTCATTAAAGACAATTGCGGGCGTGACAGGTTTGGCTCTTTTAGGAACCGTCGGTGTGGTCACTTATAAAGTACTTCAAGAATGCACTCCTTCGGACCAAATTAAGCAATCTAGCACGTTTGAGGACGGCCGCAAAAAGAAGACATTGGTGATTCTCGGATCCGGTTGGGGCTCCATTCCGCTCTTGAAGAACTTGGACACCTCGTTGTATAATGTTGTTGTTGTGTCTCCCAGAAATTATTTCCTTTTTACGCCATTGTTGCCTTCGGTTCCCACAGGAACCGTCGAGATCAGATCCATCATTGAGTCCGTGCGCGGTATTACCAGAAAGAAGCCTAACGAGGTCATCTACTTGGAGGCAGAGGCCACTGACATTGACCCTGTGAACAACAAATTGACTATCAGACAATCGACCACAGTGCACTCAGGCCACTCAGGTACCGATACCGGCTCTTCCAAGCCTACATATAGCGAGGATATCATCACTTCTTTGAATTATGATTATTTGGTTGTTGGTGTGGGTGCTAAGCCATCAACTTTCGGAATCCCAGGTGTGGCCGAACACTCCATTTTCTTGAAGGAGGTCAGTGACTCCATCAAGATTAGAAGAACGCTTATGGAGGTCATTGAGGCCGCAAACATCTTGCCTAAGGGTGACCCTGAAAGACAAAGATTGTTGTCCATAGTTGTTTGTGGAGGTGGCCCTACCGGTGTTGAGGCTGCAGGTGAGCTTCAGGACTACATTGATCAAGACTTGAAACACTGGATGCCTGAGGTAGCTGAAGATTTGAACATCACTCTTGTGGAAGCTATGCCTCATGTTTTGAATATGTTCAACCTGAAATTGGTTGAGTATACGCAACAAGTTTTCAAGGACTCCAACATCAAGCTTAAAACAAGCACCAGGATTCTGAAGGTTGACGATAAATCTGTTTTTGCTGACCATCATGCCGAGGATGGTACACAATCTACAGTTGAGTACCCATACGGAATGTTAATTTGGGCAACCGGTAACGCACGCAGAGAGATTGTGGGCAACTTGTGCTCCAAGGTTGAAGAGCAGAAGAACGCTAAAAGAGGATTGTTGGTGGACGAAAAGCTTTTGGTTGATGGAACATCTAATATTTTTGCCTTGGGAGATTGTACTTTTACCAAGTACGCCCCAACGGCACAGGTTGCTTTCCAGGAGGGTATTTATTTGGCTGGATTGTTCAAGAAGTTGGACGAGATCGACTCTTTGAAATATAAAATTAACAATCCAACTCCACAAGACAACGTGGAGAGACTTGCCAAGAAGTTGGTGAGAGCCGAGTCGTCTCTTGAGCCTTTCCACTATAACCACCAGGGCTCGTTGGCATACATTGGGTCGGAGAAGGCCGTGGCCGACTTGGTATGGGGAAACTGGTCCAACATCTCAACTGGAGGCTCGTTGACATTCTTGATCTGGAGATCTGCATACATCTACATGTGCCTCTCAGTGAGAAACCAGGTGTTGGTGTGCCTCGACTGGTTCAAGGTTTCTTTATTCGGAAGAGACATTTCCAAGGAATAAAGAAGAGTTATAGAATACAGCATGAGCAGAATTAAGAAAGTGAGATAAGTCGTAGTATGCATAGGTATTAAAAGTGGAAATCAGAGAGATTATCGTCGTCATGCTTCTCCTGCCAGTGGTCATCGCGAGGATATGGTGGTGACGAAGGTCTATGTTGGTACGATTTTCTGTCTGATGCTGACGAGAATGTATCCATATCGTTGGTGGTGTACTCGTCAGCCTCGTCTTCTTCAACGTCGGAGGGATAGTAACTCTGTTCAGCAGTAATGATGGACCGAACCTTTTTGGGTAAGCGATCAGGGCGGTAGAACCGCAAGTCTACTCTGCCCACAATGTACAAAACATTGATGATAAACTCAAAAACTCCCCAGCAAATGTACATGAGAATGTAAGAGCCGGCAGGGCTAATGTGACGCTCAATTCTGTCCTGGAACAACACTACGGCTCTGCAAAGAGAGCCAATGAAGATCAACACTGTGGTGATAAAGATCAACCCCATTGACACATTATGCTTCAAGTTACCTCTCTGATTAGTCAAACCTTCGACCATGTTATAATGGTGGTGAGTGGCAGCAATAACCCGAATGGCGTGTCTGTGGTTGTGGTTTCTTTTCATGAAAGTTTCCTCTGCCTTCTGAGCAGCACCAGGCTGAACAAAATAGAAGGTAGAAAAAGACTCAATCCACCATGGTTGGTACGTGTACAAGCTCTCATCCTTGGCAGTAGGAGGGAACATGTATGACAAGGCAATTAAACTGATACTTGTGAGAGAGTATAAGATCACACAAATTCCGGTGGCCATGTTGACCTTTCGCCATTTTAAGTAGGCAGACTCGCTAAGTAAATTAATGTAGGGAACAAAAGACGCAAGAACCGTGCTGACCACAAGGAATCCCACCACGATGTACATGGTAATCATGACGCTCCAAAACAACTTACGCGAACCTCCGACTGGGTGACGCCAGGTAAAAAGACGCTGAGCCAAAATTAGATCAAAGGAGGCAAAAATCACTGACGGAATAATTAAAAAAAACTCACTGGTCAAACCCACTTGGATTTTTGTGGAGTCTTGCAGCCATGCGGCACGCAACGCGAATCCTAAGAGCTTCATAACACAGTTAAATGCCCATACGAACGAAATCCAAAAGTAGTGACCACGTGTGCAATTGATGATAAAAATGATAAGGTGAATGAAACCGACAATTCCGAAAAGCACCGTGAAAATGATACTTGGTGCCAAGTCTCTAGGCTCGGGGTAGCCGCCAAAAAGGCCTATTTGTATGCTCACGGCGTACTTGAGGAAGACATCGGGTAAATTGGGGCCCAATAAGTTTTTGGAAAACTTGACGATATATAGAATACCCGTTCCTTCGGCAGCGCCGTTGAAGAGGGGTTGGAAAAAATGCAGTAGACCTTTCATGGCGGGGTATCCGTCGAAGTCGTACGGAGCGAACGACGTGTAGTTCATGGTCATTTTGTAGGAGTAACAAAAGGCGCTCTTGAAAGAATTGTTTTTAAAGGAATTAAGATTTTTGGCTTTGCCTTTTGGCGTGGAGATGGACTGGCAACTATTTATATGGATGTGGGCTTCCGATCTCATTGCTCAAATAGGAAATATGGGTGGCTCAGGTGCAGGACCGCATTTCCCGATTGGGACATTTTTTTGGGCCTGCCTCGAGAAATCGGCATCTCTCGCGCACGCAGGCGTGGAGAATGCTGTAAGTCGCGCAAAGGTTGTTTTTTTAATCTTTTTTTCATTGAATACAAGTTTAGAACACTCACTAGATTCACCCAGTACTGCACACAACCCCATGCACCTCCCGCATTACCTCATTAGGAAGAGGCCATTATACTGTAAATGGAAACTTCCACTTGCTAAGCCAAGGATGCGCCAAAAAGAGAAGTGTACACAATTACCAATGGGCACGAGAAGTTCTTTCACCTGTACAATGGAACGTATTATATTTCACAGGCTAATTAGCAAAGGAAATGTATTGATTTGCCCATTACTTATTTTCTAAATTATATAATCGGAATCCTCGCGTCGTCATTAAGTTCTCCATTGCATAATTTCGAGAACTTCTTTAAATTTTTCATTGCAAAACTTCGGGAACTTCTTTAAATTTTTCATTTCATAACTAAAAAATTCTTTTTGAATTTCTCCATTGCATAACCTTGGAAAATCATTTCTGATGGATATTTGATCCTGGTGATATTCTCTGATACCGTCAGAGTGAGATGCGATGGATAAGTCTCAATGCCATGCGCGAAGCGCGTCTATAGTTATACATATCATCACTTGTGAACTCAATATTTAATAGCAAGATTCAAGAACCAACAATTCGGGTATCAATAACCAAAGACAAATAATATATTTATTGAACAGAGCCTCAATATGCCAACCACCGATATAGACTATACAGGAGCACACAGAGCGATAACACTACCGGCAGAAACTACGCCCAATTTGGAGGGATGTGTAATTTCCACGCCGTTTGGTCTTTCCATTCTCGAGATACAAGGCGAGCTAAATTTGCCCAAACATGCGCCTCAAGAGGGTGATCACGTGGATCCGGAATACCGGCTGAATTTCGCCAAATTGGATGAAATTCACGATGCTATACGGTTTGGAAAGATGCTGTTTGACCCAAATGACCCCAACAAAGTCGTTTTATATGTGGGAAAATCCCAGAGGTTGCTTGGATCAGTGGAAACTTTACGTGAGCCATTGGGCGTTGTTCGTGTATCTCAAAATCCAGAAGATAAGGATATTAGAATCGTTGATATAATCAAGAAGAAAATCTTGTTTAAAAATAGACCTCTTCCAGTCATGTGAGATATGCAGTAAATTTACAACGCTAACGATCTGACGATAAGAGAGTTTCTTTGGGTAAGGATTATTTTAATAATTTGTTGATACACGTTTAAACTAGTCTAGTTAAATGGATTATCAAAGGCTAGAATTTTGCTGCTTGTTGGTCCGTCATAGTGATATTGTCAAAAATTATCTGGATGTCTTGGGTTGAAAAGCCCAAGTGTTCTTGCATATAGTTGATGATGCCGCCATATTTGGTTTCGAGCAACTCGATGGTGGCCAACATGGCATCGGATTTGGAACTGATCAAATTGGCAAACCCCTCTTTTTCAATCGAAAAGTCCTTCCTGCCGCTGGCAATCATTTCCTCGATTGCTTTGAATTCCTTCTTTGATCTCAGGTGCTCAATTTTGGCCAAAAAGCCTGCTTTTATCTTTTCGTGGTCTGGCTTTAATCCAATATGCGTCAACTCGTACTCCTTTGCAATCGTGTAGTCATCAACTCCAGCAAGTTTGAGCACAAGCATACCGAAGATGCCCGTGCGGTCTTTACCGGCGGTGCAGTGGAACAATATAGGCCCTTTCCCATCCCGGAGATTCGAAAACATTTCTTTGAATGCGCTAGTACCACACTCGAGCATCTGGTCATATATATCCACAAAGGAGTGCCACAGGGTAATCAATCTGGAGTATCTGGAAGCGATGGCTTGCGGAGAAAAGTCTTCTTTCTGAAACACGGGACTGTGTACTCTAATCACGCCGAATTCTTCAAGATTTTCGGGATATCCATCTTTTTCACATTCTCCTTCGGACCGGAGATCGAAAATTGTCTTGATATGTAAGTTTTTCAAATCTTGTAAGCCTTTCTCCGTTACGTAGGCCGTACTGGCACTGCGGAAAAGGAGATTGGAACGTACGTAGTACCTGGTACGAGACTGTTTTTGCCGAGCAAGTCTTGGGTGAACGAGCGGCCATCCACCCATATCCCTGAAATTGGAGATGCCTTCAACAGTCTTGAATCTGGACACACCACCAATTCTATCATTAGCGGCTTGGAACCTCAAAAGCTCCTCTTCGGTGGTGAGATACTTCACAATCAATGCGTTCACCACGTAGTTGTAATTGACAGTTTTTTTCTTTGAAAGTGGGATTCCGTGAGGATTAAGCTCCTCTGCATCCGACGGCCCGTTGATTTGTTGCATGCCATAGAAGTTATGGTCTGCGCCATCAATGAGCTCCAACTGATGCGTATAAGGTCCACGATTTAAGTGGTTGGCGAAGAAGCCGCAATCTTCTTTGGAAATGATCTGGTCCTCGGTTCCGTAGATACTCAAAACAGACCAGTTCAGCGACAACATCCGTACGCTGGCTGTATCAGCCTCAGCCAACGAAAGTAATTCCTGCCGCGTGATCTTAACATTAGTCATTTTGCCATGACGGAGCACCGTTTGCTCAAGATATTCGAACGAGTTCACATCTACCGGGTACCGGTCCAAGACTGTTTTGGAGCGAAATCTCAGCGAGCAGTTAATAAGATTAGGCAACATTCTAGCACGGTGGGCAGTATCAGGGTTGGACAAAAGCCGTTCCTGCTGCACCGCCCAGAGAAACATAGCCACTGAGCCGCGTGAGTGAGCCACGATGGCCAGAAGCAAGAACTTCTTCTTAGCAGCATTGTCTTCAGACAATATGTACTCAACAACGCTAGAAATGTCTTCAATATCCAGATCTAAAATGCGCCCAATTGTTTCATCGGCAACGTCCGCCAGCGACCCACAACCGCGGAAGTCGATGCGCAAGGAGTAAGCGCCGAGTTCAGCAGCCACTTGATGAGCCAATTTTTTCTGGTAACAATAATCTCTGTGGCCACCCTGACCGTGAAGAATCAATATCATTCGATTGGTCGGTGGCGCATATCCATGGGCTAGAAAGTCAGCGTCGTCTTCTGAATGGGGAACGGCAATAGTGCCCCTAACTCCAAGAGGGGTCTCAATTTCAATTTCTCGAGGCGCTGGCCAGTCTCGGATACCGGAGTATCGTATATCAGTCCAGTCCATTTTGGGCAATAGTGAAATTTATGGATGGGGTCGCGACGTGGGGCAACAAAGTAGTATTTATGTTATCCGTTGTATCGCACGTGAAAGGTGTTGCATGAGAAAAAGTGGGGTTGCATGCAGGGTGCAAATTCTAGTTTAAAGTGATTTGCAAGATTTCGGTTTACTCACTGACTCATATGAATTTTCTTAAATTTGATAGGCTATTGAAGAGAACAAATTGCTTTTGCACGATGATTTTTCCGTGTTTCACATCATGGTCTATTTATTCTTTTCACTGTGACGTTGCCTGAATTCCCAACAATGTCTAATATTATTGTACCTGAAATCTTGTTCCTAATCTAAAACATAATCTTTACCTACAGTCCCATGAAATACAAATGAGACAGATTTGTAGATTAATTTTTTAATGTCATTGAATTGCCAAACATAGAAATTTTCCTGTCTGAGTATTAGGTATATTAGCCCGATTTCCGAACTGATGCTGATAACAATTCTAGATTCCACACTGTCCATATAGGGAACTTATCTCCTTAATTAAGACAATCTGCTCTAATTGTCTTCAAGAGTTTTACCTTTGGTGCAATCGACGGTTTGTTTCGTTCAGTTAACTTCAGGGCCCATGTCTCAGATATACAAAAATTTCTGTAACTTGCACAGATTTATGTGACATACTCAGATTTTGATAGATCAAATACCCATTTTAATATGCTCCAAAACGGGCCAATGAAATTGCTTGAATTGATCATTAGAGGAAATCGAAATTTATTACCCTAAAAGGTGGAAAAAAGTAGAAAAATTAACTACTAAGGCTCAAATCACGACTCTGTGTACAGACCTATCAACAAATTTTCTATGAGGGGATAATTTGTTTTAATTTTGGAAACAAAAATTGGCACATTGGGAATCCTAATTGGGACTCATTCACAGCCGCATTAATTTACGCTGGTATAGAGTCTCTAACAGATACCAGAATACCATTTACCATTGCAAATCACAGATCACAAGTCACAAAACTTTTTGTACTACTTAAGTCCAGTCCAATTTAGTCTATTTCAGCCAGTGCTATTATACAGTACATAAAATATATCCAAGTATAATCTGCTTCAATATAATAAATCCTAAGTCATCATATTGAAGCCAATATAATGTATTTTCTTATGCAAGTCAATTCATCTTAGTTTAATCGACGGAAATTTCCTATTTAACTTTTCTATTAAACTTTTCTATTAAACTTTTCTATTAAACTTTCCTATTAAACTTTCCTATTGAAATTTCCTATTGTAGACATTCATTTTTTGTTGACGTGAGCCAAATATATATCTCAACGTTGCTACAGTTCCAACATTGCACAATTCACTCCAACTGAACGACCAAAAAAAGAAATTCCGCTAGTAATGTTAATCTGTTTCTGTAGAGCCCGCTTGCTCACGAGCCAACTTCCGCTTCTGCTTCTCCAAGTGTCGTGCGTTCACCACAGAAACGCTATCATTAACATCTCTTTTATGCAACGGAATATAATGTTTGTAATTTCTTCCCATGCCGTCACCAATATTCACGGCGCCACCTGTGGCCTGATTTTCGAGGTTTTTGGGAATAAATACGTCTTCCACCATGCGCGCAACCTGGGCCTTGAGCTGGTAATCGGTCAAGTCAGCATTAAAGCGACGATGCTCCTTGGAAATTCGAGGAATCAGACGTTCAATGGTTTCCGTTGTGAGCCATTCCATTTCGGGAAAAACACAGTCGTAGAGTACCAATGGAATGTCGTTGGCCATCTCATATACAGGCTTGCTTGGATATATGTCAATGTTCATCAAATCGTCAACAACAGACGGGTTTTCAAGTTTTTGACCCACGAGAAATAACACTGCAACCATGCACCGTACTTGATGCCACAAGAAAGCAGATCCTTTTAAGTTAAACACGAAGAATTCTTGGTCGTGTGGCTCAATCCGGGCATGATACACTTCTCGCTTATGATTGGTGATTTGCTTAGATCCATCGATTTTGCAAAAATTTCTGAAATCGTGTACACCTTCAAAACGCAGAGCAGCATTCTGCATTAGCTCAAGATCGAGACCTGTACTTTTGAAAAGGTACTTGTAGTGTCTGTAGGAGCAACTGAAGCGAGCATCAAAATTTGCCGGTGGCCGCAAGCACACGGCGGTCATGCGAATATCGGGCGGGAGAAGCGAGTTTAAAATCGTTATGTATTTTGCCTCTTTTGCATCATTCTCCGGATCTTGTTGCTGTTCCTGGCTTAAATTGGACCTGATTTGAAGCGAGATCACCTGATTTAATGCACTGACACCTTTATCTGTTCTTCCACATCGACTAAAAGAACAACAATTTGGATCCGGAGAACTTATAAGTTTTGCCTTGGCCATGGCCTTAAGAATCTCCTCTTCTACCGTTGGAAGAGGCGTTGGCTCAAACTGGTAATTAAGCCCGTTGTAATTCCAACCCATATATGCAAAACGAAGTGCAATGAAGCGAGTATCGAAACGGGAAAAGTCAAATTTGCGTTTTTTGACTTCCTTTCCTTTTTCATTGGAATCATTCTGACCTGAACCAGTCTTTAGACTTTCAGCCAGACTTTCACTTCTCGCAATTTGACTAGAAACCAGCCCAACATCGCCCACACGTCCGCTTTCGAGTTCAATAATACGCTGGATGAGGTTCTTCTTCGACCATTTCTCGTATGACGTAGTGGACATGCTGCGAAGGATTCTCCACATATAGTTCGCTGACATGTGTTAAGCGCTGCATACTCTGCGGTGTACGGGTGTCATCGCAACATAAGTCATCGCGCACAGGCTTTGAAACCGCCATGTCTCTTCTGTGGAAAAACCTCTCCGGCAAAATCCATCCTTGGATCGAGGAAGCCGTGGCCTCGCTCGGGTATTCTTACATGACGCCCGTGCAGGCGGCAACCATTCCCCTTTTCTGTACCAACAAAGATGTGGTGGTGGAGTCTGTTACCGGATCGGGAAAGACAATTTCGTTCGTCATTCCGGTGCTACATCATGTTTCGAACATTCTCCACGGTGATATGGCTGGCAAAAATGGCCCTGAAACTGTCAAAAGAGGTCACATGTTGGCGGTGATTATCACACCTACGCGTGAATTGGCCAACCAGATTCAAAAAGTGTTCGATGACTTCCTCTCATTTTTACCGGAGAATTTGAACAAGATTCAGACCCAGCTCGTGGTGGGATCTATCGGTCTGGTTCGTGAAGACTTGGAGTTTCTTTTGAAACAACGGTCTCATATTATCATAGCCACACCTGGCCGCTTCGCCGACCTTCTCAAATCCAATAAGGTGTACACCAAGTCGGTAGAAATTGCTGTTTTGGATGAGGCTGATAAACTTTTAGATTTATCGTTTGAAATTGAAGTTATTTCAATTTTGAAGCAACTTCCTCAACAGAGACGCACAGGATTATACTCGGCAACGCTTTCAGCAGCAGGTGACCGAGTTTTCCGTACAGGAATGTCCAATCCGGTCCGGATCAATGTTCAAACCAAATCAATCACGGCATCAGCAGTACCGAAATCATTGACCATTCAGTATGCACTCCTCGCTGCAGAACATAAACTCTCTGGGCTTATGGCAATCATTCAGAATTATCGGTTTAAAAAGTGCATAGTATACTTACCCACATGCACTGGAGTTCGGCATTTTTACGAATTTCTCCGAAGTTTGAAACTTCCTCACGTATTCCACACATTGCACGGACAACTTACCACGCCCGTGCGGCTCAAAGCATTGAAAAGGTTCACTGATGCTGATACAGAAAATAAGCATATTCTCTTTACTACCGATGTGGCAGCACGAGGAATTGATATTCCCGATGTGGATTTAGTGGTGCAGATGGATCCACCTTCGGATCCAGATATGTTTTTGCACCGATGTGGCCGAACCGGCCGTGCTAATAAGGTGGGCCGTGCCCTCGTGTTCCTTAACAAAGATTCACCGGAGGAGGGATTTGTTAACTTTATGGATGTCAAAAAAGTGGAAATGGAGGAATTTGAATTACCAGACGTCGCAGACCTGCACCAACATTTGCAGCAACAATTGGAACAATATATGAGAGCAGACCGGGCTCGACACGAACTTGCAGTTAAAGCATATGTCGGATTTGTGCGCCATTATCAGAAACACGTGGCCACTAGTATTTTCCGTTTGCAACTGTTGGATTATTTGGGTACGGCACGTCTTTATGGGTTGCTCAGGTTGCCCAAAATGCCTGAAACTCAGTATATCCCGAAGGATCAAATGCCCGAAAACGGCTGGTTGGTAGAGGCTTTCGATATGGATAAGTATGCATATGCTGATGCCAAGCGGGAAAAGCAGCGTATAAATAATTTGGAGGAGGCTAAAGCTCAGATGATAGCAGACGCCAAAAAGCGCAAGGCTTTGAAAATTAAGAACGAGGCCTGGTCTGATAAAAAACAGACCAAGTTTGACCGTCTTGAGCGACGCGAGAAAAACAAGCGTAAACGGGAGGCCATCGAGAAGAAACTTGCTGAAGAACCTTCTGATTCCGAAGAAGAGCAAGTGGATTGGAAAGATGTCGTGCGCAAAAATAAGAAAGCTCACACGCAGGTGACGGGTTCATTTAAAGGCTTATAGAAGTTCCTTTTTTTTTTATTCTTTTCCCAATGTTGGTTTTCGTTCCTTTGTCTTTTGCACTATTCGAGACTTCATATTTGAATTTAGTTATCCGAAATTTTCCACCGGGCGCTGGAAGACCGGATGCCATCGTATATTAATAAATTGTCAAGAGGAATGTACTGGCACGTGACATGTTTAAGCACTTCTTGCGCTGCAACACCACCAATGAGACTGCATGTATTGTGGTAGGATTCTGTGGCGTGTAGATATAATTCTTGAAGAGTTTTCTGCACCTCTGGGCCGATGGGTTCATTCAGGAAAGAGAAATGTCGAGCGTAATTGGAAAAATCGCCAGTTTTTCCCATATCAATCCACTGATTATATGCCAAAATAGCAAAGTATACCACTAACTCGCTACTATGGTCATTTCGAATATCGGTAGAAAGTTCTTCAACCATTGTGGTGGAGTAATCCTGCATGGAACCACAAGCCACATGCACGACTCCACTATTGCGGCAAAACGCCGTCACCACCGCCGGGCTCGGCTGATTTTGTCCTGCAGCATGACACGTCTGCTCTAGAAGGTCTGTGAATCGCTGTTGGTCTTGTAATGCTTTTTCCCGGTAGATTTCCTGCATCCGCACGTAATCTGCAGTAGTCGCCGTCATATCTGGAAGTGTTCCCGAAAGCGGAAGAGCACCATAAATTTTTGTGAAATTGTGGAGCGTGTGTATAAGAAGCCAAAATACTGGAGTTTCAGCGGTAGGTTTACTGGCCTCAGGCTTCAAAAATAGCTTCTGGATTGAGCTGGGCACGTGCGTTTTCTGATACGCTCGATGAACGTTCAGAGCTGCCTCTAAAAAATTGGTTTCATTCCCGGGATCACGTGACATTGCTTGAATATAGTCATTTTTAAAACTCCGTTTCTGCAGATACTCCAGCGGCAAATCTGGGTGGCTCTCGAACCATCGGTCTAATGCCTTTAAAAAGATCACAAGGTATGGCACATGTGCATGATCTGTAGCATCCATTGCATCCATATCAAACTGGTTTGCATACAGACGAAGTTCTGCCCATGGTTTATCCAAGCGAAGATCATATGTTTTGGATGGGTCATGGGTTTCGATGATGGTAGTTTCACTTATATGCACTCTCACCATACCGTAGAATCCGACAGTATTGACCACAACCAATGGCGTGCCTTGATTCCAAAGCACTTGTTTGAGGCTTTTTAAGACAGGTGCTGCCACGTGACCACTTAGAATCACTGCTGAAAATGGCTCACAGAAACTGCTAAAATTGGTTGCCAAATTTTCCACCGCTTCGCCGATAAAATGGCCCTGTACATCGGGATTGAGATCTTGAAGTGCTGCACACATGACATCGGCCTTATTCTGCCCGATTGAGCTTTTGTTGTAAAAGAAATTGCCGTCTAAATCGGCATACTGCACATAACCGCCGTCCACCACGGTGTATTCTCCAATTCCGGGCAAAACTAGGTTTTTGAGTATTTCGCCACCGACACTGGTACAATTGAGGAGACAGACATGGGCGTCTCGGAGCCGTTCTTGGCCGTTTGATGCCCAGAGACGAATTTGCCGATCGTATTTTTCGGACATCTTATCCTAATTGGGAAGTTTGGTTATATGCAGTGAAGTATCAGACGAATTTGGTTTTAGTTATTTGTCTAGAGACGTTAAGATGGTTAATGTAATCTTATGATTGTGGAAGTAATGCAATATCTACCGCGTGGGATGTGGTGATCTGGGGTAGCTTGCCGCAGACCCGTACACCACAGGAATGATAGCATTTAAAAAATTTTTGGAGCAGGAAATCTAGAATTAATACTAGGGCTAAATGGTAGATTGTGGCATAAGTACAAGATGTCGCAAATTAGTAATGAAGTTAAATTTGAAGAAGAATTGAAAACATGAGATTCAGCACTTTAGCGGGGACAGGAGCTTTATGTTAACAGAGAACGACATTTGGAACGACATTTGCAATTGACACATTTGCAATTGACTATAGCCACAAGAAAGACTGGTCACATGATGCAACAACCCTTTTTGCTTCCCATAAGTTCCTCGTACCGCTCCTTGTCTATATCCTTCAATTTTTCCTTGACTTCATCTGGGAAGTACTTTTTTATAAGAATCATAGCATCAAAATCAAGATTGCGAGAGTCTGCCATGGTTATAGCACCCTCATACCTGCAGAATGGACAGTCGTTTTTCCCTCGCTGCTTAAGCTTCACAAGGCATCTCACGCAAAAGATGTGCCCACAGCTTAAACGAATCGGCTTGAATGCTATGCACATACAAATCGGGCACGTGTAGTCTTCAAGCTGAGGAATTAGTGTTAGCAATTTGTTCTGCATCACAAAACAAATCGACTGCGCCACAGATTTGCCATGCATGGAGATGTGATCTTCAGACATCAACTTTGGGAATTTGGATGAAATATTAAGACATGTTTGCTTGTCGAATTTTTTCAAAATCTTGCGTAGCGCCTCTGTATTGATTGACTGGTATTGGATGATTTTCAAAAGCCTTTGGTTAAGTGTGATAAAGTTCTCGTAAGCCAAAGACGTAGCCTTATTTTTGTAAGGAATGATGTGAGATTTCTCCACTCTGCTTTGGTATTCACCTAGACTTTGCTTTATCTGGTCCGAATTCTTCTCCAAAACCTTGGACTTGACTTCATTGTACCGGAAATACACCTCTGAGTCGAGGTACATCCGAAAGAGCTCTCGCCACTTGTAGAGATCACTCTTTTTAGATGAAAATTTGATAATTTGTTCACTTAGAACATCGATGTCTGCCACTAACTTCTGTTCCTCCGTGTTGCGGATGCGGTCGAGATTTTTGAGCTCGCTGTTCAACAACTTGAAAAAGGTCATATCTGAGTTTAGCTTGATAATAATTTCCTTATTCTCCACCTCCACAATTTCATCCAGCCCAAACTCTTCTGCATTCGAATTGGTGGGCGAAAGAATGTAATTATCGCTGGAATCCTTCTTAAGCTCCACTACCTGAGGTTCCTGTTTCGTAGGCTCATCATCATCAGTCCCTCCTCCGGAATCAACCATTTCTCGAATTTTCTCTGCAAGACGTGCAACATCTTCGTTGGTAAATTGCGTGCTCTCTGTTTCATTTAGAACAATTTTGAGGTAAGGTATCACCTGATTCTTTCGTTTGCGGAGAACATAGTGTGCAACAACGGGGTTAGATGCCACGGTATCTTCCGGTTGAAGCTCCACAGTGTTGTTGTGGTCTTGTAGAAGAAGTTTTAGATTGGACTTCGAGAGCCCTAGGAATTCGAGTTCATTCACGATTCGACCGATACACTTTTTCAACACTTTGTATTGAATGGCAGCCTCTATCCAATCTTGAGGAATATCCTCTTCAACGAGTGTTTGTTGTAAAACCTTGGCAAACTTCATGCGGGGCTATGTCATAAATGAGGCGGCGGCGATGAGAAGGTTGAGGTGGGGTTTTGGTAAGTTTCAGGGTTGAATAGACACTTTTCGGGCTTTAAAAAAGATTGCCGAATATGAAAGAGAGTTAAGAGTCTAGAGCTGTCAGTTTCCCAGCTTTATCTCTGCAATCAACTGTTGTCTCATGGACAGGAGATGGGCAAGAAACGTGGTGCAATATTTTATTGGGGCGTCGCGCGTGCAGGCGAGCGCGGCTGACTTGTGTGCCCAAGTGGGGGAATTGTGCGGGAATAGACCCCGCCTTTGCAGCCAGCTATGGAATTTCAAATCGTGAATGCATGCAAAATCCCACATTTGGAAAAACTGCACCTTCTTATCCTGGTCGATTCAATTTGAAGATTCGAAAAATTCAAAAAATGTTATGCCTCATATTTTTTTTTTTGGTATGCCAGCATGACAGGTTGCGCTTAATAACGCGGCCTCAAACCTCGACTCTCTAAACAAAATAAAATGAAACTTATTATACTTTTGATGCTTTTTTTGGGTCTTGAAGCATCTCCTTTTTTGCTCATGGATGCGACGGATTCATCTGTTTCGGGGATGGAAATCTTGGGAAACCCAAATATTGAACCGGATGTTTTTAGGGCATTTGGACAAGATTGGGCACAGCTAGCAGAGCCGCCATTAACTATTCTTAAGGAGAAAAGCTGCATCGAAATGAATCAAACATCTTTTGAAGCTGTGGCCAAAATGTACCCGAGTGTCATGATAAGCTGTGAGGCAGAGAAAAGCACCCTTCTTCCCAAAGAAATATTTAGCCCACTTGATGGACAAGAAGAAGCCGAATTACCAAAAAAGGAGTCCCATTTTTTCAATTTCATGACAAAAAATAAGAAGATGGAATTTTTCGAGATTGCACAAATATCAGAGACAAATTCGTCGATAATCAAACTTCCTATTTTGCCCTGCGTGAGACCGAGAACCACTGGCCAGGGTCTGGTTGAAACACTGATAACCTTAACACTGATTATAAAAATGACAGCAGCATTTTCATTACCTATTCCATTTTATATCAATTCGATTCTGGGCGGCGGAGCCTTTTCTCTTCTGGGGGAAATGGTATACTCAGTCAACTGCAATTATAAAGATACAGCAGTCCGGCCCGTGGCGGAAGTTTCCACAATTTTTCTTAAGTTGCAATATCGTGAATGGAATCTTGATTTGAACACAGAAGACTTTTTGCAGAAGGGTGAGTGGAAGGATCTGGAACTGGTGAAAATGAGTCCAAATGCTATTATGCTTTCATGTGTCAGCGAGGCAAAAGTGCCGAATTTATGTGAATGGTCCGAAGAAAAAAAAGAGGGAGAATATGAAAGGAATTTTCTAGTAGCCGATTTCTAAGGGTGGAAAGACGGCGCTTTATAGTCGAGCGGAGCTTTTTGCAACCCCACATTGTGCAGGTCATACATGTCATATGAAACGTGGCAAATATTTCTCGAATATAAAAGGAACTGATTCGCCTGTTCATCTCAGTATTTTATTGAACGTCAATCTCAACATAGAAAAGTTGTCAAGGGTGAAGTTGCTTTTGTCTGTCAGAATTCGGGATATAATTCAGCACGATCCAGAAACAAATATTGAATTATAACGAGTGGAGCCATAAAGAGTTTCATAAGTGATATCTCTCAATAAAGCATCATTTACCACATCCTGGTCTTTGTGTCGGGTCGTTTGCTGTCATTAAGAAGGCGATAGAAGGTCTGCGAATACTGCACACCTAAAATCACAATCGCGACAAGCAGTTTCATTTCACAAGCTAGATACTACAAAGACTACGCAATCATGGACCTTGAACTAGAACCATCTTTGACCTCGATCATTGAGCAAGATACCTTGAAGTGGATTTTTGTTGGAGGAAAAGGAGGAGTGGGAAAAACTACTACGTCGTCGTCGATTGCCGTCCAGTTGGCGTTGGCTTACCCCAAGGAAGAGTTTTTATTAATTTCCACCGACCCGGCCCACAACTTATCGGATGCTTTTTGCCAAAATTTTGGCAAGGATGCCCGTAAAGTAGATGGCTTGTCCAATCTTTCGTGTATGGAAATTGACCCCAGTGCTGCCATGACCGATTTGCAGAACCAGGCTCTGCAGTATAACAATGACCCCAACGATCCATTGAAAAGCATGATGAGCGATATGACGGGCTCAATCCCCGGTATTGATGAGGCCTTGTCTTTTATGGAGGTATTGAAGCACATCAAGTCCCAGAAGAAGAGCGCTGATGACAAGGATTCGTCTATCGCATATAAGACAATTATCTTTGATACTGCCCCAACGGGACACACGCTCAGATTCTTGCAATTACCGCTGACATTGGAAAAATTGTTGACCAAGTTTCAAGCATTATCTGGAAAGTTGGGACCAATGATGAGCATGCTTGGTGGTGGCGGAGGTGGCCCCAACCAGCAAGATATCTTTGCCAAGTTGAGCGAGATTCAAGAAAATGTGACCGAAGTCAACGAGCAGTTCACTAACCCCGACTTGACGACTTTCGTATGCGTTTGTATTTCGGAATTTTTGTCATTATACGAAACCGAGAGAATGATTCAGGAGTTGATGAGCTACAATATGGACGTGAACTCGATTGTGGTTAATCAGTTATTGTTTAGTGATGACGATGACTGTAAGAGATGTCAGGCTAGATGGAAGATGCAGAAAAAGTACTTGAGTCAAATGAACGAGTTGTATGAGGACTACCACTTGGTTAAGATGCCATTATTGGGATCTGAGATCCGTGGAATCAACAACTTAAAGAAATTCTCCAAATTTTTGTTGAAGCCTTACGATCCTAAGAGCGACGGTGATTTGGTGTTTGAATTAGAGGATGCCAAGTGAGTCACGTGACCCGACCAGCCAAAAACCTAAAGTCGCTCGCGAAATCTCATCAACACCACACCATGACCAGGGGCAACCAGAGAGATTTGGCGAGAGCCAAAAACTTGAAGAAGCAACAAGAAGCACAGAAGCTGAAGAAGGAAGGTGATCCTAAAAAAAGAATGGAAAATGATGCTGAGAAAATGAGACAGAAGCAGGCACTAGGTATGTGAGACCCACGACCCAAGACCCACGTGAAACCCACGTGAAACCCACGGGAAATCCACTCCAAACTAAATTGATACTAACCGAAAGCGGATGCTAAAAAGGCGGCGGCCCAAAAGTAGATCGTTCCGTAAGATCTGCGTTATTAAGTTAGTTTCAGCTCACGATGTTATTGTCAAATACATATCTTGTGACCCCACACTAAACGCTAGTAGAATTAGTCGAAATCGAACACCAAAATCGGCTAGATGGCAATTTATTTTACCTTAACTTCTAATATACTGTAATTGGGATATTTATATATCTGCAATCTTCTTCTTTTTGTTTATTATTTGGTGTCCTTAACTATTGGTGTACGGGTTTTTGTGTCCTTACTTTTGGTGTACGGGTCTGCTTATGATCCTGTGTACAGCTCATATTAACAAGTCCATGGAGACTCCTCAACAATTCTTACAACATGTTAATCCACGAATCCTACCACGATGTTAAGACATCATACAACACGACCATGCGCCTTTTCACATTTCATCCCCAAATCCCAAACTACCCCAACGCCAAATTCCCCGGCGTAATTGTCTACTCAGAAATCTACCAAGTCACTGGCCCAGTTTCCCGCTTCGCCAAAGACATTGCCGCCCAAGGGTACATTGTGGTAGCACCATCAATTTATCACAATTTCGAACCTTTCGATGCTTTACCTTATGATGCAGAAGGTACTGATAAAGGTAATCGGTACAAGGTGGAAAAAGAATTGCGTTCCTATGACGAGGACAATGATTTGGCGGTAGCATACCTCCAACAGTTACGTACATGCACGGGCAAAATTGGTGCTACAGGTATGTGTCTTGGTGGACACCTTGCCTTTAGAGCAGCACTTAATCCAGCGGTATCAGCGGCATTTTGCTTTTTCGCAACCGATATCCATAATCATGCTTTGGGTAAGGGCCAAAATGACGATTCCTTGGCGCGTAGTAGTGAAATCAAGGGTGAAATTATTATGGTTTTTGGAGACAAAGACCCTCACGTGCCTTTGGCAGGACGAGACTTGATT
The DNA here is from genome assembly GCA_002374725.1 of Metschnikowia hibisci. Taxonomy (NCBI): domain Eukaryota; kingdom Fungi; phylum Ascomycota; class Pichiomycetes; order Serinales; family Metschnikowiaceae; genus Metschnikowia; species Metschnikowia hibisci. Next base: position 418,201 of record NLAP01000006.1, on the reverse strand, counting down.
CGGACCACATTGCGTGAGAATAAGGTACAGCTTACATTCATGGAAGTCAACGGTGCACAACATGCATTTATCCGAGATGAGAACCTGAAGGGACGTTACGATGCTGCGGTGACTAAATTATGTTTTGATTGGTTGGTTGATTTGTTTCACCGGCAGTTGACGTTGGATTTGGGCGATAAGGAGGGCGAAGAGACGGCACCAGACGACGTGTGTTGATTTTGGGATCTTTAAAGGAAAAAAGATGAAAAGGGGTGAGTGATGGAATTGACTTGAATGAAATACTCTGGAGTATTTGAAGGAAGGTGGAAATGAAACCGAGTTGGATGGAATATTGGTTATGGTCAAGATGCTACTGAGAAAAGATCTGATGCTACTGAGAAAAGATCTGATGCTATTAGAGGAAGATCTGTAACCAATTGAAACAATTGCGGGCGAATTCTTTTTCTTGAAAAAAAAAAAATTGGTGGATCGGTGAAAAGTGTTGTGTGGCCCTTGAAAACTCACTGATTATTAATGGTGCCTGCATATAACGCCGCCAGTGATTGTGCTCTTTACGGCGAAAAACATTTTCAGCTAAAACCTCACAACTATTAATTCACTACATCAGCACCATATCTATTTCAATAGGTTGTCTACAACCTTATATCCCAATGTTGTAGTGTCCTGGTGCGCGCACGACGGAAAATTTCTCAAAATCTCACTACGCACACATCTCCACTAATTACTACACCAGCATGAGACCAATCAAATTGATGGGACACGAGCGTTCGTTAACGCAAGTCAAGTTTAACCGTGAAGGTGATATCTTGTTCTCCGTGGCCAAAGATGCTTCTGCATCCATCTGGTACTCGTCGAACGGCGAACGTCTTGGAACTTTAGAAGGCCACAAAGGTACAATCTGGTCTATAGACGTTGATAGCAAAACGGAACTTTGTGCCACGGGAAGTGCAGACACCTCCATTCGTTTATGGAAGGTTCAGACCGGAGAGTGTGTGTTTAAGTGGGACGCCGAATCGCCCGTGAAACGCGTGGCCTTCTCTCCTGACAACACTAAGTTATTGGCCGTCAACGATAACGTTATGGGTTCCACTGGTGCTGTATCCTTATACGATATCAATTATGACAATGTACATGACCAGAAAGTGGAGCCTAGTCTTGTGATTAAAACCCGAGCCGGCGCCTCGCACGTGACCGTGGCTGGATGGTCAGCCGGTGGCGACTTGATCATCACAGGTCACAAAGATGGGCTGGTTTCGAAATATGATGCTAAAACTGGGGAATTTATGGCTTCTGTTCAAGTGCATGGAATACACAATGAAGAGGAGAATGTACAAATCACAGACATTCAGTTTGCCCAAGAAGACAGACTGTATTTTATCACGGCTTCCAAGGATAAAAATGCTGCATTGGTTGATGTCAAGACGCTTGAAATTTTGAAGGTGTACAAGGCTGATGCGCCAATGAACACTGCTGCCATTACGCCAAAGAAAAACTTTGTTATTTTGGGTGGAGGTCAAGAAGCTAGAAACGTCACTACTACATCTGAAGCTCAAGGAAAATTTGAGGCTCGTTTCTATCATAAGATTTTCATGGATGAAATCGGTCGTGTTAAGGGACATTTTGGTCCGTTGAACACTGTTGCCGTACATCCCGACGATACGGGGTACGTTTCTGGGGGAGAAGATGGATTTATCCGTGTGCACTACTATGACAGCTCATACTATGAATTTGAGTTTGATGCCGAAAGAACTGACCGTGTGATGTCCCAATCGCAGCAGGCGGTCTGAAATGGGGGATATAAATAGAATGTCAAGATGAAAGAGAAAGAGTAGTGTCAAGAAGATATTTTGAAATTAGTGATAAGTTTCTAATTGTGTGCAGTACAACAATATCACTTCAACAAAATTCAATTTAGTATTTCATAAATTTAGGTAAATATTCTTATGGTATTATATACTCCATCGATCCTGTATATTATCCTTCACAACTCTTCGCCGTACTGCATAAAACATTCATATCAACATATCTATAATAAAGTTATCCTAAATTCAACACCATAATTTCAAAGAAGATTAATAATATTTAAATTTGGTTCATTCATGTGGTTGTTCAAATTTTAATTTTAGTCATTTCAAGAAATACAAAAAAACTCCAAAATGATCAATTTGATACATAAATAAATATCTTTTTACACGTAAATTCAATAGAATCGAAATTCCGGAGAAGATTTGAAATTCCATTGAAATAAAAAGTTTTTTTATGAAAAAAAAAAAAATATTTCTAAATACTTAGTAAATCATGAATTTGTGCAACACACTATGAATTAATATACCCTTAAAATTCGCCTTAAAAAGAACTTGAATCCTGTTGAAAAAACCTTGAAATCATTTCATTCTTTAAAATATACTTCTATTTTTGCTTCATGAATTGTTATGCCATTACTGCTAAAGATCCTCGGCCATGTTTACACCCGTACCTCCGATCATAACCCCTTTCGTTTTCCTTCAATTTAACCACAAATTGACGGTTAAAAAAAAAAAAAAGCTGCATATTGAAAGAAATTCTATTTTTAGTATAACCTCTTCGTTTAGTAAATCGTTTAATATAAATGTATTTTATAGACGTCGTTTAGTTTTGTTCGTATATTCATTAATCGTAACTCGATCTACCAGTACAGAATAATCAGTGATTGGCAGCACGTAACGAGAGCAAGCCCTGAATGCATTGATTATCTTTTGTTTTCTGTCTGTTCATCAGATTGATATCAAGCGCCGCCAAAGGCTTGCGGTCTTTTGGCGTGAGCTTAAACGTCATCAACTGCGTGGATGCAGCCTCAGATTGTCTGGCAAATTCCGGTTGTTTTTTATTGGTAAGATTCATCACAAGCTCAGGATTATCCTTTTTCTCGTTTGAACTGGCAAGGATCCGAGATAACAACGTGGCCTTGTTGGCATCTTTAATGATGGGCTGTAAATTGGACGTAGAATATGACCGAATTGGCGACAGTTGAGCCATGGCAGGACTTTCGGCAAAATGCTGGGAGTGAGACTTGATGATGGAGGGTCTGATGGGAGTAGATTCGTAAAGCGGAGTTGGTGCAGCATCCGTGTGAGTAGCGGAAGCTACTGCCGAAGAATCTGGTGTAGGAGGCAACAAAGTAATTTCCTTTTCTGCAGACTTGAGTCTTCGAAGTGACTGTCTTTTATTCTGAAACCAAATCTGAATGGCCTTCTCGCTCATATTAACCTTACGAGCAATTTCCAAACGACGAGCCTTTTCGGGAGTGGAACCAGCCAAGAACTCCAGGTTTAAAATGGCGAGCTCATTAGGTGATGTCCTTCTGCGCTTACGCCGTGCCAAAGACGCATTATCTATAGATGGTTCCTGCGAAGGGTAAGTGGCGGGCGAGTGACTAATAAAGGCAAAATCTCTAGAAGGAGACGTGACTTTTCTTTTGGATGCAGGGCGGATCATTGAGTCATTGACCATAGACAGGTCTGCATCCAGATCCATTGAATTGTTCAGCGCGTTGGAAGTCATGCTTGGCTTTGTTCTTTTTGGGCTCTTTTCGAGAGAAGCATCCACGGCAAGCGCTGGGGTATTTTGATAAATAGGAGGAATTGTATAACGAGGAGTTTCTAGCGGCGTTAAATTTATTGGCATATGTTGCTTAAAAGGAGTCTGCTCCACAGAATTGAGAAGCGTAGATAAAGGCGGAAGTTGCAAGTTTGACTTAGACAACGAGTGCCCAAGTAAAGGGGGCAAAGGTTTTTCAGGCGTAGAAGCAAATGTGTTCATGATGTGGATGCTGTGAAGACTTTATTGTCAATGCTAATAAGTGGTGTTGACGAATGCAAAAATTGCTGTGAACAAAAAGGATGCTGGAAAATAAAGGGTCTAATTTGCGAAGGGGATGGGTGCTTATATATGTTGTGAGCGGGTAAACACGTAAGTGCAAGGGTGTGTATAAACAAACCTGACGCACAGCTTGCATACGTTTCCCGATTCTCTCTTAATGACAGACACCATGCAAGTAATATGAGAAAAACAAAAGCTCCTATGCACGCTGTGTTTATGTTTACATTTCGCGCTAGATTACGTGCATTACGTGATTATTTGCCACGCGACTGAGCATGTGCGAGTGGACACTTTTTAGGCGAAAAAAAAGAAGATTCACTAACTTGAGGTTTGGCTTTCGGCTTAATTATGACAACCCTTCGTCCTGCAGATTGAGCCTCCAATTTAAATGGCTCGTATAACCTCTCCAAATTACTTGCATTGCTTCTACTCATTGTTTAGCGCAAAGTTTAATGGTGTTTCAGAAACGCGAAGTGTGATGTTTCGGGTAATTACGTTCCTGGGTTTGGCAAATTATTCTCGCTGGTGCATAAGCACGCCGCGCACGCATCCCCTGAAGGCACGCGAAATTTCCATCTTTAGTAACTAATGATTTTTTGCCACTCCTAAAGCCAATTCCTTTTTTATTTTTTCGTTCATGAAACTAATTTAAGCTTCAGATTGTTTCATTATTTAACATCACGTGACTATAAATTTAAGGTCACGTGATATTGATCACGTCCATTTTATCACGTGACACAATTTAGATCACGTGGTGCACCAACCACGTGCTACATCCGCACCCAACCAGCATTCACCACCACATGTTCCGGAAGCTTCTAGCGCTCACACTCCTTGTGGTGGGCCTCGAGCTCCTTATCAAGCAAAAGTCGCCGGTGTTGCTCCTCGAAACCGGTGAAATTCCGGAAGAAAGTGCCCTCCTGAATCTTGGGTTGGCCCCCAAAAAACCCGTCTCATTTCACAACCCCCTCACAGGCACAAAGAAAACAATTCACGGGCGATTTCTTCATATAACAGACCTCCATCCAGATGAGCATTATAAAGCCGGCTCGGACATTGACAGTATGTGCCATAATGGCAAAGGTGAGGCCGGCAAATATGGAGACGCCATTCTTGGCTGCGACCTGCCCCTTATTTTGGTGGAGCAAACGCTCGATTGGATCGAGGCTAATTTCAAAGATAAAATCGACTTCATTGTGTGGACCGGCGACAATATGCGCCATGATAACGATCGGTCTAGGCCCAGAACCGAGGCTAAAATCTTGGAGATGAATGATAGAATCAGTCGCATGATGCAGGAACGATTCGACGACTTACCTATTCCGTCAATTGGAAACAACGATGTGTACCCACACAATTTGTTTGCAACTGGACCCACTCTTCAAACCAGGGAATTTTACAAAGTGTGGCGCAGCTTTATTCCTCAACATCAAATGCACACGTTCAGCCGTGGCGTGTACTTTTTCCAAGAGGTTCTTCCCAATCGGTTGGCGATTCTTTCAATCAATACGCTTTATTTATTCCAACTGAACCCATTGGTGGATTCTTGTGATGACAAAAAGGACCCGGGCTACAAACTCTTCTTGTGGTTGGGGTACGTATTAAAGGAGATGCGGCTGAGGGGGATGAAGGTTTGGTTGACGGGTCACGTGCCGCCCAATGCAAAGAATTATGATGTGCTGTGTCTTCGGAAATACGTGGCTTGGTCGCACGAGTACCGAGATGTGATTATTGGGGGACTTTATGGACATATGAATATGGATCACTTTCTTCCATTGGACTCTGTGCAGGCTTACGATTCCATAGCGACATTCTTTGAAGAGGAAGCAAGTTTCGAAAAGACACACGCTTCAGAATTGGTAAAGGCATTAGGCTCAGAAAGAAAAGAGACTAAGGAGTCGGAATCCGAGATTTCAGAGTCGGACTCAGATTCTGAAGAGTCTCTTGAAGAACTCTACATTCGGCAAGGTGTCAAAAGTCCTGGCTTTTCTGCCCAGGGCGGCGTGCCTAATAATAAGGTCAGTTATATGGAGATGCTTCGCGAGACTGTTTATGGTGCCATTAAGGGCCGGAAGAAGGCAGGCCTGCATGGAGAGCGATACCTGGTGGTACATGTGAACCCTAGTATTGTTCCTACGTTTAATCCGGGGTTCCGAGTCTGGGAGTACAACATTACTGACCTTTACGAGGAGGAATCTGTGTATATGCAGTCCTGGGATTCGTTTCTTCGAAACCTTGACTACATTTTGGAGAATGATGTAGATGTGTCAAGTGCCAAGCGAGACAAGTCGTTTCCACCCAAAATGCCATCAAAAGTGCCTCTTGGTCCTGCCTACATCCCACAGCTTTTCACACCCGAGCGTTATGTGCAGTACTTCCTTGATTTGAAGCAGGTCAATGCCGGCAAAAAAAGCTTCGGCTACGAGATCCAATACGCCACCGATGACAAGCACTACGGTATGAAGGATCTCACTGTAACGCTGTGGTTGGACTTGGGCCGCAAACTCGGCCGAAAAGGGAAGAAATCCCGCAAGTTATGGGCTAAATTTCTTCACAATGTTTTCGCAGCTTCAGACTACGAAAACCTTGGCTACGGGTAAACATGGAAACATAAAATCTTTGAAATTTCCCATGGTGGGCAGCCAATGGTGGGCAGCCAATGGTAGATGGTGAGTGTGTGTTCCTGTATATAAATATGGTTCACAGGACTGTTTTTTCCACGTGACTAGGGCTTGCGCGAACCCCCCCTCCTCCGCGCCAGACATTAAAAATTTTCACCGCACTTTACTTCTCATCTTTATTGAGTGCCATTAAATACTCCTAACGAAGAATAAATCGAAATGGGTGGAACTCGTGAAAAGAAAGTTCAATACTTCGCTAAGTTGAAGGAGTTGTTGACCGAATACAAGTCTATTCTTGTGGTTGGTGTTGACAATGTCTCTTCTCAGCAAATGCACGAGGTCAGAAAGGCCTTGAGAGGTGACGCTCACGTCCTTATGGGTAAGAACACCATGGTGAGAAGAGCTCTTAGAACCTTCTTGGCTGACTTGCCAGAGTTCGAGAAGTTGTTGCCATTCATTAAGGGTAACGTTGGTTTCATCTTCACCAACTCTGACTTGAAGTCCGTTAGAGAGACTGTTGTGTCTAACGTCGTTGCTGCCCCAGCTAGAGCTGGTGCCGTTGCTCCAGCTGACGTTTACGTTCCAGCTGGTAACACCGGTATGGAGCCAGGTAAGACTTCTTTCTTCCAGGCTTTGGGTGTCCCAACCAAGATTGCCAGAGGTTTTATTGAGATTGTCTCTGACGTCAAGGTTGTTGAGGCCGGTAGCAAGGTTGGTCCTTCCGAGGCTGCTTTGCTTAACTTGTTGAACATCTCTCCATTTACTTATGGTTTGACTGTTGAGCAGGTTTATGACCAAGGTCAAGTCTTCCCAGCTGAGATCTTGGATATCACCGACGAGGAGTTGATTTCTCACTTCGTCTCTGCTATCAACACCATTGCTTCTATCTCTTTGGCTGTTGGTTACCCAACTTTGCCTTCTGTCGGCCACTCCGTCATCAACCACTACAAGAACGTTTTGGCTTTGTCGATTGCCACTGACTACACCTTCGAGGGTTCTGAGGCTATCAAGGACAGATTGGCCAACCCAGAGGCTTACGCTGCTGCTGCTCCTGCTGCTGGTGCTGCTTCTTCTGAGGATGCTGCTCCTGCTGCCGCTGAGGAGGAGGCTGAGGAGTCTGAGGATGACGACATGGGTTTCGGTTTGTTCGATTAAACGTGTTAACAATATCATCTAGTCACCAATTGAATGTAGTGTCATCTGAAACTGTTGACTTTGTAGACATTTTACTGAGTAGTTGAAATTGCGGGTAATATATTAGTGGATAATTTATCTGATTTTGACGTTGATGCAGAAACAAAAGGCAAATTTTCGGCTGTCTTTTATATACAATCATAATGAATGATGCAAGGTCTTATTGTGATGTTGCAGCGGCCAAAGTGGTTGGAATTTAAGTTAAGTGAATTAAACAAATGTGAAACAAATGTGAAACAAATGTGAAACAAATGTGAAACAAATGTGAAACAAATGTGAAATAACCTGAAACATCATGAATCAACATGAATCAACATGAAGCAACACGAAAACAGGATAAAACATCAAATAACTTGTCTCAAAGCAGATTTCAAATGCACTAGTTCATCTCAGACGTAAAGACATGCTTAAGTGCACGTGACACTTGTATACAGGATCCAGCTTTATTTGCACCCATTGTCGCGACCATAATACAATACAATATAACCATGGATTTCTTAAAGGAATTAGATGCTCTATTTGAAGAAAGGCCCGAGAATTTCTTTATGCCGGCAGATTTTGACAGTTTGGCCAGAAACGTCTTTCCTTCAGCAGATTCGGAAGATGAGTTCAAGAAGGAAAGAAGTCCAGAGGCGAAAAGCAGATTCAATAGTCCTCAAGTCAACTTCAATCACAGATCAAATTCAGATCCAAATTACGAAATATTCAACGAAGCAGAACCCCCAACCGAAGATTTTGAAGAATTCCAAAGCCAAACAGGCGAGCCCGATCGCCAAAATCAGCTTACTCTTGGACTCGCCATGATCACCAATTTGTGTATGGAAAGTTTTGACCGTCTAGAAAAAGCCCCTCTGATTTTGATCAAGTTAAGAAATGTTTTAATGGAAACAGTTTATTACTGCATAGAGGTCAATCGCCAGGTTTATGAAGACTTTGTCTATTCGATCCAACAAAAGAGCAAATTATACATGAAGAAATTGATACAAAAGGCTTTAAAGATGTGTCGAAACAATCCCCGTTCTACAACCTGCTACCACGTGATCAAATGTGCCCACGATATTACCTTATTAACCTTCACATTTACCAATCCCTACAAATTCTTACATCTTTTAGATCATAATCCTGAAACAAAGATGGAAACATTTCTGGAAACAGAAGATTGGAGTGAACAATCATGGCAAGAACCAAAAACAGATGTTAATCTGGATTATTACAGTATGATGCAACTACTTGATACTAATCGAACGCTCATCAACTGTATGGTCAAAATAAAGCAGAGTTTCAGTGATCCCAAGAACAATGAGCCAATGAATGATACTCCTCGAGATCTTTTTCGATTTGAACTTAAGGAAATTCTTGGACTCCTTGAACGTATTAACCTGATCCTTTTGAACAACTGTGTTCCTGATGAAAGCATCTTTTCCTATTATGTGGAGCTTATAAAAGGGCAGAATTATGTGCTACATGATCTAGATTCGCTTGAAGAGTATTTATGCCACTTTTCTCGAATCCAAGCTTTAGTTAAGCATACTAAAATTTCAGCGGCTCCATTCTTTCCGCCAACTGTCCCTTCAATCGACAAAAAACAACCAGAATTCAATGAAGAGGACTATAGGCGTTTAAGAGTGGAGAAAATGCTTTGGGGGCCAAAAAAGGAAGAATTAATTCATGAAACTGATGAATCCCGCTTCTATTTATACCAAAAATTGCGTCGGAAAGAAATAGAAATTCACCCAAAAGGAACTCACAACATCAATGTCACTACGGAGTTTTTGCGCAGAGCAGACGAGAAAAAGAATAGAGTTTTTTATGACATGGCAAAGAAAGAATACAAAACAAATCGGCAGGTTTCAGGTCACAAACTGGATGAGTTAAAATATGCCGAAAAAAAATTACAATTCATTCTGCACCAGAAGAAGCTCATGCAAAATCCATTTCGAGAACTTATCTGCAACTTTCCAAATTTGAAGTGGTGCACTCCATTACAATCCATTAATTACCTTCAAATCTTTGTGGATTTATACAACGAGATTTACCAGGAAGAGTTGATTATTGAACAAAAGTATGATGCTTCTGGAGACAAGGAAGAAACGGTGATTAGAAGAATGGATGATGTTTTTCATGTGAATAGAGGCCATTACAATTATCGGGATCATACATTAAGAGAGGTCAAGATCCCCGATTTTGTTAATTTTTTTAAGGATGAAAGTGAAGAGTCTTTTGATGCCTTGGAACCAAATCAAGAGATATCCCCAGCGGCAGGACCAGAAGAAGAAAAAGAAGAAGAAGAAAAAGAAGAAAAAGAAAAAGAAAAAGAAGAAAAAGAAGAAAAAGAAAAAGAAAAAGAAAAAGAAGAAGAAAAAGAAAAAGAAAAAGAAAAAGAAGAAGAAAAAGAAGAAGAAAAAGAAGAAAAACTCAAAGCTGTTACAGAACCAGAACCAAAAGGAAGCGAAAACAGAGTGACAACTTCACAAATTGCATACCAGAAAAATTTATTAAAACAAGAGGAAGCATCGCTTAGGTTCAAAATATCCCAGCGCAACTACGAAAGCAGATACAACGAGGCTTACGAAATGCTCTGTGATAGCGAACACATTAATCAAACAGAAAAATGGCGAGCTTACTTTTCCAATTTGAAACTGGCTTTAGATTCTGATAGCATGTACATCACCAAGTGCAAAATTGATGAGGCAATTGAAAGCGATCAAAAGTCTGCAAGAAGCGAAGAAGTTCTCACAGATGAAAAATTAAACAGTGTGATGTTTCCCAGTTTGAGCAATCAAGAATCAAATGAATCTGGAATTCTGGAAATGGAACGAATTCCGCTTTCGTTAAAGGTTTTTCAATTAAATGAAGCTGTGGCTTACGAAGTGAGAAATATTCGTGCAGACTACGAAGATGCTCATGTGATTCGAAAAGTGGAATTTAAGCAGCCAAAGTGTTACAAATGTAAATACTTTCCATGGCATAAGCATGATAAGGTTCTGGAAGATCTGTTTTGAGAATTTGAAATAATGAGTTGGGAAATCGAGAAAATTATGGGTGGTGATAAAGGATTATTATTTATGATAAATCTGCCATGCCACTGAATTGAGAAGAGGTATGATTTATTTTATGCTACATGATGTTAGCTTTATGTTGGCTTTGACATTGCTTCATGGTATTAGTATAGTTGATGGATTAGTACCATTGATGGATTGGTACCATTGATGGATTGGTACCATTGATAAATTAGTACCATTGATAAATTAGTACCATTGATAAATTTATACCATTGATAAATTTATACCATTGATAAATTTATATCATTGATAAATTTATACCATTGATAAATTTATATCATTGATAAATTTATACCATTGATAAATTTATATCATTGATAAATTTATATCATTGATCTCTCATATTCTTTGCATTGACTTTTGATCTCGTGGATATATGGCTATCTATATACATCACCATGCCATTGTATCTCCATCCTAATCTGATACTCTCCTAATCTGATACTCTCCTAATCTGATACTCTCCTAACTAAGTCTCTGTAAAATTCATCTCCAAACTTAGTCTCTTAAATTCTGGTTCAATCTCTGGACCGATATAAAACTTGCTTTTCTTGCATCACAAGCTTATGTTCCTCAACTAAAGGTCTCTCGACAATCTGTGACAACTTGTCTTCCTTTGGCCAAGATTGAGGTAATAAACCTGCTCTTTTAAAAAGAAAAGCCATCCGGTCCGAAATACCTGCTCCCACACCTAACCAATATTTTGCTCTGTGAAAATCCAACTCGATTTGCTTGTATGGCTTGACGTTTTGTGCCTTTTCATCGGGTGAAAGCGGTGTGGCGATGGGGTTATATGTACCGATGACTTCTATGGGCAAGGCATCGCGAGCTTTGCGTGTATTTGCCACCACGATATTGTAAACTGGTTGATGTTTTCTACCGAATCTGGCAAGGCGGATTTTAACGGCGTTTCGGGGACTCATGGTGATGATGCTGAGGGACACTTTTCATGTAAAAGTGCGTGAGCGTGCACCCGTACACCCACTTATTCAAAATGTGGCTTAGACATTCGATTCTTCAGTACCTTTTTTTTTTTTTTGGTTTCGGTTGTATCTATAACCTTTTTTGATTCTTAATGTAAATTTTATCTGCCAAATAAGCAAAATTAGTTGAGGAGTTTGGTGGGATTTTACTCGATTAAAGCGGTGTGCAGTACATGCAATTATATGCAGTCCAAAAAATAATAGGCGGCAATTAAGGCGATAGTATACATGAATTTTTTTATTTTAATTGGTAAAATGAATTCAATTTGTGTTTTTAACGAATAGCAACAAATTTAGGTAAGAAATAGGAAAAAACGTCTTAGTAGATTATTGTCCGAAGGAGGAAATTACATAGAATTTATAGGAATCAAAATTTTCCAGTAAAATTATCTTAAACAAAAGAAAGATAAATTGGCATAAAAATGATAATTTGTTCAAATGAAAATTATCAATAAATCATCTTAATCTCTTGTTCGGGCCCTATACCGGACTAATTCTTATTGGGTCTCACGTGACCTGTGCTTAGACCAGCCCAGACATTTACTCAAGAGATTCGACCTGCAATATATTTAAGTCATGATTAAATCATATGCAGTCTATATAGATCATGATTACACCACATACAGTCTGTATAAGTGATGTCTAAAATTAGATAGCTCTTTCTTTACTCTTAACACCGAACTTATCCTGCACAGTATCAGAATCCTTTTCTAAACCAACACTACAGATAAATAGAAAATATCCGTTTAGCTACTAAAAGCCGGGAAGTAGTTTTTATAGATAGAGTTCTGAAAAATTGCCTGATTCAAAGAGCTATAGCATCAAAGCTGTGGTTTTTCCCTTAGATGCAGGAACTCATCCAATGGAAGTATTACTAAAACTGGACAAGATTAGTACGAGTAAAAGCGGTTTTTCTATTTCACGACGATCAGCAGGTGAAATATCAAAATTGTTTCAATCAGAAATTATTGTCACAATTAGAAATAGAGAAGACTCAGTTAATAATTATAAAAGACTCTGGGGGTGATCTTGAAATGTCACATTTAAACCAAAAAAATTGTTCTGATCTTATGAAATACTCTCTGTTATTTCTGACAATTCTCGTCTTCTATTTTAGGTTCAGTTAAGAGGTCTGGCATTGTACAGGATTAATTTAGTAATTGTCACGCCTTGACTATCGATAATAGCCCTTGAAATTTATGGAAAAATTACGATTTTTAAAGGAGGATGACTAAGTTTCTTATTTTGGAAGTCTAGCTGGATTAGGTTGGTTTAGAGAATTAAACATTCTCTAGCTTTTCACAGATATATATAGAATCTCATTTAATTATCAAGAATGAAAAATTTCGCTTGCATTTTTTGGAATTCTGTAGCTGAGGCTTTTCTTAACTTCTGACTGTTCCGCAAAAGAACATTTAATTCGAGTATGTTATGGAATACTGATGATGGTGCAAATTATGAAGATCACGTGACTTGACATGACTTCCGAGGGTGCTAGAGTAACGCACGCCTCAGAGCTGATTTATTCTTCTCCATGTGGGATGTACTTTTTGGAATATGAAGGTACTCATTGAGAATATAAAACTCATTTTTTTTGGCCGATTTGGATGGTTTGAACGACCCCTCTCAATAGGTCGGAACTGTACATAGACCCCGGAAGTCCGGTCAGTCACGTGCCCGCCCTCGGAACTCAAGAAACCTTGGTTTCCTCAAAAGTAATTGCAAAATGAAAAACTGAATTAATGAAACGTTTGGAAAAGAACAAAAATCTGGAATATTTCGAGTGTATTTCTTAAGTGCAGGAAAATAGTCCCAAAACGTTCATTCAAAAAGTTACAATAAACTTTATAATAATCAAGATGGTTTTTTAATCTTGATTTTACTATCAAAATTTATCAAATGATTCGTACTTTTTAAGGGCTTGAGTTTTGGTTGATTCTTATATGCAGTACCACATCTATTGCCAGTTCTATTTTGGTAATATAAAAAATTAACTTCAACGCAGCATACACACTATCGGATTAGTATAGGTGTACCATCAGAATAGTAAAACCCAAGTACAGGCTTGCATTGAAACATTCATGAAACAAGTACTCTACGCTTATATGCCGTCTAATTCTATATAATGGCACATAAGCGTTATTCTTAGTATCAAATTGCATGATACAAAAAATCTTAATAGCTTCAGCAGTTTCATTTCCGGAACCATAGAAGTAGTGTACCTACCGATATAGTCATGCAGTCCACAATTATACCAACAAACATGGGAGAGAAATCAAAAAAAGATGAATTAAATAAAGTGGAAGAAACTGTTTCTATGAAACAATCTTGAAACAATTTTAAAACCGAAAAAATCAAGATTTGCTTGAATATGACGTCATTACTCAAAGTCTCAAACTCATCTTCCCAAAAACTTCATCTTTCTTTGTCTCCCGCTTTTCTAGGTCAATTGTATAATTCAGAAAAAATCAACGTCATATGTTTTACCGCAAATGGAAAGGTAAGTATGGCGTAGTTTCTCAATTGGGAACCAAGAACTTGGTCACGTGATGCAGACTTCCTTAAACGCCCGAATTAATTGATAATACTGCACCTAGACCAAGTCTTAGGTAGCTGCTACTTAATTCATAATCTATTTCTTTATTGGGTGAAGAGTCTTCGAGTACTGCACGATAGGCCGGGCATTATCTGCAGGTCACCAAAGAACCATCTAAGTTTCTTACCAAGTTAAAGTATTTATTAAATAATGATTACCTAATGATTGATTAGTCTGTGCAGTACAATTAAAACATAACTATTTCGTCATTTTCAATCTTACTTAAATTCAAAGCTTCTTACGAGCCTTAAATCTCTGCTTGGGCTTCGAGATTCCACCCTTAAATTTTTGTCTTGGTTTCTCTTTCTCAGCCTCATCATCAGACCAATCATCATCCTTTGATTTCTTAAACTTTAAGCGGTTGTTCTGGCCACGAACTGGTGCCTGCTTGACTGCATCTAAGTATGCATCAATACCTCCCAGCAGCAGGTCCAATTTATCACCAGCATCAAATACTAGCTTGCCATTTTTAATTTCCACATCATGCTTCTTCATATCCTTTTTGGTAAATTTCTTAGGCTTAGATGACGAAATCTGCAGGAGCGTCTGACGATCGAGAAGATTGAGTGGCTCTTCGGAGTTAAGGATAAAACGCTCAGACTTTTCGGACTTTCCGGACTTTCCGGACTTTTCGGACTTAGCAGACTTAGTAAATTTGTCTCTCTTATCATCCTCTTCATCCTCTTCATCCGAAGAGTAAACAGCCTCTTCATATGCAGACGTAAAGTTCTTAGACTCACCAGTTTCTGCAGCCTCCTTCTTTTTGGCTCGAGCACGTGACTTCTTAATATTGACGACCAATTTACGATCTTCAACAGGAATGGCATTTTCCACGGCCTCGACCCCGAACTTCCGCATAAGCCTCTCCAAAATGTGCTTCACTTTCAGCTTAAAATGACCCTTATGTTCATGCGACCACTTCATCAACTTTGAAAGCAAATCGCTAAGATTTTGACGAATCATTTCTTCAGGAAGCGCCAAAATTTCCACCTTAACAAATCCAATCGCAGCCTTAGCAATCTCACGTGACTTGGATGTGAGGAAAAGCTCCACTGTCAGACACAATTCAAGCAAAATCTGCTCGGGAATTTGATCCTTAAACTCGTATAATACACAGGAAAGTGCTGTGATTGCTGCTGAAATTGTGTGTTGCAGTGGAGAAGCAAGTCCTGCAGACAACATGGTGAAGAATTGGGTCAAATCAGCTTCTGTGGTGCCCTCACCACCAATTTTTGTATTATCAATAATACCACCAGCTGCCATTTTATGACCCATAGAAATAAGAAGATCGTAAGCGGAGCCACGTGATTTTTCATTCACTTCCTTAGTTGAAAGAATGATTTCCTGCACAATGGCCGGGATAAAGTGCATATCACTGACAGGTAACTCTGACACCAAATACTTAAGCGCTTGTAACCGAGACGCACGTGCCGAAGTATGAGTGGATGAAAGAGTATTGATAAACACATTTTGAATATCTTGCATATAAGAGGCAAGAGACTCGGCTCCTAGTTCAGCCTCGCTTAAACGCAAGATAATGCGGTATGAGCGCTTCTGCATTAATGGATTCTGCAGCTTCACCGTGGCAGAGAAAATTGCCAAAAGTGCCGTGTAGCTGGATGCAGGTACGTACTTGGCCATGGCAACAACAAGATCCATCATTGTTAAGCTCAAATCGGACTGTCCCTTTTGTGCAGGTGCTTCTTCCATGGCCGTTTTTAACAAGCCGCAAACCTTATCAAAAGTGGCGGCCAAATCATTTTTTTCGGCAATTTGAAGATAAGCATCAATAGTTTCAAGTACGAATCCACGTGAGTCTGGTAATTGCGAAGAAAACACGTTGAAAAGTACCGAAAGAAGATTCGAAGCCATCGATGAAAGGTACTGCACATTGGCCCGGGCCTCCGCTTCAGGAAACTGTTCTTGCATAATGGCATCATCAGCCATGGCGCCATTTCCATATGCTAAATTACTTTCCACAAGAAGACGAAGTCCGTGACAAATTGATGTTCTTAATGCTGGGTGTGCATACAAGAGCAGTGCCAAATCAGCAGCATATTGCTCTGTAAATGCCGTTCTCAAGTCCGTGGGCAAATCGCAGAAGTGGGGTAATACCTGCCATATTTGGTCCACGATTGTTTCAAAAACTTTAATGTTTAGTGAGTCTTTTTTGCCATTTTCGGCTATTTTGGCCTCGAATGCACCCACAATTGGCTGGAGGTTTCGCTGATAGTATTGCAAACTGGCTCCGCGGACATTATCTCTCAAAAGAGGCAACATCCATGCACGGCCCGGGCCATTTTGGCCGGTTTGCTGCAAGAGGTTGAGCGGAAGTGTATCTAAGACCACCTCCGGTCCTGCAGATGCGATAAATGCAGCAATAAAGTCTTCGGCTTCTTTGTTGTAGGGGAAATTATCCAGTTCATTAGAACGCCACAGGCCGACGGTGGCCAAAATAGGTAAAAAGTCGGGGTTGGCCCGAGAACGCAACTTGTGCACCAGCTGAGTGAGAAAGTCCAAGATTTCCTTTGTAGCGCCCTGGAATTTAATGGAAAAGAGGTTGTTTTCCACGTACTCTCCAATGAACAGAATAACATCATCCACAGTATCGCTCTGGGAAGCCAGATGAAGCAAAAAGGTGTCAGGAATGCCCTCGGAGATAAGCGCAATCATACACTGCGCAGCGGAGATAACCGTATTACCATTCTGCAGCGCCAAATACTCCGAAACAACGGGAAAAAGTCTCGTAAACTGTTGCAAGGCCTCCTCTGAAGCAAGCTTGGTATAGCCCAGGAAAGCAGTGGCAATCACGGCCAACCACGAGGCTGCCAAGTGATTATCGTCAATGGAAGGCTTCAAGTCCACCAAAATGGCCAAAATTTTACCATATTTCTCAGCTTCAACATCGCTAGTCATAGACGAAAAAAGTCCTTCAAAAGCACTGAAAACAGCGCTCACCACAAATTGTTCCTGCGTCCGGGAGATCTCCAATAAGCAGTCACACAACTGGTCGACTTTATCTGCAGGCCAGGCATTAGAACTAGTCACAGCAGTAACAAATTGGAGCGTATGAATTAATTCAGGGTTGGGGCCAGACTTGCCACCCGTTTTCCGACCCGCTCCTGCTTCCCGAAGCTGCTGAACTTTATCAAGAGCTAGTCCTGCACACAAGGCGCCGCCCGGATGACCACCCTTTGGACTTGGTGGCGGTGTAGCCAAAATTTTATGTACGGCATCTTGTGCCCGTTTACGGACTTTAGGCCTGCCATCAAAAGAAAGCTCGATCATTCCAACCAAGGCTCTTTTTGGCGACACATTTCCGGTCAGCAGCCATTGCTGGAAGTCCTGCGCCAATAAAAGTGTTTCCAAAGCTCCAACGGAAGATTTGATGAGAGATGGTTCAGCAGACTGGTTTGTGAGGAGCGGAGCTAATTTGGTTAAAATTTCGGCGAAATTTTGGCGTAAAAGTGCCGTATTGATGTAAGGAAGCACCAAATCGAGAAAATAAGCAGCAGCAGAAGCCACAGATTCCTGTACAATGGAACCTTGGTCGGTGGCCTGGTCCAAAAGCGCCAGGAACGACACAAAGTAGGCGGCGGGCGTATTTTCAGAGCCCTGTTCAGAGATGTTCTCTTCAACCGCCGACAACACTAGAGCAAGGTTTTTCTGGTTGTCCAACTTGGATGTCAGCTGACTGCGAATTTTAGCAAGCTTTTCATGCATGACTTGCACGTCCACGAGGGCGTCTTCTGGGGAAGAGGGATCCATAGTGGGTGTAGTTAAAGAAGAGGTGCGATGAGCTGAATTTTTAGTGCGCGCACGTGACTGATCACGTGCACAGATCAAAAAAACATTGGATCATTGTAATACCACTTGAGCTATTGTTAGAAAGCAAAAGAGTTTTCTTAAACAGACTTGCATAGTTCACAGACTGAAATTTGGTATTTATATCTCGTGCACGTGACTCAGGTTTCTGTGGTAAAAAGATTGCAGCACCACAATTTCACACATGGTCTCCCACTGCATTACTCACTGTGGCCCTAAGTGGCTTGACTAACGTTGATCGGACGGGAAACAGTATTTTCCACTTGGTATGGCCGCAACCGAAATTTACAACGATGTTTGATAATCAGTAGTTTTGAACATTTAGGGTTTCAGTTATTAGCAATTTTTTGATTTAATCAAGTTTTCGAATTCGTGAAAGTGATTAGCGCTGCATATAAGACAATTTGTAGGAGTGTACAGGTTTTGAAGGAAAATCTGGGGCGACTTCGGGTTATATTGCCTATTAAAGAATTGGTGATAAGTTCCATTCAAAGTAATGACAGCGAAATTTGGATATGAAAATTTCATTTACAGGGCTCATAATCAAAACTTTAATACACGAGAATTCATCTCAATTTTATGCAGGACGTTCAATATATTGATAAATCTGCATACAAAAGTCATCTATAATGTTGGGGTATACCTGGAAATCTAAAATTGTATGGCCGTGATCCTGCATATAAGCAAGAATAAAGGTTTAAGAATAAAGTAAAAATAATAAAATCAAGTTCCTTCAATAAGATTCAAAAGAATATTCTTATAATATTTAATTGATACTACAACAACCAAGTCATTGACAGTATTCACACAGAAACTAAATCTAGTTCGACAACAACATCTTTCTTGGGTCTTCAATAAATTCCTTAATGGTCTTCAAGAAAGTAACCGCCTCACGTCCGTCCAACACTCTGTGGTCGTAAGTCAATGCAATGTACATCATTGGGCGAGAAACAATCTGGCCATTCACCGTCACGGGTCTCTCCTTAACACCATGCAAACCCAACACGGCCGTCTGAGGCATATTGATGATAGGAGTTCCGTATAAAGAACCAAAAACACCTCCATTTGAAATGGTAAAAGTACCACCGGCCATATCTTCCAAAGATAATTTACCATCTCTGGCTTTCTTACCCAATCTAGTAATCTCTTGTTCAACACCCAAAATAGACAAAGACTCGGCGTTTCTAACCACTGGAGTCACCAAACCTTTAGGCGTGGCCACAGCAATAGAAATATCCATATAATCTCTAAACACCATGGTGTCATTGTTTTCAATAGAAGCATTAACAGCAGGAATTTCCTTGGAAGCCAAAGCTGCGGCCTTGGAAAATGCACCCATGAAACCAAACTTAATACCTGTTTTCTCCAAAACCTCATCTTTGTACAACTTTCTCATTTGCATGATGTTGGACATATCGACCTCATTAAAAGTAGTTAAAGAGGCAGCAGTATTTTGAGATTCCTTAAGACGTTCAGCGATTCTCAATCTCATTCTGTTCATCTTGACTCTTTCTTCACTTCTGGAAAATGAAGTAAATGATTCGTTTTTCTCCTCATTTTTATTGGTCTTCTTTTCCTTCTTGACCTCCTTTTTAGGCTCTTCCTTTTTCTCCTTTTTAGGCTCTTCCTTCACCTCTTTAGGCTCCTTCACCTCTTTAGGCTCTTTCTCCTCCTTAGGCTCCTCTTTCTTTCCCTCTTTCTCCCCTTTCTTGGACTCCTTCTTACCTTCTGGTGCGGCACCTTCCTCAATCTTAATAATCTCCTGACCAACTTCCACGGTGTCCTCTACCGCCACCAAAAATTCGCTGATAGTACCAGCAACAGGCGCATTGACCTCCACATCAATTTTATCAGTTTCAATTGTGGCAATGGTTTCATCTTGTTCCACATAATCGCCAACTTCCTTAGTAAAAGCAGATAATGTACCTTCACTGATAGATTCAGCCATTTCTGGCACTTTGACTGAGGTGGAAGCAAATCTGTGGAAAGTCATGCTTGGCATGGTGGCCAAACGACTGGTGGGCACGGATTTGCTTACAAAAGTTCTGGCAAGTAATGTGGTTTTGGCTGGACTTCTGGCGACGGCACGTGCAATGGTAGGCACCCGGCGGGCGCTGGTTTGTATGGTTCTCGACAACATGATTTGTGTGGAGAGTGTATGAAAAGGGGATAATTTGGTTGCTGATTGGTGTAGTTTTTTTGAGTGTCGCGCATCGCTGCGTGGGGCATCCGAAAATTCCCGGGGCAGCCAATGGATGTGCGCGAATTGGAGACCCGGGGGCCAAGGGATAAAATTGATTGATTCATTGAATTGGGATTTGGGTTTTTCTTATTACCGCTTAGGTAAATTGAAAAAGAATTATTTTATTTCTTGATAAAATTTAAATTCGAAAAGAGACCTTGAACTGGGGCAAATTTTGTGCGGTGAAGATCTCATTTGCGAAAAAAAAGCCCGACGCGGGGGTCGAACCCGCAACCTTGTGATTAAAAGTCACACGCTCTAGCCATTGAGCTAGCCAGGCCAATCACGAGATTTTGGGTTGGGAAGAGTTTATGAAGATGTAGATAGTTTTAGATTTAAAACCTCATGGAAAAATGAGAATACCGAATTATAAAGAGAGTTTTCGTTTTTCCCAAATACATTGAAATTAGTTTGTTGGCTCTGCATAAATACTGGGTGGTGGGTGCGCGTTACCCCAGGTTCGTACATGCAGTCCTCACCATCCACCTGAAATTTACCAAACAACAAAGCCATCATGGATCAAATCCGAGGCGATGTTTCCCGCTTCAAATATGAAAAACAAGCTCCTCGCCATCGCTCTCGAAATACAACTCCAAACGCTGTGTATATGCAGGATCTTCCATGCACTCCCCAGCAAAATTCTCTTCAACAACCCCACCAATTACCCCACAATCACACCCTCGAAATTCTGTCTGATGTTCAAGGTATTCAGTACTTCCCTGGAACTACCTGTGAAATCTCCCAAACTCAAAACCCTTTCAAATCTGGCAAATTTTCTTATAGTACCAATAAGCCGCTACCGATACTTCCAATACCGGCTCCTTATGAACTCGTAAAAGATGAAAAACACCATCTTGCCAATGATTTACCCCCGGAATTAGGATCCGGTGAATATGCTGCAGGACTCACGAAAACTCTGCTTCAAAACCCCGATTTTCAATTCCAAGACAAAAGCGAAGCCCTAGTTTGGCGTATTCTCCTGCATCCGCTCATTAGGATTCCTAAAAGGGTCCGGATAACCGAAGAAGTGAGATTGGATCGTGATCCTTATCCTCGTCCTCATCATATCTCTTTCAATGCTGTCCATCTTATTGATATGGTTCAGATTTTTTTCTCTGCAATGGTCATCACGATGTCCTGCATCCAATTGCACAGAGACCTCTCCATGCTCGCCATCTATAGGTACCTTATTTTCACCGGCACTTTTTCAATCATAGGCACTTGCTTGCAGCTTCTCTGGAGACCCAAGAAGTTACTGATAGTCAAGTGTTGCATGCAGTGCTTATTTGGCACCATAGCGTTGGCTCTTTCGGTACTTTTTTTGACCCGATTCTGCCATGAACCTAGGATGTTTTGCAATGTACGGCGAGCTGCTGCTGCATTTGTCATTTTATCGTTCATTGGCTGGCTAGTGGCATTGATGGGGGCGGCTGCGTACTGCATGCGACGCATCACGTGATCATTTTTTTGGAATCGCGACCCTCGACCAATTTGCACCCATTCTCAAAATTCAAAGCCATTTGCACTTACTCGCTCCATGGAATGTTGCCAAAGCTTTTGATTCTTGCACTTGCTTCTGGATTGGTGATCCCTGATCCTGCATACTCCTCTCTTCCTCGATTCTCAAACCTGGCTCCAATAATTTGGTTCAAAAGAGACCAATTAGAACTAGAGACCGATTTTGGTAATTCTGGCCAAAAAACTGACGAAGTGGTAAATGAGTCAAATTCTGGACTCACTGAAACCGAGACAATTTCAGATTTCGAACCTCAACTCCTTGCACCAGCACTGGAATTCGACGCAGTGTCTAAACCAGAATCTGACTTAGAGCTTCCTCAAATAGTTAACTCCGAATCTAATTCAGAGCTTGAGAATGAAAGCCGGGATAAACCGGAGATTTCGGGAATTCAGGCTGAAAATTCAGGAAATCAAAATTCGGAATTATCCGAAGTGACCTCAGTTATTCCTCTGATGGAGAATACAATAGATTCTGAATCTCAAGATGTCCAAAAGGAGAACAAAGAATTACCAATTTCGGCGGTGCCTGACTCAAATGAGTCTAATCCAATGCCGTTGAGTGAGGCAATGAATACGCTTGATATTGAAAAGCTTCAAACATCCGATTCCGAAAAAGACGAATTTGAAAACTCCAAAGCCTTGAATTCTCCAGAAAATCCTCCATTAATTGAACCTGAGCTGCAAGGTGAAGGTTCTGATCTGGAAGATTGCAATGAAGAAGAAGTTCCAATTTCAGATGACGCTTGTCAGCAAAAGTCCATGAGAGCAATTCATGGAAAACTTCTCCGTGACTTGATTCGTTTCTATACGACGCAATCACTCAAGACAAAACAGGAAATGATTCTCCTTTATCTCCGTATAGTGGAAACATTGGTAATTCGGAAACTCAATAAAGGCCGAGAATACATTTCTCTGTGGGACTTTGATGAATTTGAGAAGGGAAGAAGCAAGTATATCAAAAATAAGCTTTCGCTGTTCCTTCGGTCAAAAACCGGCTCGCTTTTGGAGAATTTCACCATTCCTTTCTCACTTTCTGTCCGTATTCTTTCAAATATCGCTGAACATATTCGAAGCGGAAAGACCATAGACTCGAGTTCATTTTCTGCGGATTCTCCAATGATTCAAATAGCAGAACAACTTTCTTGGTGTTCCGAGCATGGCAGCAAAAACCCGTCCAAATTTGAAACGTTAAAAAGCTACAAAGCTTTTTCTGTTTTTGACAAACTTTTTGGTAAAAACATTGGCTTAAGCTCTGATTTGGAAAAGAGATCCGATCAGGAGAAATTATCCGATCAGGAAATTTGGGAAGACCAGGAAATTTGGGAAGACCCGGAAATTTTGGAAGACCAGAAAATTTGGGAAGACCTTGAAGAAAATAGTTTGTTGTATGCATTTCTGAGAACAGATACTCAATATCTAAAGCCAGAAATGAGCCTCAAGCGTGTGATGGAAGGTTCGCCATCATTTGTCAAAACCGAAGATATCACGCTTATCAAAAGAGGAGTCAAGGAACAAGATAGCCCCAATGACCGTGGCGATTGTGTTCCCGTTACATGGTACAATGTTTTTCACCACAGTATTTTCGGAAAGCCCAATTTTTGCCACACTTGAGTTGTTAAGCTCTTGCTACTGAGTAGCTATAGATATCGATGAATAAATTCATTGCTTTTGAGTAGTCGTGTGAAACCAGGAGTTTTGGAATGAAATAGACTTTTGGCCATTTAAAAGAAAATTATGGTTCCGCAAAATCATGGGGGATGGAGGACCTTTTATATGCGACCACGCAGCTGTGTTTCATATGATGCACTGTTTCATGTGATGCACTGTTTCATAAATTCTCTTTCTCCGTAACTCACATCATGTTGCCATGTTTCATCTAAAAACTTCTTCGAAACTCACGTTGTAGCCATGTTTCATCTAAAACTTCTCGTGTTTCATCTTTTTACTTCTCGTGTTTCATTCTCATGCAGGACCCTTGCATCCATAAATATCCACACTTGTTATACATTTCTTTTCTCCTTACCCCCTTCACACGCAATCTACAAATCTAGAAATTTACAACATAGTATGTATTGAAATAAAGGGTCAACCCAAAAGTCAACAAACACAGAAATAAATCGTGACCATTCAGCACCCGAGACCTTGGAACAAGAGACTCCATCCGCAAGGTTTAAAGATAATCCCTCGTGGTAGCTCCGCGGCTATTATCATAATAACCTCGGTAATTGCCCTGTCTGTTATTTTGCAGGGTCTTATAATTCTGATATGCATTTGTGGAATTACCCACAATGGTGGAAGCAGGTTGTTGAGGTTCATCAGAATCCAAGATTGAAGACTTAGAAAACTCGCCACTATCATAAGCTCCACGGTACCCTTGATACTGATTTAAGTCTTCATCAATAGAGTCAGAATCAGCATACTGAGAAGGTTTGGCGTTTTCGTGGCCTTTCATGGCACTAGCTCCCAAAGCAGCTAATTCAATATCATCGCCACCAGCAACATCTTTTTTCTTGCCAACCAATCTAGGCAAAAACGATACACGGTCATCTCTCATTGGTTGGTAGCGGGCATCTGGATTCTTGTAAATCAAGGCCAAAACACAAGTGACAATGGTGAAAATAAGCAAGAATAAGGCAAACACGGCATTCAACACAAAGTATACCACAGCCATCACCGATGAAACAACCTGAGGTTGTTTAAAAACATAAGAGAAGAACATAAAGAATAATGCGTTAATGGTGTTTATCACAGCAATGGTGATATTAAACGCATTTGTTCTTTTATCCATAAATGGTCTCTTCACACAAACCGTGATACAATATATGATCTCAATGGCAAAAACAATCACCGACAGCACTTTTCCATGTTGCTGTAATACAGCAACAAATAAGCATTTGAGGATGATATAAGCCAAGGAGATTCCAACAAAATAATAACAATCAGCACGGTATTGAACATAGATGAAGCCAAATTTGTTTAAAAAGACGCCATCTCCATACAAAAGATAAGCTGGGTTTTTATGGTCTCTTACCGAACGACGACCAAGCAAAACTACCCGAATGGCAGCATACCCCAATAAACCCAAGGCCACAAGAAGTAAGAATACAGCCACTACAACCAAACCAGCAGATTCGTGAGTGGTGAATTCCCAAATGGAAAAAACAACAAGTTGAGGTAATGCCACAAGAAGAAGACGATAAAGAGCACCTTTAATGATACTCAGCCAATGTTGTCTGTATTCGTTAAATTTGCCAGTGTGCATAATGTTTGAACGAATTGAAATTTCCACCACAGCTTTAAAGAAAGTCATCAAAACAATAAGCACAAAAGTGAAAAAAAGCAAAAACATGATGGAGGTCATGAATAAATTGGATATTTCAATTTTGGCAAGATATGATACTCTTTGAACTCCACGCAAAATAAGAATTCTGGTTCCTTGAAGGGCAGTCTGCTCATTAGTGGTATAAAGGGTTTGGTTCAAATTATCATTTTCCAAAAAATCATCAGAATCCACAGCAATAGAAATTCTTTTGGCAAGATGATTTACCAAAACAGGTGTTGAAGAACGGAAAAAACTAGTCAAATATTCAAAACCTCTCTTAACTTTCTGCACCGATACAGAAACCTGGGAGTTGGCTAATATACTGGTAGGGACACCACCAGTAGCTTGCAAATACCAGTTGGCAATTTTTTGAACAAATGCTACACGAATGACACCCAAAGACCACTGGAAATTTTGAGCCCAAGCTGCAGCAATAGGAGGAACACGAGCCACCGCCAACATTGATGTGATTGCCAATGATTGAAAGTACACGAACAATGACATGGAGTTGGATGAGATATGTGCAGCAGTACTGGAATGACCAATCACAGAAACTATACCAGAAGTGACTAAACCCAAACCGGAAATGGCGGCAATTGGCCAAGCTGCATACTTGGTCTGTACTGTCTTACCATTAGTCACAACAGCTTCAACACATGCCACATCTTCATTGCTCTTGATGTTATACATGACAATACGCACACGAGCATCCAAATCTGGAATGGCATATGCCACAGTGGGAATTTGCTTTATGATACTTTCGGATACCGGTAACAGGTAAGTGAAATCCAAGTGACCTGAAGTCAAGGGACAAAGAGCAGAAAAGTCCAAATCACAAAGATTCACCGATTTCTCAATCACCGTGAGTCCATAAGCAATTAACTTAACATTGACACCAACTTCAACATTGTCAATATTTGAAATGGCGTTAATAACAAGATTAACCGATTTGTTTTGAGGAAGAAATGTCACATCAAGACTGGATGCCCAAAATTGGGAATTATCCATACATGTCAACAAGGAGTCTGCTTTAAGAAGCTGTTGGGCACTGGTTAAGACCAGAAACCAAAAGATTGGAATGAAACACAGGAGCTTCATGCTGATCTTAGACGATCAGTATGTGATCTGCAACAACGAGCGATGGGGGAGGCGGAGGGGAGTAGGGAAACAAAAAAAAATCACCAGAAACGGAATGTTGCAGAGAATTTACCACAAGAAGACCGGGTGGAAATTAGAATGGAATGAATGGGATCGATGTCAAGAGTTTGAATTGAAATGGTGGTTCTGACGATGATTTAAAAAATTGAGAGGGGCGCGGTAACCTGCATATAAGCGGGCCGGTAATTTGTGTGCAGGTTAAACCGCAGCGCTTTCTAGCACGGCTGTGCTAGAATTACTGGGCATACAATTCTGGGCAAGATTACGTGATTCTTCGCGAGGGTTCAAATGAAAATGGTTGATTTTTGAAATTAGGATTTTTGATGTTTGCTTGAAAATTACTTGGCATTTTCGCTATGATTACATAATCAGAGAATTATGGATCCAATTTAAGAAGATGAACGCGTGAGTGAATGATCGCAGCTTTCTGGGTGGGTCTATATGCAGTTCCCAACATATATTCGAATAAAGAATAATGGCTTACCAATCCAATTTTCAAATCCAAGAAATTTTGATAATTGGTGAGAATTTCAATTCCAGTTCTTAAACTATTTCATGAAATTCAAATCTCCAACTCAGACCTTCTATTCCACCGGATATTATTTCCTAATAAGGAATACCATTGGTAAGACGCTGGAATTCATCATATCCAGTGGTATAGAAACTTTCAAATGATTTCCGGATCAAGCTCTTGAAATAAAGAGCTGAATCCTTTTCGCTTTTATTTGGAACAAAACGCTTGCGCAATTTCTTAATGGTTGAATCTTTGAAACATGGAAGCCCACTTTCTAACATCGGAGTCACACATCGAATAATGGTTTCCATATGAGGACGGCATGCAAGGTAACCTTTAATGCAAAGCTCTTCAAAACGACGGTATGCCTGAGTATTATCAGAACCTCCTAATACTAAAACCATTTCTTTGGTAAGTTTAAATGGAGCAACTTCAAATTTCACTCCACCAGGAACAATATCAAAGCAAAAGCCAAAATCAATATGCAAAATATTGCCTGCATCATCGTACATAATGTTTCCATTGTGACGATCTTTAAATTGAAGAAGAAATGAAATGATCAGGTATGCAGCCAAAGAACGAATGAGATTGTTACGAGCCTGCTGAAACTCAATAGATGTTTCGGGCCCAAATTTGGTCACATAATATTCATAAAGACCATTGACAGCTTCTCGTCCAAGCATATCACGTGATGTCGAATTTGGTAACACATCAATAACTCCACATCCTGGTGCTGTGGCTGTTACTCGATATGGAAAGACGTATAAATCCACACCTGCATTAAGCCAAATGGTTCGAAACACCAGGATTAATTGAAGTGCTAAAACATCTTGTCGACAATCGTCACCAACTTTAAAAATGGCACTTTGCCATTTTTCAACCTGCACCTGCATAGGCCGACCATAATCATCCACATCATCGACATTTTTACGGATCTTGAATGTGGCCAAAAATGGAGCTTTAGCATGCAGTTGCAATGGTTTACCAGATTTTCGATTAATGTCCACTAAAATTCCATCTGGATTACTAGGAAGATAAACACCTTCCTGTACATTGATATTGGCCATTTCTTCATCGATTTTAACCTTTTTTTCCGCCTTCGTTTTCTTAATGTATGGCTTAAGTTTTCCGGAAATGGATGTAACCTCTTCAAAAAACCCAAATTCTTTTTGATAAAACGATAAATCGGCCTCATTCATGTTCCGAAGCATCTGCTGTTGAATTTTGTCCAATGTTGGCTTTAATGGATCCGGATCCATAGAATCTTCGTCTTTAAAGCTATTGGCCAACATATTCCAAATGATCTGATGAGCAAAAAGATTCAGAACTCGAGCGGTTTCAAGGATAAATCGCAGAACATAACCTTTAACATCGAATCGAAGCAGTTGAACAATCTGAGGAACATAGAAAAATGTTAGGTTGACGTCATGATGTTCAAGAGATCGCATAGTATATTGAAGCACATATGCGTTTTTTCCAAATGGAGGTAAGAAAAGCGAAATGGCATCAATAGGTGCTAAAGGAGCCCAAAAAAGGAGCTGGTATGTTGGCATAGTGCTACCACTATTGATTCCAATAAAATATTGGATTGCATCTGCGTACTGCATGGAAGCCACGGGATTAGCACAAATCAATTTTTGAAGCGTTTCGTCCAAATTTCGAATCTTATAACGATGAGCTAAATTAATAGCCAATTGTGGATCAATATCATATGCATGTTGAACATGATTTGCTTCTACACCGCCCTGCACAAAGCGGCCCTTGCTATCTTGCGGACTATTTGGACGAAGCCACACGCTAATTTTGGAAATTTCATCATCCAAAAAGAAAAGAAGAAGTTGTTTCTTTTGTTCAAGTCCTTTAATATCAATTTTGTTCACGTGTTCAGCCACTTCTTCAAGAAGCGTGAAATCTGCTTTAATTTTAAGCACATTGGATCCAAATGGGTAATGAGATCCGGTTTTAAACCA
The DNA here is from genome assembly GCA_002374725.1 of Metschnikowia hibisci. Lineage (NCBI taxonomy): Eukaryota > Fungi > Ascomycota > Pichiomycetes > Serinales > Metschnikowiaceae > Metschnikowia > Metschnikowia hibisci. Next base: position 389,338 of record NLAP01000006.1, on the reverse strand, counting down.
TGAAATAGAACTGTCTAAAAGAACTTCGGCTATACGGGTGCAACTTCGGGATCCGATCCGAGAATGATATGCCAAAAGATCATGACCAAAACGAACCAATTGGAAACGGACAAAACGGGCATATGGGTGTAAACTGCCATGGCATAAGTTTTGTAAACCTTTAACAACAAAACGGGTAAAAATTTTGAGAAGATGATCACTTTGATTCATGGTGGCTTCAAAACTAGACTGCATTATCTTGATAATCTCCAGATGCGGCTGAAACAGTTTATCGACAGCAGCAGCAAGTTTTGAAACACGATCAAAATCACTAGGAGCATATTCCATTTTGGAAAAAGCCGGTTCGGATAAATCCTGTTTCCGAGAAAATACTCCCAGTCTCACGGAGATAGTATGTTCCCAATGTTTTAAGATTTCGGACATAACCAAAAGAGCCAAATTTGGACGTTCTTCCATAACAGCTCCCCAAATGGCCACAGCAGCCCGCATACAATCTTGATCAAACACTTTAAAAGGAATTTCCACCAAATAACGAACCAATTCAGCCAAATTCAGGTCCTGCACCAAAGCATAGCCAGCAATCTCACTCATAACCTCTATGACATCATCTAATGGCACATGATCAGTATTTATCAAATCAAGAAGTTGATTAACTTGAGTGCGTAGATCTTGGAATGCCCGAGTAGATGACATAATACTTTCAAATGAAACTCTTTCCATGACATCTGAAACAAAACTTGATCGCCATGTCAATTGTGTAATCACTGGTGGCATTAAATTCGTATCACGTGTAGTTCGTGGAAGATGTATCAATTCACGATCTGTAGGTCCAATAGTTCCAGCCATTTCAAGGGCAAAAGAAGTTCCAAATCGAACATTATTACCCAGAAATCGATCCAGACTTGCCACATATGATTGAATTAAACTCTTTGTATCCAGGTTGCACTTAATAAGAAGAATTCGAATCCAAATCTTGCATTTTTCATGAAATCTTGTAAAAGTCTCATGTCTCCAAGTATTTGAATCTGGCAAACGTAAATGAACTCCAGTTAATTTGGCAGTATAAATAAATGTTGGATTATACTGATTAATTTCAGCATCCACCACACTATCGTGTAATAAAGTCAATAGATCAAAAAGGGAAAATAAACTTCGCTGATGACAAAGAGATGATGGAATTTTGCTGATAATGTTATCTGCACATTGAAAAGCTGCTTGTTGAAGGTCTTTTAAACCGTAACAACATGCAATCAAGATTTGAGTCAATTGTTCTGCAATATTATCTGCAGAAAATTGTTTGTCAACGCCACAATTGACTAATCCAACAAATTCATTATTAATAGTAAAAGCCAAAGGTCCAAGATATTTATCAATACCACTTGTTTTAACTGAGGGATCAGAATAATATTCCAAAACAGTATGACAATTTCCAGATTTCACTCGAAGCGTTTCCACGAAAACTGCCGCTGCTAAAAACATTAATTTAGAATATGACATTGTTCTTGGAACTTCAAAAATGTCTCCGGCAATGTGACGATGATCTTTGACATTGTGATTAGACAGTGCTCTTTTAAGAACTGTATTTAAATCCAAAGATGTTTCAGTTTTGTTCCATGATGTTTCCAGTGCCAAAGGTGGAGTATTATAAGCGATTTTTTGTAAATCTGTTTCATAATCCCGAGTATGACGAGAATTGGTCAGGTATCCATGCACTACCATATTGAACCAAATATTTCGGAAAAGATTCATAATGGATTTATCTTTAATTTTTAATGGACTTTCACCCATTTTGACATCAGGCATTAAATACGCCAAAGGTCGAAGAAAAAGTGCAATTTGGGCCCCAACGGCGCTAATTTCGTTATGAGACCGATGATGGTCTAATTCCTGCACATCACCCTGGCTAATAATTGCACTTAATATTTCCGCCAAATACACATAGTAAAGCTCGTGTAAAACATCCAGCCTTAAATTGGACTTATTTTTAAGTGATTCTGCCAATTGCACACGAAAATCTTCAAGCATCGTTAAAAGTTTCCCTTTTTGGCTTTGATATGCATCCATTGATAATGAATGTAATAAACGCACCAATACCACAAATTCCCTTTCCGGTAAATAAGGACCACAACTCACCATACCTTTTAATAAATAAGGCGCCACAATGATATTCATTTTAAGTGTTTTTTGTGATAAAATTGATACCGCCAAAGTACTGACACTTTCATCATCACAAGCTGCTACCACTTCAGAAATTGCTGTAACAGCATTTTCACAAACCTTATTATAATCTGGTTCATTTAAACGTTCTGACTCCTTTTTAGAAATAACGCTATTTCTCCGCAGAAGCGTATTATTCCGAATTAGCCGATTTGGATTGGCATTTTCAACCGCATGGCCAAGTCTTTCCATTGAAGTTTGCCCCACAAGACCAGTACCTCTCCTTGGACCTCTTTGAAGTAGTAAACCATCATTTCCCACAAAAAGAAGATTAGTTAAGGCGTAAATTGTTGTCACCACCGAATCCTGCAGGAGAGCCTTACTTGCAAGCCCAAAACTTTTTGAAATAGCTGTACATTGAGCCGAAGTCAATGCAGGATTAGCCACCAAAGAAGTAAATGCTCGAGTCAATGAAGATCCAACTGGAGACTCTTTAAGCACAAGAATTGAACCCAATTGAACGATGGTTGTACCAAGTTGATAATCTAACATGATATCATAAATTCCAACGCTCTTACAGAAATATTCGTGGATCACGTGAATATCAACTTCTCCACTAAGCACTCCGCACGTGATCACCAGTAATAATTGAGCTTTGGCATCATATCCGAGTCTTAATCGAGCCATTGAAGAGTATACAACGTAATCTTCTCCTGCATCTAGTTGCTGCAACTTCCGGATCGCCAGCTGACTAAGTTCCTGCATCATATCTTTCCGAAATGTAGTTAAAGCTGTTCCATATCCGTTTTGGGTTGTATATCCGCTTTGAGATGCATTTTTTGCATGAGATCCATAAATTCCGTAAGTTCCATAAGTTCCATATGTCATGTAAGTTCCGTAAGTTCCATAAGTTCCGTGGGTTCCACTAGTTCCATTAGTTCCATTAGTTCCATTAGTTCCATGGGTTCCATGAGTTCCGCGAGTTCCGTGGGTTCCGTTACTTCCACTTTTGGTCATAAATGATCCATTTTGGTTGTGAGTGCTTGCATCAGGTTCGCTTTCAGTGTCAATTTCCTCTTTGGGAACACAAGAATCCAATAAAGCTTCCATAAGCGGTTTCTCCTGCTTTCCCAAATAAACATAGGCTGTGACTGCGGCCATGATGTCAGCAAGGAGCTTGATGAAATAAATTGGTGCCAAAGTCTGTGCTAAACCATGATCCTGTACATACCCAGGAATCTGAAGCAGATAAGCCTGCAAAGTGGTCAAAAATTCCTCGTTATTCACACATGAATCTAATAAATGAAGGACTTTGAATGAGTTGTCCATGATGAAAAATTCCGGTTGCTCGTGTAAACTTTTCATGAATCCAATGAGAGATAAATAATGAGATGCTTCCAAAGCTTCCGAATTCATGAAAAAATTGTCAAGAAAATTGGAAAACGTAGATATCACTTCCAAGACAAGATCCTGCGTATTGGCAAGGTAAACAAGCGCAGACGTCAAATCAGCGGCTAAAACCATCCATGGAAGTGATTCTGAGCCCACAGAAGCAAAAACGGCGGAAGAAAAGCGCTGTTTTGGTAATTCAAGGAGATAGTCACGAAATTTGCCGAAATTTTGTTGAGATTGGGAAGACTCTGCTCCATCATGTCGATCTTTGCCCTTGGTTGGATCTCCAGTAGCGCTGCATAAAGCCCGTAACATCTCAAATTCTTTGAGGGATATGGCCACAAACTCGAGCCTTGAAGGCTGTAAATCAAGGAGGGAAATTGCTCTTTGTCTTGGGGAGTTTTTGCTGGTGGAAGTTTCAGCTTCGTGGAAGTCGCCACCGTGAAGTTTTGCTAGCCGCTGAAAAGCGTCAGCACGAATATTCAAACTAGAAAGCATGATTAAGCTAATTTTTTAGGATGAAATTCGGGTGGAAATCAATCGGTTGTTGGTGGAAGGATTAGAAAGTCCTGCACTTGGTCACAATTGGGTAAAAATGGTTGTTTTTTTTCAGGAAAAAAAGCAGAGGGGGTAACTTGAGGCTGAAAGAAACGAAAAAAGTCTTTGATTGACGCTTAAGGCTATCACGTCGGCTAAAGTAGTGGTGCCTATGTAGTGGATACTCTGCCGCGGCGGAGGAGAAGTGTGGGTGGGTGTTGAGTGCAGTCTCGCCATGTGATAGCGCCACGCTTGTCTGCAGGACACTGCTATTTTAGGAAGTTGCCGAGCGGCGCCGACAAACGGAACAATTATGGTTGGATCGGAAAAATTATTCCATTATTGTTTATATATAGCAACCCGGGGTGTACAAACACGGAACAATAACAATCTTTAGGTGTAAAAGCGCATTACTTCATTTACTTTTACCGGAGACGTACCACGGTAGTGCATATAAGGACCCCATAACTTTAAGTGCCGAAGTGCCGAAGTTCTGGGAAGTCGAAATGTCTGAATTAGTTCAGTGTACAAAACACCGTCCTACTTTGTTGGCTCGTGCATATTTATTGTCGAAAGATGTAGCTATAAACCATAGACTATGAGAGGAGGCTTGTCTGCAGGACAAGCCCAGCGCCAGGTACGGGTGTACCAAAGGTACAAGTCCGCCAAGAAGCACGGACTATGCCAGGAAGCACGGGCTATGCCGGGGTATGTCTGAATGCAGTACGGAGCATGCAGAAAATAACCTAAGAGTAGGTCTCGATCAAAGTATCCCTTAAATCACCCGAAATAGCATCCGGTTGAGCATCTTGCAACTTAAAAATACTCTCAACCACCGATAACTCAGGAGCAGAAGTGTCAAGCCCCGAAACCGCCACCCAATCATTAACTACCATTCCTGCACCAACCACAGATGAACCACGATTCACCGTTCCAGCAACTAATGGTACTTGTAGTAACGACAGTAACTCCTCTTGATCCTGAATAGAAGTTTGAGGATGTACTAATCCTCCTTGATTGGACAACAGACAGTACAGGCCCACCAAAACGTTACCTGCAATAGTTTGTCTAAATACCTCAACACCAAGAACATCAGCAATTAATTCTTCAGTTTCTCTTTCAATATCTGGGTGAACCAAAGCCACATAATCATTACAGCAAATGACATTTCCTAAAGCAGATAACCGTTCCTCAACTCTTTGAATTTTAACCGAATCTGGTAATGAATTCCGTAAATGCATAAGCTCCTGATCTGTTGTTTGTGTAGGAACTAACAATCCTCTTCTGTTTCCGGCGGTCATACGACCAACTATCCGAGTTCCTGCGATTGTGGTTCTAACGATTGGAATGACATCTCCCAATTCAGCTTCAAAAGCGGAATAGAAGTTTTCTGATCCTCCTACTGCAACGAGACAGTACAGATTAGTCAATTTGGCGAAAACGCCCACTTCGTTTGAGTTTTCGAATTGTGTTCTGCTAGCCATTATGTGGTAATAAGGAGGGCGAAGTTTTTTCGAGATGATGTGTGCGCTTATGTGCAGGACAAATCTTGCAACCCATAATTTATTTTAAATGATGTTACAATTACCAAAAGTGATTATAGGATTGATTGGCTACTTTTGCTTTGGTGTCATCCACTATGTCTTTTTAAATTTGAATATGTAAATTTCAATTGAGTTATATGCAGGCACACCAAAATTACTATGCAGGTATTGCAAGCAATAGGAAATAGAGTGATTTACAAATTAGGATATTCGAAGGTGAAGGTGGCATTTTTCCCCTTTATTGGTAATTATATAAATTTCGAATGGAGAGAATTTGATCTTAACAAAAGTGGTTCGGAAAAACCATATGCATGTACTTTAATTGAGATAATATTACCTTTTCGGGACACATTTCTTCCAAGCATCAATTACTCGTAATCTTCATTTCTTTACATGTTCTAATTGTCATTGATTTATCATTATTTATATATTTTCATCTTTTTAATCAAGATCGTCCATGCTATCCTCATCCCAGTCGTTCATATCTTCATCTTCTTCATCAGCTTCGTGATTTGGAAGAACCTGCAACCCATCTGCTGAGCCGGTCACGTGCACCACCTCTTTATCCTTGACTTGGCCCTTTAAGAGTAAAATAGCCAACTTATTCAAGATTTCACGCTGAATCAAGCGATTCAAAGGTCTGGCTCCCAAATCTGGAGAGTAACCTTCCCTGCATAAGAACTCAATGGCGTCATCATCAACTTTCAACGTCACAGTCTTACCATTAGCCTGGAACCGTTCCTGGATTTCCTCCAACCGAATTTTCACTATCCGTGCAATTGCCTTTGGCGATAATCGGTTAAACACCACCGTCGAAGAAATCCGGTTAAGGAATTCGGGCCGGAAATGATGACGTACGGCATCCATGACTTTCTCCTTTGTCTCTGGCTCCACCTTATTACCCTTAGACGCATTGATGTATTCAGCACCAAGATTCGATGTCATGATGATGATGGCATTGGAACAATTAATAACCTTTCCTTGGGATGAAGTAACCCGGCCATCATCAAGAATCTGCAACAACACCGTCAATACTTCTGGAGCAGCTTTTTCAACCTCATCGAAAAGAATCACTGAATATGGTCTTCTGAGAACAGCTTCCGTTAAAATACCACCCTCTTCATATCCCACATATCCAGGAGCAGCTCCCAATAACTTGGATGCAGACCATTTGTCACCTAATTCCGAACAATCGATCCGAATAATGGCTCTTTCATCTGCAAACAAGAAACCAGCCACTTTTTTGGCCAACTCGGTCTTTCCCGAACCAGATAATCCCAAAAAGAGAAATGATGCTGGTTGATTAGGATTGGCCAAGCCAGACCGTGTCAACCGAACTGCATTGGCAACGGCTTTAACGGCTTCATTCTGGCCCACCACTTCCGAGGCCAAAACTTTTTCCATATTGATTAATTTGGTGTTTTCAGCTTGTGTCAATTTGGTCACTGGAATTCCGGTGAGTCTAGCTGCAGTTTCGGCCACAGCATCTGCGCTAACAACATTGTTCAACATTGAGCTGTTGGCATCTTCCTCAGCCACTTCAACTTCAACCTCCTTAATCTTATTAAGCACATCGGGAATGGCAAAGTACCGCAAATCTGCAGCGGCTGCATTATCACGTCTTCTTTCGGCATCATGTGCCTTGATCTCAAGATCATCCAACTTACGTTTTAATTCCGTGAGTTTGTCATGACCCTTCCTCTCTTGCTGGAAGCGCTCTCTTAAAGGATTTAATTTTTCCTCTAAGTCAGCTTTCTTCTTCTTGGATTGTTCGAGACGCTCCTGCGACTCCGAGTCCGCATCCTTATCTCTTTCTAATGCGTTGATCTCAACTTCAAGCAAGTGTAATTGTCTTTCCAAGCTGTCTAATTCCTCTGGCTTGGAATCCCGTTGAACGGCCACTTGTGCGGCAGTTTCATCAATCAAATCGACTGCTGAATCTGGAAGACTCCGGTATGTCAAATAACGTGAAGCCAACTGTGCTGCTGATACCAAAGCTGAATCAAGAATACGAACACCGTGATGAATTTCGTATCTGGGTTGTAATCCACGCAATACAGCCACGGTTTCGGGGATTGTGGTGGCAGGCACATCAATTTTCTGGAATCTTCTCTCGAAAGCTCCATCTTTCGAAATAAATTTCCGGTACTCAGCAAAAGTCGTGGCTCCAATGCAGTGCAAAGCTCCACGGGCTAACATTGGCTTTAATAAATTAGCTGCATCAGACTTTCCATCTCCCATCAACATATGGATTTCATCAATGAAAAGAATAATCATTTCCTTCGACTTTTCAATATCGTTGAGTACACCCTTGATACGTTCCTCAAACTCACCCTTATATTTAGCTCCTGCCGTTAAGGCGCCAAGATCTAAAGCAAAGAGACGAGAATTGGCTAAAATGCTGGGAACATCACCATCAACAATCCGTTGCGCCACTCCTTCCACAATAGAAGTTTTTCCAACTCCAGCTTCTCCAATAAGTACAGAATTAGATTTGGACCGACGGGCCAAAACTCGAATAACTCTGCGAATTTCTTCCTCACGTCCAATCACAGGATCAATTTTTCCTTCACGTGCTTGTTCAGTCAAATCCTGGCAATATTTATTCAAAAATTCATAATTTGAAGATGAGTCTGCTTGACGAGAATCAATGCGTTGATTACCTCTTAACTCGATCGCCTGCGTCTTAAGAGTTTCCGGGTTAATCTGCGCTTCTTTGAAAATATCCTTGATGGAAGAATCTTGTAATAATGCCAAGAAAATGTGATCTTGTGCAACATAATCATCTTTTTGCTGCTGCTTGATTTTGCTCGCATTGGTAACCACTTGACCACCTGCATAACTGAGCAGCACATCACTGGGTGGCGGATTTTGGGATGGCATCCGAACAAGATGACGATTAACAATCCGCTCAAAATCTGGCCACTGATACCGAGCTTTTTGAATAAGTGTTTTGAGATATTGTGTAGAGTTTTCTTCATCGGTAGGGACCATGGCTGCTAGGAAATGAAGGGGCATTATTTGGGAATGGCCACCATCTTTAGCTAGTTGAGTTGCTTTTTGGATAATTTGTAAAGCATTGTCGGTAAATTGAGTTTCGTCCATTTGTAAACTTGGTGAAATTGTTGGAAATGGTTGGAATTAATAGTAAATTGATGTAAGATTTAGGGAGGGATTTGGGGTTTATATAGGGATGCGAATTGATCGCGAAGGTTCCAGAATGCACAGGAACATACGAGAAGCCGCGCACTTGGCCTAAAACGGTAATACCGAGCCGAGTAACCGAGAAATGGGGCAATTTTGAAACAAACCTGAAACTGAAGTGGAATCGGCCTTTCCTGCACTAAGTATCACCATATCATGGTTTTATATCATCTTATTTCGTATTTTTATATATTTTACCCCATACTTATTACGTATACTTTATATGCAGTATCTGCATTTAAACTTGCAGTGCGCCAAAGTCTAAAACTTTTGTACTGCATATAGTGACACCATATCTATAATATTATAATTGATAGTTGAACAAGGCGCAGATTCGATCAATTAGCTCTGCAAGTTTATTAGAATTTTTGTGTGAAGACTTTGCTTATATGTAGGATAGCAAGATAACAAGTCACGTGATTAATTCAAAAACCATTATTAAACCTTCATTCATACCAAAAACAATTAGTTAATAATAAGTTACATTGATATTTCTAATCCTTAAATCTCTTAAACTTTTAATACTGAGACATCTAAAATTCTAATGGTTTTTCAAACTTCAACTTTAACATCATCAACTTTTCACCTTAAACCCAATTCAATTATTGTCATTTTTCCACCTCATCTGAATGGCTGGTATGTTTGATTCTGACCAAATCCGGTATTACCTTGATATTGTGTTTGGCCAGTCATCTGACCAAATTGGGGCTGGCCTTGTCCGAAAGCGCCTGTTTGTTGTAATTGGCCAAAAACTCCAGTTTGCTGAGGCTGGAATAATTGTCCTGTTTGGTGTCCAAATAAGCCTTGCTGGTAGTATTGTTGTTGTGGTTGTTGCTGTTGCTGTTGCTGTTGCTGTTGCTGTTGCTGTTGCTGTTGCTGTTGCTGTTGCTGTTGTGGTTGTGGTTGGGGTTGTGATTGTGATTGTTGTTGCTGTTGCTGCGGTTGACTGTAAAGCGACAAAATGTTCAGTTTGGTAGCCTGCTGTTGCAAGTATTGCGGATTAGTCTGCTGCATCAAAAGCTGCTGATGCTGTGGATTATTTGGATCCAAATATTGTTGTCCATTTGCATCCACATAAGAAATTTGCCCGCTGACCGGATCGGTATATTGGTAAATTTGTGGCTGGCCTGGTTGAAACTGTGCCACGCCTTGTTGTCCTGTAAATTGTGCCGTGGTAGCAGGTAATTGTCCTGTTGTTTGGGGCTGATTCCACCAATCACCTCCTGCACTGGATGCTGGCGTGGTAGTCATAGGGATAGAACTAGACTGTGACTGAGTCGCCGATCCTGCAGACTGCGAGGGTCGTTTGGGTAATGTAGGTGGCATCTCTTCCAGAGAAGGATTGACTTTGGCGTCATTGTCCAAAATGTCCAATGCCATATTGGTGTCGCCGCTTGCCAAGAGCAAACTTTCCAATATGGCATCCATGTCTGGATAACCAAAGCCTCGGATCTTCTGTGCCTGCAAACGGTATTGCTTTTGTTCGTAGGTGGTTAACTTGCGGTGAGTTAATCTGGGGATTGGCCTGCTCCGAGATGTCGGCCGAGATTGGCTGTTTTCATAGTCAGAAGTGCTCAGGTAATCAGACCCTCCATATTCCGAATGGTCGATATTATCATCCCGAAACTTGCCCTCAATATACTTATCTCTCAAGTATTCCTCGATAAGGAAGTCTGCATCGTCATCATGGGGAAAGGGCACCTTTTTCGGGTTCCAACGCTGCTTGGCACGTCTATTACCGACGCGTCTCATGTGTTCTAGCTGCAGTTCCGACCAGTTCTCCAATGTAAGCGATTTAACCACTGATACGGGACGTCCATCCGGTCCGTTTTTGGAAAGCGCCTTGCGGTGACAATTTGCACATCTTCCGCATAACAAGATGCCAAGATTGACCGAAGCCCACGTCGGGTAATCGGAGCCGCATTCGCCACATTTGTTGATGTTGTTTCGCGAGTTGATGATGTCTATCATCTGCTTTTCAGCATGTTTTTGGTTTTTCCGGAACATGGCAAGTGGGAATGATGGTTTGGGAGCCGGCGATCTAGCTGCGCGCGAGGTCACGTGTGCGCCGAGGCACGTGCCATCAAGTCACGTGTGTCCAGGCCATCTCTAGCACATACCTCCACAAATTTAGAAGGTGATAATGTTTGGCTTTTAAACGGCCGCTCAAAGAAGGTTCACAGCCAGCGTCCCATTTTTACCCCGAGAATCAAACAACATTTGATGCGTTTCAAGGGTCAAATTTCGCAAGCTATGCAATGGAAGCCTTGCCAAAGCCTCGCGTACTTGAAATAGTTCCTCCGCCGTGAGTGATTTGGCCAAGGGCTTTAGCTCGCAAATCATGAGAGACGCGTGGAAATCCATGATTGATGGATTGGTTAATATGTTTGGATGCTTCGAAATCTGGGCCCAATCATATTGTAGCTTCAACTGATCCGCTTGCTTGCCGATTGTAAGTGCAAGTTGCCAAAGATAATTTTGCTCTGGGCTTAAAGCCCATTTGGGAGTCTCTTCTTTCGTAAGTTGTTCTTGTCTCTCTGCAGCAGCATTTGCATCTGTAGTAGGCTCCTCATTAACCACAATATTGGCTATTTCATTCTTGGCTGTCTCAGCATACTTTTTCACCCGCATTCCAATAAATAAGACTCCCGTTTTCAGCAGTAGAAAGCAAGTGAGTTCCGGGCGCATTTCAAATCGCAATTTTTTCATGCCCATCATAAGATCCAACTTGGTGCCTTCTGAGACCTTTAATTCAGGTGGTATTCCAATGTTCCTCACTGCCCGCCGAAGATTGTCAGTCAATTGCCGCATCTGATGCTCTGGTCCGAGAACATTAGGGAACAATGTCACATGAAGAGAGTTGATGGCATTTTTATTGGTATGACCGTATTTCCCATGCAAGACTGTTTTGGTTTTGGTGGTGTGATTCCACAGAAATCGCCTTTCGAAGTTTGGCACTGTAGCTCGGAGAATGTCAAAGGCTCGATCACTGGCTTTCCGTAATCTATTCTGGACATCTGCTGTCGGCAGCCACGGAAGGTATAAAAATGCGCTCAGCTTCTTGTACATGTTTTGGCTGTATTCTTCCGAATATGTAACGAATGACTGGGGATCTAGCGGTAATGGAAGCTGGCTTGATGAGGGTACACACTGATGAACGGATTCTAACGACTCTTTTAAAGGGATTGTATTGGGTGCAGGTCGCTTGGATGGTTCCAGGGTATCTTCTGCTTTTCGTTTTGTATTTTCGTTTGTGTGTTCTTCTTCGCTGTCTGAGGAGTACCCACGAAGAAATTGCATGCTCATCGTTTGATGTGAAGCGCGCGAGGTATGCAGCCTTGGACAGGTCCACAATGGGCCTGAAACATAAACAATAAGGGGCTGTAAATGTGTTTTGTGGCATTCGTGAATTTACCCTTTTCAGTAATTTTTTCGATGTTTTGATACGAAATTTGCCATCGTAGATATTTTTATGTGGAATGTTTTGGGGAATTTGTTAGTTATTTTGGAAGATTTTTGGGAATCCGTTTCTTTCACGGGGCATTTCAAAGAATCATTAGTTCTGAAATAGTGTTTTTTTTTTTTTTGGAGATTCAGCTCATTGGAAGGTACCTGATCTTGCTGATTGTCTTGGTGCTCATTTCTATTCGTGTATATTGTGGCAAATTAGGCTTTATGTCACTGATAAATTCACGGCGAGATGAACCATGTTAGAGTTTGTTGGTAAAACTTCCAAGTTACGGATATGCCCTATGTAAGAAAAAAATATGGTTTGAATAATGAAGGGGGATCCAGGTATTAAATATAAAAATTGAGGGATTTCTTGAAACATGTCATGTACATGGGTAAGGCTTCCCTGCAATGCGATTCTGCCGCATGTACAAGTATTGGCTCAATAGTCTGCATATTTCTAGTGTTTCAAAGTCATATGAAGTATTGCTTTTCTGAACTGCCTAAAAAGCTCCAAGAAAAACCAAATTGGGAAGACAAAATCGTTCTCGTTTTGCAGCCACGCACGTATATGCATAATGCTTTGTCATGTTTCAGGTTCAGAACCTGTCATATATAAGAAGCCGCCTATCTCCTCTCATGTCCCCTTTTTACACAAAGTATGTTTTATCTCTGGTCACAGAAGGACTTTGGAAATACAGAGCTCACGTGAAAGAAAGTACACTTTGACGCTTAAGGAACACAACTAGAATTACCTCACCAAGTACGGGGCTAGCCATGACGATAATTGAAACTCCGCTGAATTGGAAGCTATTCTGTCCAGGGTTTCAATTTCTGCCCCTATACTGAAACTCTCCACAAAATCCTGAACAAGTACATACAGGTAAAACGCCATGATAATGTTCATGAGAGCAAGCATTCAAATCATCAGAAAAAGCAATACCATCGCTTACCCACATCTTCACATTTTTGATTTTGATCAGGTTTAATATCCCGGACTCAAATCCACCTTATCGGTATATGCACGTCGACTCACGCCTTTAGTGAGCCCCGCGGCTACAAATTAGTCAATGCCTGCATGCGTCTCGCCGGTTCCGCACAGTTCCCCACATCGCGTCGCAGTCACTCCCCGCTTTCAATGGGCCAATGAAAGGAACCAGAAGTCAAAAATAACCAGTGACGCTTTTGACTTATCTCACTGAAGCGTGCTGCCAACAACAAGCCTAAAATCTTTGCCCGTTCGCTTCAAAGTGAAAACTACGACTGACGCCGAAATCGGGTTTTGCGCCCTGACCTGCATGCAGTACTTGAGAAAACATCATCGATGCTCTAAAAGGTTTCGGATGGATCAATTTTGGAGGAAAAAATAGAGTCCTGAGATAATCTGAGTTAGGATTTAGTCTGAGTCTCGAGGGAATGTTTTTTTGGAGCGGCTATAGCTCGCGTTTCATGTGCGTTGTAGACGCAGGACCTCTGGCTGAATAAGGTCCAGTATTTTTCATGCTGCGACACATTTAAAGACTACTTCCTGAAGCCCCGCCTTTTCTACATCGTCCTAGTCCATCAGGAATACCAGGTATTTTTGGATATCCCTAAACAGTCACGACGATAATACGCAACATCTTATTACAAAAGAAATATTCATACCATGCTCCGAAGCATTTGGCGCCGGCCTCTAGCCGAGTCTGAGTCATCCGGCTCTCTGGAAAAACCAAAAATGGCGGTGGAGATTCCTGATGCTATTTATAACCTCCGCATTGTGATGATCGCCATCACTGCTGCTTCTGCCGCTATTATTATCGGCTATGACTCTGGATTTATCGGTGGGACGGTTTCATTGGAGTCTTTTCAAAAAGAGTTTGGTCTCGACAAGATGTCACCAAGCGCCAAAGCCACCGTGGAGGCAAATGTTGTTTCTGTGTTTCAGGCAGGAGCATACTTTGGGTGTCTTTTCTTTTACCCTGTTGGCGAAACGATTGGCAGAAAATTTGGTTTGTTCATACTGGGATTTTTGTTGACATTAGGAGCGGCTATCTCACTTATTTCGAGCTCTAAAAATGGCCTTGCAGCCATTTACGCTGGCCGTGTTTTGACAGGCTTTGGTATTGGAGGCTGTTCCTCGCTAGCGCCAATTTACGTGTCAGAAATTTCACCTGCTGCAATTAGAGGAAAGCTTGTGGGATGCTGGGAACTTTCATGGCAAGTTGGTGGAATTATTGGGTATTGGATCAACTATGGAGTGCTCCAGAATATTCCTGCAGGACGCAAACAATGGCTCATTCCGTTTGCCATCCAACTTGTACCTTCGGGCATTTTCTGGGCGCTTTGCTTCTTCATTCCCGAGTCGCCAAGATACCTTGTGGCCAAGGGAAAATTGGAGCAGGCTCGAGAAAACTTGGCATATATTCGAGGTATTGATGCAGACCATCCGTACCTGATTCATGAGTTGGAGAATATTTGCAAGTCGATAGAGGAGAATTTGAAAGAGACAGGGCGAGGCTTTTTTGACCCATTAAAGGCACTTTTTTGCAGCAAAAAGCTCTTATACCGGCTTGTCTTGTCTACTTCGTTGTTCATGATGCAAAATGGGTTCGGAATCAACGCCATCACTTATTACTCTCCCACAATCTTCAAGTCGCTAGGCGTACAGGGCTCTAATGCAGGACTTCTCTCCACCGGAATTTTTGGAATCTTAAAAGGAGCCGCATCCTTATTCTGGATTTTCTTTCTTGTGGACAAATTTGGACGTCGTTTCTGTCTTTGCTATCTTTCAATTCCTTGCTCCCTTTGCTTGTGGTATATTGGGGCATATGTGAAACTTGCAGATCCAACTCTGAAGCTTGCATCTGGTGATGCTGGCACAACCGCCGCTGGTAAAACCGCCCAGGCTCTTCTCTACATCTGGACCATTTTCTACGGTCTGACATGGAACGGTACAGTTTGGGTAATTTGTTCAGAGATTTTCCCGCAGTCGGTGAGAACAGTGGCACAGTCCATCAACGCTTCATCTAATTGGTTTTGGGCTTTCATGATTGGTCATTTCACAGGTCAGGCGCTTGCAGCAATTGGGTACGGGTACTATTTCCTTTTTGCTTCGTGCTCTCTTGTTTTTCCGATTGTGGTGTGGTTTGTTTATCCTGAAACCAAGGGTATTCCTTTGGACGGAATTGATGCTTTATTTGAGGTTAGACCGTGGAGAGCACATGAGTATGCATTACGAAAGTATGAGGCAAAATTCGAGCATGTTGACGTTGGCGTTGACGTTGATGAGGAATTTGAGCTGGCAAAGGCAGAGGAATGCTGATTAAATTGAATTAAGGCTTGATATGATTTTCTAAGTCTTTTCAAATCATCAGTATCAGATTCAGCATTAGAGGATCTTCTGGAGCATTCACGTGACAAGAATGTGAAAGGTGATATGGGTAGATCAGGCTATTGACGGATGCACGAGACGGATTTAAGGTTTTCTGCAGGACGTGCTTTTCACAGGCGCGCGCAAGGTGGGGTAGAAGACATAAAACTGGCCCATTTCGCACGATGAAAGACCATGTTGATCCCCGAAGAAGTGCAGGAGCACCATCTAGACTTCTTTCTTTCCATTGCTGACGGCTTCATCAATGAAGTCAAGCCAGAAACCATCCGTTCTTATGTTTCGGCGGATTTTTCCGAGGAAGAACTCCAGAGATATTGTGAAGAGGTTAAAAAACCTTCGGAACTACCCAAAGTTCGCCAATTCATCCAAAAAACGCTCAACACTTCGCTGACAAAGTCTGTTCAGCTTTTCTATGTGGTGATGACGATTCTCTCCAATCGCACGCTTGCTTTTGCACTCACCAAATCTACGAAATTGATTACGGAAATGGACATACAAGAGAAAAGAGCTCTTTTCATATCATGGAGAGACTCTCCCATCGAGACCAAAAACAAAATCTTTGCACTTTTTTCTCGGTTGACATTTATTGCGTTCTCTCTTAACGCTCCCGATCTTCACTATAAGGCCATAGACTTTCCGCAGGTGGAAACACGTGACCAGATTTATAAGGGATATAAATCGACTCAACTTGACTACCAGATGCAGGAGCCGCCCGTTCATGACAATGCCGAGCTTGTGGTTGATGTGGATGTGGTTATAATCGGATCGGGTTCAGGTGCAGGAGTGGCTGCACATACACTTGCTCGGGAGGGCCATCGTGTTTTGGTGATTGAAAAGGGCAAGTATTTCAGACCACAAGAGTTGACTTTCGATGAAGGTAGTGGAATGGATAACTTATACGAGAATCGTGGATTAGTAACCACGGAGAACCTGCAGACATCGCTTTTGGCAGGCCTGGCTTTTGGAGGTGGATCCACAGTCAATTGGTCTGCATGTCTTAAACCACCATTCAAGGTTCGTGAGGAATGGTATTCTAAACACGGCGTGGAATTTGTGGCCTCAGAAGATTATGATAATTGTCTTGACTATGTGATGCAACAGATGGGCGCTTCTACGGCAAACATCAAGCACTCAAGGCTGAATCAAATAATTATTGATGGCGCCTCCAAATTGGGCTACAAGCATAAGGAAATTCCTCAAAATACTGGAGGCCACGATAACCATCTGTGTGGATTCTGCCATTTGGGCTGTAAATGGGGAATTAAGCAGGGAAGCTTGGATCTCTGGCTTAAGGATGCCGCCGAGTATGGGGCCACATTTATGGATCAAGTTTCTGTGGAGAAAATTATTCGGAATCGACAAAATGTGGCCGTTGGATTGGAATGTTTAAACCGGCGTAATAACCAACGGTTTACAATCTCTGGAGCAAAGAAATATGTTTTGAGTGGCGGGTCACTTAATACGCCAATTCTTTTGCAAAAAAGTGGTTTTAAGAATAAGCACATTGGACGGAATCTTAAACTTCACCCAATCGTCACATTCTTTGCTGTTTGGGATGGGCCCAAAACAGAGCCATTCAATCAGTCTATTATGACTGCCGTTTGCAGTGAAGTTGAAGATCTCGATGGAAATGCTCACGGTTGCAAGGTAGAAACTTTGGTGCATTTACCAGGAATTGAGTCTTCGTTTCTCCCTTGGGATTCCAGCAATCAAATCCGCCAGGATTTTTTGAAATACCAGAATACTTCTGCATTCATCATGTTAACCCGTGATACTTCAAGTGGGACTGTTTCTCATGACGCTGCTAAGAATGGCCTTATGGTGGATTACTCCATTAACAAGTTTGATCGTGATAACATAAACAAGGCTGTTTTGATAGCTATGGATATTGCCTATATTGAGGGAGCCATTGAGCTCATCCATCCTCATTGGCGTGCAGGTCGGTTTACTCTGACCAAGAAAAAACACGAACGTCACATTTCTGATGCTGATTATCAGAAATTCCGCCGTCATTGTGCAGAAACTCCCCTTTCGAGCTATGGAGCTGCTTATGGTTCAGCCCACCAGATGAGCTCATGTCGTATGAGTGGTAAGGGATCTGGTGATGGAGCTTGTGATGTTAGAGGCAGACTATTCGAGTGTGATAATGTTTATGTGGCGGATGCCAGTATCATGCCAACTGCTTCGGGTGCCAATCCGATGATTAGTACTATGGCATTTGCGAGACGTATTTCCCAGGGAATCTGTCGTGACTTGTCGCTGGCTCGGCTTTAGTTTTGAATATATGGAAGGTTATGATCTGTTATATGAAATGCAAATTTAGAAAGCACTTGTGAAATTGCAATAGTTTACTGGTTCTAGTATCTACTGCAAATAATCTACTGCAAATAGTAAATTGCATATAGTATCTACTGCATATAGTACAATTCCATTTACTGTGGGCCAGTTATAAATATAGACTTTAATGTATTAATTAATTCAATGACTGTTTAGTGATTTATTATATAATACATTGCTGCAATATAGTGGACTGCATATAAGCCAAGGAAACCACCGGATAATCTAAATCCAACCGATTAAAAACCAAATCAAAAGCCCAAATATCCAAAAGTTCTGTATCTAAAGAGTCTCAAATTTGACCAGATTTACCAGGAGGTAATAGCGAAGGTCCTGCACAGAGCGGGCCAGATCATCTGGAAATCCAGCAAATCCAAGTGGACCACGATCACATTCACTGCATATAAGAAGCCGTTCCACAAAAGCTAAGCCATTCACATGAGATTCAAGGTGTGTTGGCTTTGAAACTCCAATATTATCGAAATCCCAAACATCAGAAATGGTGAAAAACTGTACACCATCATGAAGCATTTTCGGAGCTTTTTCAATACAAATTGGCGACTTTATAGTTGAACTATTCAATTTTATAATGCAAGCATTACATTCCAGAAATGGACACCGGGCAATGGCGGAAGTTCCCATCAAATCTGTAAAAGAAGACATGAGTTTAGCGCACAGATCCGTACACCAGGCGAAAGAATCAAAGAAGTAACAAAATAGAATAAAAAGTGGATGATGATTTTTTTTGTTTTTTGGTGATTTCGAGTCATCTTTTTTTTATTTCATTTTTCATTAATGTAAATTTTGTAATTTCATTTAATTTCTTATAAATTCGTATTTATGAAATCCATGGAAATCTTCATAAATTGGTGAGTATTTCCCCGCATTAATATAAAAGCTCATCTCTTCAAAGGTAATTAACCCAAAGAGGAAATTCATTTTAGTAAGATTTGTGGAATTATGACTATTTCAATCGAATTGCTTTTTTCAGGGTATTAGGTTAATTTTTATAAATAGAAAAAATGCTAATAGTTATTATATCAATAATACAAATATTGGGAGGGACTGTATACCGGAATCAAGCAACCTATTTCCAAAATGACTCCAGGTAGCCAAATTCATTTAATGAATCTAGTCTAAATTAACGTTACAAAATTGTTTCAGTAGAATGAAATCCGAATATCCCTAAGATTCAGAATATTTCTAAGATTCAGAATATTTCTAAGATTCAGAATATTTCTAAGATTCAAAATTTCCCTAAGATTCAAAATTTCCCTAAGATTCATTAATCAAATAACATAATCTGACAAAATCAGTATGGACAATGAGATTTAAAAAGAATTAGTAATTTAAGAGAAATCACGGGTTTATTGCTGGAATGTTTTAAATCATTCAAATTAGGTTGAATTTATTGAGTGTTAAATGTCATAGAGAAAGGTGAAAGGCTTTTTTTGAATTATTTTATTAGGATTATATAGTGAAAGTTATTGATTGTCTGGCTTATCATATTCCGTAAAGCTCCAAATAAATATTTAATTAGTAGTAGTAGTGGTAGTAGTTATATATAATTAATATTAGTAGGACTAGTGATAGTAGTAGTAGTAGTAGTAGTAATTGTAGTAGTAGTAATTGTAGTAGTAGTAATTGTAGTAGTAGTAATTGTAGTAGTAGTGACTGTAATAGTAGTAATTGTAGTAGTGGTGATAGTAGTAGTAAGCTTACATAATTAGTGGGAGTAGTAATAAAAGGAGTAGTAGTAAGCTTACATAATTAGTGGGAGTAGTAATAGTAGTAGTTGTCATAGTAGTAGTGATTGTAATAGTAAAAAGCTGATACTTTCTATGGTAATAATCATTATAATAGTTTGGTTCGAGGAAGTAAGTGCAGAAAAGTTGTTTGATTTCACGAGGGTGAAACATAAGTTTTTTGACCTTGATTATTATAAAAAACAAATTGAATTTCATTAAAAAATTGCGGCTACTCTAGACTTGGTTCTCGAAGGACCCTAATTGGTCTAGCCCAGTATGGAGTCTATAAGTAGTAGTAGTAGTAGTAGTAGTAGTAGTAGTAGTAGTAGTAGTAGTAGTAGTAGTAGTAGTAGTAGTAGTAGTAGTAGTAGTAGTAGTAGTAGTAGTAGTAGTAGTAGTAGTAGTAGTAGTAGTAGTAGTAGTAGTAGTAGTAGTAGTAGTAGTAGTAGTAGTAGTAGTAGTAGTAGTAGTAGTAGTAGTAGTAGTAGTAGTAGTAGTAGTAGTAGTAGTAGTAGTAGTAGTAGTAGTAGTAGTAGTAGTAGTAGTAGTAGTAGTAGTAGTAGTAGTAGTAGTAGTAGTAGTAGTAGTAGTAGTAGTAGTAGTAGTAGTAGTAGTAGTAGTAGTAGTAGTAGTAGTAGTAGTAGTAGTAGTAGTAGTAGTAGTAGTAGTAGTAGTAGTAGTAGTAGTAGTAGTAGTAGTAGTAGTAGTAGTAGTAGTAGTAGTAGTAGTAGTAGTAGTAGTAGTAGTAGTAGTAGTAGTAGTAGTAGTAGTAGTAGTAGTAGTAGTAGTAGTAGTAGTAGTAGTAGTAGTAGTAGTAGTAGTAGTAGTAGTAGTAGTAGTAGTAGTAGTAGTAGTAGTAGTAGTAGTAGTAGTAGTAGTAGTAGTAGTAGTAGTAGTAGTAGTAGTAGTAGTAGTAGTAGTAGTAGTAGTAGTAGTAGTAGTAGTAGTAGTAGTAGTAGTAGTAGTAGTAGTAGTAGTAGTAGTAGTAGTAGTAGTAGTAGTAGTAGTAGTAGTAGTAGTATTGATAATAGTAGTAGTGATAAAGTGACAGTTTTGATAAGCTTGAGTCATGAATCTTTGTATGTCAAAACAAATTTTCCTGGTGAAACCGAGAATATTCAATCAAAATTGGAAGATGTCGTAGATTTAGTAATAGTAATAATAATAGTAGTATTACTCATAGTAGTAGAAATATTAGTAGTATTAGTATTAGTAGTAGTAGTAGTAAGCTGAAACTACTAGTAAGAGTAGTAATAGTAGAGCTAATAATTATAGTAGCTGTAATAGTAGTATTAGTAGTAGTAAGCCATATTAATTTATGAGAAGTAGGAGTACCAGTGATAGCTATAGTAATGATAAATTTCTTAGTATTAATAATAGTAGTAATAGTAATAATAATTTCTATAGTAGTAGTAGTAATAGTAGTAATAGTAAATCTATTTGTATAGCATGTCATTTTTATTTAAAGACAATGCTAATCTCTTCTGTATTGACAAATGTAATAGAAGTAGTAATACTTTCATTAGTAGTAGTAGTGTTTAAAGTAGTAGTGGTTATAGTAGTAGTAATAGTAGTTATAGTAGTAGTAATAGTAGTTATAGTAGTAGTAATAGTAGTAATAGTAGTAATAGTAATAGTAGTAATAGTAGTAGTAGTAGTAGTAATAGTAATAGTAGTAATAGTAATAGTAGTAATAGTACAAGATAAGTTTACTGGTTCAGGTCTTCGCCATTGGTAAAGGCAAGCTATTTAACTAATCATACACGAGTATTAACAAATTCAATAAACTAATAAAGACTCTTGACTCAGAGCTTTTTTGGCTTAAACAGTATAAGATTACCAACACAGTAATAATAATAGTAATACTATCGATGGTATAGTAATATTAATAGTAATAGTAACACCATTCTTGGTATAGTACTAATAATATATTAAGGACTCTTGGCTGGCCTAAGCCAGTCTAGATCCCACGTGATCCTTAGCCAGCCATGGTCCGATGTCCTAAATATCCGAAAAGAACAGTATACAGTACCTAGTACACTACCATAGTACACTAACTACCATAGTACAGTATTTAGCATAGTACATAATTACCATAGAATAGTCAATTTTCACTGGCTTTCATTTAAATCACGTGCTAGTAATCTACTTTATTAAAAGTTATACAGAAAACTTAATTTGATTTTTTCCTAACTGTGGACCTGCATCTAGCGCCAAAAAGTACCATCTTAGCTAATACTTTCACCGTAAAAACAATTCGTAATGTCAAATCTGATTTATGAATCTTATAAATCACCTAAAATTTCATCAGAAAGCGTCGCCAACGGGAGTCACGTGATTATAACTCCTCCCACAAAATGAACGTAACTAGAAATGGCAGAATTATGGATATTTTCCCATATGAATATTCCAGAAAAAAAATTTGGACAACAACTTCGACACTGTCTAATTATTTCGTACACCAAAGATTAAATCAATCTCATCAATACTCCCATTCACCTTAAAGTTTGACTTGATCCACCAATTTCTTTAAATTCCCAATTTGGAATTATAAACAATAAAGAAGCATCAATTTTGACGTTCTAGATTCAAAGATTCAACTTGGTCATTCACAACTTGGATTGCTCTTCCATTAACTCAACCGCCAACTCACTCAAAGGAATATATAATCCTCCAACAAATTCCGCCAGTGCAGAACTGGCTGTCCCGTTCTTACTTCTCATAGCAACACCCTGAGAAATCACGCAGATTCTTAAAAGTCCAAAAACTGAGCCCATGCGCCATAAATCAACTGGATTATTCTTAGGATCATTATCCCGCCAATCATGGCCCAATTTTCTCTGATAAAGATCAAGTGCTTTGCGCAAATCATTAACTGAGTCGGGATTATCAGATCCAATTTCCGTATCGGAAAATAACATTTGGTTCATGCTTTTTGGAAACACGTACATCTGAAGAAAATTGGCCAAATCAAACATTGGATGCCCTAATGTGCACAACTCCCAATCAAGCACCGCCAAAACTTCAGGTTTCGTAGGATGGAAAAGAAAATTATCAATCTTACAATCTCCATGAACAAGCGTCACGTGAGTCGGGTCTCGTGGTGCCTTTTCCAATACCCAATGGCAAATGCGTTCAAAGTCTGGAATTGCTGCCACCACACGTGCCTGCGATGCCTGCACTGCAGACAAGGTTTTAATTTGTCGTTGGAAATAAGATGGACCGTCTTCCTGCACAGGTTTTTTGAATTGAGGGAAATGTTTAGCAGGTAAGTGTTCGAGGAGCTGTGTGCAGTCCACCAGATGAATCGAGCCAATGGTTTCCATTATTGCTTCCCAATACTGCAGTTTTTCCAGATTTGGAACCTTGGGCATATCTGGCCGTTTGATGGGTCGACCAGAAATATACTCCATAACATAAAATACTGCATGGGTAACACTTTCGTCCTCACATAAAACGTATACTTCCGGAACGGGCACTTTTTTAGCATTTTCGGCGGTTTCGTTGCAGAATGATATTCCTTTCAACATATGAAATTCCCGCTCGATGGCATGTGCAGATTTGGATACCAATCTGGAATTTTCCATTGGTTTTCTCCTTAAAACAAAGCTTTTGTTGTCTGCGCCGGTGATTAAGTATGTGGGGTTAGACTGGCCGAAAGTGAACTGCTTTGCTGTAAAAGGGGCCTGGAAAGTAGGGACCATTTTACCCAAAATGGCATCTTTAGGAAGTTGCGTCAAATACCTTCCGACGCTTTCGGTATCCAACGGGTTTCTGATTTCGGAAAACTCAGGCATGGTGGTTTGACCCCGCAAATTGGAACCCGAGGATTTGGTGCGACCATAAACACGTGAATAAAGCATGTGATCAGGTCACGTGATCAACACGTGAATTCTAGCACGTGACTTCTAGCACGTGACTTTTAACACGTGACCGTGACTATGTCTACTTCACATTAAGTGAGTAGTAATTGTAAATTCCCCTTTGACTAAACTCAACCGGCCAAACCTTTTCTAGAAGCTCGCCCTGCAAGTACTTCTTCTTTTTGGTAGTGTTCAAGTTGTAGTATCCAATGGAACAATTAATCTTTCTGGATGCGTAGCGGAGAAAGTCGGGTTTCCCAATCTTAGTCTCAATTTTGGCTCCTGTCTCCAAATCATAATACACCATATTTGAAGGCTGAGCACTAGCTCCGGGTTTTCCCGAGATCAAGCGATCATACGAAGCATCAGTGGAATCAATCTTATAGATCCACGCTCTCCTGCCTTCATTATCGTAAAATTTCCAAATCACTGGAAGATAACTTTTACTGTAAATCAGGAAATCTGTCTGGACAGGCTGGACGGTGAAGTGGTTTCCTGCAGTTAAGTCATAGAGTGTTTTGTAGTCAAATTCGATAGCTTCTAATCTGGATTCAAAGCACTTTTTCAAGAATGTCAAAAGATTTCGACGATCAAGGCCTTTACAATTGGTCACGTCGAGAAATTTGAGCGTATCATTTTCGTGAAGAAGATGAAGAAGGTCTGCCATATCAATTTTGGAATGTGAAATTGCCAAACTTTCCAATTTTGGAAACCGTTTCCGAATCACTTGTATCACTTGTTTGTTGACAGACATACCACCAATATTAAGGTAGCGTAAATCTGGAGCCTTCAAGTTATTAATGGTGAAAAGAAGATATTGTTCACTTAAAGGAGAAACTACATTGGAATCGATTTGAAGGTTAAGCCACTGAAGAGACTCGTTGCTGACGGCGGGATGTTGAGTAAGAAATTGAATCAAATCTTTGGTGGTCAATTTTGAGCATCGTGCCAATGAAAGGTGAGTCAAACGGCAGGTTTCGGGAACCAGACGTAACAAAACAGAAGAAGTAACGGCAGTATGGGTCAAATCCAATCTTCGAAGGTTCTGAAGATGAGGTAGTACTTTTTCAAACGCCCTAAGCGGAAGATTGGAGCAGTCATGAAAAGAGATTTTGAATAAATGGCTTAAATCCGATTCCGATTCGGGCAAAATGGTTAACTCGTCAAATGCTTGCGCAAATTGCTTGGAAGAGGCACCACAGAAATCAAGAGCCTGAATTTTGGGCATATGGTTGAAAAGTTGCAGTAAAACAGAAGAGTTCATATCATCCTGGATATTTTCCGAGGCCTGAAACTCAATGAGATTTGGACAAAGCAGAAGCGCCAACTGAATAGTATCCAGGGTAACCATTTGAATCTCCTGATTCATTCTTCCTGTACGACCCAAACCAATAGACGTGAAAGTCTGAAAATCCATAAATTCCACATATTGTCCAATATCTGGTTGCTTGATAATGTTCAGAAGGAACCGTTCAAAAGAATTGGGCCGATTAAAAATGGCATACTTATAAAGGAAGCGGATAGCGAGCTGATTGAACGGCTTCAGAAGCACCGGAATTGTCTTCAGGAATTTTTCCAAATTTGCAGTAATGGAATTGGAGTTTTCATCGTAGTAAACGATCTCGATAATCTGGTGGAGGATCTCGATGGGTAATGAAAGTAACGGAGAAAAATTCTGTGTCTGTACCAAGTTAACCAGAGGATCCTTAAGCGTATAATTTTCAGTAATTGAAGAAGCTGAAAAAGCCGCCGATGCTTGGGAATCTTGAGACACAACAGGCAGTAAAAAGAGTCCGCCTCGGTCTGTAGGGGAAAAACACATGGACGCCAGATTGTCGCTTAGCACATTATGAATTGAGGGATATTGATCCTTGGAGCGGGCCGGTACATAAGCATCATTGTGGGATCTATTCTGAGTAATTTGTTTCAGTCCCGAGTTTCCCATATAAGCAGGTATTGGTTCAGGGGGCAGGGGCCTGGAGTTTTGTGCGGAATAGGTGTAGAAGTCTGGGGACGCGAGCATGCAGGAAGAGATTGCGATGAGGAAACAATTGCGTTTGGCCTTTTTTCTTCTGGAGTCAATGAAATTGCAATAAGGGGATTTGGAATATATTTTTATTTGGTTCCTGAGTGGGAAAGAAGGGACAAATTCGGTAAGGTTTTCCTGCAGGATGAAGAGGGGCCAATTAGGGGAGAAAGAAGGGCCAATTTGGGGATAATGAGATGCTGATTTGGAGGTAATTTTGAAACAATATTTGGAATGAAAGCTATTCTGAAATAGATCAAAATTTCTTCACAAAAATCGATTCAATATTTGTACTGTATAGAAGATATGGGAACGTTTCACAATACAAGAATCTTGAACACTTGAATGAACAATAGATATGAGGTAATTTTCAGCACAAACAGGTTTCAGTTGGAAGATTCCAGCACAGGCAGGTTTCAGTTGGAAAATTTCAGAACGGGAAGAGGGAATATCTCAGCACGGGAAGATTTGGTTTCAGTTGCCAGTTTCAGGTAATTTTCAGCACTAGGCCAACACTTATAGGCAATCTGGAGATAATTCAATTAATGCCTTGTGTAAATGACAGCACGAAGTAGTAAAATGAAGAACGATAAAATGAATTTGGCTGGATACAGTTTTCAAGCGGTGATTCTTCAACTTGAAACTGGAATGTATGGAATGTTTCAGGGGCTGATTCGATGAAACAAGGAGGGGTGACGTGGATTCTGCAGGTAATGAAAGAATAACTCCTTTTGGTGAGCCAAATCGGGAAATCCAATTTCCAATTTCGATTAAGGATCCCGTTGTCAGTGGTAGAAGAAGAAAGGAGGTTTAGCGGGGCACGTCAGAAATTTGCGGCCGATGCTGCGAAATGCCGTGCACGCCGGGATCGGCTTTTGAGCCGGGCACGACCTCCAATTAGCCGGGTTTACTAATTTTGGCTATTTTCTCCAAAACAGTGGGTTCAGCAAGGGTAACGTTACATGGCAGGGAGGCGGCCAAAAGTGGCGCCACAGATTCGTTTGGTTGAATGCAGGATGTTTATTGCAACCGCACCGGTAAGGTTTGGACTTATATACAGGAAATACCAAAGAAATCGAATTAAGTATTTTCAGCGGGTAATTAATTTATTGTGTAGGATTAGAAAAATAGAAAATGAGGTTAAAAGAGGAAGAGAAGATGGGCCAAATATTCAAATTTGGTGCCACTGAATCCATAACATTTACTCGTTGAGTCAATATGCAGTACCCTATAATTTACACCACTTTACACCTTATTACAACAAAAAAAAGACCTTAAAACTATTATTGTGGAGATTCAAAGATAAACTGCATCTTTCACCAATACACACATTAGCTCAGTGATATACTGCTACGATTATCAGCGGTGGAACGAACATTGTTGTTGTTGATGTTTCACCACTACGACTTTTATTGTCAATTTTTGGAATATTAACTTCACTACATTGATGAATATTTCTGGTTTATTAATTGAAAGCGATACTGTTGATGTGGAGGTTTTGAAGTCGACTTTCATCATGACTAGTATTTACGGTGGATCTGTGACTTTAATCGGAGACGAAAAAAATACTGTGGTCGTTCAATATTTGATACTAGATTGTTTTGTGCCTGTTTAGTTACAATTTGGCTCTGTTAATCATGTAATAAGGATTAGGTCCTGCATATACGGGCAATGGTGTTCATAACACCAAATGGTTCAAATTTAGTATGTATTTCGAATACGTTTGCGTGAGTTTGTTGCTGATTATTGAAATTAAGGTATGATGAGAGAAAGGAAGATTGGTAGGCGTAATTATCGATATGTTATGATCACGTGACCTGACTTCCGAGGGTACCAGTCTAGTGCACGCCACAGAGATTATCCAGTTCTGTCCATTTGAGTGTTGGTTTGAAAAACACGTATCGTCTTATTGTTACAAGCAGCACTAAATTTTTTTTTCAATTTTGACGGTTTAAACGACCCTTCTCAATAGGTCGGAACTGGATATAGAGCCCGGAATTGAGGCAAGAGTCACGTGACCACCCTCGGCTCTGACTTATTAGCAGTATTTAGGTACGTACAAAGAAGAAAAACATCTTTAAAATTCGTGACTATATACTGGCAATGTTCAGCTATATACTGAATTGATTTTGATAGCTAGACCTTTTTGAGTCTTGAGTTTTAGGTATAAATAGCCATTTTTACCGATGAGGCTTGTCAATTAATACATAACTCCATTTCGTGTCGTATTCAAGAATCAAGAACCATATAACCAGAAATGCTTTTGATTTAAAGTAATTCTTTCACAAATTGTCTTTGTTTTTTACTTAAATCTAAACACCATATAAGTGGAGGACTGTATACAGGACGCCATCTTCCCCACAATTTCAAAGATGTTATCAAAGTCCCATCGTTGCGTCTAATAGACCAATTTCAAAGAAAAATAATCATATTTTCCAATAGCCAACTCTATATCATATTCAACCTTTTTCCAAGAATAAAGTCTCGTCAATAACTATAAATTGATCTCTTTCCTATACCAGCTAATTTCCCAAACCTAACATTTCTCTACAAACTCTACACTTTCTCTTCTCTATAAACTCTTCTTCTAGAGTATTAAACCCATTTTTTCTCTGTATTTCACTGCTCATAATCATCACCAATATATCTGGAAAACTTCCCATAGTAAACTTTATATACCATACCTTAACCCAAGATCACTATAATATCCAAAATCTAAATACTATAATTTAAATAGTCAATTTTAGTTATTTATGGTAATTCATGGTGACGTCCATGGTCATTTCCATGGTCATAATCTTTGACCTAAATTACTCTTTTCCAGAATCTTACAGTACTCTAGACTCTAAATCACACTAATCATAACTAACTATGACTATCTTTACAGTGACTAAATATAAATATTTTGGAAAGAAGTATTTGAATAATCTCAATTCTTTTAACCTAAAAATGCTATTAATTTTTCTATACTTTCCACTGATTTCCACTGATTTCCACTGATTTCCACTGATTTCCACTGATTCTCACTGATTCTCACTGATTTCCACTGATTCTCACTGATTTCCACTGATTTCCACTGACAATGCCTTGCTAAATATTCCTACTTATCTCTGACTCTAATCTAATTTCCCTTATTATCAACTCATTTTAATAAACTCCCTTTAACCCAAAATTTAATATCAAATTACTTGCTAATTTCGTCAACCTTCTGGTAATTACTCGGTCTTCCCTTATACTCCTCTTGTACACTACTCCAATTTCTCTAAAACACATTCTACATATACTCTTCAATCTCTATATTCAATTCTCTGATCTAATGATTTCCCCATAATTCGATATTCTAGGCCATTAAAGTCTGTAATAGTAAAATCCCCATATTTTTATATGCAGTTCCATTAATAAATAAACAAAATTTATTCTTGCAATTAGATAATTCAAAATCAAATTTCTTAAAAAATCAATCGAATCAGCTCGTAATGACAAAATTTTCTATTTCTTATCTTTATATGTTTAATGAGTCACGCCTGCACATAGCCCCCTAACCACTGAAGTATTGCTCACTCCCTACTTCTCCGCATCATGACCGACTCCAACCAAACACAAGAATTCGAACGCCTTGAATCGACATTACCTGATCCGCTTCGTCGTAGCGCTCTGCTGCTTTTAGAAAAACTTTCAATGGCTCCTGATCTGCGTGTACCCACCAATCCCCGCCAAAAAGGAAAAGATCATAATCGGGCTCTTTCAAGACTCTCCAAGTCTGAAGATGGTCGTGAAGGTTCGCCAATTCCTGTACCTAGACCCGATTTCAATGAAGAAATTCATAAACCGGCTCTTAATACAAAGCAATCATCAACTGGAGTGTTATGGGTTACCGAACGTGCTGGAGAGTATGGATATGGAGGAAATGGCGATGATGATTGGGCCAATTTGGGCCAGGGGGCTCCCGAACATGGTGATACTATTCCGGGATCTTTTAAACGGCCAACTTCTATTCCTATTTCGGACTTAAGCAAAGAGTATGCCCCTACAGCTGGTATAAAGGAATTACGTGAAGCTGTGGCCAATTACTACAACAAGGAATATCGCCAGAACCTTGAAAGTCAGTATACTTGGAAAAATGTGTGTATTGTCCCTGGTGGTCGTGCAGGCTTGATCCGTATAGCTTCCATTATCTCCGATTGCTATCTCTCATTCTTTTTGCCAGACTATACTGCTTACGCTGAGATGCTTGCGCTTTTCAAAGGTTTTTTACCAATTCCAGTGCCTTTAGATGAATCAGATAATTACGATATTCATTTAAGTCATATTGCTTTGGAATTACAACGTGGAGTTTCTGCATTCTTAACTTCTAACCCTAGAAATCCAACAGGACGTGCCATGACTCGAGACCAGCTTTCGAGACTCCATGCTATGTGCAGGCAAAAGTGTCTTTTAATCATGGATGAATTTTATTCTCATTACTATTATGATGAAGGATGTACGGGACTGTCTATACTGTCTGCAGAGTGTGTGCAGGATGTCAATCAAGACCCAGTATTGATTCTCAATGGACTCACTAAATCATTTAGACTTCCGGGTTGGAGAATTTGCTGGATTGTGGGTCCTGAAGAGTATATCAATAGTTTGAGCTCTGCAGGCCTGTATTTAGATGGAGGAACCAATGCTCCATTTCAATATGCAGCGGTGGAATTCTTAGAGCCATTGAAGGTACGCCGTGAGATGAAAGCACTTCAATTACATTTTAAGATGAAGCGGGATTACGTCATTGGCCGTTTATCTAATATGGGGTTTGACTTTAACGAGCGCAACACCCCCAATTCCACTTTTTACCTCTGGTTGAATTTATCTCATCTTCCTGGAAAATTAAGCAATTGTCTTGGATTTTTCCATGAATGTCTTCACGAAAAAGTGATTGTGGTGCCAGGTTTTTTTTTCCTTATTAACCCGGAAAATTTGAGCCGTTTAGAAGATGTCATATGGTACAACTTTGTTCGGATTAGTTATGGGCCCGAGCTTCATCAATTGGAGAAGGGAATGGACGGTATAGAGAGGGTTTTGAGGCGTTTCAATTTACACAACAAAATTCCCGTCTGATTTTTTTTCCAACTGATTTTCTTTAGTGGGTGGGATCTGATCTTCTTTGGTGGGTGGGATCTGGCTTGCTGGATTGTATGCAGGCACGACTCGCGATCAACTCCACAAGTCAAAATCAGCTTTAATCAGTAGTTTCAATTCCATACAATCGACAGATCAGGTACCAAACAATAAAACTACCATATACAATAAAAGAGCAATAATTAATTCATAAGTACCTAAAACGGCCTGCATCCAAGGACCAAAAGAATAAAACCCCAAAAGATCAAAACCCCAAAAGATCAAAACCCCAAAAGAACAAAAGATCAAAAGATCAAAACCCCAAAAGATCAAAAGAACAAACACCAAACACCAAATCAAATGGAAAATTACAATGAAACAACTTCATCATTTTCAGTATCAATACTCTCGTTCATGCTAAGAACAGCTATCATTATAGCCAATTACATTTTCGTCGTTTTCCCAAGCAAAATCGCCATAATTTTCCTGAAACAATTCATGATTCGTATGTCGATCCTGCTGCTTCTTCTTACATTAATTGGAATTATGCTGGTGATGTATTATGTTGTCCGACAAAGGTATCTCCGTAAATATTCGGAAGAAACCACGCCTAAAAGCAATAAATTTGATCATAATAAAACAAATGGACAACTTGATTATCTAGCGGCAAAAAAACATAAAAGCAGGCGAAATTCATCATCAAATTATTTAGATGAATTTCTTCAGGCAATTAAAGTTTTCGGATACCTTGAAAGACCAGTTTTTCATGAACTCACCAAGAATATGACTACGCAAAAACTTGTGGGTGATGAAATTTTATGTCTTGATGAAACTCTTGGTTTTTCAATTGTGGTTGAAGGAGTTGTACAAGTTTTTACTCGTGCTCAAGACTCAGAGGTGGGTCTGTTGGAACGCAGAAATGATTATGATAATGGAGAATTTATTGTGGTACAAAACCAACGATATCAGCTTTTAAATGAGGTTAAAAGTGGTGCTGCACTTTCTCTGCTTTTAAGTACTCTTGATTTATTTCGATCTCGTCAAAAATTAAAGGCTATTGGGTCTCAAGTTTCTGTTGTTGAGACCAATTCTAGATTTGATTTTAATGATTCCAAAAAATCAGAGAAACCAACTCTAAAGGGAACTTTTAAGGAAAATTTTACTGAAATTGATCCATTTTCTACAAGTTTTTCGCCTTATGTACTGGCTCCTGCATCTCCGGCACCTGAACCTGATTGGCCAGGTTCAAGACCCATTCTGGAAGAACCACAACTGGAACTTCCACAAATTATTGCCAAGCCCAAATTTCTGGGTAAAAAAAAAAATTCTTGTTCTGCTACTATTGCTATTATTCCTGCATCGGCTTTTCAAAGAGTTTACTCCAAATACCCAAAAGCTACTTCTCAAATTGTCACTATGGTTTTGACTCGGCTTTATAAAGTGACGCAAAATGCCGTTCATAATTATTTTGGACTTACTAGGGAAATTATTCATAGTGAGATTGCCCTTAATTCTGAATCTCCTTTATATAAACTTCCTACTTACTTGTCAGAGTCAGTATTGGAGAAGTCGCCTGGGTCGTACCTGCAGGACGCGGTGAATGTACTTGAGAAATCCACTAAAAAAGCCCGCAAGCTTAATCGGGAAAATTCTTCAAGATATGTGGTACTTGCACTGCGTCAGAAGCTGTCTCATCCGGGTGATCTTCTTCTGTCGGTACCATTATCCCGGAAAAACAACCTTTCTCAGAAAAGTCTTAGAAATGCAATTGATACGCCACCCTCTTTATCCCGAGGCACATCCAGCGTTCGAGTTAAAAGTGTTGCTGGTGGAGGTCGTGATGATAATTTCGATCATCAATTTTCTGATGAGCGTGAGGAAACAGAGGAGACTTCACTCCGTACAGCCATTGCCGAAAATGTATTTAAGCTTCTTGGAATTGAAGATGATTTTAACCAAACAGAAGGCTTTGTTTCTGGAGCCAGCTCTACCAATTCTTCTCGAGTTGGGCTCAATTATTTGGCTGATCCTCAGATTTCTGAGCGGTACTTTTATAGCTCAATTCTGGAATCGGCTAGTGGACTTCTTTCACCACATCCACAAAAAGTTTATGCCACAATTCATCCCGATCGAAATTTGTTGAATCAAAAACAGGATCAAATTAAGGAATCTCCTTTTAAAAGAGACGTGTCTAAACCAAAAGTTGACCATAGTCTTGCAGCTACTAAAATTGCCTTTAGCAAAAACATTGAAGTTAAATATTTTGCACCTGGAATAACGCTTGTTGAACAAGGTTCGTTTGAAACTGGTCTTTTTTATGTCATCCATGGTTCTTTAGAAGTTAACACACGCAAAGAACATCTGGAGGAGAATTTTGGAGAAAATGGCGACGAGAAAAAAACGAAAAACCTTTATATCGTGAATTCAGGTGGAATTGCAGGATATTTAAGCTCATTGGTTGGTTTTAAATCATTGGTATCGATTGTTTCCGGCAATTCTAATGAATTTAAGGGTGCCGTGGTGGCATACATTTCCAAAGAAGATTTTTCCCGATTCATGGATAAATTTTATTTTTTACAACTCCCAGTGGCGGCTAAACTTAAGAGTCTTTTACCAGAATTGATCAAAACCATTGATTTTGCTTTAGAATGGTGCCATATTCCTG
The DNA here is from genome assembly GCA_002374725.1 of Metschnikowia hibisci. Lineage (NCBI taxonomy): Eukaryota > Fungi > Ascomycota > Pichiomycetes > Serinales > Metschnikowiaceae > Metschnikowia > Metschnikowia hibisci. Next base: position 355,945 of record NLAP01000006.1, on the reverse strand, counting down.
CAGGCGGAATCTTGGCGTCACAAGGAGATTGGGCTAATGGATTTCATATTGTATTAAGTGGTCGATTTCGAGTGGTTAGAGATAATCGAGAAAAAAGTCAGAATCTGACAGAGTGTCTTGTGGATGATGCCAATTTCGGCAAAAATAATGAAAAAGAAGATGATTACGAAATTTTGGGTGAATATGGTCATGGTCAGTCAATTGGAGAAGCTGAAGTTTTAACGGCATCTCGTAGAACTAATTCTTTGATTGCAGTGAGAGATTCGGAGACTGCACGTATTCCAAGAGCTCTTTTTGAAATGCTCTCACTTCAAATCCCATCTATTATGGTGGAAGTTTCTCGTGTCGTTGCTAATAGAGTGTTGGAATCAAACAGCAGAGAGGTGTTGCTGCATACAGGGATGTTATCAAGAACTCATCATGGAACAGAAATCAACAAGGATTATAAAACAATTACCATTTTACCTACTGTTAGTGGACTCCCAGTTAAAGAATTTGCTGAACAGCTTTTACTGGCTCTAAAAGCAATTGGTAGGGATGTTATTGCTTTGGATAGAACATCAACACTTACACATTTGGGTCGTCATGCTTTTGATGAGCGTTTATCTCATCTCAAATTATCCGGATACTTTGCGTATCTTGAGGAGAAATATGAAACCATTTTATATGTTTGTGATACGCCACTTCGAAGCAGCTGGACATCAACCTGCATTTCTCAAGGTGATTGTATCTTACTTTTAGCCGATGCTGAGGATGATGATTGTGCAACCAATATTGGTGATTATGAGCGACTTTTAGTCAAACTTAAAACAACTGCAAGAACAGATTTGTGTCTTCTTCATCTGGAAAAATCGGTGATGGCAGGATCCACCAGTATTTGGCTCAAGAATCGCATGTGGATTCAAGATCATCACCATATTCAAATGCCTATTCTGCGGGATGCTTTTGTGAAAAGGGTTAAAAAAAAGAAAAATATTTTGTTTGATTTGGCTCTTAAACTTAGCAGTAAGGCTAATCCAAATATTAAACTTAAACTTGAAAATGTGCGGTCACGTGCCATGGCTTCATTAATCAAACTTAATGAAAGGATTAACAAGCGTCAGGATGCATTGCCAGCAGCACATAAAAATGATTTTATGCGACTTGCCCGACTTTTATCTAATGAAGCTGTTGGTTTGGTATTGGGAGGAGGAGGGTCACGTGGGATTTCGCACGTGGGCGTGGTCACTGCTTTGGAGAAACATGGTATTCCTGTGGATATAATTGGAGGCACATCTATTGGGTCATTTGTGGGTGGACTTTATGCCAAAGAAAATAATATTGTTTCCATTTATGGAATGTCCAAGAAATTTTCTAGCCGTGTTGGCTCCATTTGGCGAAATATCTTCGATTTGACCTATCCAGTAACATCATACATCACTGGATACGAATTTAATCGAGGAATTTGGAAAGTATTTGGATATTCTGAAATTGAAGATTTCTGGATCAAATATTTTTGCAATTCTACCAACATCACCAATTCAAATATGGAAATTCATGAAAGTGGTTATGCATGGAGATTTATTCGAGCATCAATGTCTTTAGCAGGACTTCTTCCTCCAATTGCTTTTAATGGATGTATGCTTTTGGATGGTGGCTATTTGGATAATCTTCCCGTTTCGGAAATGAAAAATCGTGGTGCAAAATATATTATTGCTGTGGATGTGGGTTCTGTTGATGATAAAACTCCTATGACTTATGGAGATACACTCAGTGGGTTTTGGGTACTTTTTAACCGGATAAATCCATTTTCAAAACATCCTAATGTTCCAAATATGATGGATATTCAGCTTCGTTTGGCATATGTGGCTAGTGTTTCTGCTTTAGAGCTTGCCAAAAAGACTCCGGGCGTGATATATCTTCGTCCACCAATTGATGACTATGCTACGCTAGATTTTTTAAAATTTGACGAGATTTATAATGTGGGATTGGCTTATGCAGATGAGCTATTAACAAAATGGCAAAAACTGGGGCAATTTCCGAAAATTGCTGGTATGACAAAGATTGGTCATAAGGAACCTAGACGGTCTATATACAGGAGAAACTCCATATAGTCTGAATTTCTTGAATATAATATATGTAAAAGATTTTGATTTTTAGGATAATAATGATACTTAGAAAAATTTCTCTATTAACTTGAAATTATATAAAAAATATTAATATCTATACTAATTCCTTCCTTTTTTGGAACCATGCAGGATTTATAATAATCTTCAAATCCACAAAATTTATACCCAAATTTTTGAATCAATAACAATTAATCTTTTTGAATTAATCATAATCTAATTCATCTTTCTTCTCCTGCATCTAAAGCTTTAATAAACACTTGACTCAATAAAGTTGAAATTTCTAATTTTCAACCTCAAAATCATCAAATTCATTCGCTTCTTTCCGATGAACTTGTCCTGTCGTCATCAATGTCAGATAAAAATTCTCCACTATTTGATGGCTTCGTACACGATGTTTTCGGAAATTTATCACCTGAAGTCCATCTCTTGAAGCCGCTCGAGAAAGTGCCACATAAGCTTGACCATTTTCAAAAATCCGAGCCAAATCAACCTTCACATACGAAAGCGTTTGACCTTGAGATTTATGGATCGATAATGCCCATGCTAACATTAGTGGAAATTGTACACGAGAAACAAGAACTTCTTCCGTAGCTTCATCAGTAATTTCCCATCGTTCTGGTTCTACCAAAACGTCACGTGTGGTTACACCATCAAGACATTTAAACCTTACCAAAGGATGTTTTTGACCCTGAGATGATTGCTCCAATTTGTTAATAAAATCAATCTTTCGTTGTTGATTTACCTCAAATGCTCGCTGTGCATCATTACCTGAAGAAGTTTCATAAAGACTTTCCAGAGCTTCTTCATTTAACTCAGACTCGTCTTTTTTCATAAAACTGAACACATTATCAAGATCCTCTTGCAGTTGCTTGATCATGTGACCATGTTCCTTTTCGTTAATATCATCAGATGTGACAGTTTTCCCCAATTTTTTAGTCAAAAGGCTGGCCACTTTCTCTTTATTAAGTTCTTCCATTAATTCCAGAAAAGTCATATTGGGATTATCTTGCATAATCTTACGCCCATGATAAACATCACGATCATAAAATCCAATTACTTTTCCAATGGATCCATTAACCAAAGTATCGTCAAAATTCTTGATGCACATAACCTGAGCATTTTCTTTGAGAAATAATTTTGAAGGCGCCAAGAAGTTACGAAGAAACTTTTCTCTTGCCACATCGGGAAGTGTTCCGCCATCTTTAGCTGTGTACATCATAGATGCGCCCTTTAGACTGGCCAATTTAGAATTATTGGCTCTGTCCACTTCAAACCGCGTGGCATATAATTCTGTGGGAGAAATTCCGTCCAAGCTTTGTAAAGGCCGAGAAAGCTTGAGAAATGCTTCTTCCAGCTCAGCACTCACCACCCCATGCCGCATATCATTAAGCATATCAATAAATTTATCATCACCTTTTTGGCGGAAAACTTCAGTAAGAATGATACACGCATTGATGGTCTGTTTCCAAGCCTCACTTTCAAACGCAAAAAGAGCAGAATCTTTTGTCTCTGTACCATCTTTTCCAATATCAACTTTGCTCACGGGTGGAAGCTGATAGAAATCTCCACATAATACCACTTGGATCCCGCCAAATGGTTTGGTACTGCGCCGGATTTTCCGAGCTATGTAGTCGAGCTTATCAAAAAGTCGCCCATCAATCATGGATATTTCATCAATGATTAAAATCTTAGTTGTTTTCCACCTGCTTACGGCCTTGCGGTTGCGCCGTACCATTTTGAGAGTAGAATCTGCGTCACCATCACTGATTCCGATTCCAGCAAAATTGTGTAACGTTACACCACCAATATGAAATCCAGCAAGCCCGGTGGATGCAGTAACAGAAACCTCTCCAGGCATATATTTCTGTTTAAGCGCCTTTATCAATTCCCTAAGAAGTACCGACTTTCCTGTACCTGCCGAGCCGGTGAAAAAAAGGGATTTACCCCTTAAAGCCATATTAATCACATGCTGCTGCTCTTTTGAAAGAATCATGGGTTTCACGCGCTTACGCTCGTTTTCCACCAAATCTGTGAGTTCAGCTAGGTGATCTGGTTCGCCATTTTGTGTGGCTAACTGGATACTGGGATATGCAAAATGAGGTTCTCTTGAGGGACGTTCCTCGGCCACAGTCCTGAATCCACGAGTTTGTTCTTGGGAATAGTAGGAACGAATCTTGGGCGAAACTGTAGGGATATGATGAGTTGGGGAGTTTTGAAGGTTAAACCGAGGTTTTTTGAATGGAGAATTGAAATCTCCAAATTGTTGTAATGTATCGATTGGATAAAGAAGAACATTTTGTGGTTTTCGAGGGCTTTTTTTGTGGGGATTGGAAAGACCCACTGGTCGAAGAGGCGAAACAGGGCTCGGTTTGGATATTTCGGCTTTATGTTCGCTTTTTATAGTTGGACTTCTGGAAATCGCCTGAGGAATCGGACTCTTGGATCCTGGTCGCTGAATTGGCTTTTCAAGAGGTTCCAACTTGACTAAACTGGGTAGTAGTCTTTCACTTTTAGTGGGTGAAGTAAAAATCCCTTCTTCATGAAGCAAATTTCCATGAACACTTTCTTTTTCGAAATCACTTTTGTTGAAGTCACTCTTTTTTCCTAAAACAGTCTCTTTAGAGTCACACTCTTTTTCAAATCCAGCGGCTTCTTCAGAATTCTTCTTTTTGGAACCATTTTCTATCTTTGTGAAACTTTCTAAACCATTTTTCGTCTTTGTAAAACTTTCACATTCTTCTATAATAAATTCACTCTTCACGCTTTCAAGTAGATTGTCTGTATTTAAAGCAACATCCCGTTTTGGGGAACTTTGAGCAACTGGAACTTGAGTAAAACATGGAAGTCCTACTAAATCAAGCGGGTCAAAAGGATCTTCTGAGTCTGAACACGTGTCACGTGACCCTTGCAGCGAGTCAGAAAAGGTAGTCAAGTCAACATACTGGAGTGTCTGGAGTCTTTCTGAAGTGGGCACGAGTGGATGGGGTTTTTGCGCCTGGAACGAAGACATGGATCTGTATACAGGCGCGAGTTTAGGTAGACGTCCTCGAAGAATCATCAACCTCTAGTGTGAAGAAGAATTAGGGATGGATTTATATGCGCGTCAGACCACTGATATATAGAGCCGTACACCAGAATCCGTACACCAAAATCCGTACACCAAAATCCGTACACCAAACAATAACACCCGTACACCAAACACCCCTTAACCACGGTCAATACCGGTTCAAGACCAACGGTCCACCACGGACAATACTGATACCTTTTCAATTAAAACCAACCCAAAATATCTACGTAAACTCCCCTAATCATTGCCCCTGTATATTCCAAACCGTGCACCTGCATATAATGCCGCATATATATAAGAGCGTCTGCGATAGCTTTAAAACTACATGAACGACGCCAGAGCCTTTTCACTAGCCATCTACGCCGTGGTGGCGTGCCCTGACCAATTTGCTTCTATATTCAGAGGTTTAGCACAAATAGCATCGGGGCTGAATCCGTACACCACCCCTGAAAACGTCTTTCTAGCCTTGACAATATACACCAATCCCGTTGTGATACCAATAAGTGGCATTCTACGTGCCGCTAAGGAAATTGATGAAATCATTCATCAAATTGAGATGAAATCACCTAATTCAGAAACCTTGGCTGCGGCACGTGATCGCTTCATCACTCATGTGACTCTGGAGTATGCCCTTTCAGATGATAATTCACCCCTGGCAATTATCCTTACGTCAGACTCAGCCGCCACAGAAATTGCCAATTCATTTCTTGTTGATGCCAAGAATCGTGCCCATCTCCTCGGTTTCAACCCCTCATCTTCTCATCCTTTGGAACTGCTTGCTATGGCAAAGGTTCTTCATGCTCTGCAATACTTTCCAGAAGTGAGCGAATTTACGGATGAATTGTCTAGGCTAAATGGATCTGAAACATATGAGAAATGGTTGAATGAAATCTTTAAACCTTATTCATTCTATGCTTCTGCTTACAAAATTCCCAATGAGATTTTTACACCTGCTAGTGAATTCTTCCAGCTTAAGAGCCATGCCGCACAGTTCTCCTTTTTGACTTCTCCATTAATACCGGGCTCCAAACCAATGGATATGCTTTTAGCGCCATATTTATCCGGTACGGTGCTTCCACTTGCCGCTTATTATAATGATTTAGAGCCGCTTGAAACTTGGGTTAAGAGTCATCATTCGCTGGCGCTGCTTAGTGATTTCCACTTCTGGCACGAACTTCTTAGTGTCGTGACTAATTTCACCACATACAATGATACAAAACTTCCATCCGATCAAATCATGCTGCTTATTCGCCACTACATGTGCTTGTGTCTTTTTTTCGGGCTCAAAACGACCCCTCTGTCGCTGTTGGACTATGGTCACGTGCAAACCCAGATTCAAGCCACGTTACGTTACCTAATGCTGCAAATTCAAATAAAAAATAGTGCTAGCGGGGTCCTCTTTTCTCATTCTAGCGATCTTCCTGAAAAAGTGGAGAGTTTTTCGGAGTTTTTGACCTCGAATCATGCGTTGGTTTCTACAGTTTTCAAATCCAACCTTGCTGACGTTTTGGCCGACCTTGAACTGGTTGCTACTACTTGTTGCACATTATACCCGATGAATGATCTTACCATGCGCAAATACTTCCAATTGAAATCAGATTCTTCGGGTAATTGGTTGCAGAAAGAAACACTTTCGATTCTTTCGCGAGTTGAAACGACCAATCTTGAAAATGTGACTTCAGCCATAAACAGTCTTAAGGAATCATTCATTTCCGATGCTGATTCCGCTCAAGGAATTGATCAGGTGGTTTTTGAACGGCTTATTCAACTCGATCTTTATGAAAATGCACTCCTGTTCCTCCAGCAAAACCCAATACTGAGTGCAGTCACGTTCCCACTTGCCAGTGGTCGTTTTTGGGAGCTTTTAGAGACAGCATCTAATTTAGATGATCGAATTGGGAAACTCAAGCTTTCACGCAATTGTTTGGAAACAATGGCACATGTTGCCCAAACAGAATATCAACAAGATCAGGTGATTCGAATTCGTCATCTTTTTAAAGCGTTACAGAATCTCAAGAATTTTAAATTGGTTTTGGTGAAAAATCAGCCTATTACTCCAAAACATATTCTTGAAAAACTTACTGTGGTTAGCAGTGAGCACAAATTTCCACCTATTTCGCTTATTGCCATAATTCTCGAACAAAATCCAAAATCTTACTTGGCATATGAGAAATTATACAAAATTGTGAACGATTTAGCCATTTATTTGGATCTTAGTCTTGAAGAAATCAGCTTTCCAAAGGTACAAACTGCATGTGTGGAGTCAGCCTTAATTGATAGCAACTTTAATTTTGCTTATAAACACTCCAAAGATCTTCTTGAATATTTTGTTGATAATGGACGCCAGAATGAGCTAAGTGATATTTGGCTTATGTTTTATCAAGTTGGGAAATTTATTCTGGCAGAATGGTTTGGGGATTATGATGAAAATGTGCAAAAGGGGAAAATCTCCGTTCTTCTTTGTCAAAGAGAAATTCTTGCTTTGGCAATAAAAAATAGCACTCCTTTTAATGGAAATGTGGATCATTCCCGGTTATTGGTGGGGCAGTTCCTGCACATAAACGCAGAGATCCAAAGGTGGTATCAAGAAGCAGAGCAACACCGAAATGGTAATGTTAAGCAATTGGTAAAATCAACACAGCTGCAAATTCAGGAAAATATTAGTGGGATTTTAAATGAAGCTAATTTATCAAAAAAACAAGCAAGCGAAAAATTGACCAATCTTTTAACCTCTGGTCTTGGCTGGGCTATTGGTGCAGACCGTCTATGAGATAAAGGGATGAAACTTTGAGAGGAGGCGAGGTTGGAATAGGGAGAAAGAAAGGGAATGATTGGTGAATAATTGTGGTGTAAGGAGGTGTGGTGTACGGAGGTGCGCATACATCAACATCACTCTTTCCAATTACACTGTATCCTTATGTCTAAAGATCAGCAGCTCATCGAGTTGACAATATCGAATTTCCTCAAAACCAATGATATCACAGCAAGGCAATACCAAATTCATCGAAGAAATGTTCTAGAAATCAGCCAGCTTGTCCAGAGAGAAATGGCTGGTCTGGGCGAAATTCTGCACACCACAAAACAGAGACTTCAACAAGTCAAGTTTGAAAATATGAAGATGAAAGTGCAGTATCGAGCACATGTGGATAAAATGCAGCGAAATTTGGAGGATTTTGAAAGTGTCAAAGAAATTCCAGGTTTGGACGACCAAATCCAAGAAATCTCCCGCAAAAATGAAGCCATCGCACGGGAAGCGCAAAAATTGACCGATATTCATAAACCAGTGGTGGAAAAAATGAGTCGATTGGCTCGAAATTTCGAAATTGCTGTTTCTGTCAAGAGCAGTCGAGCCAGTAGGTTCAGAACCGTCGCTGAAAACGGAGAAAACAATACTACTTTGATACAACAAGAATCTAGGATTTTCTCTCGTCAAGAGCTTGAAAGCTTATTTGAAGATGTGAGCCAAAGTCTAGCGAATTTAAAGACCGTTGACGAAATCAGCAACGAGGGAACGAATCATATTGAATATCCATATAAAGAGAACGATCTCAATGAAAAGAAAAGTGATATCGAAAAATCACAATCCATCAATGTTTTAAAACATTTGGGTGAACATTTACAAAATAATAGAGCATACACAAGGCTCGAAGATGGACAATATAAGTATGACATTTCAAGGTCGACTTCAGTGGATATTGGTACATCCAAAATGAGCCTTAACGAATATTCCAAAGCCATTGATTTATTGATTCATGATTTACAAGATTTGGTCATTCGGGGGACCGAAGCTAAGGAGAGATGGGTACTTAATGCAAGAAAGATTGAGCTTATGCAGTCACTTTTGGATGAAGTAATGGATCAACTGAATTAAAGGGGAATTTCAATAAAGGATTAGTGGATCCATATTTTCGATTAGAATTAAAGATGGATTTTATTGAATTAGGTCTACTACTGAAGTTTTCTATGAACATTTATTGATCTATTTCTGATGTTTCGTCACTGACCTAATTCAGACTACCAAATTCAGACTACCAAATTCAGACTTTCAAATTCAGACTTCCAAATTCAGACTTCCAAATTCAGACTACCAAATTCAGACTACCAAATTCAGACTTTCAAATTCAGACAAATTCAGACTACCAAATTCAGACCTTTTTGAGATATTCCAATCTGTTCAATCTGTTCAATTTCAATCTGTTCATCACTTCTCATTCATAATCTGCCCCAGATTATGCCTAACCACTTACTCAACCGGACTGATCAAAATGACCGAATCTCCACGAACAAATACCATCTCTGTTTTTTTAACAGATACGTCGCCTTCTTGCTCGCCATAAATGTACTCCTCGGCGTCGCTCAACACCATATTGCAATGAGAGTCATAGCCTTGCAACTTGCCTTTTAATTCGCGGGCACCGCGTAGTTTGACGAGTACAATTTCGTCGAGCTGGTAACGAATAAGATCGAGTGGCTCTTCTTGTTGTGCTTCAGTTTGGATGGAAGTCATTGCCGTTGAGAATGTTTTGCTGAGACTAAGTAGTGCGCGAAACCCGTACACCACCTGTATACATGCTTCACTTACTTGATTATATAATACATTATTATACGATTTTGGTAGATATATTGATTTATTATAGACTATTATAGACGCACTATTTAGTGCTGTATATGATGTTTGAAACATTTCATTATAATTGTTACGATTTTTGTAATTTGGATTTTGGTCACGTGATTGTCACATGGTAATAAATCACGTGCGTGTCACGTGCCATATCACGTGATGCATCATGTGATCAAAGATACTTCCCTGCGCACAAATTTTTCCAACCCCTATGCGTTCCTTCCTGTCTTCAGCTCTCCACCAAAACCGGGCCAAGCCGCTCCGATTCTCCAATATCAAATTAAGACCTCCCATCGTCCCCACACACGCTAATTTCGACGTCTCTCCCGACCATCCCTTATGGGCATTCTTCCCCGAAGGTAACAAGTCTACGACTTGTTTCAGGGAACCAGATGAACTTCCACTGCATCTGAGAGCATGGACCATGGCCGAATTAAGGCGTAAGTCATTTGACGACCTTCACAAAGTTTGGTATCAAACCTTGAAACAACGGAACATCTTGGCTCGTGAGGTTCGTTTGGCCACGTCATTCGATTACGCCAACACTCAAGCATTTGACGATATTGACGATAAATTAACTCTTACTCAAAAGAGATTGAAACAAGTACTTTTAGAAAGACAAGTTGCTTACGAAAGAGCTCAAATCTTGACTAATGAACAAGCCACCTACTTACAAGAATTTAAGGAGAAATATGTGGATGCTGATGAGTCACAGGTGGATGACTATGATGGGCGTTTGATTCGGTTAAGATATGCTATGTTTGGAATTGAGCCTGATTTGGCAGAAACTGATTTGAGTTCCGTGGATGTTCGCTTTGTGGAAGGTATTTCATATGTGGCTACATTGAAAGTAGGTCGTTATAATGCCACTGCACGTGACCCGCTCGAGATGCCCTTAAACGGGATTATGGAGGAGATTCCTTTCCTTTTAAAAGAAACTTCACAAGCGGTTGATGAGGTGAAAACTTTGAGGGAATCTGGTCAGAGTGTGAAGATTGATAAGATTAATGTGTTTGAGTTTGTGAGGAATGTGTTGCGGGCAGTGAAGGATGAGTAATGTATATAGAATCTTTTTATTGGTATTAGTTAGAGTAATTTATATTGACAATGAGAAAGAGGTAAACGATAGTTTGCACTAAAGTTAATAAATGAAGTGGGTATGGTTTGAAAATGTCACGTGACTGGTCACGTGAGTATTTATTCGTAAAGTTTTCGTAAAGAATCTTTAAACTCAATTCCTCAAATTCGGGAGTTATCTATTGGGATACATTTTCGCGTAGGAACAGAAACCTGATTATGGTAAAATGATTTTTAGTGGTGGTGTACGGGTGGTGTACGGGTGGGGTGTACGGATTTTAAGTATTAGCGCGGCTACTTCTCATTCGCCCTCTTTCAATCAACATCAAAATGGGCAACAGAATCACCGGATTCCTCGCAGGAGTCGCCTTCACTGGAGCCATTACCGTGTATACAGGTAACTATGTTACACGGATGCAGGACGCCCATTCAACCGCTATCCGCAACGCCGACGATATCATCAACCATCGAATCCTCAGCCAAGCATACGATACCAACTCCTCTGAGCCATTGAACAGGCGTAAATTGGTACAGTATCGGCCTTCTATTTCCGAAACTTGCAAAGATATTTGGAACGATGAAATCATTAAAATGACAAACCGCATTTATTCCATAAATTGGTATCAATGGGGCCTTGAAGCGGATAAGAAATTGAACAAGCTCACAGACAAAGTAGCGGACATTGCTTTGAAAAAGTGAGTATTGTTGATGATGAAGATCTTAAGATTTGAATCAAGTTGATCAACAGAGGATTGAGGAACTGAACATCAGGGACTAAAGATCAAGGATTGAATATAAGGGACTAAAGATCAAGGATTGAATATAAGGAACTTAAGATGAAATAGCTCCAACCAACGCTATAGAATATGGAATCTTCCACTTCATAAGCATTGAATCAAAAAGTGTCCATTCTATTCACTTCTTCCTGTCTTTTCCATTTTGGGACTCATTCCAACAACAGAAAAATATGACAATTCCATTGGAATGTGCCAACTTTTTCGAAGATTATCGAGAAGTTTAGACAATCAAGCGAAGTTCTGACCCTCAAACTTTCAAATTGGACTTTCAACGGGAATGTTATGGTTTTTCTTTTTCCATTTCTGGATCAAATTTCTGTTCTGATCGAATTTCTTTCTTCTGCAACTTCATTTAAAGTTCCTTCTTGATATTCTCCTCCTCAGGTTTGTAACTTTCCTTAAATGAATTCTTGATGTCCCTGTATAGAAACCAATTGGCTATAGGTGCCACAATCAGAAATATTAACGATATCAAAACTTGAAAAAAACCCCAATTTCTTGGTATCACCCCAAGCATTGACAGTGCAAGAATCCAACCAATAAAATCTGTATAAATTGAATCGTAACCTTGTGCAAGTCGTGCGAGAACCAAATCACAACACTCTAACGATGGAATTGCAGCACTAGGTCCTTCAATTTTCTTAGTAATTTCCGGTTTGGTCTTCTGCTCCTCTTCAAATCCTTCGCTAGCAAAATTGCCCGGGTATACACAGGACACTCGATAATTGAATGTACTTAATTCCTGTCTTAATACCACTGAAAATGCTGAAATCGCTGCTTTTGCTGGTGCATACTGACCATAGCCAATAAATGGAAACAGTGCCACTGTTGATGAAAAAAGAATCACGTGCCGCTGTTTGAAATTGCCACTTTTGATATTAATGGCGTGTCCTGCATGCACCGTGTTAACCGCTGTCAAATAATTAATTGACATTCCAGAAGCAAGTTCTGCTCCGGTAAGATCTCCGAAAAGTTTTGGAATCGAGACTCCTGCACAGCAGAAAATAAAGTCGGGATCAATTCCTCTTTGGGCTAAATTATCCCACATTTCACTGCATTGGGTATAATCAGCTACGTCACACGTGACATAATCGATGAAATTGGAAGTTTTTGCCACTTCCACGTGACTTTTGGGCTTAACTTTTTCCCCAATGTTTTTAACTTGTTCCTGAAGCTTTTTTTCAGTTCTGGCCACGAGAATAACTGAGCATTTTTGCTGATAGAGACGAAATGCTATATCGGCGCCAATTCCCTGCGAAGCGCCCACCACCAAAGCCGTTTTTCCGTATGGCTGAAAATGATTATTTAAAAAGTACATTTGCTTGTTTTACTGCTGGATCTGCCGTGTCAGAAGTCGAGATATGGCTATAGGGTTAGTTGAAGGTGTTTTGGTAGCGCAAGTCGCGTGTCCTGCATATAGTCTTCTCATCCTGCACACAGGAGTGAATAGGACAATTATTTTTTCAGGTTTTAGACCAAAAGCCAATTTTCCACATTTTTAGTGAAAGAAGCGCTTCCGTTTGGTTTCAGGCACAATATTCATCACCATATGTTTTCTTCCGGTTGCGGCCATACCAAGTGGAAAATACTGTTTCCCGTCCGATCAACGTTAGTCAAGCCACTTAGGGCCATAGTGAGTAATGCAGTGGGAGACCATGTGTGAAATTATGGTGCTGCAATCTTTTTTTCGTAGATGACGGTGCACATCCGTACACCATTTGACAAATGGCATCCGTACACCACACCCGTACATCACGCGGTTCATCTTCGCATTCATCAAAACTTCTCCTCTATAACATCATGTCTGGTCGTCAAGGAGGAAAAGCTAAGCCATTGAAGGCGCCAAAGAAGAAAGAGCAAGATTATGATGATGACGATTTAGCTTTCAAGGCCAAACAGAAAGCCGACGCAGCTGCTAAAAAAGCCATGGCCGAAAAGGCCAAAAAGGGTGGACCCATGGTTGGCGGTGGTATCAAGAAGAGCGGAAAGAAATAAGCACTTTAATGCCATCATTTGAACGTGAGTTGTAGCATAGTAGAATTGGAAAGTTAAGGACCGACAAGCAAAAAAGAAATCGACCTCGGTGAGGGTCGAACTCACGATCTTGAGATTAACAGTCCCACGCCTTAACCAACTTGGCCACGAAGTCTAATATCCAATTTTGAGTATGGGTGATGATCTCGGGATAAATATTGCGATAAGCTGTCACCGTTCCCATTTCATAAATAATTGAATCACTGACTTAATTCCGAATAGATCACTTATTTTCCTGGCATGATTCAATTAGGCATATCGTTCATGCTTCTCGATCGATCTGTGGATCTTTAGCATATGAAACTGCATATACTTCACATCAACCCTTGGAAAAGTTGATTCACTTGTCCATTTTGTAAATCTCTTTTTCATTCCCCGTGCACGATTCAGAATGTGTAAAAAACAGTAAAGGCATAATTTCTCTTTTGGGTGATTGGCAAAGGATGCAAGCGAAGAAGTTTGCCTAGATCAACCTCAAATAGTGATATTGAACTGCTTCATAATCAGCTCCTGTAAACTCGTTCAAGTTTTGGAAGTAATCTTGTTTCAGTATGAGCCTGCGCTGAGTGCTAAGCATTTGATCTCTTCTTCTTCTGACCAACTGTATGCGTATGTGCTGGTGTACCAATACCATTTTCATCAGTCATTAGAATGTCCATTTTGGGATTGATTGGGGTTGATTTGGACATATTTGGTGTAGTCAAACAATTTTGAGACTTCAATAAGATATTCTCTTATACTCTCATCAAATACCATATTGGTATTACCTTGAAAGTCCAACGATTTTGCCTCGTAAAGTCTCTCAACCCTTAATGCTAGTCTTGGTATTTGCATCAAAAAACATGGGAACTTCTGAACGTTCAAAGGTCACCTTAAACAAGAGAGTTGAGCACAACTTGGTGCCCGACAGTGTTAACTTATAGTTAGCCAGTCACATAGTCCCGATGTGAAAGAGATGATTGGTTTGTCATTAGTTTGTTCGTCAAGTATGGCAGATGAATTAAGTGATGTTCGTTGCAATCACATATCTCGGCGCCCACTATTAGTCCTTTTTTAAAGGCTTTTTGATACCACCATGCTGACTTTTTGTGGGTAGTGAAAGATGTTAGTCAAAACTCGCAGAGTCACTCTTTCAAAATATCATTCATGAAACTTTCAAAAAAGACGGAACCTTCTTATTGCTGGATTTGGCTGTCAATGTTCATGTCTTTGGTAAACCTTCTCGTTCTTACCCTTTGCAGCTTCTGAGTTGGTCAAGATTTGACTTTGTTCTTGATATTGGTATGGTCCTAACAAATCATAGTGATTGTTCGTCAATTATTCGCAGACGTTGAGTGGAGTTGCTTCACGTGATTGTTTCTTTAAACAGCTCCGGTAAAACATCAAGGCCACTCACCCGACAAGAGGTGATCATCAGCCAAGTCAAAATGTATACAAAGCGTTTTGGATGTATCCCATGGACTATTTGATACTTTAGAGATACCAGGTCGTGACTTTGCGGGTTGCAATTCGAAAAATATGCTTCTCAATCCCATGACATTATTTTCTCATCTTGATAAAGTCGATTCATTTGCTTTCTGTACCCTTTTAGCCGGAATAAAATCATGATGCTTTAAATCAAAGAATTCAAGTAGTTTCAAGCCTGAGCAATGACGTCAATTGCACGAAAACATTGTTGCACTTGTATCAACGTAATCACTCAAGTCATTCCATAACATTTCCGTGTCATGTCAATGAACAATTATTCCGATTTTGACGCTATTTCTTTCGAGAAGTTGACATGTGCACCGTGTTTTCGTAGCTTGGTGCCAAATCAGGGTCACTTGATTTGAGACCAGTCACATAGATCAAGAAGTCGATTGGATTGATAGGTGTAGAACTCCAAGACTCAATTTTATCAATGATGACTGGATGGAATCGGAATGAAGTAGTATCAGGCTCATAATTTGAATCACTTGAATGTTAAAGCCATACAGAATGACCTTCAGCTGCGTTACCAAATGTTACAGTCGTTGGTTTGCTTGGTGAATCATGTGTCTGGCATAGTGAAACCTGAACTAGGTGACTTTGTGAAATTGTGAATTGGATTTCAGAACTATTGCAAGAAAAATCAGGATGAATCTCAAACTGGGAAAATCATGCATCTTATATATTTTCTGAGATTCCTAGTATACGAGCTCGTATGTTTCATGTGATCGTTTAGGGATAGGTCACTTGCGTCGGGAGCGAGTCGCACAGTCAGAACCGTATCGCGCATGCACTCACATATGCGGTATGCATGCATGCTGCATGTACGATCGTGTATTCATACTCCACTTCGGAATAACCTCTGGCTACATTGTGCTCTTACTTCAGCCTAAAATAAAGTATATCTTCCGGTACTTCAAGAATAGGCATCGACGTTTATCCGATATTTACCGAATTAGGCCTTCTTTCTTTTACTCCTGCATGGAGACTCAACGTCATATAACCCAAATAATAAATTTTTCATTACTTTGAGCCCCAATGGAAATAACACTTCTCATGATTTCATAATTAGAACGATAATAATCTTTAAGGAAACACTATGCATCGGAAGTGGTCGAAAGCGAGATCGTGGGGTTTATCTGCAGTACCAACCATATGAGATGGAAAATTTCATCTCTGAAAAGTGTCAGAAATTGCAATTTTATCTCTTTTCCAGACTACTCCCAAGCTAATTCAAGCAAATGCAGCAATTAATTTTCTGTTTGCAGCATTAGATACTCTGGAGACCTTCATCCTGCACATAAACAAATGGCACTACAGATCATATTATGTTTCGGAAATGCTCTTTCACTAACACTAATTTAGTCAAGGTTTCAAACTAACAATCCAAAACACCCCAAAATCTCAACACTAGTGCTCAAGATCTAACTGGTATACAGATTGACCAATCTCAGTAAAGTAATCACCCACTGGTGTCCTGTATGTAACCGTCAAGTACAGAGAACCTCCAGGATTAGCATAAACAAGCTTAATTGGATAAAATTTTCCTTGTTCCATAACAATCACGCGTGTAGTTCTCACTTGACCCTGATTCCGATTTTCAAAAACACGTCTGGATAAAAGCTTAGGACCAGTTTTACAAGAATCATCTTGTTTATCACAACATGTCTTAGGAGAACCAAAGCTGAGCTGAGCAGCAGCATCAGCATGAAGAAAGAAGTGATAAGGACCAGATTCAGCAGCAAAGAAATAGCCATCATATTCAAAAACATTATTTGTATCGGATAAATCCCAACCATAAAGAGAATTTGGACCAGAAGAGCGATCAAAGCCAATATCAGAAACAATTGTTGAACTTTCACGCTCAAGATTTTTAAAACCCGATTCAAAAAAATTGACATCAGTCCATGGAGCAGGATCATTTTCAAAAATATTGTAAGCTTGAACATGAAAACCACTGGTCTGCACACAGGACCGCTTACACCCATCGCGTGGTTGCAAGACATTTGGCTGCAAACGATGAGCGGCCGAGAAAGCAAAACAAGCCACAATTGAGGAAGCGACACTGAAGATCATTTTCTGAAAAAGTAATGTTTCAAAAATTTTAGACAATTTCTCCGCTATTTATGTTCATTAAATTAGACGAGTAAGACTAACTTCTAGACGATGCTTAACAATAGTAATAGATCTCTTGGTTTTTTTAAATTTAATAGAAGATAATGCAAAATGAGATTAAGTTTAGAAAAAAACGAATTTAAGAATGAATTTGGGGAAAAAAAATGTTTTTGGGTATTTCAAGATAATGATATGTGAATTATCAAAAATGGGAAAAAAGAAATTTTGATTATAATGATTTTTACTTTGATTTTATGGCTTATTTTGGTTTCTACAATAAAGAATTCAAGTTTAAATTTAAGAAATTTAAGAAATTTTAAATATTTTCGAAATTATTAGTCTTAGAAATTGATCATTTCAACATAAAAAATAGAATAAATGTCAATTCATCATTTTGGGGGAGAAAAATGAAACAAAATTGAAAATAAATCAATTTAAAATTAAATAAATTATTCAATTTATAATTGATTCGAATATTTACATTGTTTAACTTGCATTTTAAGTGGCATTCAAGTGGAATTTCTGGTGCCATCCGCGGATATTCAATTTCAAAAGAGTATAGACTCTGTTACATTTAAGAATTAGCGAATGAAATTGTTAATTTAAAGTTAAGCGTATAAAGTTAGAACCATGAATATTATGAATGGATTATTACTATTTTAATCCAATGATTTAAGGTACTAGAAAGAAACATATAGCTATGAAATTTTTAAATTTTTTTATATTATTAGAATGAGATTATTTAAGACTTTCTACTTGTCTAAGCCACCCGAATTCCACGTGACTTTTCGCCAGCTCTGTCCCCAAGAAAATTTTGCCGTACCAATTTCAAATTAAAAATCTCGTTCATTTACCTTAATCAGCTAAATTCAGGTATAATCAGCTAAATTCAGGTATAATCAGCTAAATTCAGGTATAATCAGCTAAATTCAGGTATAATTAGAAGACCCATGAATTAATTTACTCTGCTCTATATTATTCCTGAACCTAACAGAAATGATGAAGAATAGGGTTATGATTGGGCATTAGAAGTGAATACCAAAGAGAATAAAGCTACTAAGCATTCAGAGAAGAATGGAAGAGAAAAGAGAAATTAGAAAGAAAAAAAAAAGAATGTAACAAAATTGTAATTTTTTGGCCGAAATTATTGGTCCATTTTTAAACGGAAAAGGTGGCTTAGAAGTCCGAAACAGGCCTATGATTCGAGGTGCAGGAATAGAGGATATAGGAACTACTAGATTAAGGCATTAATGTTTTTTAACTATTTTTCCAGTTATCTCTTGCTCTTTTAATTTATTTAGAAATTTCTCGCATTCTTTAAATTTATCCGGTAATTTTCCGCTTTCTACTATTTTTCCGGTATTCTTCCGCTCCTCCATTTCAATTACATGCAGTCTTTAAATCAATCTATTAAACAAAAATTTAATTACAATCAATAAATTTTTCTCTCTAGCAGATCATTAATAAAAATCACTCCATTCGACAATTTTTTTTTTTATTTAAATGTGGATATTATAGCATTATAGACGGAACTTTCTCAGCTCAAAAAAACCCATTGAAAGATACTTTCTTAATAAATGATTGATAATTATAAATAAAAGTTTAAACTTATTTATCCAGAATCTTCTTTCTTGTTTATGGGCTTGGAAGAAATTCCTGAACTTTAGCCATTCGAATGGAAATTTCTCTGGTCTTCTCATCTGACGTCATTAAAAAATCATTTATTACTAAGACTTTTATTAAGAAATTATAATTGTAAGAGAAAAAAATTTGGGTAGGTTTCTGTTTTTCCTATTTAAGCTTTAGCGTGGAAGAAATTAATTTTGGCCAGTGATTCAGTTAAGCGTATTAAATTTGGTACATTTCCAAAAAAGGAAAATGAAATAATAAATGGTAATTATATCTTATAATTAAAGATGTTAATGATTGGTCGGTCTAAATCAATGAGATTTTACTTACTTCAAATTAGAGCACCTTTATTTAAAAAGGTAGAAGTCTCGTCCTGTATTTTGTATTAGTCAATTAAGATATTTCTTCCTTTACCTAGTAAAGAAACTTTAATCAACAGTATACTCTACTATATTCTTCCATTTTTGAACATCTTTAATCAACAATTTACTCTGCTCTATTCTTATAATTTTGAATCCAACAAAAAATGAATTAAAATGTATTGAAAGGTATTAAAAGGTATTTAAAGGTATTAAAAAGTATTTAAAGGTATTAAAAAGTATTTAAAGGTATTAAAAGGTATTAAAAAGTATTAAATAGGTATTTGGTTTGGTTATGATAATGGGGATAAGTATTAGAATTGGTGGTGGTAGTACTGACAATTAAATAGACCTATAAATGACCATCTCTCAATGATTTTGAAGATGATTAGGTAATTATTGATTGTGATTTTTTATTGGCAATGGATCCATAGAAATTTAAAATGATGAATGATATAATAGCCGAATATAAGAGTATGGATAATGAGAGTTTATAGATAATGAGAGTTTATAGATAATGAGAGTTTATAGATAATGAGAGTTTATAGATAATGAGAGATTATAGTGAAAGCGAAAAAGCTGATACACCTTTTCCAGAACCAAATCCATTGGACAAAAAGAAAGACCGAATTTACATATGTGTTTTTTCCAGGACGAAAAATTATTAGGATCAATCAGGATAGAGAGTATGATAAATGATCAGAATAGAGAGTAAGATTAATGAAGATTTCTAAAGATTCAAGATTTGTGTTGTTAAATTTTCCTTGAAACGCCCTTTATCAAAGAAATAAATTACACAATTTAATTATTATCAGGAATTATTAAACACTTGCATCAGCTTGCAAGATATGTAATTCTTGCTACAAATAAACCTTTAAAGAAGCTTTGAATTTAGAATGTAAAAGAAGTCATGTCTACTATTAATGCCATTTCCAAATACTTATAAAAAAAATTACTCTATTCCATCATCAAATTTATTAACGAGAGTCTTATGGTAAGGAGTCAATTAGGCGAATAATTTTAGATTGGTCTTTTGGTCCTGCACAATACAAGAATTTAGTGTTTAGTCAAATCATTTAACGACATGGAATCAATATCTTTTAATTAATAATGAAAAAGCCAGTAAATTAATATAATCCATAAATTTAATTCTTTTAAATCCACAAATTTGCATAATTTCTAGTCCACAATTTTGCATAATTTCTTGTCCACAATTTTGCATAATTTCTTGTCCATAAATTCACGCTCGGAATTGACCACCTTTTCACGTTGTTTTACCAGCGAGCAGAGAAAATCCAGATTGATTTTGGTCTTTTCGAATTTTAACAACACACTCAACATCAACATAATTGCATTTTTGACAGCACGTGGCGTGTCTGGGTGACGTGTCTCAAAATCCAATACCAAACCTTAAATGGGTTGAGTATTGATGGCAATTTCATGATGCATGGTCATAATTCCATCATATATAATTTTTTCTTCTTGTCTCTTTGCATAGATAAAATGGTATTTGTAACAATAGTCGCCAAACATCTGTCAATTCGGGCGTGACCTTGATGGTAACTGACGTGAGGGCTAATTGGAGCAAGAATTCCGGTCAAATTCACACCTTTCCAGAGCCATTCCCATTGAAGAACCAGGGAAGGAATGAATTTATCCAAGAAATTATTTCAGGACGGAAAATGATTAGGAGAAATGATCAGGAGAAATCAGGATAAAGAATTTGATAAATGATCAGTAGAAATCAGGATAAAGAATTTGATAAATGATCAGTAGAAATCAGGATAAAGAATTTGATAAATGGAGATTTCTGAAAATTAAAGATTTAAGTTTAAAAAATTTGTAATGTTTTTTGCAAAGCTGGCCATTTCTAAGACTTAATACGGTTTTATATTATAATCTACTCGTAATCTCTTCTAGTTCATTCTTATATACAGATTATTAAAGAAGTGAGAGTCTTCCTGAGTCTAAGGAGACTAACAGTTTACAATCGAAATTTGTATGAGCTTCAAAAAAGATATTATTGAATGGGTTTCCTTTTGATAGTAAAATGATTTTTTAGAATGTCTTGGAATTACAAAACAGATAGAAATTATTAAGAGGGCAATAGTAACAGATTCTATATACATTACTTTTGTTTTTTTTGGGGTTCATTTAGATCCGTTTTTTTTTTTTATTTTGGTCTTATTACAACCTTCCAAAAACCTTAATACTTTTATTTAGCTAAATCAATTAATATAATCAATTGGTTTGATCTTCCTGCATATAGTTATCTAAACCTATGTAATATCAAATAAATTTGATTTTATAATTTAAAGAATTTTCAAGCTTAAATACTATATAATAAATTCACTCTTAGTTCCTTAAAAGTCACCCTTTTGATCCTCTTTAAAACTATAATTTAACCACATTTCAATTGTCTCAAATTAGCAAGTAACTTTAATTTGAA
This sequence comes from Metschnikowia hibisci, assembly GCA_002374725.1. Lineage (NCBI taxonomy): Eukaryota > Fungi > Ascomycota > Pichiomycetes > Serinales > Metschnikowiaceae > Metschnikowia > Metschnikowia hibisci. The sequence continues at coordinate 334,222 of NLAP01000006.1, read as the reverse complement.
TAAATTCGACCCATTGAATAATAATCGAATTTTTGATCAAATAACTTAATTAATTCTTTAAATTCATACTCTGGGTCCAAAAATTGGGCTGAAAATCTCTTTTTTGAAGTACTCCCGGAATGTCTCTGTTACCATTGTTGATTAAATTATCCCAAATCCTACTTTTTTTTGCCCAATGTATTAGAAAAAAGTTTCTTTAGTTACATCTGATTATAACCTCTTTTTTTTTTGGAGTTTTTACCCTGAGTATGATTGAGTTTTAATAAGCATATAAATTCAATCCAATTACCAATTATCCTGTGTTGATACCTTTAATGAAATTCTTTAAAACAAGTCTTGAAAATGTTAAATTAGTCCTAATTTCATTATTGTTTGAAATTGTCAATAAATCAAAATCAATACTTGTGTTTCATTGATTTTCAAATATTATCAGTTGATAGAACCATCAAATTAAGTCACCACTTTAATTTAAAGAAGATTTCTAATATTCATGCTGAAATTCCTTATTCATTCATCATTAAATAAAAATTTTGAAGTCAAAAAAATAATTTTCAAGGCTTAAAGTGTATGTGGAAAAAAAGTCCTGCATATACATCACTTTGAAATTATAATAAAGGTCAAAACAGAGTTAAAAAATTAATAATAAAGATCAATACAGAGTTAAATGATTTTTGAATGACTTCTCCAATAATTTTTTTGACTTTTTAGTCTATTTTCATTGGACAGTTTTGAATTCCAACTGTTCTTGGTTTCAGAGAAGCAATTTAAGCATGACCATTTTTCTGAAAAGAGAAAATTTAGTGTTTGAACATTGCTCAAATTTTATGGCATTTTAATAAAAGAGGAAAAGAATTTCGGAAATAGTAGTTATTGGTGTACTCAATCTTTAAACCAAGATACCATAGATATTTAGATTATATCCAGTTGTAACTAAAGTCAAAGTTGGAAATTCAAAATAATGATATATAAGGAAGTAAAAAGGGACTAAAATGTTTATAAATGTTATGATAATTTACCTTATTTCAATGGTATGATACAGAGATTTGGCAATCTCAATGATCAAGCTCAATAATCAACACTAATATTTGATCTGTGAAGTATAAATCTGCAATTATCAAAGTCTACTTAAAAAGCAGAAAATTTTTTATTCTAAAGTGTTTGTTTGGAGAGTATATTCAATCATTTACAAATTAAACCTTAGCTACTTGGACTCGATTTATATATAATTTTGAATTCAATTCTATATTCCAACAAACAGAGATTTTTTTGGGGGTGATCTTAAGATAAAGGATTTGACATATTGAATTTTTTTTTAATTAATCAATAAATCACGAGACAGTTGTTTTTTTTTTTTTTTATTGGTTAAAGGTTGCAAATTATTTAAAAGGTTGCAAAATATTTGATAGGTTGCAAATGCGAAAGGTTGCAAAATATATATTTTGAGAAAGGTCAAAGTAGAATTTACTCAAATTCAAATTTTATCATTAATTTCTTTAAGTATATATAATTCCCACCCCCCTACCCAATACTCGACCTCTCAAAAAAGTTTTCGGTATTTCCTAATAGACAACTTCTCAAAAACATTTTCGATATTTTCTAATAGATAACTTCTCAAACGAGTTTTCAGTTTTTCGCCACTACATAATACTCGATTTCCCAAAATACATTATCGATATTATACAACAGACAACCTACTCAAAAACATCCTCGGTATTATCTAATGGATAACTAGTACATAATGCTCCATCACCCCTAAAACTTTATTATAGAGCCAAAATACTAACTAATAAGCATATAGAATGGATTACTTACTCTTTCTGTACGCCTCTCTTTCATCCTTATATAAGTGTGCCCAGCATTTACCTTTGTAGCACTTTGCTACCACACACTTTTCTCCACTTTTACAATACTTAGTACATTGTTTTTCTTTAGGAGTATTAGGCTGTTTACGTTTATTTTTATCAGGCTTACTTTTAATTTTCTCCACGATAGTTTCAATATCTTCTTCTTTCAATTCCAAATTTTTAATTTTATCAATAATTTCATCTTCTATTGCTTTAATTAGCAAATTTTCTGCTTTTACTACTTTAGACTTCACCATATTATATTAATATTATTTAATCACATATCACTCTTGTTGACATGTTAGGCTGTCTCTTAAAAGTCATCTGTCTATGGGTCTCTAATGACTTACCTATATATTCAGGCCATTCTTCGATAAATATTATATCGTCACTGTATGGATCTACTATACCTTCCTTTATTTTTGATTTAGTTCCTATTTTAGCTCTCCCTAACTTTACATAATCGTGTATTACTTGTTTTTCATTATATACTTCATTATATATTTTAGTCAGTAATTTTGGTGGTTTATCTTCTATCGCGTGGATATATTTATATAGTATAGAATTTGTGTTTCTGCGTGATTTTTAATGTATAATTTAGGGATATGTTTTTCGTAATTTATGTCTTTTCTTTGTGCTAGCCCCACATATAATTTGGGATGATAATAGTATATTCCCGAATTTTTAGGAAATTCTATTGAGTTCTCCTGTTTACTAGTTGATATCATGGGCCATTCTTTTTGGTTTACTCTTCTAGCATTATACCAAGTTCGGTATGCAATTGATATATGGTGTTGTTTTGGTGGCAAATAATTATTTATTTTGTTGTATAAAATTAGTATTTCGCTTGACCCCCTTATATACAACTCATTCAATTCTTTACACACATCACTGAACTGGTCAATATCTTTCCCCCTATAGCTTAATATATTCTCATATATTTTTATTTTCATTCCTTTTACTATTATTTGAGCATTTTGAGTACTTAATTTTTTACCTTCTAATATTTTTGCGTATTCATCCACCTGAATTAGAGTCATTAATGTATGTAAGTCAAAATTAAATCTATATATTGATAATATTGTTTGGTTTCCTGTATTCAAGCAAAATCTTCAAAAAAAAAGAAATAAAAAAGGAGATGATTGGAAGAGTTGAATTTAGTGTAGCTAATTCACGCTCTTTGGCTCGAAATCTAGACTTTCTGCTAAACTTTCTCTGAATCTGAATTTATTACTTAAACTAAATTATTTTCAAAACTTAGATACGCTAATTTAAATTCCAAAATTGAATTAAAAAAATTAAATCATTTTCATTAGTCTCAATTGAAATTCTTATTGAAATTAGGGACTCTATACAGGCCTAAGTCTATTCGGCATCAAAATCCAAATTAAATTCTTACTCATTTACTCAAAATAATTCAGATTCATACATAAATAATCTTTGTTTATCTTTGTAAAAAATCATTAATCATCCTAATATTCTGAATCTAATAGTTATAGTGTATTTAGATTATGATATGGACTGCGACAGTCTCCACAATTCTGAGTACACCAATAAATAAAATGGGCCAAAATTTCAAATTTGGCCATTAAATCTATTGCTTAATTGCGAAATTACCAAACTTTCTCATTTTATCTTTATTTAGAGAAGAACGTCTCAAAATTTCACCGTCTCAGAATTAGATACTATTCATAAAGCGGTTTACTAAAAGTGTTTAGCTATGGCCACAATTAACTCATAAATTGGCTTTATTTCTTGATGTTTCAGATTTGGGTTTTGTTAGCCGAAACGTTTCAAAGCCCTGAATTTTCCAAAGTCTCACGACTGTTTGAAATATTCAATAGAGTAATTTTCCCATTTGGGACGCCTCTATTTTGAATACAATTTCTAAAGATTCACCAATTTCAGATCTTTTCAATAAGAAAATACGGAAGATATCGAAATAAATACCGAGAAATTTCCCGAACAGGTAATATCTTCAAACAAACCGTTTCAAATGAGGACTCTATTTTTGTTAGACTAGGTTTATTCTGAAACCATTGACAAAAAAGCCAATTTGGGAAATTATAGGGAATGTTTGTAGTAATTATTTATAGTGGTTATTTATAGTAATTATTTATAGTAGTTATTTATAGTCATTAGATGCAGGACTTTTATGGTCAAGCTTTAAGCCAATTCATAGGCTTTTAGCTAAGTACAGGAAATAAATTGGATTAAAGCAGATTGATCCAAAAGCAGAAGAATCAAGAGTATTTAGAATTTCAGGAAGAAATAGTATAAACCAATTCAGTAATAGATTAGAGGATCGAATCGGGAATAGAATTATCGAATTGGGAATAAAAGTACTGAATCGGGAATAAAAGTACTGAATCGGGAATAAAAGTACTGAATCGGGAATAAAAGTACTAAATTTGTTATTTGAAAATTACCATTATAAATTTCACAAATAAGTTAATTATATCAACTACAAATCTATCACTAATATGAACTAATTTTAGTACTAAATCAACGTATAAGTACTCAGTAATAAAGAGTCAATAAGTCTTCAATAAATACTTGGTAAATGAATAAAATTATCAGTAGTAAAAAATTTGCTGTGGACATTAACTGGTCTAAACTATTCAGCTCCCACGATTTTTGGCTAATCAGGCTTTGAATTAAAAGTTTCGTCCAACCATAACTTTACCAGCTAAATCGGGTATAAAAAGTCAGCCTTTTTTTGGAAAAGATCTATCAATTAATAATTTACTTTACTCCATTTAATCCTAATTACCATAATTAAAGAAGAAGAATAAAAAAAATAAGGTTATGACGATATAACGATGAAATGTTAAATGGAGTATAGAAGGAGTTGACTGTGCAGGACATTTTTAGTACTCTAATCAAAAGAACAATTCAATTTAAAACAAACAAAAAGTAAATTTTCAAAAGATTAGAATAGATATTTGATTTTCCTTAAATTAGTTCTTATTGATAATATCTAATTTAACATTTTTTTTATAACAAATGTGGATCTATATCAAATATATTTCTTTATAATTAATCTAAAAGAGTAAAAATTCATTGGATTACTAAATCCGATGATTCAATGATACTATAAATTTGATTAATGGGAAATAATAAATGATTCCATAATTTATTTTTATTTAAATTTACATATATTAATTTTGTTTCAAATAAACCACGAAAAAATAAACATATTTATAAGGAGAAACATCATTATTTGGATTTGAATATCCATTAGGTTTTTGTTGAAGACCCGATACCGGCCTTAGCCAGACTAGATCCCACGTGATCCTTGGGGCTGAGTCGACCAGGCTTGGAATTAGGAGTCTGGCCCGAAATAATTTGAAACCAATTAGATTCGGATATAAATAATCACTCTTCACCTTTAGTGAAGACTCATCAATCAATAAACTCGCTTTGCCCTATTTCATCTTACTCTTCCGAACCTAACAGTTTTTGTCAATTATTGCAATATAATAATTAGTATGATTATTTTAATATTATCAATAATCATATTTTTAATAATAGAATTAAGATTCAAGAGAGTATAAAAGTAGCAATGGAGAATATTGATATTACTTTGGAATATTTAAGAATTAATAAAGACATAATGGCGATATCATTAAGTAATGTATAATAATTAGAATCATTTTTAATGTATAATAATTAGAATCATTTTTAATGTATAATATTTAGAATAATTTTTAATGTATAATATTTAGAATCATTTTTAATGTATAATATTTAGAATAATTTTTAATGTATAATATTTAGAATCATTTTTAATGTATAATATTTAGAATGATTTTTAATGTATAAGATTTAGAATAATTTCTTATGTATAAGATCTAGAATCATTTTTTATGTATAAGATCTAGAATCATTTCTTATGTATAAGATTTAGAATCATTTCTTATGTTTAAGATTTAGAAAATTATCAAATAATTATATATTAAATTTTCACCAATTATAAAATATGACATTCTTCTATAATAGCTAATTTAGATCTGCTAAAACATGCAATGAATATTTGCAAGAAAATAAATAAAGGTATGATAATCGTGCAGTTGTATACATATGAACATTTTTTTAGTTGCTAACATTCTTATGTCTAGATTGGCTTATAATTGTGATTATAAAGGGTTTATTAATAATTATAAAAAGGAATCACATAATTTTTTTATCTTTTTGAATTTTTCTTGTCTTCTAATACGGAGCCTGGCTCGATAAGATCCCTTGAAGACTTGACCGACCAAAAGTCACGTGGAACAAAGCTGACTTAGGCCAAAATCGGGTCTCTTAGAAATGAACTTTAATTACAACATTTATTTATGAAATATTGAAGCGAATTCTTAAGTAGGATTTTAAACCCAAACATCCCTAAGATTAACTGATTTATCAGCATCTCCAATCCTTTACCTTATTCTCTTAATATTTTTTTTGCAACAATTTGAAAATGACAATAATCTCAATGTTCTAGTGGTCAAAACTGCCGGCTAATTCAGCAATTAAGGATGATATAATTTGGTTTTTGGCAATCTTGATGAGACTCACAGAAAGCAGTACATCTGACGTTCAACAAAATGGTTTAAATGATCATCACTTAATTCAATCACTTTCTTCATTTATTAATAAAAATTTGCCTGGACTACCTGGATGACTTTAACTTGGTCACATTATCGAAATACTTGCTACGATCCTTTTATTGTGAAACTAGTAACTTGATTGTCATTGAAAAAGTTGCTTAGCTTAATGAGAGGTCTTTAACCCATTACCAATCTCACACACACCTCTTTAAATCAGCATAATTAATTCCAATCTGTGTCTTCAGAAAATTGTGTTTGTAACTAAAAGAGATTGTTGATATGAAAACACCAAGTCCGGTACGGCAGAGACGACATTACCAATGAGTTTTGCCAACTCAAGGCCGAAACTGTTGTTGGATCTGAAATTTTACACTTAAAGGTTTTGGCCATTGAAAATGATGAAATTGACCCTGTGACTCATTTTGTTGTAAATTGTTATCGTTAATTCTGATTGAAACACCCTCGTCTTTGTTACCACTTCACGAGCTCATCAAGAATTATAATTGGTGCTGCTGCATATAGACATGATTCGCCTTACACTTTAATTAACATCGTTACTATCGATTTTTAAAATCTATTACAATTATTTTTTTTAATTGGGGAAATGGGTTAATTAGTATAGGTTGAGTAGTACTGTGCGCTTTTTTTTTTTTTTTTTTTTTTTTTTTCTATTTTTCCGGTCAATACCCGAAATTTATCCTACTTTCAAAAATCTTTTTTCCTTTATTTGCTCATAATCCAAATCCATTTTAGAATATTGCATAATACTATTTAAAAATATTTGAAATTTACGAAAAAGTTTTATTTCTAGATCAGTGCATGCATATGTACTGCATAGGTACTGTATAGGTACTGTATATAAACAGAATCTATGCAGGTGGTGCAGATTTAATTGATTATTACCGAACTAAAGTATTCAAATCTAATATACTCCTGTATCTAGAGACATTCCAAACAATTTTTTATAATCTAAATTACTTAACTATTTTATTCTACTCATTTACCATCTGAACATCCTGCACTCTACATGCTTGTGCGTCTATTTCGTAATGATTGTGCAGAAGAACTAAAGATTTAAATACCATTTTGGGTGAATCGATTAAATTGATCACAACTTTGAATAATGGATAAGAAGTACTCATCAGTAAATTTTAATGAAAGATTATGAGAATTTACAAGAATTTACGATAATAAATGATGATCTATTTTTGATATTCAGTGTATGTGAAACCCGTACATCTCAAGTTCAGATCTCGATTGTCAACTTGTGGGTAATTTCCTATCTTGCAAGAGAAACTTGATGTTTATCAATAAAAGTATGTTAAATCCAGGACGAAATGCTGGTGTATTGCATGGAGTGTTGTTTCAATACTGTTTCAGTACTGTTTCAGTAAAGTTTTAGGAGAGTGTCAGTAGAGTTTTAGTGAAGTTTCAGTAGAGTTTTAGGAGAGTGTCAGTAGAGCTTCAGTACCGATTTTGTACTGTTTCCGTACTGTTTCCGTACTGTTTCAATACTGTCTCTATCATTTTCAGTAAAGTTTCACTATTGAATCCCCAATGTTTCGGCGTTATTTCACAATTGTTGAACTTCTGTTTAACTTCTGTTTCACTAGTGCTTCAGTACTGTTTGAATACTGTTTCGGTCAGTTTCAGTCAGTATCAGTATAGTTTCAATATTGTTTCAGTGCTGTTTCAAAACTATTTCACTACTGTTTCATAACTGTTTTTCTACTGATTTAGAAATGTTTCAGAAATGTTTCAGTACTGTTAAACTTAAACTAGTGCTTCACTACTGTTTCACTACTGTTTCACTACTGTTTCAAAACTAATTCAGGCCTATTTCAATAAGTCACACAACCTGTTAATAATGTCAAACGTAATTCAATCTGGCCCATTTCCTAACTTCTTGTCTTCACACTTAGCGCTCGTCGAATTGGTGCGCGCACGCCCATATTTTTCGCACACATTCATCAAAGTTACATCGTATACCATAGATGCCGGCGCTTAAGAAATTCGACGCCAACGTGGCCCGCCATGTCAAGCTGATCAATAAAAATCTATGTGCAAACCTTATTCGTCACGAATATATTGTCACCGGTAGCACCAAAGCCAAGCGGGCGCAAGCCAAGATCGAAAGTTTCCTTGGCAAAGCATTACATCAAAATAGCCAAGTGGCAAGCCAACCGCTAGCAAAAAGAATGAAGCAAGTAGCTGCTCTTCAGTTTCTTCAAGAAGCCGACCGGCCCGAAATCGGAGCAAAAGTGCTCGAAGAGTTGAGTCAACGTTACCCCGAACGAAAACATGGATTTACCAGGATCATCAAGTTAGAACCTCGTTTGGGAGAAGATAAGGCGCCAATGTCAGTTTTAGAATTGGTGGATCTGGATTTCGAGGTCAAATTTTGGTATACTGCTAAGATCGTGGCCCGTTTGCAGATGCAGGATTTACCTTTAGATGATGTTACCCAAAGCAACGTGAGGAAACTTACACAGTTACGTGTAAATGGGGAGGAAAGATTTCTGAATGCTGTGGAAGAGGCTAAAGAGGCGTTTTTCTCTTCGGATCTGGCAATGGAGAATTTGCAAAATAAACCTTCTGCTAAGTTTTATGAGAATGTTAAGGGCTTTACAAAACTGAAGAAGTATGCGGTGAAGCCGCGGGATGGCCGCCCACAGGGTCACGTGCCTATGCTGCCATTTTGATGTATATAGTTGAATAACGATTAATTTTGGATATTATATACCCTTTGGTGGTATTGCATATAATTCTAAATACAGGGACCCCACATATCCCCTATACCATATTCTTCTCACTAACTCTACCAATTCCTTATATCTTTGATCTTGTCTACTTTGATTAAGCCTCTATTTCTGGGACTGCATATAGATACCACCAGATTTCCTAACGCTGCAACGGCACAATCTTAGCAAAAAATCAAGGCATTTTCAGTAAAACATTTTCAGTAATGACCATATCAAAGCATAATAATTTCTCCCCTATTTCCCTCCACTTCAATAAGGAATATTACCTAAAGATGTACCCCAGCGCACCCGTACACCAGGTGCGCACCACCACTATCAACCTCAACTTACCCTTATAAACTTCACCCCACAACCATGGGAATCCTCACCACGCCCGATAAGGAAAAAGTCAAGCGGGCAATTCCAAAAGCCTCCAACAAAATCATTGATGCTACCGTCGCACGTCTCTACGTCGCATACCCCGATAAAACATCCTGGACTTTCACCGGACTCAGCGGCGCTATAGCCCTTGTGGACGATTTGGTCGGCCACACGTTTTTCCTTAAACTTGTTGATATCAATACTGCACGTGGAGTTCTCTGGGACCAAGAACTTTACGTAGATTTCCAATATCATCAAGATAGGACATTTTTCCATACGTTTGAAATGGAGGATTGTTTAGCAGGTCTACTTTTTGAAGATACTCACGATGCAGCCCATTTCTATAAGCGTGTTTCAACTCGTCACAAACATGGACTGAAACAAACGGTTAACAATAAAAATGCCGTTGCTTTGAAAGATCGTATGGGTCCAGAAATGGCCATTCAGGGCCTGCGTGGTGAATATGTGGATTCTGCTACAGGACAGCGGTCTCGTCACGCCAAGGGTGTTCTCTACTATGATGATCAACCGCCTGCAGAATGGAGGTCTCTTTATAATGAGCTTGCTGCTGCTGGAATATCTGAAGATATGATTGCTGATAATCGAGAATTTATTAAGAGTTATATTGCCAAGCAAGGAGGGTCATTGGTTGGCTTGGAGCCTCCTATTCCTCGTCGGGCGGCAAATAGGAACAGAAGCAGCTCTTTTTCGCTTTCCAGAGCTGGCTCTATGACTACATCTTCTGATTCTGGGGTCAAATCTTCGGTGAAAAAGAAAAAGGCGCCTCCTCCACCACCACCAACGGCTCAGTCGGTACCATCAACCGAAATTTCCGCCGAACCGTCTCCGCTGCCAACATCTCCGCTGCCACTGCCAACTCCAACGCCACTGCTGATTCTGGAACCCGAAAAGCCGAAATTCAGGTTACCTCCTTTGAACGCGCCTATACCTGCTCACTCTAATCTGCAAAATCAGCAAATTCCACTGCAAAATCAGCAATTTCAACCATCGCAACTGCAAACTCAGTTTCAACAAACGCCACTGCAAAATCAGTTTCAACAAACGCCACTGCAAAATCAGCAATCTCAACAAAATCGTCCCCTTCAGCTGAATCAATCTCAAACCCTGGGCCCACCTGCTCCACCTCCAAGATCTACTGGAAGAGCAGTACCTCCGCCACCTCCTCCACGTGCTGTGGCCAATACACCCGTGCCTCCTGCTCGTAGTGGTCCACCTCCACCGCCGCCAAGATCTAGAGCACTTCCTCAGAGTTCTTTACCTCCTCCTCCAGCAAGAGATTATATTCCTGTTCCTGCACAAAACATCCCACCACCTCCACCAAGAACTGAAGCTCAACCTCTGCAAAATGTTGTGGATTTTTCGCAGAATACAGGAATTTCTTCACAGAGTACAGGAATTGCTTCTCAAGGCAGAGGAGTACCTCCTCCTCCTCCACCATTATCCCAAAATGCAGTACCTCCTCCTCCTCCAATGACTCAAAATGCAGTACCTCCTCCTCCTCCAATGACTCAAAATGCAGTACCTCCTCCTCCACCATTATCCCAAAATGCAGCACCTCCTCCTCCACCTCTTCCCCAATTAGATGCTCCTGCACCAACACCTTCTACTCCTGCACTCCCATCAAGTGATGCAGGAAGAGATGCACTCCTTGCATCAATCCGAGGCGCTGGAATCGGTGGTCTTAAAAAAACTGATAAATCTGCCCTCGAAAAACCAAGTGTTTTGCTTCTGGAAGCTCGTGGTGATCCTGTGACTCCTGCACCTAGCGCCGCTCCCTCTGGCCAACCTGAAACTCTTGCTGATGCTTTAGCAAGTGCTCTCAATAAAAGAAAAGGAAAAGTGGCTGAAAGTGATGATGATGATGAAAATGACGATTGGTGATGAAAATTTTTTTTATTCGATAATGGACATTTTTGGACCTCTGAATTTGTTATCTCCAAATATTTGTCTTTGTGTCCTGCACATAAGCCGCACAAGCACACAATTTCCTCTTCACCCAAACCAGACGATTCCAAGCTCTTAGAATCCCAATTTTTTCAATATTTTGTGATCATTCACCTTGACCAAAGAAAAAAAACCCCCTGTTGTGCAGTTTGCTGATTCTGATTTAACTTATCGTGGTGTACGGGTGTCGCGCATCTATGACGGGCATCTCGAATACCAAAAAAACCATGAGTTCTAACTCCAATTTTCTGGAAACCAAAAACGTCTTGACGGCATTTTCCGAAGCTCTTCAATTTTGGGATTTACACTTAACCGCTAAAGATGGTGACTTTCAAAAAGCAGTACCTCCCGCCAAATTAGCTAATCCGCTCGCAGAGTTAGAGAAAACTACTAAACTCATCAAAGCTCATACTACAAAGGTGGCAATTGTGTTTGAACCATCAAAAATTGCCAAAAGTGGAAATTCTACATTTACAACGACGTCAGAATTATCCAAATCCTTTATATTGTTCGTTTCAGCGTTGTCGTTGGTTTCGCCCTCCAAAGTTTCACAAATCTTCTACGATGAGATCCGATCGGTTTGTATTACATTGGTGAATGCTACTGAACATTTTTCTAAAGAGCTTCAGGAATTGTTGGCCCAAAAAACCGGCTCAAAAGCCGAGGATTCACCTCAATCGGTCCCTAACTCCGAGGCACGCTTGGTTTCCGTCGGAAAGATCTGGAATATTTGTGACGAACTCTGCAAGCTCATAAGTGAAGGAAAATTAAAATTTTTTGAAAAAAAGACCAAAATGCATCTTTCATTAATTGAAGATGGACTAGAAGAATTTGCTGAATGGACGGAAAATCCACAAAACTTTGATGACGACGATCCATTTGGTCTTGATGAATTCAATGATTTTGAAAATGATCAGTTTTCCGATGATGAGGTTCCTGGGGAATCTTTACAAAGCTCTGATGTCGAAAGTGGATCCGAATCGGTAAATGAATCGGTAAAAGAATCAGTTGTTGCATTTTCAAAGACGTGGCTTCAAAAAATTAAACTTATTAAGCTTTTGTTCCTTCTGATTACAAAATCTTTAACTACGCTTGTATCAGGAAATCAAATTGATGAGCTTTTCATGATGGAGGGGGTTGTGTGCAGGAACATCGATTCACTTATTGTAGAGCTTATGATGAATCAAGTAATTGATGAAGAGATTACAGAGATTTCTAAAGTGATTGATAATTCTTGTTCTAGCATAATTCAGTTACTTCGTGGTGTCAACAAATCCAACGATAGCAAGGTTAAGTGGTGTGCATCTTGGGAGCAGAAGTTTTCCGAGTTGCTGAAAGAAATGTACAGCAATTAGTCATCAATGAAACGTCCAACAACCAATCAATTTCTTGTAGATTTGAAAGGAATTGTAAGAAATAGAAGCCGAAAACGAAGATTTTTCAAATTCGTAGATTGAAACCGCAACCCCGCATCAATTTTAAAATCCAGTTTTTCTCTCTCTCTCTCTCCTTCTTTCTCCTTCTCTCTCCTTCTCTCCTTCTCTCACAACTTGGATGTTTCAATGAGTTGCTAATTTAACAACCCCAAAGCCTTAGCATGATGTTTAGCATGAGCCTCGGCAAAAGTACTGATGAAAAAGTACAGGTGATCGTAACCCTCCTCAATGTGAAGCTCCACATTTCCCTTGTAATTCGACTCTTTGGCTGCAGTCACAAAGTTTTCCGGCTGCAAAAACTTATTCTTGGCATAAAATTCATCTGCACCGCCCTGATGAATCAAAATATCTGGCTGGTTGGTACCCTTATACTCTTGGATCAAGTGGGTAGGATCATATTTGTACCAATCTTCTTTGTTTGAACCCAAATAGTTTCCAAAATTCTTCTCTCCCCATGCACAGTTCAGAGGGTTGGCAATTGGGGCAAAAGCACTGACACTCTTATATTTCCCGGGTAAACGGAAAAATGCAGAAAGCGCTCCGTAGCCTCCCATGGAGTGGCCTGTGATGGAAATATTGGAGAAATCCAAACCAGGGAAATGGCCACTCAACCCTTGTAATAGTTCTTCATGTACGTATGTAAACATACGGTAGTTTTTGGCCCATGGCTCTTGTGTAGCATCCACATAAAATCCTGCACCGGTACCAAAATCATATGAATCATCTTCTCCTTCGATTCCGGCACCACGAGGTGAGGTGTCGGGAAAAACTAAGGCAAAGCCGTATTTGTTGGCGAAATAGGCCAAGAAAGACTTTTCCGATGCGTTGTTTGGAGTGCATGTTAATCCTGATAAGTACACCAACACAGGCACTTTAGAAGAGCCTGATCCGGGAACAAACACGTTCACGTCCATCTTTGTTTGAGTTGTGGTGGAATCGTGAGATAATTTGTGAAGCTTTCCTCCAAATTGGGCAATTTCTGCATTTGATGTAAACAGCATGTTAAAGAAGATAGTAATAAATTGAGTTTTTGGGGTTCAGATGTGGCAATTGAAACTGATAAATAATCTCGCGGACGGAAGCTTTTGCCGATAAGGGAAGTCTTATCCATTGTGCAGGTATGTGCGGGTACTTGCGACCGATTAGGATCAAGGACACGAGACAGTATCGAGGTGATTTGTAGTAAAGTTTTCTGGTATTTGAAAGTCGCCGTTTCGATTCATATCATGTCTTGCTTTTAACTCCAATGCAGTTCAAGTCATCCTTCTATATTCCAGCCTCCTTTTTGTAATAAAGTTTCATTTCTTTCTTGTTTCAACATTCCTCTTTGGGTATTGTCATGCAAGCCTCCTTTGTATTCTAATCCTCTTATAATACTTCTTCATTTCTCTTCTTGTATCATCATCTCCCCAATTTACCCTCACTTCAATTATAGATCCAGTTTCACAAGCTTTCATTCCACAGATTCTTTGAACATGAGCATGATCATAATCGTATTCATTCAGAATGAATGATTCAGAATGAATGTTCAGAATGAATCTGCACCTTCTTTAAATAAACTCAGGCCGTTCCTTTTCCACATTCAGATTTCCCAAAATTCAAAATCACTTTGTTGTTAAACCATTTCGATAAATACTTTTGAATCATGAATTAATCAAATGGCGCCCTCAAACAAAACTGTTTCTAAATCCAGTAAATCTTTCAAACATCAATTCTAGTAAAATTATTATAGATGAATTTATCGAGGGGAGGGGTTCCTTTTATATTCTGTGTCGCGCTGTCACAAATGCAAGGGATATGCAATGCATGGTTGCAAAAGGAGTGTTTCAGATATTTTGGGCGCAGAAACAAACTATAAAAAGCAGCCAATTCCTCGTTGTTAATTGTAGAAAATTGTGGATTTAGATCATTTCTTAAACTTCAAATCTTAGACTTTGTTTAATCCTTCTAATATCAAATCAAATCAATTTGTCCTACTCCTTAACAAAATGTCTCCATGACGGAAAGCAAAGATAAATTTATTACTAATACGAAAAACTGAAATAAAATATTTCAAATGCTGGTCCTGTTCCTTGGTTCATATGGGAAAAAAATCACCAAAATACCAGCAAGCAAGAATAAGGCGCCAGAAACATAAATTGGCGCCGAGGTGGACAAATCAGCATAGATGGCGATAATAGGGGCGAAAACACCAAAGATTCTATTGAATGATGACGCCAATCCAACTGCAGTACCTCTGACTCTAGCTGGAAACACCTCAGGGGTATATGCATAAAGCACGCCCAAAATGATGTTTGAAAAGAAACTGAAAAAGCAGGTCCATGCCAAATTTGAATTGGAGGATTTGGCCGTGGTCGAACCGTATAAGACTATCCCAGTCATGATACAAGAGAAACATAGAGTACCTTTTCTACCTATGCGCAATTCAACCAAAACTCCTGCAAGAATAGCACCTGGGATTCCCAACACCGCCACAATCAACGCATTTCGATAAGTAATGTGAATACTATTTGGGGTTGTCACTTTATCCTCCAAATAAGTGGGCAAAAAGGCATTGTACAAAGGAAAAGCAAGGCCGATGATACCCCAGGTGAAGATCACTAAACCCGAAGAAATGGCAAGCTTTTTAGAAGCAAAAAACTGGAGAAGATGGTTTCTGTCATACTTTTGCAACCTTCTTTTAACAAGCGTATCATCAACATTCTTGGCTGAGAAAGAAGACAGAAAATCTGATTCAGTATAAAGCTCGTCGAGCTCTTGAAGACGTTCCACTGTCAAAGTATTGACGGATTTATTGAAATGTGCAATTTTGTTGAGTGAATCCACGGCTCGAACATTATCTCCACGAGATAGGTAAAAAGCTGGGCTCTCATATACCGGGAATAGAAATCGGGCAAAAAACATCAAAAATGTGAAACCTCCTAAAGTGAAAAGAAAATACCTCCAGCCTTTGTTGTCCCGAGAATAGCAAACCTCCTGATCCGAGCAGGAGAAATTGGAAAGAAGACCCCATGAAATTAGTGCCGTGACCACTTGACCCAAACTCCACCAAATTGACATGACGGTGAGAAGCCACTTTTTGTTGGTAGGAAGAGCCTCCAAGAAGATAGCCAGATCCACTGGAAGATTTCCTCCGACTCCAAAACTCCAAAGAGAGCAGAATACACCAATAGCAGCGAAATTGGGCGATGCCCCGGCCACTACCGCAAATAATGCCGTGAAGAGAAATGTGAGGTTGAAAGCCCATCGCCGACCAATGATATCCGCAGTGACAGACCAAATGAAAGCACCTGCAAGAAGTCCCAAATTTTGAGCAAGAGTTAAGTATGGCGCTCTACCCACCGGGTAATGCACTTTATCCACCTCGTTCAATCTCTGGAGAATATATGACGTTGCCACGGGAAAAGCATTATCAGCGAACCAGCCAAATCCAGCCACAAGGAAAAGGCACAGTTGGTAACGGCCGAATCCAATATCATCGATAGCCTTCAGCACCAAAATTGATTTTTCCAAGTATACCTTGCTGACATCCTGTGTATCGAAAAGTGGCATCTTTTCCTCACTAGAGGTATCTGCGCCTTTGCTGTCGGAGTCATACTCCTCGAGTCTGGTCTCTATCGGCAGCTTCATGGTCAGGAACTTCGAATGGGGGGAAAAGGTGGACTCTTTGATGGAACTGTTGAAGGGCAAAATGAGGGTGAGGCGAAACCTGCATGGCCAGATTTTTACGGGTGGCGGCGGGGTTTAAGCGACATGCACCTGCCGCAATGGAAAACGTCATCTTTGAACCAAAAGGAGCAGAAATGAAGAGATTTTAAGATTTACAAAAACTGTACCGGAAGATCTAAAATTGTGAATTTATGCGAGATGAGTTATCCATTTAAGATTTTTTGATCATTTTCTGCAATCAGCGGAACTCCAGAAATTGAGGCAGTTTCTATGCCTTTTTTAGCGAAGACTAAGTGCATTTACGCAATGCTGCGCAGATCTGCAACTGACAAAACCAAAAGTTGGAACGAGCTTATGACGTTTCAAGTGATGATAT
This sequence comes from Metschnikowia hibisci, assembly GCA_002374725.1. Taxonomy (NCBI): domain Eukaryota; kingdom Fungi; phylum Ascomycota; class Pichiomycetes; order Serinales; family Metschnikowiaceae; genus Metschnikowia; species Metschnikowia hibisci. The sequence goes on along the minus strand of NLAP01000006.1, from coordinate 317,218 downwards.
CACTGAGAAAGATTTCTGGAAGAAGTTTTTGGTCTGTGTGCAGGACATTTGTTCAAAAGTCAAAAAAAAAAAAAAAAAACCGCCCGATTTTGACGAAAAAGAGTTTATTGGTAAACTCAAGCATGAGTTTTTCTTATTGGAGGCTTGGGCAATGCAGAATACTCATAATTGATTTTTCTGGGGCAATTAAAAATTGGGTAGAGATTATCCAATTATTTACAAACTTGTGCAAACATGACAAATGCCTGAAAATCGAAAATTTTATCATTTGAATTGAAGTTTACATTAAAGGCAATGAAAGGATCAGGAAATGATGATAAGAAAAGCGAGAGAATTTTTTGAAATACAAAAGAAACCATCTTTTTGGACTCGGGCGCTGAGTACGTCATGGTTGCCGCATCAGTTTCATGTAACAAAGGCTAGTGACGCTCGGAGAAGTCACGTGATGATAAAGGTGATGATGAGCTGGCAAAATTCATCTGGGATATTGATTCATACCAATGTGATGGCAAGTTCTAGCCATCTATCTACCGCTTTGATACGAGATTTAAGTACTGGTGGTGATACGATGCAGATACTGACACGGTACAGAAGGTGCAAATATTGCAGACAGTGCAGAGAGTGCAGAACAGTGCAGCGAAAGTGAATTACTGAGAGACTAAGACTGAGAGACTAAGACTGAGAGACTGAAAGCCCGAAAGACAGACAATACTACAAACTCATTGTTATCATGTCTATCGATTTTATTGACAAAAACTACTCGTCTAAAAAGATGAACACGTGAATGCAACCACAGTGACAAGCATAAAGCCAAGCATATGCCACAAACTGGAGCTCTTATCGGCAACCAAAGAAAAACCGGCACTGATAGTGCGATTATCATTTTGTTGGTCTCCATTGGTAGTTCCCGTGCTGGTGAAGTTCAAACCAGACTCTGAATCATCGATGCTCAGATCCCAACAGTAAGTGTCAAAACACTGCTTACATTGATCACTTTGTTCCACGCCCATTCTTTCCTGTTCACGTCTGATGATGGCACAAGCAACACAAGTTTTCCAGTCTTCGTCCAATGTTTTGTTGAGTCTAGAGGCCACTTCAAATCCGTTTTTGATCATGCTGATTTTCTCGTCCTCCTCATAAGAAAGTTTAAAAGTGGAGGTATTGGAAAAGTATGTGAATGGGCGGTTGGCAGTATACACAATCAAAGGTGAATTGTATACGTCATCTTGGTCGGCGCCATCAGGAAGCAAATTGGTCAAATTTTTGGCGTCACAGCCGAAAAAGGCAGGACGTGCCGTCAAATTCAAGTTACGGAACGAAGCGGCATCCGGAACATATGGAAAAATGGTACCGTTTCCTTGTTTCAAATGTTGTCTCTCAAACGATGCAATTAACGAAGTTCCATTGGGCCACAGCTGGTCAGTGTCGGCAGAATTATCATATGCAAAAATGACATCCACATTTCTTTCTGGCTGGATCAATGGATAAAGAGGAATATTCTGCCCATCTTCCCCTCCATCAACAAGGTATAAAGTGTCATTTTTCACAATGGATTGATAAGCAGCTTCGTCATAGCTTCGGAATGGATTGGGCTCATAAACGGCTATATCGTTTTGATCATCGGAAACATCATCCAAAAGTTTGGTGATAAGGGACTTCAAAGTGGATGAAAGAGAAGTGGTGTTAATCTGCAACACAAATTGATTAAACAAAGTTGAAGAAGTTCCCATGATGAAACCGGCATTATCAAACCCAGCAACACAAGTGCCATTCATAGGCTCACCATCCTTAACCTTGGAACCCAAATATCTGGTTTGAGTGAAAGAATACAAAGAAGGATCCCAAGAACCCAATTCAAATGGATTGACCTCAAAAACAGTGGAGTTTCCACTAATAAGTGTATCACCAGGAGTTCTACCATCAGTGACCACAATTGGAAAGGGCATCTCATGATTGACAAAACTATCCATATCCTGAATCAGTGACCAAACAAGAGAATTACCAAAGTTGGTCAGTTCGGGAAAAAATTGGTGCAGCAAAGCTCTACCCCAAGTATCAGTAAGGGAAATTGGGTACTTTGCATCATCTTTGGCCAGAACATCATCCCATAACAGCTTATAATATTTATAAGCTTTGACTGGATTCCAACCACCATAATTAACGATGGAATGTTCAAGATTCCAAAGCCCATCCTTATTGTCAATCATATCCTGCACGCTGGAGTCGTTGTTCATAACCAAACTTCCAACAAGCCAATTTCCTCCTGACAATCCAACAAGGTATGTGGATGCTTGAAGAAGACCACCAAGACCTTCTTCGTGAGCTCCTGTTGTACGGTTATCCAATGCAGATAATTGACCTGCCCCACTTAACATGGCTCTATAACCACCTCCAGAAAAGGCAATTCCAATGGTCACCGAACGGTTATTTTGCGTGGTGTTTTTAATGAAATCGCCAGCATTAAATCCATCAAGATTAGCTTCATTTAAGAAGATTTCCAAATGCTCGTTGGTGACCTTGTTACGTTCTTTAAGCCATGCGGTTTCATTGTTTGAAAGTGAGCTAGCAGCCCGGATTAAACTTCCTTCAGGACAGTCGACATTACCTGGGGCATAGCCGCCAGTCCAAGCCAAAGTCGAGGCCAAAAAAAGAAACAATTGCATCAAGAAAGATGTGGAAAAAAAAATGCAAGGCATTGAGAGGATAAAATGGTGGGGGAAAACGGTTTATGAAAGGTGATTTCTTGGAAGAAATCGTCAGATTCGGCTCGGCTCGGCTCGTGCGCGCTGCCTGCGAGAGCAAACCGACATGCATGATGCGTGGGAAGCGATGAGATTTTCCTGCAGACAAGCACTTGGAGGTGGCAATGATAAGCAAAAGCTTGAAAAATTTAATCAATTGATTGGATAAAAGACGAAATTAAATGGTTGAATATGATTATTTGATGAAATGAAGGAGATTGATTGAATTTGAAAGTTTTTTTTTTTATTATTGTTGGACCTGCATATTACTGGGGGGAAATAACATGGTTTCTATTGGTAAGCGTGCCCCACACAAAAACACCTTAACCGCGTCAGAACTTCTAGATCCTCTTCTTCATGTCGGGGTTTCTCCAACGGCAATCAGCCTTCGTGCAGGAGACCAATGCCAAAATTCTTCAATGGTATAGTGAGCAGAGCCTTAAGAAGCGGGTAATTCTTGTTTCTGTGGCGATTCTAGGCGTTCTAGTCGCTATCATAGCGCTAATCTTCCATAAATACCTTTTGGGAGTTTTGGTGGAAGTTTCCGATACTGTGGAAAGAGTTCCAGGCAGTGGAGCCATTCTTTTCACGCTTATATTTTTTGTGGGATTCCCGCCTCTCCTCGGCTTCTCTGCTTTAGCCATGTTGTGTGGTATGACGTATGGATTTCCAGGCGGCTGGCCGCTTTTGGCGTCTGCATCCATAACTGGATCATTTGCCAGTTTCATGACATTCCGGTACCTTTTGAAAAACCAGGCTGAAGCCATGGTTCAAAGAAACGAGAAATTCCGGGCATTTGCGGAGATTTTAAAGGAAGATGCATCGCTTTTCATTCTCGTGTTGATCCGCTTATGTCCATTGCCATACTCGCTTTCAAACGGAGCTTTAGCGGCCATTCCAAGTCTTCTGGCATCAACTTATGTGGCAGCATCGGTGATCACATCTCCCAAGATGTTTGCCCACATTTTCATTGGTCATACGGTCAAAAATTTGGGTGATGCTGAACGTCCAACATCGGCAAAAGTTTTGGATTTAATCAGCATTTTAATCACGGCTTGTGCTATTTCCTTGGCTACTTATATCATTTACCAAAAGATGCAGGTGAAGTTGAACTCGTACCATAATGAGGGATATACAGGAACAGGCTACGATGATTTGGTCTTTGGAAATTTTGATGATGAGGACCAAAATCTCGAGCTCAATTCTACTGCATATGATGATGATCATTTTATTATTGATGATGATGAGGAAGTTGAGAGGAGTCCAAAGTGAGGCTTTAAAGAAGATTCCGAAGAATATTCCGAGGAGGACATGCCCAAAGAGGAAATTCCCAAAGAAGGTTCCCAAAGAGGAACTTTTCGAAGAGAATAATCCAAAGAGGAAATTCCCAAAGAATATTTTTTCAGCTCAGTCTATTACCTGTTTCAAATTTTAATATCTCCGATCATCGAAATCGTGCTTCATTTAGCCTACAGAGGGTTAATGAAATTGAAAATGATCAAGAGGAGTGCATACAGTCACTTTGTCAAGTTACGGAGTTTAGAGTTGAAAATCAGAGTTCAAAGTCTTCAACTCATTCATACTTTCATCTCAAAATCACATACTTTCATCTCAAAATCAATCTATGAATCCCTCGGGATTGTCCATTAGTCTATAAACAACATACGAGTTCTCCGCTTCTCAACCTTATCAGAAGTAAGCAAACCATTACGCTCCATATCAGCAATCACCCGTTTTGAATCTGACTCACACACAATTTGCCCATCTATAAGGAAATAATCTGATGCGATGGGCCTCCGGCACTGTGTGCAGGAAAGACAATTTAAATGCCATTTCTGTTTTAGTTCATTTTCAATACATTCACCTTCAATACCACAATGACATGATTGACAAAGTGTATCGTTTAATGTATGGTAGTGATGACTGCAAAAGGGATTATCAAGTAGCACGTATGAAGTTACGCTTTTGTTGAATTGAATCCCGCATCCGGCATACAGACACCGAAAGCATTCTCGATGCCATTGACCACTTAATTCGCCAGTTTTTGAAAAAATCGCCTTTTTGGGCCCGCTGCTAGCCGTTACAGGTCTTGAGCACGTGCGGCATGGTCCTGTACCTGCTTGACTTCGCTGGATTTCGCTAGTACGAAAATTAGGTACTTTTGGGTCAATCACTGATCGGGGAAATGCCTCAAATTCCAGCGGTGTTGGATTTTTACCAAGAATATCATCTTCATTAACACTTTCCGGTGTATAAGTAATTTCCTGGGCCACGGCACGTGGTTCATGGTAAAAATTGAGGTTTTCCAATTCTCGCTCGATATGATGATTTTTCGGGCTCAATGGCTTAATTGTTTCTGGCGTTTCATAAGTATTTGAATCGTCGAATTTTTGCCGCTGAAATTGTGGCGTTTCCGGTTCAACCACCGGCGTAGAATCGGGTTCTGAAGCATCGGCCTCAGTTTCTGTATCACTTCCATCAGAATCTTCTTCATCAACTGATGAAACTTTAAAATTCGGCACAGGATTTTCCAAAGATTCTAAAGATTTCGTCAGCTCGTTGCATGCAGTCACAAACGAGTCTTCATTATTATTTGGAATCATGCTGGATTCAAGAGAAACGCTGCTTCCAGCCTTAATACTCTCCAATTGACGTTTAAGTTCAAGTTCAATTTCATCATCTTCATCATCATCTTCTTCATCTCCACTGTTATAAGGCTTGGAAATAATTGAGCTAATTGTCGAGAGATGTGGATTGTGTTGTTTGGTGCCAATACTCAAAAATTGCTGGTAATCTGAGTTTTCCGTTGGAATTTCCGTCTCCGGATTTCCATTAACACTGTTTAACACCTTGGAGCCTTGGAAAGATGAATTTGAGGGTACAAATTCCGAATTTTCAAAAGATTTTTCGGGTCTTTCACTTCTTTGAGTTTCATTTCCCTCATATCTTTCAAGATTTCCCTTTTTTCCCGAGATTTCTCGAGGATCATAATGCCGATCATTCGTTAAATCCTGCTTGACTCCAGCCAACACATCTGAAAGGTCTCTTTCAGCTCCTGCAACTGGATATGGATATGGCGATACCTGCACATTATCCCGGGGCTCCGGTCTTTTGGTCTCACTGTGCAGGCCAAGCGATGACAGCGGGCTGAATCGCTCATTTCTATCGGTCTCAAATGGAGAATTTGATATAGAAGTACCTGCAGTTTCCTGAGAATTATGCTGTGATTTTGCATCAGGAATATGCAATTTTAGATTTTTTTTGTTACGGTCAGATTCACTTTCCCGAGTAATTCGGGGATTCACGTGCTCTGCCTCAAAAGTTTTGGTGTAGGGGTTGAAGTTGGAGTTCACATTTGAACCGTTGGAACCGTTGGAACCGTTGGAACCGTTGGAACCGTTGGAACCGTTGGAACCGACATTATTATTATTATTATTGCTGGATTCGACACTGCTGGAATTATGGTTGCTTGAGTTGGTATAATAATTGTAATGAGCAGAATGAGCAGAGTCGTTGGAGCTATGACCAGAACCTCGTGCTTTGAGGTGTGCATATGGAGAGTTGGTCTCTTTTTGTGTTCCTTGATTTATTCGGGTATCAGAAAAGTTTCGCCGAGTATAAGCCGATTCCTTGGCTGCATTTGCAGTTCGTGGCATCAGTCCCATCGACACATTTCGAGTCTGCAGCGGATAAAATGATCCCAGAGAGTTTTTAGCCATTTGTGGTGAACTCCGAAACAACGGTGACTTGGGAGAATTACGCATCAGAGACGAATCTGATCCAGATCCATTCAAGTTCACATCAAATCCGGCTCTTTCGTAAACACCTCGGTAACGATGCTCCGTTTTTAGGGGCGGAAAAGGCGAGTCTGTCGCCAGCATGGGGCTATGATCCTTTGAGAAGAATTTTGGGAGTGTATGTAATTGCATTGGTGGTCTCGAGTTGACTATTCTTAGGGATTATGGGAAAGGGATAAAGAAAATGCTTGAAAAAGGGCGGTTTTTTCGTGAGGTTTTGACACTAGATTATGCTGCTGCTAGGACTGGTATCTTAGGGATGTGATTTCGGCAATTTTGACAATCGCTTGGGGGAAAATAGGGGGTGGCGGTATGGAAGTGAGGAAGATTAGCGCTAGTGGGGTCAGTTTTGCGCTGTACGGGCCGGGAATTCGCTTAGGTGTTTCTGTGCAGGTCGGTGTATTTTGACTTTCTTTTGAAGCGAAAACGATCGTTTTTGACGGATGCCGGTTGGGATGACGAGACAAAGAAGGCGTAGGGAAAAGAAAAGCTGTAGAGAAAAAACAAGTCGCGTTTGGTCGGCCTCTATGCAGGTCCGCGTCGCAACCCACCGCGTCTAGCATATTGTCATTTTCTACCGTGGATGTGTCTGGTACGGCCTGAATGGTTTGAACCGGTGCTTAATTGTCTTCTTGAATTGTTGGTTTAATGTTGGGCGTTTTTTTCGAAAATTTCGACTTATTTGAAAAGAAAATCGGCGGAAAAAAAAAAAAAAAAAAAAAAAAAAAAAAAAAATTCATGAAGGGACCTGCATATAACCGCGTATGTGAGTACTGGGATTAGCGTATGAGTCTAGTGGCTTCATAAGAGGTTTCTAGGCCTTGGCAACTGCAAGTCCCAGATCGGCGCCAGCAGCCGGCACCGGTAAATATGGTATATAAACTATTTAGAGATGAGGGTAGTGATGGTTATATGCAGGTACATATATAAATATATATATACATATTATATATATATATTGATGCAGCGTAAGTTAGTGATGGCACCATGCAGTACTGGAGACGTGGTCAGATAGTTTCAGATAAACCACAAGAGAAACTTCCAAAAATAAAAGAAAAAAAAAGGAAAAAAAAATTTACATGTTTCAGTTCGTCCTCTTATATTATAACTCTACTCATGCGATCAAACGTAGCCGATTCTGTTGGCAACGTCCAAAGCATCGTGGTCAGCAGTCAACTTGACGTAAGCCTTCTTGGTACCGTTTGGTCTGATCAAGGTGTTAACCTTGACAACATCAACCTCATACAACTCCTTAACGGCAGCCTTGATTTGGTCTTTGTTGGACTTCAAGGAGACTTGGAAAACCAAGGTGTTACCGTCCTCAACCTGCTTAATGGCAGTCTCAGTAGCAATAGGGGTCTCAATGATCTTGTAGGCGTCCAATTTGTTGTAGCGAGGCACAGCCCTTCTTGGGTAGGTAGGAGCCTTTGGAGACTGCTGAGTTTTTGGGCGTTCAAAACGGGTGGAGGTTCTGACCTTACGGTTCTTAGGATTAATCCCCCTAATAGCAGATTTCTGAGCAGTAGCAGCTTGGGTGGCTGGAGTTAGTAAATGTTTTTTTCTAGAATGGGCATTTGATTTTTGGAATAGGGCCCGTTTTTAAGGGTCAATTAGACGCCAAGGGATGTGGTAGAATTGGAGCCGCCGTCGTTGGACTTTAGCTCTTCTGTTTCAAAATTGTCGGGGGGAAACTGGAACGGAGATTCATGATGCCATAAACAACGTTTACACCGTATTTGGTGCCTTCATATTGTACATACTAGTAGCCATCTTGTCTATGAGTAACAGAAGATGGAAAAGATTTTCAGGGAAAAAAGAGTGCGAGCGAGGGCACGGAGGTGCGGATGTTTGTAGGGACTGCATGTGGGATTTCCCGAATGTCACGTGCGTCGCGTGACGTCGCGCATGATCACGTGCGCGTAGCTAGGGCTTGAGCCCTAAGCACATAATGACATCTAAATCATTTTACTTTGGCAAATCTTTCCAGGTATGAGTACGTTGGATAGCTGCAATGTTTGAAAAATGTTGATTCGAGTTAAATTAAGGTTATTGTGTATAAAGAAAGTGTGGAGAGGATGGTGTGTGCAGGTAAGAAACATTACCATGATATAGTGTTGGATCATAAACTATACAGCTCTGTTTTGAATCATGCACCTCTGTTTCATATCATGCACCTCTGTTTCAAATATTACGCCTATCTACTCATATAACATGCGGCTATCCATGCTTATCTGTTTCATCCCTGCACCTGAGCCCTGCTACATACATAATATATAAATATGTGAAGTTACTCTTTGTCAATTCAATTTCTCTTTCCTTTTATGGATTCTATGGCTCTCAATTTCATATATCCTGCATCTTAGTTCCAACCATTACTACTACACAATCTTATCTCGAATCAATTGACTATGTACATGCTACAAACGGCGAATCTTCTTAGGCCGAACACCACCAAATTTCAAACTCGTCCGGTCAGTAATCCGAACAATATGTGGCCGAACGTAAGCGCCCTCTTTTCCCTGTAACGCCGAAGTAAAAGCCTCTCTTCCTCGTCCAAAATCTTGCAAAACCAACTCAATGCGTGCATCTTGATCCAACAATTTCTTTTCTTCAATTTGCTTAAAAAGCCGTGAACTAACCTGGTATGCTGCCTCATATTCTGCCCGATTTCCTTTCCGAAATCCCAACATTCCTGCACTCATAAATGCCATGGTTCGATGAGGTAATTTCATGTAATAGAGCACTTGTTCATTATAAGTAAGATGTTGGTTTTTCTTCATGAAATCCAAATCTTCCACTACTGCACTTAACGAACAAAGCGTATTGTGACGGTGGAAAGTAGCGTAGAGTTTCCAGGCCACGATTTTCTCATTGGCAGGGAGACGATGTCCTGAAGCGTTACCCGCCGTACTCCTTAATCCTTTACCGGATACGGCTGCAGATGCAGGAATGGATTGTGATATCCAACGTATTCCGACGCTTCCTGTCCGAAAGGGTAGAATTTGCTTGAATGTTGAGAACATGTTAAGGATGGAAGTAAAATTCGCACGCTGATATTCCCGCGCACCCGTACCTCCCACTATATGATCTTTAAACTATGAAGAGATATTTTTATGAAAAATCAGTACATATTCATAGGGTTATAAAGTTAAATGTATTAGACCCGTACCTCCTGAAACATTAATTTATTTTGGTCTTAATTTGGTTAATTAATGTCCTAGTTTGGCTAATTACTGTCCTAATTAGGTTTCTCATTTGCAGTATATGTGAGTTTCTACACTTTTTGGGAAATCTCATCAACTCTGAAACAAATCGTTAATTAAAAATAAAAAAACACTATACAGGCGAATTCAGCTAAGCTTACATAATATTAGATATGCTTTAAAACCTATGAATTCTTTTCCTCATCACCTCGGAATTGGAGCTCCTCCTCGGAATTGGAGAGCCCCCCATCTAATTCCGGGGGGTGATCCTGCATATAATACCGGGCGGGCGGCAAGGAAATCCGTACACCAGGAATATCACATCATAAAATCCGTACCTCCCGCGAGCCCAGCGTCCCCGAAAACACATTCGCTTTTGGGCCACAGCCTCATATCTCTCATCTTCTGCCAAACCCTTCAGAACGTCTTCTTGAGCCTAGGTATTTCTTCCTCCCAGTGCCTGTCCAAACACCCGCTCGCTGTTTGTGTCCGTTCATTGTTTGAGGTCATTGTCCCTTTTGTCCCCAATTGAGATCGTTGACGATTGTTTCAGGAGCGCCGCTTTTCTATTTTCTATCCAGGCCCAATCTCCTTTAGAACAGGTTTTCATTTTTGATTGCCATCTACTTTGATCAATCATTGTCACAACGAAGGGTCTTTTTAAAGGCATATTTGAGATCAAGCTTTCCAATTGGATTGTGATCCTGTCAGCAACTCCTGTCAGAAACTCGTGTCAGAAACTCGTGACAGAAACTCCTGCCGGAATATTATTTTGAAATCATAGAGAGAAAAAAAACCTCACAAAAGGAGCTTCGTGTGTTGATAGAGCCATCCACTCCTGATAGAATTTGGTACCTTCTGCATACCACCCAATCATCACTCTGATACCCACATTCATAATGCCTGAGACTAAATTGCCCGAGTACGTGCTTGGCGATGTTGTTTCTAATGAAACTTCTCAAAGGCAACGCATGTATGTTAAAGAAGTCAAAAAAATCGGCGAAGGTGCTTTCGGTACAGTTGTGGAGGCCGTGCTTGCTAATGTGGACGAAAATGGTATTCCCAGTGCTGATAAATTGGGTCCATTTGCCATTAAACGTGTGTTGGCTCAAACTGAGTACAAGTGCCGTGAATTGGAGATCTTACGTACAGTAAGCCATCCCAATGTGGTTTGCTTGAAATATTTCTTTGACAAAAAGAATCCTGATGATGGCAAAGTATATCAAAATTTGGTGATGGAGTGTTTACCTTCCAATCTCCAAAATGAGATCAAATACTATCGGCAGTCCAAGTACACCATTCCTTATCCCCACATGAAGGCATACACGTTTCAGCTAACAAAAGCCATGCTTTATTTACACGGATTAAATATTCTGCATCGGGATATCAAACCATCCAATATCTTAGTGGATCCACGTACAGTTAGTCTTAAGATTTGTGATTTTGGCAGTGCCAAGCAATTGGAGCCTGATCAACCATCTGTCAGTTATATTTGCCTGCGGTACTATCGAGCTCCCGAATTGATTGTGGGATGTACTGTCTATACTACAAAGATTGATATTTGGGGCCTTGGATGTGTGGTGGCTGAAATGTTTTTGGGTAAGCCTATATTCCAAGGTCAATCACTGGAACTACAATTGAAAGAAATATCGAAATTGTTGGGACCGCCGCCCAAAACCTTCTTTTTCAAGAGCAACCCTAATTACAGGGGTAATATGTTCTCCAGCAAGCTCTTTAGCAGCTCCATCAAAGAGCGATTTGAGCACATTTTCTCCAACTCGCCTCCGGACGTGATAGATTTGCTTTTAAAGGTGTTGGTATATGACCCCGAGGCACGTGCCAGTGCCCGGTCAATCTTGGTTCACCCGTTTTTCGATGAGCTAAAACGGGAAGGATTCTCTGTTTATCCCAGAGGAGCGCAAGATCCCATCAAATTAAACTTGCATGACTTAAGTCCGTTTGAGCTAAATCTTTTAGGGCCTTACAAAGATACTTTCTTGCAAAAATCCAAGGAGTAGCAAAGAGTCAATTAAGTTTGAGTCATTGCAAGTTTAAATGTGAGAATCGAAATATTTGTGTCAGCTAATCGCTATCACTTGCTAATATTTACCTATAAACACTGTATGAAAACGGCTAGTTCAATGCCAAACTATAACTGTATTCATCCTCAATATTCTGTGATAACCACAATACAATACAGCTTAACATGATAGATGAATTGCAAATGATATTGGAAACGCCCATACCAAGTGTGGGGAACAGGTATTGCTTCATCAAGAATTTTAAGATGAATACCATAAATGAACCTGCCAAGCCACCGGCCAAAAGCGAAAATCCAAAAAATAAAATAATTCTTGCTGCCCAAGCATTGGAATTACCATCTCCCATAAACAGATTTTGACCTTCATTAAAGAGATTGGACTTTTCAATCAGATTAACAATGAGCATTCCGAGGGTCGAGCAAAGAAATGGAATCCAATCAATAAACGTCACGTGCACCGTACTAGCATTAACTGTTTTTGAATATACTGCAGCATCGACCATGGCCCAAAATCCGCCGGCGAAAAGAGCGCCGGCTACGTAAATTCCAATAGATCTTAATTTCTGAGATTTGGGGAGGCGAAGCAGCGCCGCATTGAATCGAAAAAGGCCTCGTTGTTCCATTTTTTGGGCAAAATATTGAGTTGTGATTGGAAGGGCTGTAAATATGAGCACGGCTTTTTGTAGCGTAATTTCAGGTACACCTTGTAGCGTATCGTGGATAATGAATTGTGGACGCTTTAATGGTAGGGGTTGGTGAGAGCTGGTTATCGCGCGCAGTGTGCAGGACATGAGTCACGTGATAAACATGAAAGATTGAGTAAAGGTAGAGAAAGATAAAGATTAGGTTTAAGATGGACTTGGTGGAGTGGGGGTAAGAAACGAGGTTGTTTTTGGAGGAATTGGGGAATTTAAATGATAGTGCAAGGCGGCTTATATGCAGGACAAAGCAACAAGTGTAGGTAATTTTATAGCAAACCCCAATAAAATGAAGCTATTTTATTAAAGAAGTTTTGGTTGGGACTAGCTATTGGTATGGATAAACCTCAATCAAGAAATCCCACCAATAGGCGTTATACCCGGATTCTGGGATAAATAGTTACCCTGAAGACTCGTCAATCACTAATAAAAACCGTTTGATGTCGGAATACCTTTACGGAATCTATTCTTTTCATATTTTATCACTTTAACTTTGAGATTTTGCCATTCTTCTAATAAACGTTAGAGGCAGAATTTTCTGTCCAACCAATATACCACTTAACGAATTGAATGAGCCTCGGTATACAGCATTTGTGCTTTGGTAACATCATGGTTGATTGAAAAGTGGAGTGGCTAAACTGGCAGACGGGATTAGATGGTGTCGATATATCAAGTGTCACGTGACCTGTGTTCCGAGGGTATCATTTCAGCGCACGCCACAGAGCTGCTTCAGACTGCTCCACTTGGACATTGCTTCTCAAAGGAGTTACTAGCTCGATCAAGCAAAAACCGCCAATTTTTTTGGCCGATTTTGACGGTTTGAATGACCCCCCTCAATAGGTCGGAACTGGATATAGAGCCCGGAACTGGGGCCAGGTCACGTGCCAACCCTCGGACCTAGAAAAAAAGATCCCGAGATGCATTATATACAGGAAACCATAAAGAACTATTTCGATTCGTCTTAGTGTTAGTTGCAAGTGCCAAAGCTAAATCAATTGTCATTCAGTAAATTCTCAGGACAAAGTTCGATATGGAGGAAAAAATTCATGGAAGTATGTATATGCAGGATGATAGTATATGCAGGACAAGTGTTTTTAATTTCAAAATTTTCAGTACCGGTAAACTTCTTTCAATCTCATATTCCTAGTTCTCTTTTTCCAATCCCAGTAATGCCCAGTGAATTGCCTCTTACGTCATTAGAGTGTATACTACAAGTAGTATGCGGCTCTTTTCGGTAAATGTACGTTGCAAAATCAATTATGCAGTATTCGTTAGTCTCCGCATACTCCATTTCATTTCTTGCTCAACTGGTCTCTCCATTGGTAGAGATGTACGGATCCGCTAAGGGAACATACTGCCAAATGCAAATTGTCCGGCGAAATTGAAACGCCAAGAATTGTCTCTGTCGGAAGAAGCTGCCCCACTAGCGTTTTCATCTGAAGATCCCAGAAAAGAACTCCTGTGCTGTCCAGCCCAGAAACCACAAGTGGCAGGGTCGTGCGCGACACAAAACACAGCCCGCTGCCGTATTTCTGACACACCACACCGCCCACACCCAAATAAGTCTTCACCACCTTATTGTGCATATAGTCCCACAATCTAAGCTTTCCATCAAGTGTGCTACTGAGCACATACTTGCTGTTGGGGGAAATACTTATATGCAGGACAGGCTGATTAACCACATCAGTAGTTGATGCGGTAGCGGTGCCATGAGAAGAGTTATAAACCAAAGTCTTAAGGCATTGACCGGTCTCGGTATCGAAGAGCCGCATGAGTCCATCATGTGAAGCAGATATGATCATGGTGTCATCCTGAGTCAAACATACTGAGCTGACAGGGTCTGAATGTGCCGCTAGCGTCTTTAAACTGCGTCCAGAAGTGAGGTCCCATACAATGATGGTTTCGTCGGCAGCCCCGCTAACCAAAAGACTCCCTTTAGAGCTGAACACCAAAGTGGTGATGTGGTAAGTATGTTTTTTGAGAATTCGAATGCATTTTTCCTGGGAAACGGACCAAATTCGAATAGTTAGATCATCAGATCCTGAAGCCACAATGTCGTTGGAAATTGGAGAAAAGGCGACGGTGGAGATTCCTTTGGTGTGGCCGGCTAGTACTGCACATAAAGTGCCGCTGTAAACGTCATAGATTCGTATGATTCCTTTAGCGGAACATGAAGCAAGCCGAGATCCGTCGTGAGAGATTTGAACTCCAGTGATGGGTTCATTTGGCGTGTTGAATGTGAACTTGGGAGAGAAGGGGATACTGCCTGCAGGAGCCGCTTCACTGGCTGCAGGAACCACATTTATATCAGTAGGGTCAAATGCAGGACGCTTGACTGGCATCACGTGCGCCTCAATCGGCCGCTTGCCATTTTGGGTTCCTGAATCAGTAGGTGTAAGCATGATGGTAACACGCGAGGTGAGCGCGAAGACACTGATATTGTATGCAGGAATACATTAATGAGATATCAACATCAAAACCGAAAATGGTAGGAAATATTCCAAATGAATTAACGCTTAGCGGGACTTTTCCTGCATACTGTCAAGCCACGATTGCAAGAGTGATCGTTCAATATCGTCCATCGGAGACACAGGCGATTTTTCCGGGGCTTCAGGCGGCACTATAGCCTTTTGAAGGCCCCGAACTTCACTGCCTCTCACTTCCTTGATTATATACCGGAGAAACTGGCATAAAAGGATACGAGACGGGCCATTAGAGTCTTTGGCCTGCACATAGGCGAAAAGCTCCAACATTGCCTCAGATAAGCCCGCAAGGCGACTGCGTTGAAAGTCCAGAAGCGCTGAGCTGCGATCAACGCGGGCAACTGCCCGAGAAAGAATTCGGGAGAATTCGGCAGCCTTCTTGTGTGCAGGATCCGCTTTTAATCTAGGTTCAGCAATAGCAGAAATGGTACTAATATCAAAGCGAATAGCATCAGCGGGTCCGACAGTAGGAGTATAGAAGCGTTTATCGTGCAGGATGCAATTTTCGGAATCCCAGCGACGTTTTCGAGCCACAAGCTCATTTAGGCAATTTTCCCGGGCGGCTCCGACAAGCCGACGTTTCAAAAATGGATGCAGCATTAAAGTACGCGGCAGCGGGCGAGATTCCGGGTCCACAGCAAAACAAACCCGAAAAAAAGATTCGGCCAGAGCCGAAATTCCAAGAGCCGAAACGCCAATTAAACCAAAAAATTCCACCACATCTTCAACAGCCGAAATTCGTCGAAGTGCCTGCATCGGAGAGCATTGGTTCTGTAATGGTGGAGCCCCAGTCAAAAATTCATAAACACAACATCCTAACAGCCAAACATCAGCAGAAAATCCATGACCTCCAGAATTATTGATGACTTCCGGAGCCATCCAATAAGGAGTTCCAACAGTAGTATTTCTTCGGGAAAAATGGCTATGAAGTTGAGTAGAAACGCCAAAATCAGTTAATTTAACAGCACCCGCCAGACTCACCAATATATTAGCCAGTTTAAGATCTCGGTGTATTTTTCCTTGTCCATGAAGATATACTAAAGCTTGTAAGACATCATAAGTAAGCGTAGCCACAGATTCTTCGCTAGTGATAGGTCCAGCCTTTAAAAGTTCATGAATTGTACCACCATCCACGTATTCCATAATGAGCCAAAGTTTATGATTGTTGACAAAGCATCCGAAATAAGTTGTAATATGAGGAGATTGACATTCGGAAAGAATTTGGATCTCCTTATAGACTTCGTGAAAGTCTGCACTTTCATGCTCCAAATCAATCTGTTTAACAGCAACTTTCTGTCCGGTAGACTTAACTGTAGCTCTGTATACAACACCAAAGGCACCACGTCCGATTTCTTCGTGGATTTGTAGCTGGCTGGCTCTGCTGACCCTGGCCATGGTGTACGGGTGCAGGGGAGTTGTAGTTGAAGATGCGAATTATATAGATAAATAAATTTACACGGTAAAGTGCGAATCATGGTAAGGTGCGAATATAGACGATAAAAAGGTGCGAATTTGAACAATATAAAGGTGCGAATTATATTAGTAAAATGGTAAGATCTTTAGTACCAAAAAGGAAAGAACAAAATTATATTATTAATGAAATTGTATAGGAAAGGTCAGAGGGGTTTAATCGAAAATGTGATGTTGAAAGTGTACAGTATAAAATCTTTGTGGAAGCGAGTCTTAGCTAAGTGATAGTATTTCTAGAGTACAATGATTTTAACTCTTTTAAGTTTAAGAGTAAATCTAGACTCGAATCTATAACTAGAAATTGACTAAGGACTCAATTTTAACTCACTTAGCGGGATTTTTATGTGGGACTGCATATAAGCACGGCCGGCTCGCTAAGCCCGAATAATGAATCCGTTTCATAATTACTTTCTTGAAAAACTTTAGAGTCTGAATTAATACCTGCAGGAAAATTAGATTATGATTTATTAATTGAATTCATACTTGGCCATGGGTGCTTATATGCAGGCACACTTTATTCGTCAACTTTAACGTTCATGTTATTAGGTCACACAATATTAAGAGAGACTCACCCAAATTGAGTAATTGAAATCAAATTAGAGGCAACTACCGTGAAATTCTGGGAAGTGGGTGTTGTAACTATATGCAGTACCTAGATCTAAAGCCACGACTTTCAATTATTACATGACCTAATAAAAATATGAGAGGAAGATATTTACGAGGTAGTGTTTTTTAGGTCTGAGAAACTCCAAATTCTGGCGAAAAAGCTGGGGAAAAAGCCCACACTATTATTAAAAGCCCACAAATTACTCGGATTCTCGAGACCTGAAGATTTTCCTGAATAAAGAGCTTTTCTAATGCTAGATTCCTTTTAAAACTTAAGTTTTCTCTAAATTATGGACTTTTTTGGTATTGAAACGTGAATGAGTGAACGGATGGGTCACGTGATCCAGAGTGAAAAGCATTGTTTGAAATTATATAAAGGATTAAGCATCTGAGAACACTCTTCACTTCCCAAAGCAATCATTCTTGAGTCTTGAATGATGTGTAAGTTAGTGGCTTGTATGCAGTACGGATGGATTTTTGAATGCAACTATGAAATTCTCATTTTATTTTTTCTAGGGCCAATCATTGGATTCTTAAAATTTCATAAAACTCTTTTCATTAGATTTGGGAGAGTTTTCCGGTGTAGAAAGCTTATTATGGAACTGCATATTATATACACGACCAATACCTATTATAAAGTACCCTGTATCTAATCTGAGACTCCCAAAAAGCTTATAGTGTAGGGTATAATAGATGTACAACAGTAGAAAGTTTATGGCTTCGTAAGTTTGAAGTTAAGTATACGATCACGTGGCTAATCACGTGACTACTCACGTGACCCGAGTTCCGAGGGTACCCCTAAACTGCACTCCACAGAGCTGCTTCAGACTGTTCCACTTTCAAATTGCTTTTCAGAGCAGATACCAGCTCAAAACTGCAAGAACCGCCGTTTTTCATCTCCGATTTCGGCGAAATGACCCCCCTCAATAGGTCGGAACTGTACATAGAGCCCGGAATTGAGCGCCAAATTTCACCTAATTCAATTTAAAATAAAAGTTGAAATATGAAACATTTATGAAACCTTACTTAAACTTCAAAGAAACAATTCCCAAACCTCATTTAAAGTTGCATTATGACCCTATTTTTGATTATTTTGCTACTTGGTGGTGTACGGGTGTGTGGTGTACGGGTGTGCGGTGAGTCTTCCCTTATCACTCTTCACCTACTAATGCGAACCATATGTTCCTACAACTTCTACGAAAACAGACCAACTTTGGGTGCAGGCGGCTCCTGCACAATAAACAGTTCAACGACATTTTCATGGCAAAAACCTTACGTTCTCATAAGGCTCAAACAGAAAATGATTCAGTCAAGTGTACGGCATACAACGCCAAAGGCGAAATCATTCTTCATGGAATGAATATCCGAAAATCAGCATTTTTAAAACGTTTTAACGTGGCTGCACGTGATCTACGAAAACTTGCAAGAACTCATACAACTATTAGTGCTATTCCTGTGGATTTTGTTCCGCTGTTAGTAACACGGAAGGACTGCATACTACTCAATCTCCTTAATATTCGTGCTATTATTAAAGCCGATTCATTAGTAGTATTTGAATATCTGAGTCAAGTTAATAGTGAAAGTTATGCCCATGGAATTTTTTTGAAAGATCTTCAAAACCGGCTAGATGCAGGACACGCCGATGCTCTACTGTTACCATATGAATTTCGAGCCTTAGAAGCAATTTTAGTGGATGTTACTACCAATTTAACTACAGAGGCCAATGTGCACTCCACGGTAGTAACTAATCTTCTTACAAGTCTTGAAGCTTCGATTGAACGTCACAAACTTCGATATCTTTTGGTACAGCTGAAGAAATTAGCTCAATTCCATAAGAAAGCCGAGCTTATAAATGAACTCTTCCACGATCTTTTAGACCAAGATGATGAACTTAATCTGCTTTATTTAACAGAATCTGCTCAAGGAATTCCTCGGAAAAAGCATAATCATCAAGAAGTGGAATTACTTTTGGAATCTTACTTAGCAACCACCAACGAAATTATTCAAACAACGGAAAATCTTATTCTGCAGATAAAAACGTCGGAAGAAATGATCCGATTTGTTCTTGATGCTAATCGAAACGATTTAATGCTTCTTGGTCTTAAATTTCTGATTGGTCTTTTATCTATGGGTATTACTCTTTATGTGGCAGCATTGTATGGCATGAATTTAGAGAATTTCATTGAAGAATCCGATGGAGGTTTTGAGCTTGTTACTGTGGTGGGAACTATTGCATTATTTTGTTTATTTGCATTTTCCATTAAACAATTGGGTGCTTTACAAAAGATTACTATGGCACAGGGTCATCGTGTACCGAAACCAAATAAGCATGAATCAAATAAGGTTAAATGGGAAGATCTGATTTAGTGTGGAGATCAAATGGAAATTATCTTAATGGGGAATATTTAAACGGGAAGATCATGACTGATTGGAAATCTTTGAAATTTGGGCCAAATTGCCAATGGTTTATTTTGATTATTATAGAAAATATAATTTAATTATTATTATGTATCAGTAATAATAGAAATAATAAAAGTTGTGGAGTTAAAAATAAACTTAGTTGCTCAGATGTTTTCGATAATGAAAATGGCAAATTGAAATTTAAAGGTAGCTACTCTATAGACAATTTATATAAAAATAGAAATGAAGCAAAATTAGATGGAATAAAAATGACAATAGATAAGTCGCATTTTAACATATATAATTCAGCTAGAAAAGGATCAGATAATCTATTGCTATCAAATAATAAAGAAATAGAAGCAAGAGCAAGAGATTTTTGGAAATTATGTTGATGTTTTTGATAAAAAGAAGTTAAAACCCTAACTTATTAACATATGGCAAATGTACATGATCGTAACTATATGCTAAACTTAATAATATGAATATAGCTAAGAACTTCATTTCATTAAATAATGAATATCACATATTAAGTAGTACCAGAACTAACACATAAATCATAATCTGCCTGCAAATAATTGCAATCTAACCAACTGTTACGATCATAATTATATTTTTCAATATCTTCAACTGTTAAAGGATAAAATTTAGCTGCTATAGATGAACATGAATCTCCTTTCAAAACTTTATATTTGTGACAACTACCATCAGAATTTTGAGATGGTCTAAAATCAGGTAAAGTCCCAATACTTTTGCAGACAGATTGTCCAACTTGCAATTTACTAAAATCAAGCTTAGAATTATATCCCTGTAATGATTCTCCATTTACTTTAGCAGTATCAGCAACGTTTTCTCCACTTTTAACTAAGAAATAATCACATTTGCCGGCTTCAGAATCATTAGAAATAGCTTTTCTTTTAGAATATGAAAGATAACAAACAACTTTGGCTTTATAAAACTTAGAACCTTTATATGTGTTATAAGACTTACCTTCACTCCATAGTTTAACCGCTTTTTGCGCATCAGAAAATCCATTGTTCTTAGTAGTTAACATAACACCAAAACCTTTCATAGGATCACTAACAACATACTCAATATACAACATTTCAGGCATACCACTAGTGTTTATTTCGTCAACAATAACATTAAATGCATCACTCTTAGAAAAATCAGAATTCTTTATCATACTACCTACCCACATATAACCATTAATACGACTAGATTTGTAACTAAAAGAAGATCTGCTACTAAAATCATTCAACCAATTCTTAAGGCTAGAAACAGCTGTTAAACCATCTTTCTTGCTTTGATCGGTTTTACCATCTTTATTATACCCAAAGAAAACATTTAACGCAACTTGCGAAGTGCCAGAACTACAAACACTCTTTGCAGATTGAAAGAAAAAATTATTTGTAGAATTACTCCAATTAAAAGCAAAACATATATTAACGAAAGTATAAATAAATAAAATATTAATATTCATTTTATATTAAATAAACAATATCACATTAAATTTTAATTCCTATATCATAATTAAAAAATTATATATTAAAAAAGCTTTAAAAATTAAAATAAAAATTGTAAAACTGTTGGATTCCCATATACCTATAGCTTTATGGTTAGAAATCTGCCGAAACTTTAAACTTATTTTCAGATTAGGTAATCATCTTAGTTATAATTCACCTCTGTTCCAAAAACTGTCATATTCTGGCCTTGAAATTTCTAGAATTTTATAATCAAAAATTTCTCTTCTGATAGTCGAATTTCTTCTCTGATAGTCAAATCTCTTCTCTGATAGTCGATATTTGATAAAATAAACTCATCTTTTGTTTGGGCCTGCATATAGTGACAGTCCCAGAGATCATTCCAAAAAAAAAAAAAATCAATAGTCTTATTCTGTAAGATCCAAATTAAACGGGGTGATTACCGTTTTAGGTAATGCGTTAAATTCAGTGGACCGGGATCGGGCCCGATGCACTGGTGACCCATTTGGCGATGGTCGTGGAGTTGTACCGGTTCGAAATGGGCGAAGAGAAAAATTATCTGCTTTCAAACCATCATTTTCAGTACCAGGACGGCCAGATTCAGACTTTTCCGATCCAGCCGCCGGCGTAAATGCCAAATGTGGAGATGAAGCCGAATCTGACCGTGCTCGTTCGCGTTGGAGTGTCAAATTACGCTTTTGAAGCTCCAAAGCATCTTTCTGCTGTTGCTGGCGTTGTGCATAGAGCTCTTCATTAGCATGAAGCGTTTCTTTTAACGCTTGTCTGCACTCCTCCAGTAATAAGTCCGAGAGTAACTCATTATATGCATGCTGTGGAGGTTTAAATCCATTCTTATGTTTCACCACCGAAGGCCGCATGATAATATGAAGGAATGGAATGGCTCCAACAGTATCCATCAGATTTAATTTTTCAGCTAAATTTTCTCTTTCAGGTAATTCCTTCTTAATTTCCAAACTGTCATTTTCTTCTTCCTTTTTTTCCATTTCTTCCTTCTCTGTTTCATCTCTCTCTGTTTCATCTCCCTCGGACTTCAAGCTTTCTCCAGAAACATCAGTAATATGCTCTAATAATAACACCAAAGATGCTAAATTTCCCCTTGGAATTGTCCCCAAAATACGAACCAATTCCGTCATCTTCTCCTTTTCTCTGAGCTTGTAAGTACTTATCAACGAGTCGTAAACAGTAGAAGGAATGACAGAATCGGCGATTTCGAGCAACCAATTCTTCAAAAAATTAAGTTGACGTCGAAGATCAAGTTTGGAGAGACTCTGAACACACTTAGAAATAATTTCTGCTTCCACAGTCGCTTCGTTCTGTACAGAAACGGCACCGGAAGGCTCGAAATTCTGTATAAGCGTCACCACATCATTTTTGGCAAGCCAGTACATCTCAAAGCTAATGGGCAGCATCCACTCTTCAAAAATCTTTTTTTTAGAATGTATTTCAACAAGTAGAATCGTTTCCCGAAGAAAAAGTGGTGCTGACCGGAGATTGTCTGCAGGATCACCATTTTGCACCTGCAATGGAACATCTTTGAAAAGATTAAAACTTAGTTTAATATTTTGAATGTTGCTGGATGCAGGCCGGTTATTGGAAGAGTCCAAGAGTGTTGGAAAATAAATTCCCAGCGAAAAATGGGCACTTGTTTTTTCGAATTCCACCAAATGAGCTTCGGGCGAATTGTATTTCTCAAATTCAGCAGCATTTGCCACCGCAGTTGCAGAAACAGACTGTAAATGTTTTTCAAGCAATTTCTGAAGTTGGTATAAGGAGTTATAGATTATGTCAATTTTGGCTCGCTCAAACCGCTCTAAAATCAGTGCCGTCTTGACAATTTGCGTCTCCAATAAATGACGTTGTGTGTAAAAATTCTCATAGCTTTCGTTGTATTGATCCTCCAACTCCAACAATTCCTGTTCGGAATATTGGTGCTTACCGAAAGTACTCATAGTTTTGAGAACACCATTAAATGTTTTGGTAGTGGAAATTGTCAAGTGGGATAAATGGCCTTCTAAGGATCTTTTGGAATCCTCGAAATTGTCTTTTTCGTCGGTATTGAGACTCAATTGCACCGCCTGTTCAGACCATTGAAACCACATGTTTCCCAGAGCAAATTTTTTGGCGAAAAAGCCCGTACCCACAATAAGCTTCCAATCTAGAAGCGCCTGGCCGAGTTTTTCTGTGTTTAGCCGTGTGGGATTAAAGCCTTTAGGCCTATTCCGCATGAACAGGTCACACAAATGCTCTGCACAGAAGATATCATTAGAATAGCCTGGAATTGGGATCTTGCGTTTCGTAATAGGCACGGCCAGAATGGTATTTTGGAGAAAATTGGCGAGTTCGGTCCGTGTTTCAAAGCGCACGACTCCAGGCACAACAAGTGGAAACTTCAACGCCAGGTTTTCGACAGAATAAGCACGTGGTTCCAGTAAATTGTCATTCAGCTCAACTGCAGGTTTGCCTTCAACAGGAAAGTCACCAAGACGAGCCGTAGTTGTATATTGTTGGCGAACGGTGTCGAGCGCACTGTATGCAGTCCCATATAATTTATAAGCATCTTGAAGTTGAGCCAAATTGGAAATAACTGCTGGTTCGTGAGTTTTAATAAACACAGTAAGTGGAGTCAAGATTTGGGCATCAATGGCCGAGGCTAAAGCCTGAAAATGGCCCATGTGCAGGCTTGCATTATTGACACACTGGCGAAACACAAAATCAAGATCAAAATCCGACTCTTGCAGGGCATATGCAAGTATATGGGTAGAAACAGGATCAGAAGATGCAGTAGTATTTATTTTGGGCGAATTGTGACCATTTTGTGTGTTTCCACAACCAGTCGATGGATTCAGGTCTCCACCACGAGATACAATCCGGCGAGAATTCCGACGATCATTTCTCTGGCCCCGAGATATCCGAAAACTGCTATCGTGGGGATATGCAGTACTCCAGAGCTGGGAAAGTGCTTCACCAGGAGCATGGAAGCTTTTCATGTAGGAAAACACCAAGGAACGAAGCTCATGGAGTTGAGATATTGAAAGGTGCAGCTGTGACGCAAGTCTTTCAATGCCGGACACGTAGTCTGCCGACCAAAAAGTGTTGGCGAACGGCATTGTTGATATGTTGTAATCTGAAACAGGGACGTCGCATATGTAGACGCGTGCACTGGGTGACACATCCGTACACCAGAAGATAAAAGATCGACGAGAGGAAAAATTTTTAAGTTAGCAACGGAATTGATATTTAGGCATTGAAATCGTAATTGGATCAGAGATTTGGGTTTTTGATTGGGAATTGGTGTATTTTTGACCCAGTGTATTGTATGCAGGACACACTAAATCAAAGAGTATTTTTTTTCTTTTTTCTTTTTTTGCAGTAATGCTTGAATTTTAGAAATAGTCATTGATTAATTAGGGTGTTTTGAGTTAAGAAAGCGACAGTGAAAAATTAATGGAGCTCTATTGCAGAAAGAAAATATGTGCCTGCATATAAACACATAAAGTGGTTAGATGATAAATTTAAGTTTACTAGATCATTTACAATTCTTTTATATAATTGCCATGTTTCAGTGATAAAGAAGTCAAACTTATTTATATACACGATTTTAGAAATTGTTTCATACATGAATAAAGGAGTTGTTTCATATATGAAATTAGGATGGGTAGATTGAAGCAGCTGTATGTAGGAAACCATGCAAAGAAATAATCTGAAACAACTATACACAAGATACCATGCAAAGATTTAATCTGAAACGGCTATACACAAGACTTTATGCAAAGTAGTAATTTAAAACAACTATGTACAAGATTGAATGCAAAGAACTAATCTGAAACAACTATGTACAAGATTAATGTACTGAATCTAGTAAATTGAACATTCAAACATTTACTTTGTTCTCAATGAATTATTTTTCACTTCTTTCTAAACACCAAAACATCTTCAGGTCATCTACTCTCCCTTGTTTCATATTGCTTACCGTTTATTGTGGTGCATATATGCAGTCCCTGAAGACATAGGCAATTTACTAACAAATACACCGAATGATCTAGAAATCTAATATTAAAAAAATAATAACTTGAAATAATCATTGTACTTTTTATGAGTTACATCTAGTGCTTTATCAAAATTAAAAACTCCTTTTGTAATGAGGGCTTTTCCATTACGTCATTTGTTGCAGCCGAGAGGTTCGGATGTCCTTGTGTGCAGTACACACTTCTATTTACAATTGAATAATCTTTCGCCGACGCAACTCTTGCATAAGATGCTCCTGGGGCCCACATTCTAATATGTTCATCAAGTTGTTGCAGTGTGTATAGTTCATGCTACCGTAATTGGCGTCGTTGTATAAAGCCACGACTTTTTCTGGAGTCGGCGTTTCGGCTGGGAGTAAGCCGAGGGTAGCTGAAGGATTATCCCAGAATTCTGCCGAGCGGGCCCGAGATTTGAGCTGTTCCCAGGCGGTGATCTCGGCGGGGCCGAGTTTTTCATAGGGCATGGCGATATGGCGCCCGCTCCGATTAGTGTGGATCACGTGCGCCTCCATGGTATTGAGTGAATTCTTTGTGAGCCGCTTGGTTATGCGGTACAGCTCGGAAAGCTGATGGATCGGACAAACCCGCAAAATTTCCCCATTAGGCGCGCTATCTTCCCGATTAGGTAATTTTTCGGTGGGGTCCGCAGCCGTCATGTCTTCGTACTCCGCGTACTCTTCCGGCAACAGGTATGCAATTTGCGCATCATGGATCAAGCCCCGTACCAAATCACTAACGCCCTTGGTATCGTAGCTAGGGGAGTTCCTGCACACAGCAGCTAAAACCTTCCCAAATGTCTCTGGCGGTGTTTCATCCTGCAGAAAACGCAAAAAGACACCCGTCATCAACGCATCATTCGGCACTAGCTGGGGATTGGCCTCAATGGCATCTACCATAAACTTCACCGTCGCTACATTCGCCAGTAAAGAAGGAAGCACGTGATCAAAAATGTCGCGGACCTGCAGGCAAGTGGACAGATGTCGTAACTGATGGTGCAAGACCGTATTGCAGACTCGGGCATATTGCCGCCAATTCATCCAGCGAAGATCCAGCTCCACGAACCTTACAACATCCTCAGAACTCGTAGTAGTGGTTGTATAGTCAGAAAGCACTTGCATGGCGAGATTGGCCGAAATAGGCAATTTTTCGGCCGACATCATATTCACAAATTGCTCCTTTAATAACACATTCCCGATGCAGTCATAAACCCGATTCCACGTGCCAAGGTTCAATGAAATATCAAATTTCTTTGCTAACTGCAAATACTTTAAAATAGCCGAGTAAGTCAGTGTCACTGCCCGTCGCTTAGAGTGTCTCCTGCATACACGTATTAATGTATTGATCGTGTTGATATTAGGCACGTGACCATCATTAATCATCACTAATAGAAGTTCTTTAGCGAACAGTATCTGATACTTATCATGACCAAAAAACTTAATGAGATAATTGTATGTTTCAGTCGACCGAAATTCCCGAAACTTCTTATTGTCGAGTCGATGAGTGTACAATAGAATGTCGGCCACGATACCCGATTTAAGTGACCCCAGATTTCGGTATAGAATTCGACTATGGGTTAAAAAATACACATATTTTTGAAAATTTTCTCGGGTTAGCGGCTCTGGAAGTGGTGGAAGTTCCTGGAAATGGAATCGGGGATTGTCCGGGTAATGACCAGCTTGATAATCAGATTCTTCATTGGTTATACTTCCAATAACATTACCATTTTTCCAGTGTGCAGGTGTCAAGTCCATGAGCCATGTCATCATCTTTTGAAACGCCACCTTTTCATTGAGGTAGTTGACAAAAATGTCGGTTGGCTTGGAGCTAGTTTTCTGGCGAAGATTTTGCTCTGCCCGATCAATGTCGTATGAGCGGATATTATCGTCATAAGTTTTCAATTGTGGAATTCCTAGAGGTTTGAGAAAGTCTCTGATTTTGGAGCGATGGTAATCGGCGGATCGGACCTGAACTTCACGTCCGTCCCGCCCGCGCCGAATCCGGTAAGTTTTCGGTCGGGGGCGAGCACAGGGTTCATAACTCTTTTGAGCCGGCGCCATCGGCGCCTGTCGCACCGCCCTGGAAGCTCGCTCCAAGGCCTGCTTTAGTGTGCTCATGTGGTGGTGATGAGTAGCGCGTGCGGTGATAGTTTGTGCACCCGTACACCCGACATCAGTACACCTTAACCTGTAATCATTTCAGCAAATTGTAGAATTCTGGCAGAACTCAGGGGTTCGAGGTTCATGCTTTGGGGGCTTTGTTTTTGAATGTATGTCCGGTTTTTGACTGTGTTTCAGGTGTGTTTCAGGTGTGTTTCAGGTGTGTTTCAGGTGTGTTTCAGGTGTGTTTCAGGTGTGTTTCAGGTCTTTCAGGTGTTTCAGGTGTTACAACTTGCTTAATTATCATATTTTCACATCTATACATTGTGAGAAATTGCTTAAGTTCCTGATGCTTTGAATGAGTTGTGTGGCTACATGTAATACTTCAAGAGACTATATGCACAACCGTTCAAAGGGACCATTCCAATCGAGACTTGGTTGTCTCCATAAAACACTGATTGTATTCAGTCGGTAATGATTAGGATACTATAGAGTGGATTTTATTTATTATACTGACAGATTCGTTCAGAGTGACCTTATATACAGGAATTCAATTTCAATTCCTACAATCCAGTAAATAACCTCATTAGTTGCATAACACCACCAGGAACCCGTTTTAGGCGAGAATATAAGAGCACGAATTAGGAATTTAAAGTAGTTACCATTGCCAGCATGAAGCCGGTCACGTGATCTCAGTTCCGAGGGTACCATTCCAGCGCACGCCACAGAGCTGATTAAGACTATTCCACTTGGAAAATAATTCTGAGAGTAGATAGAATAGCGTTAAGGCAAAAACCGCCAATTTTTTTGACCGATTTTGACAGTTTGAATGACCCCCCTCAATAGGTCGGAACTGGATATAGAGCCCGGAATTGGGGCCAGGTCACGTGCCCGCCCTCGGATCTGGCATAAACTAGCTTCCAAAGGAAGAAGTTGTTTGAAAATGCTTTTGGAAAGTCAATAGCCACGTGTTATTGTGAAACCACCGTAATGATCAACTCCAGATACTACAGAAATTTTTGGAGATGGTGAAAGACCATATTTTGGGAATATATACAGGCCTTACCAACCTTCTCGCCATCTGTCTAAACTTTCAAGCATAATGTCTCATTTACCTTAATAGAAACTTGTTAAGCTGTAGTAGAAGTTAGCTTATATGCAGGACGTAATTAAAGTAATACTATTTAATTTGTAGCAAACATAGACAATATCATGACTCAGTAAATAATAACAGATTATTGAAATCCTCTTTGTTATTAAATGGAATCTAGTATGAGGAAGAAATAGTACAGTCTTATGATAAGGTACTATATACAGTACAGTCTTATGATTATATGAGTTATATACAGTACAGTATCGAGATAAAAGAGTATTCACTGGACTTGGTCATTTCAAATACCCCAAAATTCATTCAAATCAAGTAAAAATGTTTTTAAAGTCCCCATACCGGTCTTCATTTTCCCTGGTATCAAAATGATCCAATTAGGAGTCTCACCGTCCAATCTGGCAATACCAACCCCCAGATATGAATGAATAGCTCTTTTTTCCATGAATTTTCATTAGAAAAATCTTATTCACAGGTCAAGATTCATCATACATTAACTACAAATTCCCAATCTTCTTCAAGAAACTTCTCGGAACGAAATACATTATATGAACAATCTTTTTGAGTGAAAGTCAATAGATTCAAGAATTCTTGTAAGATTTCATGAATTTCTGTTTACTTGAGATCAAGGCTATTCTATTCATACCAAAATCTCCAGTAAATTCGATCAAGAGTCAAATATCGGTTCAAGAATGAAGCCAAATTGACCAAATTAGCACTTAATTTTGATGATTGAATTGGGAACTAGAGAATTTTGAACATCGAGCAGTAGAAAGAACAATTTTTTCTTCCTAATTTATATGTATCGTCTTTATATTCATTATTATATAGTTACCCTCGGAACTTGTGCGCACCCGTACCTCCGATTATACCCCCCTTCCGTCCCCTTCTCCAAAAAGACCAAAATTGCTGTTAAATTTTGGCAGATGGTAATTCCAAGTCTTGGCTTTTTTTAGTCAAATTTATTGCGTTTTGCCGGAAATACGTAGAGGCTACCCTCGGAGCTGGGTGCTTGTATGCAGTACAATACTTTAATATACAGTACCGTACCAACATTAATGTACTACAAACAAATGTTCGGTTTAAAATTGTAATTATCGTTTATTAACATCGAAATGGGGCTATTTATACCAAATTAGGTAATGACATATGACTCGTCGAGGTTCCAAATCGGGATGAATCCGACTTAGGCCCAAATAGTCCCCTTATTGATGAACAAATTCAAACATCGTCAATAAAAGTATTTCACATCAGAGCATAAATACAAGAGTATCTGATAAGTACATCGCTATGTGCACAGCAAGCATTATATGCACTCTATGGCTCTATAGTGACACAATCTTGAACTCTTCTTCCAAACCTTCGATTAATTCAATCACTTCATTCCATCACAAAACAGTAGAGATATCAATAAACCGTTGAAACTCAAAACAGCTCATTTTCAATTCATTTTTGAAACATTGACTTTCAACTCACCAGATTTTTAGACTAGATTAAGCCAATATAATAATTAACAATCACGATTATTTTGAAACAAGCTCAGTCATCAATTTAAATATTAGGCTAGAATCGTCCATCTATGAATATCACATGGTCATAATAAATCACACCAAAAATCATCAAATCACCACAATTCATATCTCCACTATTCACATCTCCACTATAAAATCATTATCAACATTATCTTCATTTGGATCTCTGTGATTTCTGGATATCAAAATAGCCCCAACCAAATGAATTGTTTATTAATATGAAACTCTCGATTTAGCTTTCGGGTTCAAACCATAAACTGTCTCATTTCTGCTATCTTGTTTTTGATTGGATTTGGATTTTTGTATCTTTCACAATTTTATTCGGTATAAAAAATTTGGGGGGGGGGACCCTTTTTATATTCGCGCCTCCGATTTGCAACCAAAATCACAAAAACTATTGAAACGCCTCAAAAACTATAAAAGGGGCGCGTTCCCCCCAATTTTTGCCATCCAAAATTCTTTGAAAAAAAAACTAGTTTCTTTGGATTCCTAACCTCATTTTGGTTATCTTCGGTTTTGGGATGAATTTACGTTGATACCATTATCTCGATATCATTCTTCATGAAATTCAAAAGACTATGCAAACAAATCATGAATTGACGTCCAGTCAAAAAAACTACTGTTAGAGTGTTTTGAGCCGGAATTTCTGGATCTATCTTTATTGTGTTTAGGCCTTGCGGCCATTCTTTCCTGGGAATCCAAAACGAATTTCTCGATAGGTGCTGAGTACGCCTATGGATTTAGCTTGATCCTTTTTGACAAAGATTAACTCCAAGGTTCAAAGAAACGCAGATTATTCCCTTTCCAGATGTTATATCAAATTATCCACTGTCTCGTTCGGTAAATTGCTGGTCTTTGATAATGAACACCGTTGCTTATTTGCACGACACCTACTCTGCGTGACATAATGAATGATTTCCCGTCACGTGATCAGTCCCACCAAAAACATACCCTACTAATACTTCATCGATTCCAAGAACCACATACCAATCCCTTGCCAACTTCAATCCCTTTATATTATGTCCTACATGAAGTCATCGTCATCAAAATCATCAAAATCGTCGACCTGGTCCTTCTTAAACCCAGGGTTATCGACATTGGTCTTGACTGCAGGCTTGGCCTTCTTCTTTCCAGCACCACCAGTGGCAGTTCCTCCAGACTTTTTCAAGCGTGCTGCTCGCTCAGCCCTCTCTTTCTCCTTCTGCACCACATTCAACGTGGAAATCACCTTTCTGGTACTTTCAACACTCAAAGGCTGAACAATGTCCCTGACCAAGTCCACAGCCAAACTAGATGAATAATTCAACAAAGAGTCTTCTGCTAACAGCGTCAAAAGTTGGCCCAAAGTTTTACGCAACTTCTCAAACTCTTGCTTGTTGCTAGGCTGAAAAAGTGGATGCGTGTCCAACGGATAATCTTTTGGAATACTCTTTTGCACGGGTGCTGAGGCAGCGGCTCTTTCCCGAGGATGAGCAATCAATTGGTCTTCCAAGTTGTCGCCAGCAACGCCCAAACCGCCAAACAAGTCGGCGGCATTGTTCAAGTCCGCCAGTAACTCGGCTTTTCTCAACATCTCCCGACGAGTGTGTTCATCGACAGTATCAATTTCAAGAAGACCTTGAGGTTGACCCTTTGCATTCTTTTTGGCCTTGGCTGCGTCTTGCTTTGCCTTCAATTCGGCCCGCTTCTTGGCGTCTTCTTCCTTCTTCTTCTGGGCAAGTTCATCTTCATCCACATCCCATGAATCCATCACGTGCTCATCATCGGCCTCAGCTTCCCATGACGTAACGGCGGCGCTTGTGGTAGGCACGTCAAAATCCTCGTCGTCCCAAGACATTATCGTGTGGTGAAGTTAGTGTGAGAGGATCTTATGCGAAAAACCTTTCGCGACATCGGAATGCGACATTGCACCCAGCAGCCAATAGCATAAAATTTCGGGACACTGGGCTCTAGAACAGGCCAAAAGCGGTCACTTTAAGTGATGGAGTTTGATATGGTTCTTGGAGCTACCTTCCCCATTTTTTTGCCACCATCGAATCAACGTTGATTCACCATTTTGAATCAATTCACCAGATCCTTCAATTCACCAGATCCTTCAATTCACCAGATCCTTCAACTCACCGAACCATTTGAGCCAATATTTTCAATCTTCCCGTTTTGGACACCTTCGATGAACCCATTCTTTTTTGGCCGTTCACTAAAGCTCAAATTTTTCTCAAAGTCCTTCTTGAGCTTTTTGATCGTTGGTGTACGGATGTCCTCATGCGCTCCACTTTTCCATGCAACATTTCCTTTCCTGGGCTGAACTGCAGCGTATCCGAATCCATAAAGATGTCAATGTCCAGAGAAGTGTTCTAGGTGGATATGGCATTGTTAATCACGTGCCACTCCCCGAAGACACGATCATTTTGCGTGTCCCTAAGGCTGCAGTTTTCGATCTCTCTTCATGTATGAACCATAAAAAGCAGATGGAGCAGTCGGACCCCAAGATAAGTCAGATTTTTAACCGCTTTCTTAGCTGCTCAGAAACAATATCAGAAACTATAATCATCCGAAATTATATCTGGGCATATGCAGGTTTGGCTCTGATCACCAGTATTCCGTTCCAGCCATATTTGGACATACTCCAGAACACAGAGACTATTTGTTCGGAGGCATTGAGTGAAGGAAGCTCTGAAACAATTTCTGAAAACCCCGAAACAAATGATCTTGATGGGGCTCTGGTCATGTGGCTGATCCTGCAGGCAGTAAGACAGGACTATGATAGAGCCGTGACCGACAATTCCTTACTAACATTTCCCCAAGCTCTTCAGCTTCACCAAGCTGTGATTTCTAGGGTGTTGGAAATTCCCGCCAACGAAAATGTCACCCAAACTGCAAATGATGGGCAAGATAATCCTCAAAGTAAAGATTTCTTTACCAATGTATCTCTTGTTCCAATGCTAGACTTTGTCAATCATTCTTCCAGAAATAATGCCGTTTTTGATGTGGATCTTGAAACCAATGACGTCATCTTACGGCTCTCCCGTCCCGTCAATACCAAGGAGGAGATCACCATATCATATGACCCAGATCCAGACTTGAAGCACTTTTTCTGTACATATGGCTTTGTGCCAGAAAGTGGTTCATTTCGATGGGAATTCGATGATATTGACCGAATCGTTTCAGAGATTATGGGCCATAAGCAGGAATATCGACGGATAGCCAAATGGCTTCATGTGAATCTGTTTATCGACATTCAAGATAAAAACACCAAAGAAGATTTGGATTTGGGCCGTCTTCCTCTTCTCTTTATTGATGGCTTGAATTATTTCCCAAATTGGACTCACGAAACCGCTGACTTGCAGGAAGAGTACCAAACTGATGATGTCCAAGAGCTTGTGGATCAACTCAAGTACCATGAGCTGCACGCCTCATATGTTCCTGGAGATACCGCTTTTGGGGTGCTTCACAATGACACTTATGTTAGTGTACCACAAATACTTCACCAAACAACTCCCGAATATGGCTCCCTTGTGTCCAGGACCACCACATTTCTTCGGCGAGCTGCAGAGAGTATTCTTGAGAAGAGCCTGAAAGTGACTCAAGAATTACCTGAATCAGTTGCTCGTTATGAAGATGCCAGAAGAAAGTTTTTGTTAAAATTCACAGATCTTTCAGACCATGATCTTGCTGTTGCTATTGAAAGGGCTTTAAAACTCATTGAATGAGAACCATTGAGCATCGATTCGCCGCCACTAGTCTCAAACTACACCGTCAAGTTAATGATCAGTTAAGATCACGATCATGCTTGGTATGGCAATCAATGAACCAGATTGATTCATTCTGCGTTCCTGAACTTATCTCTCCAATTTTCTATCCCCTTTGGTTTGACTGTTTTTGAAGGCCACTAATTCTCGTCATAATTCTGACGGCAATCGAACAGTATTGGTTGATAATGACAAATTAAGTTTCAGGGATGGTGAAGTGTTTCGAAAGAAAGGAGGAATTCAACAGCTTATATACCCAGGAACCCCTCACTTCCCCACTTCTTCTTGTAACAGATGTGAAACTTGGTGCGCTAGAGCGAATATAAATTGCAGCCAATCCGCCCCCAAAAATCCCACTCTTCGCATCCCCTGAATTACACTACACAAGCTTTTTTTCTTGAAACAGTACATTAGTGTTGAAATGATGAAGATTTGACGAATTTCCTGGTATCATCATTTGAAAGGCTCCATTGAATTTCCTAATTGATACTATTTTCAGTCGTCACTATTGTTTTCTGAAACCACCCAATCAATTGGCATCAATCGCCTTAAACACTCCAAGCCGAACCACCTCAAGCTGAACCACCTCAAGCTGAACCACCTCAAGAACGACTCCAAAATTAATGGAACCAAACCATTTTAGGAAAGTCAATACTCAATTCGATTATGATGTGTTCTTCAATTGATTACATCATTTCATCACTACATTTTCATCACTATATTCACTCCAATCAAATTCCCTGCTCAATCATAGTCAATTCGGTCAATTTATTGAATTGATCTTTTCATCCTTTTATTCCAACTTTACCTACCGATATAATGGTCCTGCATGTGGCACCGCACGTGCTGCACGGTCTAGATCTTCGCCCAGCCCTAAAAGCGACTCTAGCATGCAGCTCAAAGACCAGCTCAAGCTAATTTTAGCCCGCAACAATGCAAGCACATATCCCAAATACTAATTAACGACTTTAATGGATTGGACTTTTCTACAGGAATAGTCGTTTGAATTTTCTTGGACCGTGTTCAATTGTTGCAATTCTGTGATTGGTCAAGGATCCGCAAATCCGAAAATTTGAAAAGCGGAAATTGCATCTCTCGCTTCATTACTACTACTGACTCATCCAATTGTTATTGACAAGCTTAGTCAAACCCAAATATCTCTTCCATAATTGAGATTTATATGGGACAATCTTCAAAGCACTGTCATATCAATTCATCAGCAGCGGGTAACTGCGAACCTCATACCATTCATAACACAAATTTGTTCTGGAATAATCGATATCATTCGTTCTTGATGCTTGATTACAATTCTGGACTGCCATTTCAATTTAGTCATCTGAATTTGTAATTGCAGTCATGTACAGAATTTGTAAGCACCTGCACACAGGAGAGCGCGGGCGCGCCATATAAATTAACGTCGACCCCCAACTCTTCCACAGCAATTAAAAATGGTCCAACAAGTGAGCACTAAGGCTGAATTCGAAGAAGCATTGAAACATGACAAATTTGTTGTGGTTGATTTCTACGCCACATGGTGTGGTCCTTGCAAAATGATCGCCCCAATGGTTGAAAAGTTCTCCACTCAATACACCGAAGATAAATTCATCAAGGTTGACGTCGACGAGGTTGGCGAGGTGGCTCAGGAATATGAGATTTCTTCCATGCCAACTTTCCTTATTTTTAAGGATGGTAAGGTTATTGAGAAGGTGATTGGTGCCAACCCAGGAAACTTGAAGAATACTTTGACCAAGGTTCACGAGAATTAAATAAAAAAGAGAAATTGATAAGAAATTGTGATTGTAGAAATTTAGAGAGAATTGAAGATAGAAATTTAGAAAGAAATTTGGATAGGAATTGGGACTATGGTATGGTCATAAACACGTGACCGTGAAATAGCCATCTACCTGCAGGACATTGAGCACAATATTCTGAAATGCCGGAATTGGTTTTTAGTGATTTTAGTGTTATTGGTGGTGATGTGCTTATATGCAGGACCACTCTTAATTCCGAGGGGACCAATAAGGGTATAACTTTACCAAAACAGGCATTTTTCCCGGGTTATGCTGAAAATCTGGCATTATATTCGTCAACCCCAAAATTTAATTTCGAGGCCATCACAGCCAAGTTGGACAGCCAAAGGCGGATGTACGGGTTCGGAGGTACGGGTGCGAGGAGATCCGAGGGTATCACGTGATGCAAAACCCAAAAACAGTGGCAGCATAACAACACCAGCCTAAAATTATAAAAAAATGCAATATCAATTAAAGTTTAAAGTTAATAATTAAATTTTGGGAAACAAACCTGCCCCGGTATTTTTGCTTACCTGCAGGAATGCAGCATGACTCGTTCGGCGGCAGCACTAAATTTATCACGCCGAACGATGGATTCCCGAAGAATGCTATAAATCAAAGAATATTGGCGAAGAGTCTGCACCATAGAAATACGCTGCTTGCGCAAATCATTGACAATGTCATATACAGGATCGGTGGACAGTTCCCAAAGATCCGACGTCAAAGTATTGATGAGAGTATCAGCCACAACAAAAACGCCCGTTCGGCCGCAACCGGCCGAACAATGGACGGCTGATGGAAATTGAGGGAGATCCTGCACACAGTGGATAAGACGACGTTTCAAGCAAACCATAAAAAGAATTTCATCTAAATCAACATCCGAAGTCATATCCTGCCAAGTACTTAAATGCATTTGGGTCACGTGATGAACCACATTATCAGCTTCCACAGTAAATTTTCGAACAATCACATTTTTATAGTGATCAGTATCAAGTAAATTAACCCGATACCGTTTTTGTTCCGAATAATATTCACCCGGATTCCAAAATGCAAAACATTTTTCCACACCATTATCGATTTCTCCCGTCAATGAAACCACCACCACACATTTCTGGTTGTGCACACAGCGCCAGAAATCACCCGCCGTTTTCTGCATGGGGCCTTGAGTCGCCAAATAGTTAAGTTGCGTGCTATGTTGGCTAGAAGAAAGAAACAGAGAAACTGCTTCGTGTTTCATATATGGCCGAAGGTACAGCGCGTTAATATAGTCACAGTCCTGCTGTGATACGCTCGTTTTGCAGCCATTGCAATCACTGAGCAACACCCGCAGGTGTTCATATAAGAAGATATCTCTATAGCGGTTTTTATAGCCAAAATCCAAACCGCTGTTTATGACCGGCGTAGAATCCATACTACCACCAGGCGTCTGGAAAGCTTTATGGCTATTAAGCTTGAGAGCCAGGTTTAACCGACGTTTTTCACACTCTTCCAAACGCTCGAAATTTTGCCGGATATGATTTGTATTGGCGACGGAGTCTCGAAGCCATTGGGGGAGAAGTTGAGCTTCAGGGGAAGTAAGTGGAATGCCAAGCTCTTCTTCAGGCACCGATGAAAAATCGAATTTCTGTTCATTATGCCGGATTTTAAATTGTTTTTCGGGGAGGTTTCGAGGAAGCATGAAATTGGAGATGATCGGCGTGCACACCGCTTCTTTACCGAATGGGGTAATATCCTCGGACACTCGCCGAGCCGATAATGCATCGAGCGGAGCAACTCCAACTTCCTCTTCCGCCGCATGGATGGAAAGTGAACTGATATCCAATAAATCACTAGTACCACTCAGAAAGAGGCCTGCGTATAACGTGCTGAAGCTCTCAAACGGGCAATCAACAACGTAAATTGGAGGCGCTGCTTCTTGATGAAACAACGAATTATCCACTAATTTCTTGCAAATATGTAATATATTGGCAGACGTGTTCACATTATCATAAACAATGATACTTGGAAGTCCATAGGCACCGGCCAGATTGGAAACCTTGGTTTTCGCCAGAAAATTGCGCTCATTGTAGCAAAGGTATTGTTGCAAGATGGTCTTTTCGTAGGTAGGCAATGACACAAGACAACGCTTCAAATTGAAAGTGGCGCGTTTCAATAGCGTCGAAGGAAGACAGATATTGATGGCGCCGGTCACGTGACTCTTGGCATAATCAGCAAATGACCGAATATCGAGGACCAACACATCCTTTAGCCCTATTTCTGGTACCACACGGCTCTGCTGTAAGAGAATTGCAGCACGATCCGGCAGAATATAAGAAACTGTGTTGGAAAGCTTAAGAATTCCCTCGCGGAAACTTTCCTTTTTAACTGGCGTTCGGGGAGACAGGCTTCCACTGCTGGTGGTGCTCAAATCTTTGTGGAGATCCTGCAATGAAAGGGATGGGAGTGTATGTTGAAGTCGGAGTTTCGGAATCAGTTCCGATGCATGCAGTGCTAATAATGGCTCAGTATTAATCCGGGACGGTCCATCTTGATCTAGAGGCAACATTCCTGGACGTTCTGGCATTGATTCTGATTCAAGAGTCTGAGAGTTTGATTTGGACTCTAAAGACTTGATGTTTCGTTCTGAAATTCCAGGAATAGACCGTTTTTCACCTGTCTCTAAATTCAGGTAAATGTCTTTGGGTATAGGTCCAGGATTGCCACGAACATCGCCGAAAAATGACCCACTATAGCCATTCTCTAAAACCCCTTTCGAATCGGAAATTCGTTTACTTATCAGAGAAGTATCCAGTTTCTGAGATGCACCACTGGAAATTGAAATGGCCACAGGCCGACGTCCCTTTGCCCTCGGCAGAAATTCTTCCACCAATGTTTCTCCCAGCAGCGTCCTATGATGACCTGTGTAGGAATTTCCGCTGGAAAGCGTTGCCTCTGAGCCTAATGAGCTGATTGATCCCGACATCGGCCCCGCTAGTTGCGGTTTCGGACACGTGGCCATGTTAGGCGCCAGGGGCTGCTTTGGCGGTGGCGTTAGCGTAAAATAGTCAGCCTCAGGCGAGGGGTTCGAAAAATACTCTTTTGGGCTTGTAGTAAAAGCTTTTTCAAGGGCTGGGAAGCGAAATGATGATTTGTTCATGAAAATTGGGCTGTTTGAAAGTGATGTTGGAGAATTAGAAAGGATTATGGAGAATTTGGGACTCTTGAGGCGAAAAAATAAGGAGTCGTGGAAGTTTGAGATGAATCTGGAAAAGGGGATGGATCAGTTGGATACTAGAGACCTTGTTTGATGGATTTTTGGTGGGAAATTTCTAATTCGGATGGTGGCGGCTAATGTCTGGATTGGGAGAAGAGGCTGGGCACCGGCCTTTGAGTAAGTCACGGGAATGGGCGAGTGTTTCAGGAGTGTTTCACGCTAGTTTCAAGAGTGTTTCACGCTTGTTTCACGCTTGTTTCAGATCAGGGCCCCAAGCTGCAAAGGATCGACGGGTTGAAGAAAAAGCCTGGAAATTGACGCCTAGAGCCGCGAAAATTGAAACCCCCTGTGCGTCTTTTGACCGGTGCGCAGAAAATGCGCGGTGATGTGATCCTGCAGGATACGGCTACGCCGCACACGTGACCAGAACCCGGAATCCCGCTTCCGCCGTCGTTCTCCCTTTCGAGCCTTCTGCCGCTCCTCATTTCCTAATTAGGACATCGTACGCTATTCCTAGGTATCAAGGGATGTAAGGATTTTTGCAAATCACCTAATCTTATCTCGTAAGTCTAGCGTTTCGGTGATCGGATGTACGGGTGTGCTTTTCAAAATTTAAGCCTGCATGTGGACAATTTAGAAGGTTTTGTTTTCGTCTTCGATATAAAGAAGACTTCGGAATTACTCTGCCGCTAATGATGCGTAGCGCGGAGCCAAACGCCGATGATGTTATGGAAGGGCCATTGAACGAATCACGTTTGTTTCATGTTTGTTTCATGCTTGTTTCATATTTGTTTCATGTTCGTTTCGTGACGTATGCAACACAACTGTTTCAGGTACGTGTCAATTTATGCTTCAAGTTTGGTTTGCGATTGTTTCAAGTTTGTTTCAAAAATGTTTCAGCATTGTCTCACCTCGTTGATCTGCCTTCTGCCAAGAAGTTGCGTCATACGCGCACCTCGCAGTGCATCCATATGCACGCACGCCTAACTTAACATAGGCTTTATGTTACACTGATGTAAAAATATTAAATGCAGGTAGATACTTATATACAGGTCCGGGAAGTCATGGCGCACTAATTATAGAGCACTATTCATCGAGTCATGAAGCGAAGCTTTATTGGTTTTAAATTAGATGATGGTTGTATGCAGGAATAGACTTTGGTCATCTCGATATTTAATTATGATGGTTGTGGTTATATGTAGGAACTCATAACCAAGTAGATATTCAAGCGACACCAAGGTGCTGGAAACAGCTTTTTCATCATTTATCAAGGACTGCATTCAAAGATGAAACATCCTTCAAACTTTGACGAAATCAGTATATTTCACTTTTTCTCTCAATTTTTCATAAAATCATATTTCCAGTTTCGGCAACCTTGATCTTATATGCACTCCTTTCGTCCAGTTCAAAAGACCAAGTTTGAAATCTTTGGCTTCACCTTAGGAAAATCTCTCAATAATCAAATAATTTCAATTTAGGCCAAAAACCCAAACATCTTTTCATTCATTGTTCTTCTTGGACTCTGAAAGAATATGCCAGAATCTGAAACCAAAGCAAAAGCTCCTCGATTTCCAGCTCACCTTTTTCTTTTGCGATCGTCATCGTCGTCGGTCCGAGATTTACGCCGGCGTAATCTATTTTCGTACTTGCCTCCCAATTCCGGGCGATATACCAAATCAGGTTTCTCGGCTCTGGTGACGTCACTGGGCTTTTCATCCTCAACTTCTTTTTCACCCTCAAATAAATGTGAATTTGGAATCTCCATTCGGAACTCCTGCACCATGGCCCGGTATGCCTCTGCGTCCGGTGTAATCCCTTGGCTTATTAGCTTCTTCATGAGTTCCTGCAGGGAGAGCTCGTCTCGCTTTGTTTCACTTCTTTCTGCAGATATCGATCTTTTAACTGATCCCCTTCTTTCCAAAATCGATGCTTTCCTCTCCGAAGTTGATCTTCTTTCCTGTACAAAGCCTCTTCTCTCGACCTTGTCACTTCCTTTTTCGGCTCTCTCAACTAAAACCTTATCTTTTTCCCTTTCTGGCTCCGGTCGATAAATCATATCCAAACTATTGAGGTATTTTGATGGATCTAGACCTTTTTGCCGAAGCGCCTGAATGCTGGCCAACCCTTCTTCATCTTGTAACTCCTCAGAAAGCGCCTCGCCACAACTCAAAGCAGCAGCGTCTTGAGAGGTGAATTCTTTGGAGTGGGCAATTCGATTATGGTTCAAAAAGCCTTGTGCAGAAGAAAAGTTGCTCCGGTGGCAATCTGAACACGTGAGTTTCACCACAACGCCGTCCGTGCGGCGGTAGAGACATCCTGAAATGGCCAGCGATGCTCCAGCAATCGAGGGCCTTAAAGATGACGTAGTAGATCGGGTCCTGTAAGAATGGGAGTTCAAGGGTTCATCAAAAATGCTCTCTTTGAGCACTGGCTGTTGTTGATATTGCTGCTGCTGTAAGCGGGTGAAGTTGACGCTGAGTTGTTCGTTGAGGATGTTGTAGTACTTGACAGTAAAATCACTGGGTTCATTTCGGAACGAGATTTCGTTGGGCACTTCCAAAAATTTGCGGAGGGCAAGCATTTGGGCTTCACATTTGCCGATTTCCTCTTCTGTAAGCGATAATTCCTTGTGCTTTAAGCGGATTTCGAGGTCCACTTGGTTAGACAAGATCCCACGGAGAACTTCCGTGGGGATTTTGTCTAGTTTGCGAAGAAGCTCTTCTCGCTCGATATTAGGCGCTTCCTGGTGTGGCTCTGTCATGCTTAGAAGAGGGGCCGATCAAGTGGGATGTGAGGCGCGGTGTGTGCGAGTCACGTGATTTGATATCACGTGGATCTCACGTGGATCTCACGTGCGTGCACGCCAACCAAGGATATTAAGCGGATCTCTTCCCTGCACGCATTTTTCTAGCAACTGGAAGTAGCTGAGACTTGGTTTGGGAAGTTTTCTTGTCTTTTTTGGTTTCCGTTTAGGTTTTTTCCTCGGTTCCGGTTCCGGAACCTTCTCTTTGACTTTTCTTTGAGCCTCTTCACTCGGAATCGTTCGATCTTTTCTTTTGGGCTTTTTCGAAATCTCAAGCTTACTGACTTTCGTTGGTTTCAGCTTCTTGAACTTTTTTCCATCTCGGATGGGGGCCGTCTCTTCATCCCTACTTTTCTCTCTTTTTGGCAATAGCTGTGTCAAGGGAATATCACTATCAGTAGAAACCACCGTTTCAAGAAAAACCTTAGGAATGTCAGGAGCTTGTTTGAGGAGTTTGGTATCAATATTTGAATTGATGATTTCGATGCCGGGGGTCTTGTGTGCAGTACCGGGGTCAAGTTGCAGCCACGCCGAGGGTATTGGCACCGAATACTCACCCAAGGGTAAATCCGGATCCCCGGAATTAGCCCTTCCAACGGCTAAATCAACATTCTCCTTGGAGTCACACTTTTTTCTGTCGTCCCTAATTTCCACCTTTTTCTTTACTCTTTTCTTTGGAGTTTGCGAAAAACAACTTTTAATGGAAAATTCACAAGGATCTGAATATTCATTCTTTCCTAAAGGAGTTGACGTTGCCAAGGATGCAGTCCGGATATCCAAATCAGACTCTTTTTCCAAATGCAAAACCCCCAGTTTGGAATATTTCATTCCCGAATTGGCAGATTTCAATCTAGCCTTTTTCTGGTCTTCCATTTTGGGTTTCAAATCACCTGGATATCGAAAAATCAGAGATGTTTCAGATTTGTAAAGAGCAGATTGAGGGATTTCCTTTTCGGGAATTCTATTTTTGGGATTCCCAGTTTCATGGTCTTCATCAAGATATCCACTTATAAAATCTTTATAATTCACAAATTCAACATCCGAACTTTCAAATTGGCTTTGTTTTTGCTTCAGAAGTGAAACAGTTTCAAAAGCCGCGGCGGCTGTTTCCTGAATTGCCCCTGAAACACCCCTCAAACATTCCAGACTTTTCAAATTTGAAGGTGATCCAAAAATTTGGGTCAACTTTTGCAAGGATGAAATTTGTTGTGGCTTAGGTCTTGGTAACCGCTGAGCGTTGGTCAACGCTAAATTGAAGCGGCGTGTCTTTGACAAAATGTTCTTTCCATAACAAGCTAGTATTAGCAGGGGATTCATGGGCTATTTATAGCAGAGTTTCAAGTTGTTTTTGTGTACATACACAAAGCCGGAAAAGGCTCTTCTATCATATGCAGCTTTTGTTTCATGGTAGCAAAAAGAAAAAGAAAAAAAAAAGAAAAAATGGGGTAGGAAGAGGGAGGGAAAAAGGGGAGACAAGTGGCTGCAAGATAAGTTTTCCTGCACGCGCGCCCGCATTTTCTGCAGGCCAAATCAACGTCAACTCCCTTCTTCAAACTACATGCCAGACACACCGATTCTCCCCTCTGTGGCCAGCCTCGGAACTCTTACCATAAATGATGGTTCTAAATCCGGATTTGGATATAATCCCTCGGTGGGTCCTGCATCCAACACCATCACCAGCGAAACCAGCGCCATTCTTTCAGCTAAGCGTCCAGTGGATTTAACGCCAGTTTCCCATATATCAATCTATGACCGCAATGTTCATTCCAAGAAAACCAATGAAATGAGCCTTTCAGCTTTATCGTTTCTTTTTGGTGAAATCGTGTCTTGGGCTCATGGAAAAAGCAAAGGTATATCCGATCTTGAAAATAGACTCAATGGTTTAGGTTACCAAATCGGACAAAAATATTTGGAGCTTATTAAATTACGAGAAGGTTCCAAATATGGGAAAAGAGAAACAAAGATTATTGAAATTTTACAATTTATTCATGGTCCATTTTGGAAAGCCATTTTTGGTAAAACCGCTAATGAACTTGAAAAATCCCAAAACGCCCATGATGAGTATATGATCACCGAGAACGTACCTACTGTGGCCAAATTCATTAGTATTCCAAAAGATTATGGTGATCTTAATTGTCTGGCTTTTGTGGCGGGAGTAGTGGAAGGAGCTTTGAACAGTGCTGGATTCTACGGGACAGTTGTGGCTCACTGTGCGCCAACTGCCGAGGCTCCATTGAAAACGGTTTTTTTAATCAAGTTTGACGAACTGCTTTTTACTAGGGAAGAAATCCGATTTTCCTAATCAAAAAAAAAAAAAAAAAAAAAAAAAAACACACCAAAAAAGGGCCATGAATTTCTCTGTCGGTGGTCCTGCACACAGGTCGCACCGGCGTGGTTTGGGAAATTTCAACTTCCAGTTTAAACTTACAATCCATACACTATGGGAGTCACCATTAGAAGAGCCACAATCGAAGATGTGCAGGCAATGCAAAATGCAAATTTGCTCAATCTCCCAGAAAATTACCAGTTGAAATACTACATGTATCATATTCTCTCATGGCCTCAGACAAGTTTCGTGGCCACCACCTATGAAGTGGACGATGCTAGCGAATATTCTCTGGACAATGCCGAAAATCAAATAGAGAATTTAGCCGAGGTGAATATGGAAAACTTGGCCGATGCAGTACATGCCCGTTCCAATAAAAATGTCGATGCTAAAGGAGATACGGCTTACATCCGCAAAGGAGAAAAAATCGTCGGGTACGTTTTGGGCAAAATGGAAGATGATCCTGCAGCAGAGGATAAGACTCCACACGGGCACGTGACATCGTTGGCGGTGATGCGGACATATCGACGTATGGGTTTGGCAGAAAAGTTAATGAAGCAAGCACTTTTCGCCATGTGTGAGACTTTCAAGGCCGAATACGTATCGCTTCATGTGAGAAAGTCTAACCGTGCAGCTTTACACTTGTATCGAGACTCTTTACGATTTGAAAACACATCACTTGAAAAGCTGTATTATCAAGATGGTGAAGATGCGTATGTGATGAAGAAGGTATTTAAGTTAGAGGAATTGATGCCTTATTTTGAGCATGAGAATCAGGATGATTTCTCTCAAGACTTGATATAGGGA
Source organism: Metschnikowia hibisci (assembly GCA_002374725.1). NCBI lineage: Eukaryota > Fungi > Ascomycota > Pichiomycetes > Serinales > Metschnikowiaceae > Metschnikowia > Metschnikowia hibisci. Next base: position 272,851 of record NLAP01000006.1, on the reverse strand, counting down.
GAAAGATTTGAGTATGAAAGAAGAGAAGATTTGGTGAAGAATGGTGAAGATTTGGTGAAGATTTGGTGAAGATTTGGTGAAGATTTGGTGAAGATTTGGTGAAGATTTGGTGAAGATTTGGTGAAGATTTGGTGAAGATTTGGTGAAGATTAGATAAAGATTTGGTGAGATTTGGTGCCTACTATGGTATAGTGTTCCTATCATCTATTTTACAGTGTTCTTTTTGAATTCACTAAAATGCTCTCTACCTTAATATGCATTGATCAATACCTCTCCTTCATTCTGGAAGCCACAGTCCTCAAATTCCCATAAACCTTTCCAGGAGGCGAACCCAAAATCAATGAAACAACGGCCTCACGTGCCATTCGGATATGGGTAAACCCACCCAAAATGTGAATCTTCAGATCAGCCAAAACAATCCGGGTTCTGGTGGCATTTTCAATGGCAAACTTTGTCTTACCATCTTTTCCAGCAATTCTGCCAATGGCACGTGATAAATGATCTCCTGTCAATGTCTTAACATCCTTAATCTCGAACGTCTCTATATATAGGTCGTCCAAACGCAATAAGGCGATAGCATCATCGACGTCAAAACCCAACGTGAAAGCCTTGATGAAATCGGCACCTTTTTGCAATGCTCCAGGATCTTCCGTATGTTGATTGGTTCTCATTTCAACGGATTTGGATCTTAAGTTCATCCTGACTTGCAATTTCAAATGGTCTACCAATGGAGGGTAAATCTTCATCCAGGTATTTCTCAATGGCGTCATTCTGTGAGGTGGAACAGGTACTTTTCTGCTCTCAAGCTTGACTTTAATACCCAGTCGGGCCTCAGGGGCGAATCGGGGTTTTCCACTTTCGTCTAATGTCACTGGTTCATTTTGTTCGTGGGTTTCTGTTTCGGGCTTTTCTGTATCAGTTTCGACTTCCATTTCTGTGGCCTGCACCGTTGGAACGTTGCTTGTGTCAATGAGCACAGATTCATCTATATCAGCGTTTAAGGGAACCTGAACGGCTTTATTTTTGGCGGCGGTGGGAGCTCCCATGATTGCAGTTTAACGAAGAAATTTTAGCTGAGATGAGATGCCGCGCGACACCCGTACACCGGCTCCCCCACACACTCACACTCACTCACTCACTAATCTTCTTTGATACATTAACCACATAATAATATTCAAAATTTATGGACATTATTGATTTAAATATTTTCTTTGTATTAGCTTGGATTTCCTGGTCACGTGATTCCTGTCTCTTAAAGTTTCCGTTTAAGGAAACCGCGTCCAAATTTACATCCTCAAGATCGCCGCGCACTTGCTCTGCTGCTCATTACTACCGCTTAAAGCATCATCTTAATTAACCATATGATAAATTCGTTTGGGTCTTGCATATAATGTTAAAGTGCCCTGTTCGGATGTACGGGTTTCTGCCCCCTTCCACCAATTTCATCAAGCGCCCTCAAGTGGGAAATTCACTACGGCTACTGAGATTACGCTTTCTATCCACTTCTATGAAGTATAGGGGCCTTATGGTTCCTATAGGCTCAAATTCGAGGCGATATCCGAACTGGCAGTGGAATTTTATATTTGGTGGTGAAATTCCGGGCCAAATCCGTCCATATTCCGATCTATCCTTGAGCCAGTGGCAAAAAGGTACAAGATCTCTAAGAATTTTCGAAAATGGACTACAAAATCGACAATGTTTCAGATACTACAGTCAAAAGACATTTAAAGAAAGATCAACAGAGTTTTCAAAATCAGAACTTTCAGAACCAGAACTTTCAGAACCAGAACTTCCAGAATCAGAACTTCCAGAATCAGAACTTCCAGAATCAGAATTACCAGATCCAGAATTACCAGATCCAAAACTACCAAAACCAGAACTGCCAAAACTTCAAGAACTGCCAAAACTCCAAGAACTTCCAGAAAAAAATCAATCTTACCTACATCAATTATCCCCAAAAGCAGCCCTCCTTGCCAAAGCTAGATCACCCATGGCTCGCCTTTGGGTCCACATTAAGTGGCCCCTTCTACGAACAGATAGACCGTTTTCTATTGACGATCTCTCAGCTTTTGCCTCTTGGTTAGTAATGGGAAACGTTCTTTGGGTGATTTTGGGCACCACCACTTTTGTCTTGACAGCACTCTATTTTGTAGAAGCTTTTGGTCGTGCATGGATATATTTGGAAGATCTTCGGGGAGTCAAGACTGAAACGACGGATGAATCGGGGTCTGATTTATTGGGGTGGATTACGGGAATGGTGCTTTCTGCAGGAATAGGTGTTCACGTGACATTCAAAGGTGCTGTTCTTCCACGATTTGAAGACGGAATGCTTAAGTTTCGAGATGTTGAGCTTATGCTGACGAGTTCATGGTTTCTGGCACATATTTCTGAGTTGGACGTATCACTTTCATTTAAAAAGTGGTATTCGGGACAAGGGCTCATAACCGATTTATCTATTTTCGGTATGCACGCCCAAATACACCATCAATTCCCCGGTGATGGAGTCCTTGACCCCGAATATGTGCTTGGACATATCCGAATCCGAGATCTGCGTCTTGAAATTTCCAAACAAGTTTCGGAAAACCCCACGCTTATCTCGGTGTTCAACTGTGACTTGCCCCGACTTCGTGGAAACAAATTTTTGATGGATTTTTTCAATGCAAACATTGTGGCTGGAACGGTCAATAATAGCATGTTTAGCGTGCACAAAAACCAGGCTTGTTCCGGAGAAAATTCGGTGAAATTTGAACTCAAGGGTGTCGATTTGGGCTATTTGGCTACAAACACGCTGAAATTCAACTGGCTTGTGGCCGGAAAAGCCGATGTTTCTGCAGAGATCCGAATGCCTGATTTACAACCGAGTGATTCGCTTTCAGAGTCAATTTCTCTGTTTCTTTACGATTGTGTGACCGAGGTTAGTGAGAAGAAGAAAGATGAACTACCGGTGGATGAAAATGGACTCATCAAAAGTGCTATTGTATCGCTTTATGAAACATTTCAAAGCGAGAAAAAAATGGAGAATTCGGAATACGTGATTGTCAATGCTAATGTTCGATTTTATGAACTCCAGGCTTGTATGCCGAACCAGCTTCCAATGACATCATTGGGAGTTCCGTTTGTGACGCTCCAGGGTCTTCGCTCATTGGTTACTTATGTAAATGAGCTTCAAAATCCGTTGACCATCAAGACATACGGTATAGAAAAAGTGACGGATTTGGACAATTTAAGCAGCCTCCTGCAGACAAAGATCTTCGAGTGCATAGTGGGTGACATTTACGATGAGATGTTACAGAGAGTTAAAGTTGATGAGCGTCGTATTATTGAGGAAAAGGCTGTGCATTGGTCACATACCCTTATTGGGCAATTGTTTCTCATTGGTCTTGGTGTTATGGCTTAGGGGATTGAATCACGTGAGGAATGGTTCAGATAAATTCTGACCAGAATTGCATCAGGTCAAATATGGCCTATAATCTATAATTGCATGAATTTGAAATCAATGTAGTTCGTAATGAGATGAAGAGGTGAATAAGAGGTACAGTTTTTGAAAACGAAAGCTTTAAAAGTTCAAGATTAAGTGAAGGAAGATATGAGTTTGATGGAATAGGTTGAGTCATGTGTTTCAACTTTGTTTCATATTTGTTTCATCTTAGTTTCATCTTTGTTTCAACTTTGTTTCAACTTTGTTTCATCTTTGTTTCTCTTTATTTCTCTTTGTTTCTCTTTATTTCTCTTTGTTTCTCTTTGATTTTCGTTGATTTTCGTTGTTTCTCTTATTCTCTCGGTCTCATCTTTAATGGTGCAGATATATTCTTCTTAGTCAACTCCAACTCCAAATCCAGATCTAGAGGCTTTGCTCCTATTCCCAAAACAGCACCGATTTTCCGCCTAACCGGCTTCTTTTCGGTCTTTTCAAACCGTCCATCCCAACCCATCCCTCGAAGAAATGCTGCTCCAAATTGTTCCACGGGTATAGCGTCATAATCGGCCACGGGCACGACTTTCTCTGGATTATGACCATTTTGTTGGTTTTTTTGCAATATCGGGTCAATCATTGGGCCAGCGGTTCCGGTATTTGTTAGTAGCGCCTCTGTAGCTCTATCTTCAAGTTCTCTGCTGGTTTTTAGCGGTGTTACTTGATTGGTGAGGGATAGACTTGAAGAGTGCGGAGATATCTGCATTGGAAGAGATGCATTTAAATTAGACTGAGTGGGGTCTTGATAAGTCTCGGAGTTTGCTTGTTTCGGTAGCGTGGACGTTGCTTGAAGTGGAGTTATTACCAATGTGTTCTTTTCCGCTATGGACTGTTGGCCCTGCATAGCGCCTTTCTTGGAAAACCCATCGATTTGTACTTGAGTTTTTTCAATCGTTTCATTGGAAAATGCATTTTTTCTAGGAACGGCTTTCTTGGCCACCTTATTTTTAAGGCTGATGGAGAATCCGGCCATGAAATGTTTTGGTGCCTCTCATTCGCATCACGTGTAAATCGTTTCGATGTCCAGTCACGTGCTCGCAATCACGTGCTTAAGGTCATGTGTTCCTACTTTATCATGTTCCACTAAAAGAGATTATGAGTGGTTTCTGGTCTTGAAATTTTAACACGACACTCTTAACTCTTTTCTCGATACTTTAACAAATTTTCCATCTTCAATTTCAATTTAAGTCGACAATTAGCGTCAGTATTCCCACTTTCTTATGTAAATTCACTAACCCTCCAAAAATCAGTTTCCTAAAAGCCTTAAAAAAAATCAAAAAAGACGAAATTTTATACCAAATCCTCGATATTATCCATTTAAAGCCCCAATTACTCCCTCAGAGAATTTAGTCACGAAAAAAAAAAAAAATTGACCCGATTTCCCTCCAGTTTACCAATGTACTGCAGACAAGCACACACATCTCATCAGCGCGACGCGATCGCGTTTCATCACCATGAACCTCGGGCTGGAAAATAACCTCCATATCTTCCACCGTGGTATGGCCCGCTCGAGTCTGCCAATTCAAGACAATACCACAGATTCTTGTGGTGAAAATTCAACCACTCCCGAAATTCCCGCCCGAAACTCGCCCGTTTCAGCCTCTCAAAGCATGGTTCCCCTAGATCCACAGCTTTTCCAATCTGAGCCTATATCGAGTCAGGTCTATCCATATATGGCATCAAATAAACTACATCAAGACAATATCCAAAAATCAGACCAAAATTCCTTCAATTCGCCGAGTTTGGCGCGAAATGGACTCATGTCAGTTCTACTGGGTACCCAGAACCATGGCAAAAAAGCCAAAAACCGGCGGGAAAAAAAGCAAATCATCGAATCCGTACCTGAGAAACCAGAATTGCAAGATTTAGAGAATAAGGTCTTCTCTTCACTGAAAAGAGTGTCAGCAATGGAACTCCTCCAAAAAAGGCACAATTTTTCCGCTCCAAAACCCGTAATAATTTCGGATGAGTCTGAAAAGGAAGGCAGTTCTATCTCCGATATTCTAGGGCGGTATCCGGCAAAAAAACGGCGGAATTTGAAGGGATCTTGGACCCTTAAAGTGTGCTTGAAGGTGCCGCCGCACGCCTTGCGGCTCATAGCAACGCTGCCTTCTCATTTTGTCACCTTTAAACTTCCTAAAGAGGCTTTAACTGAAATCTCTCGGCGGCTAAATCCACTCTACACGAGCGGCAGTGGGTTCCCAATTGGGAAAGAAAGCTCTCAAAACGGAAGTGTTTTTGCCATGATGATGAAAAGGGCTTCCGAAAACAGTAACCCGAAATTGACGCCCATCCAGAAACTTAAAGGCCTTGAACCGCCGGCGGTTCCACGGAACATGATGCACGTGACCGGCCTACCGTCGGCGCCACTGGCGCTGTCGGCAAAATTTACGCTGAGACCAAAACTTAAAACAGATTTATCTACGATTATGGCAGAAAAATCGGACTTTGGCACCGGTGAACCCGTACCTCCGCCGCCGCTTGTATACAGGCCCACAAGCATTGTCGATTTGGACGCCTATATACACAGCCGGTGTCCACTCGCGCTCACGAGTCTGCCACATATGGCCATTAGTCGCTTGGCCAAAAATGGAGTTGATCCTGCACACAACTGGCCCCAGCAGTTCCGGCCACAAACTGTGGCCGAAATTCTCGTCCCCAGCACCCAAAAAAACTTTCTAAGCATGTGGCTAGCCAATTCTTTTGAAATACTTCGAACACAGTCGACCAAAGTTTCCCGAAGCGTCAAAATCCGAGAAAAGAAGCGCCGAAAAGACAGTTTTATCGTTAATGACAGCTACTTGGAGTGGGATGACGAAGATACCGATGAGGATACACATGTGCCTGTTTTGGTCATCCATGGAAGCTCTGGAGTCGGAAAAACCGCCGCAGTGTATGCTGCCATGCAGGCAATCGATGGTTATGTGCATGAAATCAATACTGGCCAACCAAGGGCACGAAAAGATTTGCTTTCTTCATTAAAGGAGTTTTGCACGACACAGATTCTTCAAAAAAATACTCAAAAAAAGACCAATTTTCAGAAAGGTGTGGTGCTTTTTGAGGATTGTGACGTCTTATTTGAGCAGGACAAGACATTCTGGAGTGTTGTGCAGGAAGTGATGAACTTTCTGAAACGGCCACTTGTACTTACGGTACAGGACCTTAGTTTGGTACCTAAAGGTATTTTGGATGTGGCACAGGATCAGAATTCGATATTGGGCCTTGAGGCCGAGTCACGTGATGCGCTACACCAGTACCTCTGGCTTTGCTGCTTTGCGTGCGGCTACGATGTCGCTGATATTGTGCTCGCGGCTATTGTGGAAGAGAATCCACAAGACTTGCGCCGGGCCTTGATGCAGTGCCAGTGGCTCTGCCCAAAGCGCCTAGGGCACGTGACCGTTGATCAACGGCCGAATCCTGCATGCGCGCCATCATCATTACATGAAATGTGTCTGCACTTGGAGGTCTTATCTGCAGGAGATGTTATATCTACAAACACCCATTCAATGCTAGCACACGAAGAACAACCTAACGAGCTTTTGGATGTGTGTATGATTGATGAACTGATGCATTTACGTCAGGTGACATTACCACACGAGCTCAACATGGGCCACGTGATGATCAAAGACCACGAGACCAAGGATTACATGCAGGACTCCAATTTTAACCAGTTTCGGCAACTTGTGATTAATTTCTTTTCGTCTCGAGCCCGGAAATTGCCTCGTTACGTGCAGGAACTTGTACGGCTTCCAACTCGAAGCAGATCGGATAATTCGTTTGAGCCGGAGTTTCAGAACTTACCGGAAAACTCAATTTGCTACAGTATAACGCCTGGTGCGCTATATACCGAATTGGCGCCGTATGCCCGAAAAATGGCTATGTTTCAGACTTTTCTTGACCAAAAAGACGCTCGTGAAGAACCTTCTTCGGGCTTTAGCGAGGCCCGGTACCTTGGCTGGCGGCGGTTTTATCGTCACGTGGACGAGATTCTTGAAACGGCACCAAAATCATTATAAGCTATGAATAGGGACGGCGTACATTAGGAAAGGTGACCCGCTCAATTTATCTCTGTATATAGATATCAAGTCCAAATCACCGGAGAAATCGATAGAGTTACGGAGTAGAAGTGAATTTATCAATAATAGACTGAACCCTGGAGGTATAGGTTCAAGGGAATTATCAATAGATAAGAATAATTTGACAAATGACGTTGTAGAGTTAGTGATCTGGATCTAGCAGTCTTCAATAGATAGCATAATAGGATCTATCTGGGACCACCGTTTATCTAGAAGTGCGACAGTTCTATCTTGAACGATGATGGTGGATCATCTTGAGACTGAGTAAATGTGAGTGAAGATCGTATAATCATGATTTTGTGGTACTGAAAAAATCAGTATCATAGCGTCAAACCATTAAACCTCACAACACTGGGTCTGCATGATGGAACAATGTCTAATTGGATCTTGTGATATCACCGAGCTCATTGCCTTTAGCAACCTGTACCAATGGCAATGTTTCACGCTTGTCCTGAAACTTTATATCCAATTTGTCGAACAATTATCCGGAGCATTGATTGGATCATTGATTGGAGCATTGATAGAACCATTGATAGAACCATTGATTGGAGCATAGATCCGAAATTCATGAGTTTTCACATATCCTCCAATCAAATCTTAAATAAGCTTTGTTCTTGATTTCAACATTCCGCCGCCAAAACTCCGCACCGCCTTGTGCTTGAAATCAATTGCTTGAAGTCGACGCCACGCCTCCTCAATATGATAAGGTTGAATTGGTTTTGCCAATTCGTCCGGTTGATCAAATAAATACCTTCGTTTGCGTTTCAACTCCTTCATGGGCCCGAGCTTCAGAATCAGCTGCTGCAAAAGCTTCTCCTCAGAAGATTTAATGGCCATAGCTTCTTCAGTCAATGAACAAACAATTTCAAAAGTCAAAAACCCCAAAATGTCAATAACATCGTCATTGGGTCGCAGCTCACAAATCTGAGAAATCTGCGCCCATTCCCGAAACTTCTTGGCTTTCCGGAAAGTAAATGAAGCTTGTCGACATTCTGACCAATGAACATATTCTTCTTTGGTCATATTTTTCGTCCGTTCATCGGCCATTTTTAATCGCTTAAGCGATGCAATAGTAGCTGCCTTTTCTTCTTCATCCACTTCCTCGGCTTCCTCAGCGGTTTCCAAATGCTGTTCACTAAACATAAATTGAACTTCCCAAGGTAGCCTAATTTTGGATTTTTTGTAACGTGTAATCATTTTGGATTGATCGTTGGCGTGACCACTACCACCACCACCTTCTTGTTCCATAAGCGATTCCGTGCCTCCTCCTTCCTCTTTGGTATTTTTCCGAACATCTTTCCATGATAGATAAGTGATTAGACGAATCACTTTGGCACGGTCGTGGCGAATGAGGAAAATCACGTCTTCTGGTGCTATGGAACGGTTACCCCTGAGTGCTGCAGTTTTCGTGGATTGGAGTAGGATTTCAATCACTTGACCTCGAACAATATCTTCGATAATTGATGTGGTTTCAATTGGCGGATCGTTTGTTTCTCCGGAAACGAACATCATTTGCTGTACTTCAACCCTATATTTGTATTTGTCTTGTGACATGATGTAATTAGGGGAGGAGTTGTTGGTATGCGCACCTGTACACTATTCTCAATTTAAACTTGACTAGAGATCCGTACACCATTCTCATCACACTTGACCAGAGATCCGTACACCACTTAAAAAAGTTTCGATTTTATTATAAACAGAACTCGATTTCATTGATTTATGGTACATACTACTTCGTTAATTTCTTATACCTCCTGCATCTTGTTACTTAGTGGTCACAGTTATAGATTCGCTGCCCTTAGTGAATGCTGTGCCGGGTAACCCTAATGCTTTGTATATATAAAGAGCGCGATCCGCACTTTTTCTATTCATCAATTTTAATTAGTATGTACACCATGTGAAAATGATGAGCAGAGTGCATTTGGCTCGAGACTTTCTGTCTATGTGGAAAAAACCTAGCTACCTTACTTATTTTTGTCTGACAATCACTTCTCAGGAACTAAACTAACATTAGAGTTTCAATGCTTGTAATAATAGTGCACAGCACCTGATCTTATTATCCTTTGCCAGCAGACCAATCACCACTTCCTGCAGTATATTACGCATCCTCTTTTTTCTCTTGTAAACCTTCATGGGTCTTTTGGGAATGACCTAACTCTTCCGGGACTAGGGCCACCCCTTAATAGCTCCACATCCGTACAGGTGGGAGGTCCTGCACATAAGCCAAAAGATATCCATACCTAAACGGCAATTAAAACAAACAACAAAACACATAATACAACAACTAGAATCCCAATACACCAATTGCTAGCTGTTTCCTTATTCTTTTCAATCACATAGTTGACCCGTTTCATGCCCCGCAGAAGCTTATTCCCCACCGAATCCAATTCCGTATCCAATTCGTCCAACATGTACCCCTGATCTTCAAGTTCGCCACCCATCATGGCTGCCTGTTGATTTAGATTTTGCATAGTTTTATGGATGGAGTCAAGCTGTAAATCCTGCGTATGGAGCATTTCTTGTTGTTGAAAATGGTTGAACTCTCTGTCGACGGCTGCATTGTTTGCAGGAGTGTCATATTGACCATCTTGACTGATTCGGTTTGACATGGTTGTAACTTCTCGTTGGCGGTGGGGGTCGGTCACGTGATCGTTCCATTCGGCCTCGAGTTCTCCAATACGCCGACTTAACTGTCCCAAGATTTGCTTGCGGTTGGCGATATCTCCGGACGAGAGATTGAACTGCCCAGGGTTCAGTTCAGAAATGTGTACTGCCTGCCGGAGATCCTCGAGGGTTTCTGCTAGTTCTTGGTAATTGTTGGTGAAATCGAGCTGTGCATCCTGCGTATAGTGCGTGGTGGTCTGTATAAACTGCTCGAGGCTGTGGATCTGCGTCCAGCAGTCTTCTTCTACCTCCTGAAACGGATCCATTACAGTGTAGTATGTTGGCGGGGGGACTAGTACGCCGCGAAACCCGTACACCACACCCGTACACCAAAAATTCGTACATCACAAAGCATATTTTTCATCCAAAAAAAGATTAGATACTTGTTTCATGGCTAAAGCTATTGCAATATTGGTACATTGTCCATGGACTCGTGCCTGGAAAGAAAGTACTATCCTGCATATACTCTACAAACCTGCATATAAAAAATCTACATATAAAGTACCTGCATATTCGACCTCAAGCTCACGCGTCAGAATTAAGTAGCGACAAGATGGAGCCTAGTATGGATATTCAACCACTCGTACAACCAATCAAAGCAGAAGCAGCGGAAGAGTTTCCTAAAACGGTAGCGGATCCTGTACCTGCAGAAAAGGACACGAAAGCCTCACAACAGGCGGAAACATTTCCTATTTCGGAAGACGCTACACCAACCCCAGAGACTACAAATCCAAACATTTCAACACAACACCAAATTGATTCAGATATTGAACCCCTGCATAAAAGAATCAAAACCGAAATCCCCCTGCATAACTCGCCACCTATACATGAAATGGTTGGAGGGTCTTCAATTCGGCAGTATTTAAACAAGCATCTTACCGCCCAACTTTTACAGGGTCTTCGAAAAATCAGCAAAGAACAGCCAGAAAATCCTCTTCGTGAATTAGGGGAATATTTGATTGAAGTTTCAGGAAAAATTGAAAAGTGAAAGTGAAAGTGAAAGTGAAAGTGAAAGTGAAAGTGAAACAGATGTGAAACGGGAGTGAAACAGAGAGAAATAGAAACGGAAAGTGGAAGTGGAACTGACAGTAATTGACAATAACTGACAGAAACTGCAGTAGATGTGAAACAGATGAAATAGATGTGAAACAGATGAAACACATCTGAAACACATCTAAAACAGACTGACTTTATTATCATGATTCTAACGAAAGAAGACCTTGTGATCCTCAAGTCTACAAAATTTATCAAGATCTTTGATTATAGTAATGTACCAATAAGCACAACTAGAATTGCAAGGCTTGGCCCTTTTGCTTCTTGTCACCACCCAACTCGAAGTGCTTACATCTCTTCAAGGACAATTGAGCCTTGGTCTTGCAAGCAACACACTCCAATCTCAACACAACCTTCTTGGTAGTCTTGGCCTTTTTGTGGAAAACTGGCTTGGTTTGACCACCATAACCGGATTGCTTACGGTCATATCTTCTCTTACCCTGAGCAAACAAGGAAGCCTTACCGGCCTTGTATTGAGTCACCTTGTGTTGAGTGTGCTTGCGGCAAGCCTTACCTTTACAGTAAGTCTTTCTGAGCTTTGGAACGTTAACTGTTGTTAGTATGAAGTTTGTGATTTGTGGTTTGTGATTTGTTTCAGGTTGCCGGCGTCAGGAGGGGAGAAACTTGGCATAAGATGTTGGCAACCAACTTCTAGTAATATGCTTAAAATTGGGTGTTTTCGTCCGCTTTTTTTTTTGGAACGCCTTCATCTCTTATAGGAGGACTTGCTTTTCTGGTTGGTTTTCTCTTTGTGTTTCTGTAACGCCTCTTTATTGGAGGACTCCCTTAAAAGAGTGGCAAAACGGATTTGGGCCGTCCCTTATAAAAGTTGCCTCCTGATATCCACTCAATTTCTAAAGATTGTTGGCGGTATGTTTCTGGACTTCTCTCGACTCGGCATCCCTGAAATTTCGGTTAATTTGACATACCCATTGTGAGTGATGATTCGTATACTGAGAATTAGAGGAGTGGAAAAATTTTTGTGAAAAGCAGACTGAGGGTATGGCCGCGAACCTGCATATACGCGCACTCGCAACCAGGGCTCAAGCCCTAACCTATATACAGGAACAACCATCACTTGCTTCAAGTTCTAATTTCTGCAATTCAACAAAATATGGCAAAAAGGATCTTAGTAGTATTCTTTCATGTTGATTTGAAAGGGGTATCGGGGGAGCAAAAAAAAATCCCTCGGGGGTGAGTCGAACACCCGATCTCAAGATATCTAAACAATTACAGTCTCGCGCCTTAGCCAGCTTGGCCACCGAGGGGATTCTCAAAATAAATGTCAGTCGACGGCAATATACCAACCATTTAGAACTGTTATGGAGAAACTACATCATAATGACTATATTATGTTTCACCTCATTACACTAAATATATAGCATTTGTTGGAACCGCCTGCATTCCCATTATCCCACGTATGACGGCTTATTATGCCCTCGCATCTTCAGCGTCTCTTGCTCAATTAACGCTAGCAAAACCGTAGAAAGCACTAGCGAATCTTCGGAAAAATCATGATTTTCACAAGGCACCTCAAATATTCGAATGTATCCTTGTAGTCTTCCGCCATCGATTTTCTCACCGCCCTGGTCAATGTAAGTAGCAAACGGAACCGGCACCAAAGTTGAAGCTTCATTTAAAAGCCTCAGAACCTCATTTTTCTTCTGGCCAACCACAGCATCATAAAGAGGAGCAACCCCAGAATCTCGAGTAAGATTGATTTCTTTAATAGAATGGGCACTTTCAAGAGAGGTCGAGTCCTGCGCATCAGCTAGGGAAGGAGCAGAAGAACCCAAAAGAAGAATTCTTAAGCTGCCATTGCCAAAAGTAGAAGTTGCTCCCGATGCACCGTATACTCTGATTTTAGTATCTTTGAAAAGCGCATCACAATGTGGCTTCAATGCATTGTTGTAGAGCACCAAATTGCGCCCGGAGCTGAACATGAACACGTAGCACGTGAGGTTGTTTTGAAGGATTTTGAAGTAAATCTTGCAATAATCTTTCTTCTCTTCCTTTTGGTAATGGTAGGTGGTTAAAATCGGGGCATTTTTCTTTAAAAAATGAAATTTGTTCAGCTGGATCGAGAACAACGGTACCTCCCCACTTTCCACCGCTTTCATGGATGGATATAATAAAAGTTCCGATTTTAAAACATTGGCAACGAGCGGAAGTTCCCGGATCGAAGTATATGATGCTAATTTTTCATGGAAAATGGCAATGTTGCTATCGGAAAGGGTTTCCTCGGAATAGATTGACCGAGTTTCGGCTTCCTCGCTCGAAGAGAGAAGCGTGACAAGACTCTCTTCACTGCGTCTTTTCGGGATCATAAAGTTTCAATATTTCAGTGTTTCAGTGTTTCAGTGTTTCAGTGTTTCAGTGTTTCAGTGTTTCAGTGTTTCAGTGTTTCAGTGTTTCAGTGTTTCAGTGTTTCAGTGTTTCAGTGTTTCAGTGTTTCAGTGTTTCAGTGTTTCAGTGTTTCAGTGTTTCAGTGTTTCAGTGTTTCAGTGTTTCAGTGTTTCAGTGTTTCAGTGTTTCAGTGTTTCAGTGTTTCAGTGTTTCAGTGTTTCAGTGTTTCAGTGTTTCAGTGTTTCAGTGTTTCAGTGTTTCAGTGTTTCAGTGTTTCAGTGTTTCAGTGTTTCAGTGTTTCAGTGTTTCAGTGTTTCAGTGTTTCAGTGTTTCAGTGTTTCAGTGTTTCAGTGTTTCAGTGTTTCAGTGTTTCAGTGTTTCAGTGTTTCAGTGTTTCAGTGTTTCAGTGTTTCAGTGTTTCAGTGTTTCAGTGTTTCAGTGTTTCAGTGTTTCAGTGTTTCAGTGTTTCAGTGTTTCAGTGTTTCAGTGTTTCAGTGTTTCAGTGTTTCAGTGTTTCAGTGTTTCAGTGTTTCAGTGTTTCAGTGTTTCAGTGTTTCAGTGTTTCAGTGTTTCAGTGTTTCAGTGTTTCAGTGTTTCAGTGTTTCAGTGTTTCAGTGTTTCAGTGTTTCAGTGTTTCAGTGTTTCAGTGTTTTAGTGTCTCAGTGTATTCGTTGTAGGATCCACGTTCGATGACGAATGGGGTAATGGCTGAAAAATTCGGGATGAGCTGGCACTATGCAGGCGCACACACTTCGAATAGATTTCTCTTAGAAACTTCATGCACCAACGCGAAGCTGATGCTACACACGCCTGCACGCCGATTCTGAGTTTGATCTTCCACATTCTGTTGCATTGTGAAAAACGGCCAGATTTTTAATGCAGAAAATCCCGTAAAATTTCCAAGAATTTCCTGCATACTCGAAAAGCTTTAAATTTCTCGTGATATTTCGAAAGGTTCAAAGATCTTATGATTCATCGTAAATTTCGTCTCGAAATAATGACACTTTCTGCGATGAATTTCTGAAACGTTGTGATGCTCGTATACACCCATAAGCCATGAATGTTTTTGCTGGTCATTTGTATTGCTTGAAACAATGGAAAACTTCTTGTTTGGGCAAATCCCCGCATGTTTTGCATTGTGATAAGTATCCCCAATGTGGAAGCATTGAGCGCCCCTATTGTAAGAGATGCATATAGAATCGTCCACGTGATCCCCAGCCATACTCTGTTTCGCTGCTTGGCACACCACCCCCACCGCGAATCGCACTTCTTGCTTCGTCTGCGATTATTCCTGCATGGGTTATCGTAAATGTCCCCGCGAACACATGCAGAGTTCCAGAGCCCCGCGAATGTGACATAATTGTGCCAATAGTTTCGGCCCCAGCGATAAATTGGTCATCACGTGATGGTCAACTCTCTGTCATTACCCCCAGTTAACATTCAAAGAAGAAATTGTCACGAAAAAAATTTGGAGTTAAGAACGTAGAATAGTGAAAAATGGCGTCCCTGCAGACTACGTCGCAAAAACTCCGAGGGCCGTACCCCATCTTCGTGCATGTGTCGAAGCATCCTTGAAGCCGCGCCTCCATAAAATATCGTGAAAGGCACAAAAAACGGTCGCCTGTGCCACACTTCTCCTCTTCTGGACAGGCAGGAATTGCGAGAAACTCATTGATTCGTAAACTCACCACTTAATCCCAAATTTGGCATTTTGTTATTCTTGCAAGATTTGGCAGCATTTCCTCCCCCTCCTTTGGTCTGGAGCAAGTTCTTTTCGAAGCAACGCAAATTCTTCTCTTTGCCGCCGAAGGAGAATTCTTTATGTGATGTCCTTCTCTTTTTATCCCGGGTTGCTGTCTGCGGACTAAGGGAAGGTTTTGTCCAGTGCAGCGCCGCGAAATTCCCCCACCTGTTTGTTCATCTGTAAATGCGGGGTGCCTAAACTATGATTGTATTCTGGTCTGACAATTCGGAAAATTAGTTCCACCCCTTTTTCCTTGCTTTTAAGCCCTATTTCATTGCGTTTCTGATTTTGGAACTTGCTGCTTCGTTCCAGCTTTATATTTGCCATCTTCGTTGGTGCTGCTCCTTCGGGCTATACTTAATTTTCACCGAGGTCCAAGAATTTTGGTTGTGACCGTCAATTCTTGACCATAAAACCGAAATCCATATCAGCCATCACCATCTCAAAACTTCTGCCGATTCTGTAATTCTCAGTGAGTTTTTGGCCCATCACCTTTGAGACCGTGTCATCCAATCCCAATCAAATTCTCCACTTATTCAAGTTCAGGTCTAAAACTTTTGTTAAAAGTCGAAATTCCAAGACTTGAGAATATATCCAAAAATCCCAAAAAAAGATTTCTTTCTTTAGAAAATCCCATTTCTTTATCCATACAAAAAAGTGGGATTAGGTGGCGAATAGGTACTTTTATATCTGGTCGCAAATTTCACCTGCAAGCCCCTGACTCCTGAAACCCCACTGTTGTCAAAGCTGTACGAAGCTGCATAATTCTGCATTTGTGCAAAAGATAAATAACAAATCATTCATTCTTGACCCATATATAATGCTGTCTCCCCCTAAGAAATACGTCTGTGGATATTGCGCTCGTGCTTTCACACGCTCAGAACACAAACAACGCCATGAACGTTCCCACACAAACGAAAAGCCGTTTCACTGCTCCTATTGTACTTCGGCGTTTGTTCGTCGTGATCTTTTACAACGTCATTGTCGAACTGTTCATAATATTCGCTTGGTCTCAAGATCCCATTCAAAAGACACTCGTGCTGCAAAAGGCGGACTGGTGGTGAACCTTGAAACACCGTGGAAACCTAAAATTTCCAAGGGCCTGGCGCCAACTCAAATTGGTGCAGAAACCATTGTTCTACCGGCAGCTAGTGCATTCCCTCAAGTGTCACCGAAAGTTCTGCCCACTACGCAAACTGATTCGACGCCAAAACTGTATCCAAGCTTGCTGCCGCCAACAGCAGTTTCAAACCTGCCAGAATTGGCAATGCTGCCCCTGGAGGTTCAGACACTGCAGGCGGTAAAAAGTGAGGGATATACGGTCCCCCGCCCATACCAGCGTCCTGAGCATACGGCTGCAAATCTAGTCAGATCTCGAACAGTCTCGTCCCCAACCTTAGACGCAGAATCCAACATTGTTGCTAGCGCAAAAGCTCTTCTTCAGTTGGCACCAAACAATTCCAACGCTGATACCTTGCATACAAGCCCTCGCCATGAGTTGGGCACACCCTTTGATCCATCAACCACATCATCTTCCCAGTTTGACGTTTGGCAAGTTCTTCGCGTGGCAAAAGCTTTTGAGCAGTTTTACTATCCTGAAGACCTCAGGTATCCGCTCAATGAGTTTTTCTTCATTGGCTACTCTGTCATCACCAAAAAGAAAGAAAATGCACTTCCTTTTTTGCATCTGGACGCCCTCAGTTACGAATCTATATCATCTCAGGAGCAGCCACATACCTTCAAGGTAGGCATAGCCTATTGTATACTAGCTGTGGGATGCATATCCATGAAAGGAAAGATCTCGCATTATGAGAAGCTTGCGTTGGAGCTTGTTGGTAAAGCCCGTGATTCCTTGATTGAAAAGAGCGTGTCTAGTCAGAACTCATCGGCAAATCAACTCAAGTTGCTCAGCGGTCTTTATCTTTTGAACAATGTTTGTCTTTTCTTCTTTGAAGATGCCTCAATCTTGAACACTTTGGAGGTGACTGCACATGCAATACTCCAGTCATTGTCACAACGTCTTCTCGAATCAGATATGGACTTATTATGGAAAATATACGTCTCAGTGTCTCGAGCAAAACCGTTGGAAAAGCCGCCAAGTTTTTATTCATACTTCCTTGGTCAAAAAATTAATGGTAGCTCTTTGGCTGATATCATGCGTGCGTTTGTGAATTCGGAATCAGTTGAAATCCCAATTTCAGGAATCACTGCGCAAGTGATAATCAGTACCGTTACCAACGAATTGAATTTATTGAGACTGGAAAAAATTCTCTGGATTTACTCTTCAAGGCTCGAGCTTCATACTGCACTTGGAAATATCAACCGATTGGTCAATAATGATCCAAATCTGGACGTATTTGAAGTTTTCCGCAGAAAGCTTATTATGGATGCACCAACGCAATGCAAAGACCTTTTGGAGTCGAGTATCTTTGAGATCCAAAATGCTTCCCAGTTAGGCTTGATGAGTGCCACGCTTGGAGAATTGGATTTGACGCTAGACTTCCAACACTTTGTTAAGCAACATCTCAATTCACTGTTTCAGTTGTTTGTCGAAGATGCCCGGAGCTTTTTCCAAGCCGAAGACAATTATTCTCCGAGATTGAGCAATAACTTCGGACTTGTGAGTTTACCGTTGATATTCAATGAAACATTTAACCGGTTGAAAAATGTGCCTTCTCTGGTATCTGAACTTTCTATGACCACGCTTGAGAAGTCGAACTTTGACCTCTTTATCTTACAATGGTATACTATTTTCGTGAAGACGCTCGTGAAGGTTATGACCAATAATCAAGCTACTCCAGTCAACCAGGTATTTTCCAGAAATATTGTCTTCCAGTCGTTGTTGGCCATAATGAAAGAGAGGGGAAAGGAAACATTCGAGACTGGCGTTGATAATATCATTCCTATTTTCGAGGAGGTGACTCGAGTGTGTGACTCTTGGCTTCAACATCAAAGTCATTTATCGGTATTCCAGCAAAATCTCTTCCATTTTTGCAGAGAGCTTTTTGTTTTATCGGTGAATCAGGGAAGATTTGATATGAGCGATGTTTATGCAAACCACGAATCATTACTTGTGAGAAGTCATCGTTCCAAATCGATTGGATCTATTGATGCAATTTCAATGTCTCATCCTGCAGAAAGTCACAATGGGCTTCGAATTTACCCTGGCCTTCCTCTTCCGGCATCAGGATACCTGCACAGTGGGGTCCCCAAGAACTACGTTTTAAAGGGTGACGCCACGACGTTTCCAATTTCACCGGTTCAGAAGAATAATCCTCAATATTCCCCTTTGGAGACTGCTGCCGCTATGGTTCCGGTAAACGGGTACAGGAATATGGAGATTCCCACCATTTTACCGCCGCTTCATGCGTCGTTAAGGAACCAGCCTTTTGACAATTTGAAAGGAAAGTGACATCATTAATATGGTTTGAAGTTTATTATGATCTATTGCCTCGTTCACATCTTGGCCTCGTGTTGGAAACTTTCGTGGTAATAAGTTTCAAGATTCCATGCCTTAACAACATTTTCACTTAATTTGACTCCTGAAGGATTCACAGCTTCATTGTAGCAAAGCGTTATTAATTCGGCTGGAATGATAAAGCAGAACAGTGGCACTTTTTCTGTTTTTTGTGTGGGTTCTTGATCTGCAATTTCCGGTATATAAACCTGAGCATTGCTAGAGATGAGCCCCACAAACCGGCCCTCGTAGTCAAACACTCCACCACCTGATGATCCATTCCAGCATGATGTGGAGGTAATCCTTAAACATGGAAGTGGCTTTTGTAAATTTATGAAGGGTATCATTTCGATTGTCCTGCACATAGCCCCACGGGCCACTAGCGGCTCCTGTTTGTTTGGAAACAAACCGTATCCCGAAGAAAATAGTGGATTGATGGGATATTTGCCATTAAGCGACGAAACGACTTCATTGAAGCTTCCTGCATATAATACAAATGCCAAATCCAATTCTTTAAACGGTATCACGACCTGATCACGTGATACACGAATCTTGCGTCCGTTCTGCGTCACGTGGCACGCCACCTCTGAGTCCTGAAGAAGTGGCTGCATCACGTGATGATTTGTCACGAGCGTAGTCTCATTGTATATCACGCAGGAGCCCCACGACTGGCTTTTTTTAGAGGAGAAGACGATGGGAAGAACACTGGTGGAGAATTTTGTGCCATGGTAGGGTGATTTCGGTCTTATTTCCGAAAACGGGCTCGGAGTTATTTCCTTTTTGAGACATGGGATTGCCAGCAACGCCAAAATCACCGCCAAGTCACCGTCGCCATTCATTTTGCGGAGATTACCAACCATTAAGCCCGCCTGGAAATGTTGATCTTGAGTACATACCATTCCGCCAATCATATTCTCCAAATACTTGCAGTCGGTGACGTAACCATCTGCAAAGACTGCACATACGCCGCCAGAGGACTTAAAACCGGCAAACAACTTTGGATTAGAGAGCCCAAAAGGGCTACTTTGTACCGTAAGCTGCTGCAGTTGACGCAAGGGTCCAAAATGAAGTGGTAATAGTTCCTTTTGGAGTGTGTCCTGCATAGGGGCGCCAAGCTGCACTACCATCATATCTTTCAAGGCACCATTCTTAACCGAATGCAATGGAAATAATTTGAAACCATTCCGAAGAGCAGTGTCTAGAAATGAGTGAAGACGAACAGTTTCAGAGTTTTCATTTTTGCCCAATTTGGCAACACCATGGCCAAAATCATCCGGAAAAATGGCAAAACTGTCAATTAGCCTTGCCCTAATCCATACCACATTGTCTCCAAACTGTGGGGCGGCCACATGTATGCGGTAGTTGGAAAGCTCTGAAGCGGGAAGGTGAAACACCGAGATGCAGAACTGCAGGGAGGTTGCATCTATGTAGCTGCCGGAGAATGCATGAGGCGCATGAGCCGGCAGGAGCGGCGTGAGTCTGACCAGAATGGGACAGTATTGCATGGAGAGTTGAGGAGCTTATCGCGGTGAGAGTGAAACCCCGGATTCGTAACACCCGTGCACCAGAAAAAAGCACCCGTGCATCCCTATTATCAGTGTCTGGTTGGAAATGGCATTGCACGATGAAGGTGAGACGTAATGGCATGCAAATTTGGCTCATTCTCTGGGTGAAGAAACCCGTGCCTCACCAAAAAGTCAACCACAATAGCAGCACAATTAGGCTTAAACTGGCCAGATTGAACACGGCGCACGACCTCCAGAATAGGCATCAACTCAAAACCCGAAGCTTCGCCATCCACAGGGTTTGGAATAGGGTCGTGCGAAGACGGAAACTCAAGATCATACACGTACTCAACTTCAGGTTGCACGTGACCTAGGGCTCCATCCGGCTGAAACATATATGAAACAATACCAACCGATTTGGCATGTTCCTGTACAAATTCGGCCTTCAAACCTGCCTCCTCATAACACTCCTTAATAACATTATCCCAAATTCCGTGCGGAAATGCAATTCCGCCAGCCACCGTATTATCCAAAAGCCCTGGATATGTTTGTTTCATCGGAGAACGCCTAGGAATCCACATTTTCAATTCCTGTCCCGATTTAGCCGCCACATATCCATTCACATGCACTCCATACGTCACCACCCCTAATAAAACCGAAAATGCCCGCTCTATCATCACATATGGTTGACTCTGGGGGCAAAAGACGGCATATAACTCATTTCTCCAAGCAGCAGCGAGTTGGGGGTCATTTTGTCGCCAATTTTCGGCCACTTGTGCAAAAGCAGCCAGTCTTTTTTCCAACGTATCGAGTTCTGGGGCCACAGAGACGAGATTAGCGATTTTAATGAAATGGGGGGTTTCAAGGAGTCGAGTGACGATAGGCTTCGTGATATAACCAATTGGCGTACCTTGGGCGGTAGCTAATGTGCAGTACACCCCTGAATCACTAAATGAATCAATTTTTTCAACAATATGAAGGAACAGCATGGAGAAGAAGGGGTGCACTCTTGCATCCGTGCATCCTGGATAATGGTGGTGAGGGATGATGATGTCCTGCATATATACGCGCGCAAGTTGTTTTTGGTCGTGTATATACCGCGTGAGTATCGATCACGAATAACAAGTGCGGATAGTCACCACCAAACAAGCTAGAATTGACTTTAGTGGAGCATTGAATTTCTGAAACATTGCTGAAACATTGCTGAAACATTTTTGAAACATTTCTGAAACATTTCTGAAACTCCCCTGAAACATCCCTGAAACATTCGCCAATGGCATCAATCGTGCCCCCCTCAAGTCTAGACGCCCCTACAGACCCCTCCACATCCTACACCTTTGAAGATACAGAGGTGCTTCAAAATAGCCAAAATACCCAAAACAACCCGGATTTAGACATTGTTGTTGAAAATGGCCCAAAATCCTCATCGGTGCTCCAAATTGGGGTAAATGAACCGGAGAAAGAACGTGGCGGAGATAATCCCAAAACAGACAAAAAGTCCGCCCCGCCGCTGCCTACTCCTTCAATTTCATCTTTACTGTCGTCAGACTCAACCAGCAAACTCATTAGTAGTTTGTCAATGAACAGCGTGGCAATGCTCAAGCCGGAGAAAGACGAATCGGGACAAGTCCGCACAATCACCAAGAAATACGAGGAATATTCGGAGAAAAAGGAAGATTATCTACACCGGAATGGTTCCAAAGATGGAATATTTAAGAGAAATGTCGCCAATGGATCGGGAAATGTCGGGGAAAATGTCGCAAGCGACAAACACATTGTGGTATCACCCGTTCTACCGAAACCTGTACCTAAAGCGATGCCAGCCGAGACGATTACCAAAAAACCGATTAAATTTACGGTCCGGAAAGTGTCACGTGACGAGGTGGTAGCCCCAAAGCGGAGCGAATCCCGAAAAGAGTACCTATACGGTAATATCCCCGAGCACCGGGCCAAGCTCGAGCTCCGCAAGGCAAACGACAAAAAGACTCAACTCCTGCAGAGTCAAGAAAAATATGACCTGTATGTAGTACGTCTGGACAAGATCGAAAAGGAAATTCGATTCCTCACTAATCTTCTTCCTCCATATAACGTGGAAATTGATTATGCCACACGGTCCAAAATCACACGGGCCATTGAAAAATTAAGAATGAAGAAAGATGAAATTGAAAAGAAGAAATATTCGCTTGGAATTTCCATTAGCCGCTTGTGGAGAGAATATGACGAGAACAGTACCTGGGTTCGATCCGTCAGCAACCAGTGAAACAACCCACTTTTTTTGTTATAGACCCATAAGGCCCACAATTGGAATAAATTTCACGTTCAGAGTGTTTCAGCTTCGATATTTGAAACATTATCATTTTGAAACTGAAACTTATCAAATCCAGAACTGAAACAGTATCAAATTCCACAATTGAAACCGTATTAACATTAAATCTGAAACAATGTCAACTTCAATAATTGAAAAAAATCGAGCCAGTTTAATAGACCGATTTCAGGTTGGTTGAAAACCTTCCAATTCGATGCTAATTTAATTTGATCAAACTGATTTGAATAACCTGGACAATCCGTGATTCCAAATTCCACTGCTTCCAATTGTAAATGTTTAGAAACGAAGCTTATAATCCCCATCAATGATCAAGCTCCATCAATCACAAAATTAAAAAGTAAAATCTCAAAATCTCTGCTGTGATCTCCTTTCTTTGCTGAATCTTCAGTCTGTTTAACTCATCTTCACTTTTTAATAAGTTCATGAGCGAGTGTATTCACCACCCGGGCTTCTGAAAGCGAAGCATGTCCGCCCAAACCATCACCACCTTCAGCCCTGGAAACCTCCATGATGGAAGTGCAAAGATTGGTCAATTCCAAAAGATCTTTAACTGATTCTGACCTCAAATCACACACGATTTGTTGGAACAGTGGCAGGAAAAGCACGCGAATTGGAAGCTTATTATCCATAAGAAACTTGAGAAGGTGCCGGTGAAAGCCAGTGGCAGAGTATGGCGAGTTTTCGAGGGCAACTTGACCATGAGATCTGGCGTTGGGCAGAGGAAGTGTATGAAGCTGTACAGGCGGCTCTTCTGTTTGCATCGACTGCATGTTGTTTCCTCTTCGGTACTTGGAGTTTTGCGCTGTTTCCTCCAGACGGCGCTTTTTGAGGTGTTGTGGCGGAGGCAGTCGGTATTGATGTTTGAGGTGGTGATGATGTTGTTGATGTTGGTGCTGATCTTGAACTGGCGTTGGTTGCAAAGCTTGGTTTTGAATTCCTATCTGGTTTTGGATTTGATTTTGCATTTGATTTTGAATCTGACTTTGCATTGCATTTTGGTTTGGATTTTGCTGATTTGGATTTTGCTGGTTCGGACTAGGATTTTGGTTCTGCACACGACTTGAAGTGGGTTGACTTTGAATCTGATTTTGAATCTGTCCTTCATTCTGTTCCTGCATCTGTGGAGATGCAGGCTGTTGCCGTGACTGCTGAATCTGAGACGAAGCCATGTGAGTGTTGAACTGAGAAGAGTATGGCATATTAAGACTGCCGCTGCTATACATAATGCCGTTCCCATCAACTGGAATCGTCCTTGATGTATTAATCAGACTCTTTGAAAGCTTATGTGTCCGTAAATGTTCACTAAGCTTTTTTGGCAGTCCCTTATCACTTGGCATTCTTTTAATTAGCTTACCACAAAAATCACAAGCTGCAGAGCTGGGGTCGCTACCATCCTGAACAAACCATGTCCAAACCCACAGTTTTTTCTTGGCGCCGAATTTGTGGCCGGGCTTGTTTTTCCGTTCTCGCTTGGCCTCATTTTGAAGTTTTTCTTCATTCTCCAGAAGACTGCTACCATTACCACCACTTTCCGATGTCAAAGTATTTGCAATTGTATCTGATTTGAGGGATTCGGCACTGGCGTTGCGATCAGTTTCGGCAGTTGATGGAAGAATTTGCCGGGCATAGTGTTGCAAATCGCTGACATTGGAATTGGCTTGAATATTGGGCTGGAGATTTTGTTGGCGAAATGATGGAAATGTGAGCGAATTGCCAGGTGTCGTATTAGAGTAGAAACTCATTGTGTTTCTTGAAATCTTTCCCAAAACTTTTCAGTACCCCTTGATTTTTAGCGCCTCTTTAAGCTGTTTCAAAAGTGCCTTGAAGTTGTTTCAAAAGTGCCTTGGAGTTGTTTCAAAATATAGCTGTTTTTGGACACCTCTAATTTTTCGAATTCCTCTTTTTGGAATCTGATGCTTGTGATCCAAGAAATGCTCTTATAGGGATGATTCTAGGAAGAAGAGTAATAAGGAGGAGCGAATTTGGGCGGGTGAGATTGGCTGTGAAACACTGGCTGTAAATATAGGAACGGCTGAGACCGGAAGTGAGGAGCAGTTTCGGGGGTGGTCGAGGTGCGAAAACCGAGGGCACCACCGGTTCTCGTCGCAGATAATCACGTGATGCTAGTTCCGCAGTCACGTGTATTTATCACGTGCGAGTCACGCTCATTATCCACGTGACCTCACCGCCAAGCCCGTAATACATTATTCAGCAGCCAGCAGAAACTCCAGCAGAAATGCCAGCAGGAAAGCCAGCGATAATTTACCCCATGATCTATTTATGTCTTACTGGTACGCTCCTAAGCTGAAGAAAGAAAGAAATATTCTCGGAAAACGTTCCGACAAATATTTCCGAAAATTCCCGACATTCCTTCGAATTTCTCAGAAATTCCCCTCTGGCCCATTTCTCGTAGTTAGCAAATGCAAAATGCTGGCTGTGATATCGTCACCACTATCTGTGCCAAGTAGTGCTGGCGCAGCGGGTGCATTTCCCAAAGCGTGCGAAAGTTCCAGCTGTCCTGCACACAATACGCGGTTTTAATAATGCATTGCTTAAAGTCTTGTCCACGAGTCCTTCTATGCATTAGTCAACGCCCGTTTAGACGTCATTTTGCATGGCTTTTCCGCAAGATGCGCCCACTTTCGCGGCTCTGCTTGCTTGAGCAGCGGCCGTTACCGCATCTGTACGATGGCGCCAGCACCCATTGTCTGCAGGTGCGCAACCGCCGTTTTTGCAGCCTTTTCGTGGCAAGCGCCCAACAATATATAAAGGCGGATTCCGCATGTCTTATTCAACTATTACTTTTTTTTGATTTCACCCCGTCTTTAGCAAACAACTCCCGTTTCCGCTCGTTCTTTCCTACTACAGTCGCTCCTTTGCACCACCAACCTTTGTCACTCTTTTAGTCTTCCCGACGTTCACTCCTTAACCAGAAACTTAATACCAAATGAAATTTGCCAACCTCCTTTCAATTCTTGCAGCCTCCAGTGCCGTTTACGGTTTCAATGAAGAATCCAAAGAAAACGAGAAACGGGGGGTGAAAGTTGTCAAGCTTACTAAAACTGTCGACAATACTGTCACCAATACTAATGTTGTAGCTGGTCTGCTTTCTACCGTTACCAGTACCAGCATTTCCACAACTACAACTACAACTACTCGTTACACCTCCACTTTCACTTCCACCATTTTTGGTCAGCTTCATACTTACGTTTCGGTGATTGTGGGTACTCCTAGTGATAACCAAGACGATTCTGGTGAAGATGGCAACGCTCCAGAGACTGAACCCGCAACTGATGCTGAATCTACAACTGATGCTGAACCCACAACTGCTGCTGAACCCACAAATGATGCTACTGCTGCTGCTTCTGAAAGTACTGATAACGCTGTTGTTCAAATTCCTTCTTCAACTTCCACTACTCCTCAAGCAGCAAAATCTACCTCCACAGCTTCGACTTCCACAGCTACTTCGGCTACAGAAACTGACGTTGATGATGAGACCGAGACAGATGCAGGATCGGTCGCCACAAGCTTCCCTTCGACTTGGGGCAACTATGTTCTTGAAAATGTTCTGACGTCAACCATTTCTGGCCTGATCTGCATAGTGGATTATGACTACTACTTGACGGATTACACTGAGACTGTGACCTCCACTGCCACAATTACCTCCACCATCTCCTTGTAGGGACACATGAGTGATGAAAAATTCATAATTCTTGTAAAATCAAACAACATTCATCTTTGTTTCAGACATTGTAGATAACGAGTTTTTTTTTTTTTTTCTTAAACTCTTAACTCTTTATTCTACCAAATCTCATAATTTCATCAACTTCATTTTGTGCAATACACGACCTCGAACTTACTAGAATCGTCTAGATATTAATGTGGCATAGTGTCCTGTATATAGGGCCTTGATACGAAGTGGTGCATTTTCTCGAACCTTCTATGCACTCCTGCGCCATCATTAACGTAAGCATTTCTGGAACCTTCTTGCGACTGCAAACACTATAAAACGAGGCTTCTTCTCGCCATACTCCAACATCATCAGAAATCAATAAAGCATTAATCTCAAGCAACAAATCAAAAACAAATTAACAAACAAAAAGATCACAAAATATCAACATTCAAAGATCAATTCAAATTATGTTTGCCTGCAGAACTTCACCCATCATACTCTTTGATGCCTTGTCCCAATTGCAACACTTACAACAACAACAATATCAACAGCAATTGAGAAAACAACAACCAAAAATTGTGAAACGCATTGAAACCGAAGACGCTTACCAAATTCAGATATTCAAAGAAAATGGTAATTTTGACTCGTACGAGTTGAAGGTTCTTCGTAATTTGGGAAATGCCAATTTGGTGAATCTCGTGGTGGAATCACGTGTTGATGATTTCAAGAAAATCTTTCAATTCCATTTGGATGAAATCGAAGTTTCAAGCATTGATTGGGAATATTATCATCAAGAAAATGTCTTGGTATTGAATATTCCTAAGAAAATCAAATTTTGTGAAGATGATTTCACCAACGCATTCCTTGCCAGTATTTTCGGAGGTAATTCAATTCAAGGTCTGAAAAAGAGATCCAAGACCGAGGCTAAGAAACACAGAGCAATTGAACTGAATACCGAAAATGTTGAAGCCGAAAAGGTTAAAGCTGAACAAAAGGCTGAAGAAGCCAAAAAGGCTGAAGAATCCAAAAAGGCTGAAGAAGCCAAAAAGGCTGAAGAAGCCAGAAAGGCTGAACAGGCTCAGAAGGAGGCAGAAGCCAGAAAAGAGGCAGAAGCCAGAAAAGAGGCAGAAGAACTTGCTTTTATCAAAGAGCAAGAACAAAAGCTTAATCAACTCAGAGCACAGCAATTGGCGGAAATTCAGGCAGAAGAACAAAGAATTGCTGAACTCAAGAGCAAAGCTCTTGCCAGGCAAGCTGAACGTGAACATGCTGAACGTATTAATTCTGAGAAGCAAAGACGTCAAGCAATCATCAGAGAAAGAAAAGCTAAAGAATCAAAAGCTAAGGAGTCTAAAGCTAAGGAGTCTAAAGCCAATGAATCCAAAGCCAATGAATCCAAAGTCAATGAATCCAAAGCTTTTAGTTCAGGATCTGAACATCTCGAACGTGTCTCTAATGAAGACTTGATTTCACAATTCCTCCAAGGAGTTATTCTTCCACAACTTGTTCCGGTACCAGTGCAGACAGAAGCCACTGTGCCCAAAACGTCTCAACAAGATGTGGCTCCAAAGCCTGAATCTCCTGACTTGACCCCCGAACACTCCGATAACGAATCCATCAATTCTGATGTAAGTGGAGAAGCAGACTATTCTAAGAATGATCTTAAGAAGCATCCACTGTTGGAAGAAATTGAAGACGAGGAATTTGTTATGTTCAGGAAAAAATTCGGACACTAAAAACACGGCGGGCCCATATAGTATCAATGACATAGAAATAAGCCAATTGAAGGTAAGCCAGTATAATGATATAATCTGTTTGATAATATGCAGAATTGCACAATATGTAATATTCATAAGACCAATTTCTCTTTTGAATCCCCATATTCCTCATCCTTCAATGAATCTCCTATTTCCTTCTTTATATCAGCCTTATCCCCCTCTTTATATTCATCTACTCCCCCTCTTTATAGTCATCTATTCCTCGTTCTTCCAAGATATCAAAAACCGTGACTCTTCACTCATCTTCAAATGCCCAATAGAATTCAACCTTCTTCATCCATAGTTTAAGCTGCATTGTCAATTTTCATTTCACATCTTCCTAGGTAAAATTTCTTCTTCTTCTTCTTCTTCTTCTTCTTCTTCTTCTTCTTCTTCTTCTTCTTCTGCTTCTGCTTCTGCTTCTGCTTCTGTAGTTTTATCTTTTAAAGATTATAGACTTCTCCATTTCTCAATATTTGCTTATTCTCAAATTTGTAAAAGATTTCGTTTCTTCGGGGGAGACGGCATATTTATAGTCCCTCAAATCTTTTTGTGAAACAAGGGGTGAATGCGCCATTTTTCTATAAATACAGCCCATTCCCTCCCTATTTTTTTGCAGCAAATATTCAAGTGGCGCGCGCCACCCAAGTGACCAAGTGACCAAGTGACCAAGTGCGACCAAGAGACGAAAAGACAAAATGCGACAGTGCGCAACTTCATCAAATTCACACCCTCTTCCTACTCCATACATCACTTTAAAAGAGCAGTCAAAAATCAACCAAATTTCGTGAGTGATTTTGTTCTTTAATTGTTTTAGTTATACCAATTGATAACTCAGAAACGCTTGGCTTACTTTCTTCTTTTCAGCTGAATTTACTAAGACCTCTACCATAAACAACGGTTTCGGTTTCATATGTCTTCAATTGCTGTGCTTGGAGGCAACGGATTTGTTGGCCGCAAAATTTGTGAAGTTGGTATTCGTTTGGGATGGTCTGTAACGTCTCTTTCCAGATCTGGAAAAGCCCCAGCACCAATCACTCACTCGGACCATTCATGGATCTCGAAGGTCAAGTGGGAAAAGGCAGATCTTTTTGATCCTAGCAGCTACCAGAAACACCTTGCAAAGAAAACAGCTGTCGTTCACTCTGTTGGAATTCTCTTTGAGAATCTTGACTACAAATCATCTGTGAATCTGAACTTTAATTTCTTGAATGATGTCCAAAAGCTTGCAAACATAGCCAAGGGCTCGAACCCAATGGCCCGAAACTCTAAAACATCCTATGCAGGCATCCAGCGGGACCTGGCGGTTGTTCTTGCTGATACTTTCATCAAAGAGAGTAGCAATTCAAAGACAAGGCCGGCATTTGTGTATATATCTGCCGATAACAAGCCACCAATTGTGCCGGAGGGATATCTTACCACCAAAAGAGAAGCGGAGTTTGAGCTTTCGTGCAAGAAGGAGCTTCGTACCATCATCATGAGACCTGGATTTATGTATGATCCCAGTGAGCCGGCCACCAACAACCGCAAGTTGCTCAGTACAATTGTCGGTCTTGGCCATGACGTGAAGAATGCAGTGTTTTCCGATAAGGTTCAAGTACTCAATAACTTGGTGCGTCCGCCAGTCTCGACGGAGAAGGTGGCGTTAAAGGTTTACGAGAAGCTTGGCGATGAAAGCTTTTCAGGAATTGTTGGATTGGACGAGATTGTGAAATCCAATCAATGAAATTGGGGAAGTTGAGCCTAAAGCCAACGGTACAGAAATCTGAGACTCGATCGAACTGAGCTACAAATTAAAAAGTTTCAGATTAAGAAGTTTCGGATTAAGAAGTTTTAGATTAAGGAGTTTCAGATTAAGATTGGATTAACTTTCAGTTTAAGATTGAAGAAGCTTCAAGATTAGGATTGAAATTATATCTAAAGATTGGAGACTGAAACCTTTTTGAAACTTTGATTCTTCCAGATATTCACTCCTGTCTACGTTATGAACCTATCTGTCAGATTGTCTATTGATGTTCGTGAACTTCATGTCTGACGTATGAAGGTGATTCTCGATTATCGAATGTCGCTGGATCCATGGCTCAGCTAAACACCATAACTGTACCCATTGGTATACACAGTCTTTTTCCTCAACAAATACTTGCGGATCTCATCGCCAATAAAAACGGTACTGGTGATACACAACAAGTTGAAGATATCACGCAAAGAAAGTGCCTCTGTCTGGAAAATGGACTGGAAAAAAGGAATGTATATGGCACAGAATTGACCAATCAAAGACCCTGCCACAGCAAAATTGAACATCTTGTTTGTAAGTCCCAATTCAAAAATGGACTTCAGATAATGGCGACACGATAAAGCATTGAACATATCGTAGAGAACAAAGCATGTGAACGTCATGGTGGTATCACGTGCAGTGATCTCGTTATCCTGCATCTCTCGGATAAAGATATACAACGTTCCCACTATAATCATAAAAGCACTTTGTAAAACACGACGGATCACGTGCTGGGTCAAGATCTTATCGTTTCTCTTTCTCGGAGGTTTATTCATAACTTCATGATCCACCGGTTCCACACCTAACGACTGTGCAGGAGGTCCATCCATCAAGATATTAATCCACAAAATTTGCATGGCATTTAATGGATTAGGTAATCCAAAAAATGTGGCCATAGCAATAAGCGATAATGCTGCAATTGAAGTCGATAATTGGAAAGTAATGAAATTTTGGATATTGTAAAAAATGCCTTTTCCTTCTTCAATAGCATTTAAAATCGTAGAAAAATCATCATCGGTAAGAACCATATCAGCAGCTTCTTTTGCCACGTCTGTACCGTTTTTCCCCATGGCAATACCAATATCGGCGAGCTTGAGTGCAGGAGCATCATTAACTCCATCACCGGTCATGGCCACAATATCACCACGTCTTTGTAACGCTTTAACAATTGTTACTTTATGTTCAGGTGTGGTGCGTGCAAATACCGAAACATTATGAATGGCTCGACTTAAAGCTTCTTCATCCAATTGATCTAACTGATCTCCAGTCATAATTGAATTTTCGCCCATAGGAATTCCAATTTGTCGAGCAATATTAGCTGCAGTTGATTGAGAGTCACCCGTGATCATAATCACGTGCACACCTCCTTTCATAAGCATAGAAATTGCATGGGCAACATTTGGTCGAGGAGGATCCTTCATTCCGACCAAACCACTGAAAACCAAGTCTGAAGGATATTTTCCTTCAGATAAAACAAGACTATTGCGTGCAAAGGCCAAAACACGCAAACCCTCTGAAGCCAAAGCAATAGAATTCTCATGAATCTGGTTTCTGACTTCCTCGGTTAACGGCCGTATATTTCCGCTTTCATCCAAGTATCGTGTAGATAACTTTATCACCGCTTCCGTGCCTCCCTTGACCATGGTTTCACACTTACTAGTATCTCCACCATGCACGCAAACGGCCATATATTTTCTTTCGGACGAAAAGGGTAACTCATAAGCTCTTTGTTTCGTTCCACGAACATCGTCAAGGCCAAAATGAGGCAAAGACTCCATAAGCGCAATATCCAGCGCATTTCCAACATACTTTTCATTTTCCCGAGAAAAACGAGCATTGTTACAGATATTTCCAATCTCTAACACGCCAGCCATACCGGATGTAAGCGAATTATGCAAAGTATTATCGCTCAATTTGTCCACAATCAAGAAAGGACTATTAAAAGATCCCAGGCTTTTGAAATCAAAAGTCCAAACCTTGGTCACAGTCATGTGATTCTGAGTCAAAGTACCTGTTTTGTCCAGACAAATGACATTGACGCTACCCAAAGTTTCCACACTGGGAAGTCTTCTAACAATGGCCTTTCTTTTGGCCATTCTTAAAACTCCAAGGGCTAAAGTCACAGTAACAATGATTGGCAATCCTTCAGGAATTGCCGCCACCGCCAACGAAACAGATATTTGAAACATGTCTAACCACAGGCGGCCCTGTAAAATGCCAAGAAGGCAAATAATACCAATGACAACAAAGCTGAATATTGAGAGATCTTTACCCAATTTGTCCATGGCCTGTTGCAACGGCGTCTTTGGCTTTTCAATTTCTGACATCATCTCAAAAACAGAACCAAATTCTGTTTGAGCACCTGTTCCTACCACAACTCCAGTACCATGACCATCACGAACCAAAGTACCCATGAAAGCAATGCACGTGCGCTCAGTGATGGGTAATTCCTTGGCCAGGTCCTTTTCCTCGGCGCCAATGGCTTCAATATACTTTTTAACTGGCCTATTTTCACCTGTTAAATTAGACTCGTCAATGGTCAAATGAACTGCACTCACTAACCGGATATCTGCTGGAATCCGGTCTCCTTGGGAGAAATGGACCAAATCACCTGGAACTAACGACAGAGCAAGTACACTTGAAGTATTGCCGCTTCTGGTTAGTTTGGCAACTGCAGGAACCAACTTATTCAATGCTTGCAAGCTCTGTTCCAGGCGATACTCCTGTACAAATCCCACTGTCACCACTATAGTTATTGCCAATGTAATAGAAATGGCATCATCCACATTGCCCATCCAAAAGCTAATTACCGCTGACCCAATTAAAAGGAGAATCAATGGGTCCAGGTAAAAAGATGAAATAAATTTCATTAATAACAGTTCATCTTCATCTGAAGTCAACTCATTCATTCCATGGATCAGTCTTCGGTTTAAGATGTCTTGATTATTACACAATCCGTTGTTGGTGTCTGTTTGAAGCTCACTGATTGTGTCTTCCACTGAAAGCTGTGAAAACTTTACCGACGGCGTGCCACGAGTGGAATTTTCGTTTATTAGAAAAGGATTGTCACTCATTTTGGTTTTTTGGGGATTATAAATTTTGGGTTTCTTCCTTGATCTGGTTCTTTATCTCGACTCTTATCTCCACTCTTGTTCTCTTTCTTTTCTCTTTTCTTATCTCTTATTCTTCTCCTTTTATTCTCCTTTTCTTCTCCTTTTCTTCTCCTTTTCTTTTCTCTTATTCTTCTCCTTTTCTTATCTCTTTCTCTTGACTCTTTCTCTTGTCTTGACTCTCTATCTCCTTATTTTCCTTGCAATAGCTCTATTTCGTCTGGAGTCCGTTTCAGGATTCTTTGACTTGTTCGGATTGGAGAACTGATCGTCTGGCGAACAGTGTGTATAAACCGGGACCTTTGTTCCGATTGTAATAAGGAGGAGTTGTCGAAACTGGCGTGTTGAGGCGCGTGTTTTTTCCGCCAGACCATCGGTACACCACATCCGTACACCACAACTACATCACTACACCACTACATCACTACACTACTAAATCACTAAACCACTACATCATTATATCACTACATCACCCGTAAACCACATATTATGGCCCTCACGCACCTCCTCATTATTAGTAATTTGCACTGTATAGTATCAAAGATAAGTGTTGCCTGTTATATGTAGGATTCTCTGCCACACCCGTACATTCGCAAGCCAACGCCCTATTTCCTGGAACCAATAATAATATCAGCATATTCTTATTAATTAAAATTCTAATATAGAATTTACAATCTTTTTGGCCATACTCGAAATTGTATTTCCAAATCCCTGGGATTTTGTTAAATGTATACAAAATGCGTTTTTTAGTGGACTTTGAAAAATCGGAATTTAGTCAAATCATTTCGGGTTTTAGCTAGTAAACTACTGAAAAACTCCTTCTTTTCTATTTAAGGCTTGTTGGACCAAAACCCTGGAAAGTGAAACCCATGAAGGCATTGAGGTTATATGCAGTACACCCATAAAGTTATCACATTTGGTCTGAATCTGAAATAACCAAAAATGTCGTCTATAGGTGCAAGTAAAGTTGCTTGCGTGCAGGCCAAATATAAGGACAAATGCATGGCAATTGTCATATCCACAGTTCGGAAGTGATCGTCTTAATTCAAACAATTTTATTAACTATAGTAAATGTCTTTCTTTCGGTTGCGGCCATACCAAGTGGAAAATACTGTTTCCCGTCCGATCAACGTTAGTCAAGCCACTTAGGGCCATAGTGAGTAATGCAGTGGGAGACCATGTGTGAAATTATGGTGCTGCAATCTTTTTGCAACCATTTCAAAGCAAATGAATCGATATTTGTAATTTAAGAGAGTTCATGAACTGTAAATTTAAAAGATTTGGAAGAATGAAGGAAGTTATTAGTTTTATGTGCAGGACAAGCATTCGGTATCCAATGACAGGGTTTTAAAATTTATTTAATATCTAAATACCATGATACGATCAAAACCAACTCAATTTTTGAGATTCAGATAAAAGTTACTGTGGTTTCCAATACTTTATAAGAGTATAAGTACATTCGGAGGTACGGGTGCGAGAGGTCACGTGATATACATTTACCCATAAAGTATAACAGCAATAAAGGTGACAGAATTGTTCGTCACAATCCCAAAAAAACCCCATAAAGTTCTACATTGACTCTATTTCAGTATTCTATAATGCTTCTATACCAATCTAATTCTTCTCCAGTCTCTGTAGTTGTCTATACAACTCACTTGCCAAAAATTCGATTCACCTGCTTTAAAACTCTCCCCGTAGCAAACCAAAAGGTCACAAGAATCAAAGTTATATTCATCACCACCAATAATAAAGCACTGAACATGAACCGAGGGGCAAAGACTTTCCATACCATCAAATGGCGACGGAAATGTGCAGCAAAAACAAAGTTCAGCACGCAGATCAATGTTTGATAAGTAATCAATGACGTAATGTTGGTGACTATCTGCAGAAGCACAGTAATGGGTTTTGGAGATGGCGGTAACTTCCATAATGAGATCAAAGGTACCAGAAGACAAACCAAGATCACCAGGCCAAAAGTATTAAGGAAAATGTTCAAATGAGTAAAAGGAAATGAAATTGTTTGTGTGGTCATAAAGCCAATTTCCCATTGAATTGATGGAATCGTCGCCTGGTGGCCTGTACTGAAAAAGTGTTGATAACCAAGAAGCCCAAACATTACAGGCGCCACCAAATTTTTTCCAAGTCCAAGAATATCATAAAGTTCAAGCAAAGTTAATATCTGAACCACCAATATTGATATTGAAATAGCCCCTTTTGGTTTCATCACAAGAAGCGTGGCCGCCACAAAATTGATCACAAGGAGAAAGTATGCCGATCCATAAACATTTCCATAGCCCAAAATCACTGCAGATGGCTGTGATTGTGGATTTGGCAGTGAATTTGGCAGTGATTGTGGATTTGGCAGTGAATTTGGCAGTGAATTTGGCAGTGACTGTGAATTTGGCAATGGCAGTAACTGTGATGAAGGTGGAGGTGGCAGCAGAAAGCGATTATCGGATTCATCAGTTTCATCATCGGTTAATTCCACTTTCAAATGCTCCAAAGCATTTTGACGTAAAGCAGCCAGATCATCACCACTCTGAATTTCAATCTTAACACATAATGGGCCCCTTGACCAGCTAAAATTGGCCAACACCAACGCCACGAAAAGAACTAGACGAGCAAGACCCAATTTAAGCAGACGCACGAGTTCCGAGCCAATATAAGTCGTAACAGCAAGCAGTGAAAAGTCATCGTTTTCAAGTAGCTCCAATGTCCAATAAGCGGCATTCATTAGCATTAAAACCGGAAGTCCAGTGCTTACCCAAAGCGGCGCCGCCAGATGAAATGACAGCGAATTTGAGTAGAATGCTTTGATGACACGAGGAAGAAGAAGTGCCAAAATGTAAAGTGCTGCCACGCTAAGGCGACTAGTCTTAAAACTGGGAATACAATATGGCATCTGTTCCTCTCGACAAAGGTTAATTGTAGAAACCACTCGAGAAAGAATAATGAAAGTGATGGAATGAACGATTCCCAAAATCTTCTTTTCCCAAGATGGATCATTATGGCCATTTTTTCCGGGAAAATTTTTGATTTCACAAATTCCTGAGATATTCGGGTCCGTCTGATTTGAAAAATGTCCATTCCCATCATCTTTTTCATTCTTTTCTGGCATCACTAACGTAGCATAAAGACAACAGAATCCAAACGTAGGCACAAAGAAATTCACAAGTTTATCCTCCCAAACCACATAAGAATTGGAAGCAAAGATGATCAGATGAAACACCACAAAAACCAAGGCCAAAAGTGACCACGAGTTAAGGTTGTAAACGAAAAAGTCCCAAAGCTGATGCCAGAGCCAAAGCACACTAAAACGGTCCATAATAGGTGCCCAAAATCCAATTGCAATTCCCAAAGCAACTCCCGCAAGAAGACAATTCTTAAGTGAGATCATGGCCGGTGCCAACACAACGTAAATGGATAAACTTAACACAAGTCCAAGTAACAGCATAGCAATTACCGACCCAATAAATTCAAATGACATGGTCAGTACACGCACGGCAGGAATTGACCTGGAGTAAGTAACCATTACCACAAAAGAAAGACCTAGAACCAAAATTCCAAGACTTATGAGTACCATATCAAAACGGGCCCAAAGACTTTTGCAAGAATCCAAAAATTCAAGCTGAAGCGTCTTGCACTCATTGACAAAATCTGAGGAGTCTGAATTGCCAAAGAAAGAGGAACCTGTATCCGAGGCCAAAACACGAGCCACTTTTTCGCCAAACAGACTCATATGACGAAATTCCGTGCTCTTATTTTGAAACCTAGCAATTTGCTCAAGTGCCAAGCGACTGGCCCTTTTTCTATCTGACCCACTAAACATTTCTTCAATAGGAAATCCAAGGTTGTTGTAAGGAATTGGCAAACCCATGAGTAATGATAAAGTGGGGACCAAATCGATTTGGTCCACACGACGATAATTTTCACCCAAATCTGAAACATTGTAGTTTGCTTTCGGTAATGGAGTCACACCACCTTTTTTTGAATAAAAAAAAAGCGTGCTTTCTAACTCATCGGCACTATCACCACCATGGTTTCCTGTATGGTCCATTCCATGGTCACCCATCACAACAAGAAGGGTTTCATCGTCCAAAGAAGCCACTGTTTTTTCAACCACCAAATTCATTTGACGTAATTTCTCCTTCATGGAAAAATGGTCTGGGCCGTAGCGATGCCCCACGTGATCCACTCCTAAAAAGTGACCAATCATAACATCCCAACCTGGACTCTCTAGAAGCGGGAAAAGGTGTTCTTGTACACCATTATCCACCGTATGTAAGTCCCATACGTTTAATGAATCATAGGGAAAATGCATATCTGGGCGAAAGTATTGGCTGAAAAGAGCAGACCACGTATCATCACCCATAAATGCCACACTACGATTATGCCGATGAAGTTGTAGCACCCAGTTATCCTCATCGATGGCATCACCGTTAAAATTAGACCCAGCATCAATAAATGTCGGTAACAGACCAGTAGTCAAGCCCTTTAGGCGCTGTAACGTGGTAGTGGGAGGATCAGCCATAAATTTGAGGAGAAGCGAGTTGTGGGGATGATTCTCCATGAGCAGAGCCAAAATGGGCATATTATTATGATAATTTTCATTATGCCTCAGGTGATTTTTATCCACAGGAACCACAAAGTCAAAACGAAGGGCATCCACAACCAAAACCACCATTTTGGAGAACTTAGGCTCGGTTTCGGCTATTTCCGCAATGTCAGGAAGAACCAGTCGGGAAAGAAGGAATCCTTTGGCAAAGAAAAAGACTCCGATAAATTGTAGTAGCGCAAGAAAGAGCAACACGCCAATATATCCGAAAAAGGCCACCCGAAGTTTCTGATGTTTTAACCGGCTTCGTGCCTGTTGTTGTTCTCTGAGAGATTTTGACATTGAGGAAAGGAAAGATGGATTAAAAAATTGGGGGGTTTAGATCAAACTAGTTTAAAAGGACTGTTTAGATCGAAAGCGTAAGATTTCCAATTAAGGATTTTCAAATAAGGTAAGATTTTCGAATAATGATTTTCAAATAAGGGTAGATTTCCAAATAAGAAGGATTGATTTCCAGATCTGGCCAAATACACAAATCAGGAATAATAAATGTCAATAAATAGTTTTGAACGGATTGAAAATGGAGGTTTCAACTGTTTTCGAATGATTATTGCCGCTGAAAGTTTCTTGATTGCCGCTGAAAGTTTCTTTATTGGGCCTGAAGATTTCTTTATTGGGCCTGAAGATTTCTTGATTGGGCCTGAAGATTTCCTGATTGCCACTGAAGATTTCCTGATTGCCGCTGAAGATTATCGGATTGGCACTAAAGATTATCGGATTGGCACTAAAGATTGCCGGATTGCCGTTGAAATTGGCTGAAAGGCAGGAGGTACAGAGGTGGTTGTATGCAGACCGCACAGGACTATATGCCTGACTGGACCTAAATAGTTGTATCAAACGAATTTGCTTAAAAGGGACTGGATGGAACGGAGTCCGTAGTTGTATGTATTAGTTAGATTGTTTGCAACGCGCGCGTATTGAACGCCGGAGGAAAAAAGCGCCGGAAGGAAAAAATCGAATTTGAGAATTATTCGGGAAACTTCCACTATTACCGCTGATTCAATATGCCGGATTCAGCATACCTTATCCGGTATGCCTTGGTTTGTCTTGGTTTGTCTTGGTATGTCTTGGCAGTACCATTGTATACGAAACTTCGCAGCCACACGTGACTTGTGCTAGGAATAAGGCACTAGCTTATAAATACTTCTGCACGTGACTTTCTCTGTAGTTTGGTTGTTTCTGATTTCTAATAATCGACTAAAGTTTCAGGTCCAGAAATTATCCTGTGACAGATTCTTGTCTTGAATGTAATTGCATCAATAATGTCCGCGGACTGCACATAGTGCCCTCTCTAGTCCATATTATTCAAGAAATCCACACCAAACGATTCATCAGCATTTCCATCATCCATATGTTGATCAAAATTCATAAGCGCATCCATCTCATCCATATCATTGGCACCATCGTTTGGATCTGCCAAAAATTGGTCCAAATCATCCATATTAACGCCTAAATTAAGTTCCTCTCGTTCATTTTTCTCTTCAGGCTTCATCATCTCATCAAAATCATCATACATTTCCTTGCCAAGATTCTCCTCCTCTTTGTGCTCTGGACTAACTTTTCGAACACTATAGCCTGCAGGAGCCAGCTCCACCTGCACATTTGGATCCAACTCTGTCGCCAGCACAGATGTTTTTTTGTACCGCAAATGACTTGTTCGTGGTGTTTTGCCATATTTGTGTACACACTCATCCAAAACCTGCGCTAGGGCCTTTTCCATGGCCTCAATGTCGCCATCAAAACGGTGATCTCGTTGTAACAGAGCTAAAATGTCACACGTTTTTTTTTGAAAAGCTGACTCTTCAGAAAGCACTGGTTCCGTATGCAGTTCCGCCAAGATCTCTGTTTCTAATAATTTTGACTTGGCCCGCATAAGTCGAATATCGCTAAACACTAAAATATCCGAGGAATTAGCATCTTTGACTGCTTTCTCCACTTCTTCATCACTTTTCTGTATATAAGAGATGTCCGAATCTGGAAACACACGTGGTGGCTTGATTTGACTTGTGTGTATCAATTTCAGTACCACATTCTGTAGAAGGTCATGGTTTTGAGAATAACGACGAACATTATCAGCACGAAAATTCACAAGATCGGCTTCATCATGAAGTTGTACGTTTTTATCTTTGCGTTGCCGAAAACTGGCTGCCCCTTCGTTTTCGCCACGTACTTGAAGTCCATGTGAGCTGGAGCGCTTGCTGCGTTTACGAACGCCACTCATTTGGGGTTGGAGGAGGGAGTTGGATGATAATTGAAAAAAGTGGGAAGGTCGTGGATTTCAACCAGTATTTATACTTCTTTGTGTCAGTAGTTATTTCTTCGGGTTTGTGTCCAATGACGTATAGTAGTATGGAAGTGAGTGTAGTAAGTGTTGTGTAGATGCGCGGTGGGTTGAGGAAGGGTAATATCGTGGTGTACGGATGTGAAGAATTAAAGGTTAACAGTATGAATACATCCGGAACATTATTGTTCCGGCATCGTCTTGACAAGAATGAGTCTTTTGTCACGTGTCTGATTAATGGACATTGAAGATTGGACATTGAAGATTGGACAATAAGAAAGACTGGACAGTAAGAAAAGACTGAACAATAAGAAAGACTGAACAGTAAGAAAGACTCGTGAACATGCATATAAACATAAAGTTCCCGAATCTTCATAAATCAAAGCGCCCGTTGACAAATTCTTCGCTCTGATTATGTTCAACATCGATGTCCATTTCATCAGTCTCGTCCATTTGCTCTTCAATTACCTCGTCGTCTGGAGGAAGATCTGGGTCTCCTGGGATGAACGAACCGGGTCCTTTGAAAGCATTATGGCGATGTGATTTTCCAAGATGGTCATCCATGGTTGACGCGTCCACGTAAGTGAATCCATGGAAATTTGCCTGAATGCCCGGTGAAAGCGGCGTGGACCCCATGTCAATGTGCTTCTTGAGCACAGACGTAGATTCGTTGGTGAATTCAGGGTCAAAGTTGGACGTGTCTGTCTCCGACAACAAATGAGGTTTGAAAGGAGGAGGAATATTTTTGGCCCGAAAAAGAGCCCAATCCACGTCCTGGAAAAAAGCGTGCTCACGCAACTCACGTGCATCGTTGATGGCTCCCAATCTGTGTTTTGGGTTTCTGTTCAAAAGCCCTTTCACAAATGAGCGACCCTCAGGCGAAAGAACCTCTTTGGGGAAACGTACCTTTCCAAAAGCAATGTTTTTGTACATCTGCTGAGTGTTATCAGCATAGAATGGCGACCATCCACAGCACATCTCGAAAATTAACACACCTAACGACCAAAAGTCCACCATTTTCGTGTATCCAGTCTCATCAAGTAAAACCTCCGGCGCCAAATACTCGGTAGTACCACAGAAAGTGTTGGTGGTTCCATCATTGTTCAAGTTCGCCTTTGACAAACCAAAATCACACAATGAGATATGACCATTAGCATCTAACAAGATATTTTCTGGCTTCAAGTCACGATAAACAATATCATTATCATGTAAATGTTCGAGAGCAAGTACCAATTCAGCAATGTAGAATTTGGCTCTATCCTCACCAAATCGACCCTCCTTTTGTAAGTGCCAAAACAACTCTCCACCAGACATGTAGTCGGTCACGAGGTAAAGGTCTGTAGGCGTCTGGAAAGAGAACTTCAATCCCACAATAAACGGCGATGCAGCCGCTGACGTGCGTACCAAGATATCTCTCTCACCAATGGTATGTGCAATTTCCTTCTTCTTCACAATGAGTTTTTTGGATAAGATTTTCATGGCATAGATACGCCCATTGTCTCTGTTTCTCACCTGATACACCTGACCAAAAGTTCCCTTACCGAGAAGCCGGAGCACGTCAAAGTCGTCAGGTCCATACAGCCTCTTGGAGTCAATGTATGTGAACTCCCATTTGATCTGTAATGAGCCCAAAACTCTCTCGCCCACCACACGTGCACAAAGAGGAAACCACTGAGCATCCATTGAAGCATCGGAAGTGTTTCTATCAGTATCAGGCGATAACCGAATTTGGCCCAAGAAAGCATCATCCTTGGCGGCGTCATACACCGAAATCTCCAATTGTGATTTTGTTCCCACAACATCAAAAACCGCTTCATGATTCCACAATGGGTTGCTGTTGCCGCCAGGAAGATTGAGATGCAGTGCCTGCCTCTGGTACAATGCCGGTCTCTTGTCTTTAGGCTGAACTACCGGAACGCCAGGTTCGGGAAGTGGCGACTTGCTTAACGAAGGAGTGGCATTATTCACATATTCGGAGCTCTCATAAGTAGAAACGACGTACGGTTGCGAGTATTCTGACACGAGCAAATCACGAGCGCCAATAATGTTAACCTTCAATTTTCCCCGGGGATGCGACGATTGACTGGTGGTCTTTCCTTTTTCGTCAGTGGTAATGATTACCGGTTGTGGCTGCACTGACGAGCTTGACAGTGGTGACAGAGAAATCACGTCTTTGGGAGCATGTGAATGATCTGCCACTGGCGGCATCACTTCGGTCATGGTTGGTTCATTGGAATAGTTGGAGCAGTATGGCTGTAAATCGTTAAGAAACTTGGAGTGATTACCTGAAAATTGATCCATAGGCTTTGAATTTGTGCCATACACAGACAGCTGGTCAGAAAGCGCTGTGGTAGGCGCTGACGCCAAACGCTTAGGTTTGGGAAGAAACAGGCTCTTTTCTTGTGACAAATCGCCACTAGAAGAGTTTGTAGAGTTAGTGCCATCTTTTTTGGCGCCAAACCCAAGAATCAGTTTGGCAAAGTCGCTCATTCAAATAAATAACGGGAACTTATGAGTAATAAAGGAAGGACGGGATGGAAGATCGATTATATGTGACAATTCTGTGACAATTCTGTGACGACTAATATGACGATTCTGTGACGACTAATTGAATATGATGATCTGTGACGACTAGTTGAATCTGTGATGATTGTTTGGAGATGTAGTTGTCTC
Source organism: Metschnikowia hibisci (assembly GCA_002374725.1). Classification (NCBI taxonomy): domain Eukaryota; kingdom Fungi; phylum Ascomycota; class Pichiomycetes; order Serinales; family Metschnikowiaceae; genus Metschnikowia; species Metschnikowia hibisci. Next base: position 230,325 of record NLAP01000006.1, on the reverse strand, counting down.
TGCTTTTGACGCTCTATAATGATTGCAGATGGGCAGACGAAATTTCGTGAAAGGGAGTGATTTTGGCGCTTGATTCGGGGAAGCACATACAAGATGCTCTATTAAAAGGCCAGGGATTCACGGGATGCGGTGGCCGGTTTTCTGAACCAGGACAGAGATGATGGAGGGAGTTAGGGGATAAGCAGGGAGTTGGGCAGAAAAAAAGCGAGATTACTAGTGCGTGCAGGAGCGCACTTAAGCGATGAAGCGCGGCGGGAGGATTGGGTGCGCTTACACTGGGGAGGTACGGAGGTCTTATATTTTTATTTTAGTTCTTTTAGTTTTCTTAATAATTTTGCTGTTTTTGCCGACGTTGCTGCCTCGCTCTTCTTTACTTGCAATTTACCCGCGCAAGAACGTTATGTGCAGGTTTCCTGCACATACTAGATTGCCGATCTGGCATCCTTCTTTTAAAACTGGGTTTTAGAATACTGCTTTTAAAAGCAGAATGTAGAAGCAGCATTTCGGTAATTGTTTGTTTGGTTTCTGGTACAAGTACTGCATACAACCATATATCAAACTTCTTTGCTGGATGCGGGCTCATGGTACTGCAGATTAGCACCAAAACTGAAAGCACCAGATTTGCTGATAATTCATACTAAGACCGAATATGCAGAACTTTTTGGTTATATTGAAAAAAGCTAGTGTATTTGTGCATATTTCATTTAAGAACTGCGTGGTGATCCTGCATATAAGCACGGTAACCATTCAAATTATTCTTCATTTTTTCGATACCTTTTAGACGACCGAAAAGAAACCACACACTACTTTTAAGCGATATTTGCATCGCCCCAAATTGAAAAGTGCTTGGAGCCGCCATATAGTCACGTGCGCAGTCACGTGTACAAGAACCTCAAACAAAATTTCTCACGCTCACCTACAACCACCAATGATCAACCTCTTCAGGAGTGTAATTCCCGTACGCGGGTTCAGCACCAGCGTGGTCCTGCAGACAGAGAAATACTTCAAAATTACCAAGTATGCCAAGCCCATCGACGAAACCATCTATCAAGCTGGCGATAGTCTTCCCAGGCGGTCCATCCCAAAACAGAAAGTCGCCTACCCCGAGTACAAATACGAGACCATGTTTTTTAAAAGACAAAATCGGGGTTTATATGGAGGATTACAGCGGAAAAGATCCAAAACTTGCTCAGAATCAGGAAATAAGGGATTACGTGCTCATTTACCTAATATCGTTAAAGGCAAACTCTGGTCAGAAGCTCTTGGTAAACAAATTGAGACACGTGTCCTGACTAAAGTTCTCAGAACAATTACAAAAGAGGGTGGTTTAGATGCATACTTGACCAAAGATAAACCTGCACGGGTCAAGACTATGGGACTTAAGGGCTGGAGGTTACGTTACGATATTATGCGGGCACGAGAGATTCAGGCCAATTCCGAAGGCTGTGATCAGACCGTATATCACATACTGGCACTGGGGAAGAAAATCATTGTTGGTCGTCAGAAACTTTTGAAAGAGTTATATCCATATGTGTATCGGGATCGGTATGAGCCACTTGAATGGCATGAATTTTTGAAACACCACAGTGTGTTTAGCACAGAGGAGTTGGTTACTGCTTTAGAATCATATGGTTTTGATTTTGGCCCAATCACGATAAATTAGAATGCCATTGTTGACGTGAAGTGAAATGATTGTCATTGGCTACCAATAATAGCCATTCAATAACTGATTTATGGAGAATTTTTTGGAAAAAAATCAGAAGATTTGAACAATTGAATTTATGAAGAGTCTGAAGAAATTTAAGAAATTGAGAGTTTGAAGAATGTGGAGAGTTTGAGAATTTGAAGATATTGATGAATTTGAAGAATGTGGAGAGTTTGAGAATTTGAAGATATTGATGAATTTGGAGAAGGTTGACTGCAGTGAATGTATCATTCGGAAATCCGTGCATTTCAGATCGAAAATTCGAATGCTGAATATGAGAAGATGATGAAAAACAAGCCAAATTAGAGAAGGAGCATTTCCTAATTGAGCAATGTGTTTCTAAATGTTCTGTGTTACTGGGCCAGAACAAACAAATAAGTCTCCGATTATTTAAAAGGATCAACGGAAATTCTCCTTGCTATGGACTCACTTTCAAAAAGTCTGGAAATTGACTACTTGTCTAGTTATTACATGGAAAGTGGTGCACGTGACCTACGATAAGGCCCTGTATATAATGAATAAGCCTACGCACTCATTAATAGTAAATGAAAAGCAGTCTTAAGCAACACGTGATCCGCAAATACACGTGACCCGCAAACCTGCACCTAATCACAATACGCACGACGTCACGTGCCGTACCCATTCCACGCACTCGCACAGAAAATTTTTCCTCTTCACTAGAACCTGATACTTCTTAATACATCACACAAAATGGCTAGAACTGGTATGTACAAATCGCCTTTACAACGCCTTCAAATCCGTGCTCCCCAATTTTATTATGAAACTCTCCTTGGCTCATAAACGTGAGTGTTTGATCAACTTAAACTTGCAAATGAGAGGTGAACCACAACAGGAGAGATCAAACCAAACTCCAAAGAACTTCGTCTGTCAGAATTACAAAACAAAATTTCAAACATCCAAGACAAGACTACGAGATTTGCAATTGGATAAATCTTCGGATGATATAGAAGTCTCAGTCTGAATGATACAGTCCCATTTTAATTCTATCCCAATCAATATCGAACAACGGAAACATTATAGAATTTTACTAACAAATAGGTATTGCTGTTGGTTTGAACAAGGGTCACAAAACCACCCCATCGAACGTCGCCCCAAGACTTTCCCGTACTAAGGGAGCTTTGGGTAAGAGAACTGCCTTTGTTAGAAGCATTGTCTCCGAGGTGTCCGGCTTGGCTCCATACGAGAGAAGATTGATTGAGTTGATTAGAAACGCCGGTGAAAAGAGAGCCAAGAAGTTGGCCAAGAAGAGATTGGGTACTCACAAGAGAGCTTTGAGAAAGGTTGAGGAGATGAACAAGATCATTGCTGAGTCCAAGAGACACTGAGCGAGCGCATAGTAATATACTGATTCGGTAATTAATTGTAGTTATTTAAGTCATTTCTATAAACAGCAATCATCATGAAAATAATAATAATAATAATAATAATTATAATCAACATCGCTTGAGTTTATTTGGTTTTGGTTCATTTATATAAATGGGTGTTCCTGCACATAACCCGCTCTTCCTAATCCAACTCCTCCTCCTGCATTTTCTCATTAACCTCATTCACCACCGCATGCTTCTTTTAGCCTCTCTTTCCCGGGCTCTTACCCGCCCTACCATCCCACGACTTGCTATTCCTATGCAGGCGTTTCAAACTCCTCTTATTTTGACGCCTATTCGTCAATTTAAAGTCAGAACATCCGTCAAAAAGTTCTGTGCAGACTGTTACATGGTCCGCCGAAAGGGTAAAGTTTACGTTTACTGCAAGAGCAACGGAAAACATAAGCAAAGACAGGGTTAGAATTGTTTATCCCGTATGTTTTGGTGTATATAGTTAATAAATCATGAATTGGAAAATCTCAGTTAATCGACTGCAATTGATCAAGAAGAAGAAGAAGAAGAAGAAGAAAACAAAGAGACTTTTAATTCTGTGATTCTTAGTCTGCTTCTATTCCTTAGAATCTTAATTTTCATAATGAAGCCAGTTCTACACAACTCGTGGTTCATTAGACTATCACGTAAAAGTCCCAGTGAAGTTGTCAAGTAGAAGCTTCCCCAGTAAAGCTTTCCCACTGAAGTTGTCCACTGAAGTTGTCGAGTAAAGTTGTCCAATAAGCGGTCCAGAGTTGTCCAATAAGCGGTCCAGAGTTGTCCAGTGAAATTGTCTATAGGCTCAGTTTCTCTCCATTCTCAATGATGTGGTTTGTACCAAAGCTTCCTGCCATATCTGATTCACTTTAGACCCAATTTCCTCGGATTTCTTTTCCCAATTAGGCGCAAATTCTTTATATGAATTTGCATTGGTCACACCTCCATAAGCATTTTTCAAACCATTCTTCTTTCTCGGTGAATCATCCTGTTTTTCAAGCCGTCGAAGCATCTCTGCCACTGGATTTAAATGTCGACGAACATTAACATATTCTCGATTTAACCTTTCAAATTCTGTCCTTAATTGAATCAGATTAAGGTGCCCATTTTGTTGTTGAAGCATATGATTGATGCTCATTGACAGTTCCATCAGACTAGGCCCAGGAGAATCACCAGTACCGGTTTGATTGACCGTTCCTGACGCATTTGATCCTGTAAGTGAAGCTCCAGATATCCGTTCACCATTCCCCATTTGGTTGATGTTATTGCTGCTGCCATTATAATTATGAGCAAACATGAGCTTGTTCATTGATAAATTGGAGAAATTTCCAATGGCATTACCATCCAAATGTGTCGATAAATCCATTAACGAATTTTCCCGCTGAAGCCAGAGTCGTTGTTGTGTGCGAGTTTCAATATTTTGTGCCTGTGATGAACCTTGATTGCTTGTAAGAAAGCTTTGAAAATTTTGGGTGGAGTTGGCGGATTTCTGACTATTTTGGGAAGTTTTGGGGCCATATCCAGCTTGGCCCGCCAATGGACGCTGTGCTGGGTGCAGGATCGGCGCCACCCCATTCCGTGGACCTTGCTTCTTTAAATTCAAAAGATATTTTGAATCATTTCGCTGCAAATTACTGAAAATGCTCTGATCTGGCTGGTATGAGCCCTGGGTAGCATTTTCACACGTCACCTTCGGCCCTGTTTCGGCCCGTTGTGGTTCTTTCAGTTTGTAAATTATTCCGTCATTTTCCGGTAAGTTCTTCATTTGGTGGAGCTTTCGGGTCATTCCGGTAGACTGTGAGAGGAGAAATGAGCCACCGTACACATTTTTTAGCAGTTCTTCGGACTCATTTCTTTTGACCAAGATACCGTAATCGTTTTTAGGTTCACCGGCTGCTTCTTTTTGATGATTTGTCACTTTTTTGGTTTTTTCAACTTCTCCATCAGGAAATTTTTCAACTTCTCCAGTTTTTGGTTTTTTAACTTCTCCAGTTTTTGATTTTTCAACTTCTCCAATTTTCAATTTTTCATCTTCTCCAGTTTTTAATTTTTCAACTTCTTCATTTTCTTGTTCCTTTTCTTGTTCCTTTTCTTCCCCATCTTGTTCAATTTCTTCTCCATCTTCATCTTCGGCATCAATTTTCTTTTCATCATCTTCTTCCTCTTCTTCATGTTCTTCTTCTCCTTCTCCTTCACCCTCACCTACATCATCATATCTTCCTCCTGTTTCACCTTCTCGTAGCTCTTCATCCTCCTTTTCAGAATCCTCACTATAATCTTCAAACTCATCATAAGCTGTATCCTCATTTAAACGCAAAATAGCCTTCCCTCGTCTTGTACTGGATTTAAGACCTGGGGTCAGGGGATTCATGCCCTTTAGCGAGCTGCTGGATCGATTTTGAGCCTTTAACGATGATGAAGATCGATTTGACATGATCAGCTGATTCAGATCCAGCTTAGTCAAATTTGTCCCATTCAGTGTCACCTTATGAAAACCACCATTTTCTCGCAGCGCCGTTTTGGTAAGTGGCTGAAGACTCATTCCGCTAATGGCTCGATTAATGGAATTGTTCGAAAGAGTTTTGGTGAGCGGATGCAATGATGTAAGTTTTGTATGTGACCGATTATTTCGACTTATAGCCGGCCGATTTCCACGAACCAAAGCTTCAGTAGATTTCGACCGATTAAGATTTGGTTTGTTTTGGTTCCGTGTGGGGACTTTGGCATGAGACTGTGACCTACCATGCTGTTTTCTTGAAGGTGGTCTTTTGGTTATATTGACTTTGCTTGAAGTTCGTATTAATTTGAGATCTTCATGATCAGTTTCAGATTCTTTTTGGACAGGCTTTTCTGAAACTGACTTTTCTTCGGCTTCTTTATTTGCCTTGCCATCTAAAATTTCTTGTTCTTTTGCTTGTTGATAGTTTGATTGTGCATTTTTGTGTACGGGTTTAATGGGACCTGAATCTGCTTCTGCTTGTATTTCTGCTTTATCCTTTTGCTGGGTGTCACTCGCGCCTGGCCGAACTGTGCCTTGCTTTTTTTCATTGCTGCTTTCGTGTAATGTACGGGTTTCTTTCCCGGTGCCTTCACTCTCTTGCCCGGGGTCTTTGCATGTTAAGTAGTCTGCCATACTGTGTAGGAGTTGACGTGGGGTTACTTAATGTGCGAGTTTAGGTGTACGGGTGTAGGATGTACGGGTGTAGGATTTACGGATGTACTTACCTAAAGCGGTTTCGAATTTTAAAAATTTACAAATTTGTAATATTAGGGATGTTTGGATTTCACTTAGGGATGTTCGGGTTCCACCGCCTTCAAATTAAACCAATGTCGCTGATTCGGTTCTGCTTATGAGCACGCCGGCTCTATGGGCCTGTCTGTCTTGAAGCTTTCGCTGCTTAATGTGTTGTCCTGCATTCAAGCACCTGTCCGAGCCTCTATTTCTTCATCTGCATCCACTTCACTCTGGAACACGAAACCGTAATTGTTGGCCCTCGCTGTAAATCTTTCTTAAAGCATTCTCAAATTCTCCAGCCGCCTTAAGCTCCATATACTTCTCATATAACAAAAGAGCGGTCGTGGCATCCTCAATCGAGTCATGATTGCGGGTTTGCACTGACTCCTTCAACACGCTATAGGCCAAAAACTTCAAGCTAAGTTTCCGCTTAAAGTCCGGTAAATAATAAAACTCAATAGTATCTCTGATCTGCGACCTTGGAACTTGAAGATTAATACAACGGAAATCGCTTTTAAGTCCATGTCCAACAAAAACACAACCCAAGTTTAAAAGTAGCCAGAGCCGTCTGTATGCAGTCTGCAACGTGACAAGCGTTTTAGTAGAATGATCTGGATCCAAATCTCCTTCCTCAATCCCCGAAAATGTCGTGAGATAATCGTAAATAGGTTTGCAATGAAGAATATAGTCATCAATGAACGGCACACAATGTTTTGGTCCCGGATTGCCCCGAATGGCCGAAATCCGCGCCAATGAAAGAAGTGTGGGTCGCTGAAGATTTCTCATACCTGTATAACTAACTTCAGCCACTTCGGGCCGAAGCGACACAAACTCAGCGTCAATGGCCACGAGTGACCCGAATTCAGGCGCTTCTTCCCGCGTCAATAGCTCGTATTCCCGCTTATATCCACTCCGCGTACCGTAAGCAAAGTGATCCTTGTAAAGAATGCTATCATCGAGGTGTTTGATTCGACGGAAATTTTCGTGGTGGAAATATGATAGTTGTTGGTTTCTAGAATCCTCCACATTGCTGTAAACAATAATCACAGGCTGCTTCCATGCAGGAGATAGATCAAACACATCTTCTTGAGATATGGGCATCACAAGAAAATCATTAAAAAGCATCCATTGATATTTTCCAGATGCAGGGCTTTTGGTCCGCACATAAGAAACCAAATTATGTTGACCCTTAGCAGAACGAGGCCCATGGCTCACTTTGCAAACGTAGCCCTGTAATTCATATTTTTCTGCTTTCTGATTAAACTGCGTAATCACAGGTTTAAACAGAACTTTCTTAGAATGATTGCTGACAAGAGCATAGAATTCGGGAAGAAGCCATTTTTTATAGTTTCTGATTTGGTCAAATTCTGCGTCGCCAAAAGGACAATTGATCAGGAGAATCGGGCCAATTTTCATAAGATTCTGCTTAACTTCAAGCTCAGTTGGTGCTGCTGCAATCACTTTGTGCTGGTTCAATGAATGCTCCAAATATGTTAGGATCGTATGATTTTTCTTGGCAAGCTGTGTGTGAAAGTGGCCACTTCGGTTGATTTTAGGTACTTGTGGCGGAGAAATCAAATCCACGGTCGCTTGGTTGCTGAGCCGTTTTTCCGCCAAAACTCCACTCTGCCGGTTATAAAACTCGAGCTCATAATGTGTCGCTGTCATGTCTTGCACATTAAGACCAAACTGACTGATGTAATCATTAACCACCGATTCCACAAGGAACTTGTTAAATGTGATCATCAATGTCTGGAGATCTTCAGCATCAAGAGACTTTCCGTCATCTTTATTAATAAGCCCATGCGTTTGAGCAATTTGACTTTCGCTTAATATGAGTGAAAAATTGCAAATATTGACGTTTCGCTCACCAGCATTGTGCATCATATCGAAGAGGTAAGCTAATTCATTTAAAATCGACGATCCTTGTGGATTTTTGCGCCCTTGAATGGTAGCTTTATCATTGGGAAGATATTCGCTTAATAAGCTTTCGGTCACGGTATTATAGAAAATCGGAATTGACCTGTAAAGCTGGAGAAGCGAGTTGGCGTAAGAATTGTCCAGGTGATTTTCAAGCCCAGCGTATAGTCCACCCAGACGGTTATAGTAATCGAAATCAAAATCGTCCACGCCAAATTTGGAGTAGTGAATTTCAAGCTTGGTATAGCATGCTGGCGGCTTGTGGCCATTTGACTTTGTCTGAAAAATCAGCTCCAAATCAGGGCCATTTTCAGTCTGAGTATCATAAATTTCATAAGGGTCGTTAAACGTGGATGAGGATGGCATAGATGGAGAGTCTGGAACTGGCGATGACGTCATGCTGCGTTCGCTTAGAAACTTGGGTATTAGCGTTTTCACCGCTGTCGTTTTCATACCCTTTTTCTGATGAGTATTGACTCTCAAGCTCTCAAATTCTTCCACCACATAACGTTCACCATAGCGACTTTTATCGTAAGGAAGAATTTTTATCTTTTCACCGATTTTAAGCAGAGAGTCTTGAAGTATGGATGGAGGCACCCTTGCAGATTCTTTAACGAAAACCATATCGTTGGGGAAATTTGAACACAAATACTCTTTGTAATAAGGCATTCCCACGGCATTAAGTGGCATAGGGTCATCAAAACCACGAGATATAGTCACCGGCCCATCGATGACGTCAGGCTGCTCTAAAGTGGCCGGAAAATTAAGGAAATTGTTGTTTGTACCGACTTTATTCATCGACCAAAGATGTAAATTCTTATAGCCATCACTAAAGCAGAAAAACTCGCCATTTTCGCTCATATCCAAATTGGAAAGGTAGCTATTCGTCATAGAATTCATGGGCATGGAAGATGATAAGTCTGCTTGGTAGAGATGAGTCTCCAGCTGGTCATACATATCAACAAATTGAATCTGGCCAGTGGTGGACGCAATCACAATTATGTTCGGTAGTTTTGGGTGAAATTTGACAAAACTTGCACCAGCCGAAAATGGAATGGGAGCCAAGGCTCGCATCATACGTAAGTCATAAATATTGACAAGTGGATCCACCATATACCCCATTTGCGAGTTAAGCGAGTTCATACGCTTGGAACGAGCAGAATATCCACAAGTAGCCACATAATTACCCTTGACGTCCAAATCAGAAAGTAATCCATTATGACCTGCAAATGACTTAACGGTAACATTGGCCACGGGATCAAAGATTTCCAACAGCCCTTTATATTTTCCCAAAGTCATAAGTTTGGAAGAGTAGTTGATAAATGAAAGCTCACCAGAATGATCAAACAATTGTACAGCAGAAGGTTTGTTTAAGTCCACTTTAAAGAGAGAATGAGCTCCACCCACAATCAAATCATTGGAGGTAGCATAAGGAACAGTCATGCAGGAAAGGTTTCTGATAACGTCCAGCAGCTCGTTCAATGAGAAGTTAACGAGACCCCGCCGGCAGTTAAAATTGATGGACGCATTCAGAAGTGAAAAAATTCCACGCAGATGATTCAAGAGCTGGATAACTGGGGTTCCTGCAGGCAGAGCCCGGAACTTGGAGTATCGATATAACGGCAAGGTAGAAGCAAATGGCGGTGGATCTTGAGGTGTAAACGATGTAGTCATTCCATTTGAATCACCACTCCATACAAGATTGGAGGTTGTATCAAATTGAAGAGCAGTAACTTGAGCCGTCTCCTTCCCTTTTCGGGTCGGCACACTTCGTGCCGTAGCGGCTACTCGGGAGACCTAAAGTTAGTATATATGAATAAAATAGTGAAAATGGTGAATGTTCTTATAAATAATAAACGTTCAGTCCACAAAGTAAATAATGATAATTGTAGAATCAGGAGAATCATGAATATCAAGATTGTTATTGAATATCAATGCATATGGTAAGGGAGAGATCTGTATATAATTGTAACAGAAAGGAAGGATGGAATAAAGGGATCGACTAAGATGATAAGGACTAATTGATGGAATTGACAATTGATTGACAATTGATTGACAATTGATCACTGATTGATGAATTTAATGACAGACTCATTAAGCTCACTAAAGGATTAAAGTATTGGTAACATTGATATAGAAGATCCATGGAATGAGTTTAATTCTAAACCCCAAATTCTCAAATCCTTTTATCTCCAAATTCCAAATTTCTTTAACATCTCATCAATTTTGATTGTGTTGGTAACATACCTCTTCCCAGCGATCCATTGTTATTGGGAGTAGAGTAGTAGACGTGAGTTGAAGAGTGCGCGCGCGATCCTTATACTTCGCTTATATGGCTTATTAAGAATGGATTTGAGAGTAGTCATAATTTCAAAATACTAAGTATTAAAATTTTTGGTTGAGTTTATGAAAGAAGTATATAAATGTTTCAGATTTTAAGATTTTCACATTTCGTTAAAGGATTTTTATCATGCCTGCATAGAATCTTACGATGTCTATACAATGTTAATAAACAATGCCAAAATGTAAGACAATTTTAACGATACAGTACGATTTCTATTGCGAGATTCGAGGGCTGAATTTGTATAAATTTTGAATAAATGATATGATGCTTTATAGTATGATTTTAAATATAGTGCAAGATACTTACTCATGGTACTGCATAATGAGAGAAGTTCTGATACACTTTAAAGTTAACTAGTTTAATGTTAATTTTTATTTAAGCCATGATTTTATGTTTGGTATTTAATATGCAGTACGATACTATATGAATATAACCTTATTTTAATTAAAGGATATTTTTAGTGTGATGGAACCCATGCTTGAGAATGTGAAACCACCTTTACTAATCTGAACCAATTTGAAACAAACTGAAACACTTCTGAAGCTATTGTGAAACACTTCCGAAACTACCTGAAACGAAACACTTTTGAAACTACCTGAAACTGCCTGAAACACAGCAAAAAAAGTACAACTTACCTAAATCGTCATGGTTTCACATAGAAATGTAAGAGAGCAAAGACTTTTAATCTGTTATTTAATTTCTTGTTTTATCTTCCAAAAGAGGCTATCAAATAAATACAGACTGCTTATAAAGTGAAGTGTAACAATAGTAATTTACGATAGATACATACATTGTATACTTCCAGTAGAGAATTTACACATTCATTTCAGTATAAATAAATTCTTACCATTTTTGTTATCATTAAGTCCTTCACAGGGCATTTTATTAAATACATGCTGTATACTTAAGAATAAAATGAAATATGGTGTGTGGTACTGCATACACTCACTGCCTTTTCCGGGGTAAAGAGGGCTTGTTTCTCCGCCAAATTCCCAACTTTTTTGTAAAAAATAAAAGTAAAGGCTTGTCTCAAAATTCGCCATCAAAAGCCTAAATTTTCACCGCCACTCGTGTCGAATTGGAGAAGGGGAAGAGAGAGGGGTATAATCGGAGGTACGGGTGCGTGCACTTCCGAGGGTCGCACGTGACATTCACCTTACCACTGTTATAGAGGAAAATCTGCAGTCCATTATCATTATAATAATACAATGGAATTAGCATTTCAAAATCTGTCTTGAAAATAAGATTTTAGAAATTCAATTAGAAATAAATGTCGATTGTACTGCATATAGTGTATACTGCATATAGCGAAAAAGCACTGGAATGCTAAAAATAAAACTTTTGACTCTATTCAGCTGTTACAAGTGCAGGAAGCAAATTTCTATAAAACACCAAAATAGAAAGCCTGACACGTGCTGTGTATGCAGGACCCCCGCACCAATGTGCAGTGCTTATCGCAATCTATCCCCGCGCAAGCTGACCCAATCTATAACGCGCCAACCACTTTTCTTCTACAAATTGACATTACAAAGACTACAAAGCCACTTCCAGAAACTTCCTATTCCTGTGTATTATACCAGTTGATAATAAAGCGACCAGCACCAATCTAAAAAAAAAAAAGATTCATTCGCTCAACCCAATAAGCTCAACTCCAATAAGCTTTACCCACCGTCATTTTAAGTTCCCATAATACGACACAATTGCAACCAAAAACACTGTCCAAAACACTGTCCAAAACACTGTCCAAAACACTGTCCAAAACACTGTCCAAAAACTGGCCAAAAACACTGTCCAATATCCCTGAACAAAACCCCCGAACAAAAAGAACACGTTGCTTTAAGTAACCTGTTTCAGCGCTGCACAGAACCGCCCCGCGCCTAAATTGCCACACACGTTTCTGGGTTTGTTTACTCGCAGCGCGATTTGACTTTAGCAGCCGCTTGCTACTCTTTTCTTATACTGAAACGCTGAAATTTACCAAGTTAATCTTCACATACCGCTGAATTTGTGAATTTCATTTCTTCCGATTTGACCCTTCCCTCCCTTGCCCGAATTTCCCTTGACAGAACTTCCCTTGACAGAACTTCCCTTGACAGAACTCCCTTGACAGAACTCCCTTGACAGAACTCATTGTTGACCACGTCCTTATCTAAAACCATGTTTAAATTTATGTTTCCTTGGACCAACAAAAACACCGCCTCTCCTGGTGAAATTCCCAAGTCTTTTGTGACTGCTGATAAAAACCAAATGTTCCGCTTTTCCATGGAAGAGACGGTGGCCGATTTTGTCGATATCGACTACAAAAAAATGACTTACGCTGAGGTGGCGTCATTATCACGGAATAAGAAGCAGTCATCGCTAGTGACACGTGTTGGAACCAAAAGAAAGCTGCCGAGTGTGCTGGTACTCACTTATGATGACAACTTAGATGCTGATCCTATGGACGAGATTCTGGAGAAGACAAAGGTCAACAATCATTTTATGAAGAAAATTCACAAAAGCTCGGACCGGAGAAAGAAATGAATGGTATCTTATCTGCCGTCGCTTTGTTATGGGATAGCTCCCAATATCTATTTATAGGGCTGAAGTCCACTGCCTGGGTCTGGAACCCAGCGCTCTGCTAATAAACAATCTGCTAATAATCAGTCTGCTGATAATCTCGTATCTCGAACAATTGCTTGACTTATCTCATTTGACGCATGAGGCATATCTATAGAAGTCGCGCACATAGCGAACCAGCGTCTAGTATGACGTTTTGGAAAAGGAAAAAAACTCCGATACCGGGAGTCGAACCCGGGTTTGCTCGGTGAAAGCGAACCGTGATAGCCGTTACACCATATCGGAATGTTGAAGTTTTAGTACATAATGGTAAATTATATAGTATAAAATTTAGTTTTAATTATTTTTCGCCGGCTTTTTTACATTCACCTGATATGTATTTCCCGCACCATCTGAAAAAAGAGGGCTTTCACAACAATGTCATTATCATGCTGATGATAGAGCTAGCGAAACACTGCAATATGTCTCGAATAGTCCACCCCAAAGTTTCTCTGCTACAGCTCGTTTTTGGGAAAATCATCGCTGTAGTTTCTAAATACTGCAAGCTAACCACATGGTAGTAAAGTCTTCCGATTTGCCTGCTTTATTTTGCCGATTTCCTACTTTCTCTTTTTCTCTTTTTCTCTTTTTTTTTTCTTTTTGCATGCTTCCTTTTTTGCTTATTTTGCACTTTTTTCTTGAATTTTTTCACCGTCACTCCAATCAACTTCCCGGACTTTATATGACCAATCATTGCGTAACATTGAAGGGATCAATTCAGATAAACATTTTCAGCTTGTTAATTGTCGGCTTTTATTCTCATCTCCGGACCCCATCAAGTTCTTAACCCAATGAAAAGGCTATGAGCTCCATTCAAGGTCCAATCCCGGTATACAGTAGAATTTATCATGCACAATTTATCTTATCATGCACAATTTATCTCATGATGCACTTGGAACATCTTTGGCAGTGCGCGCCGTCTAATCGGGACTTCAAAGGGCCTTCTTTGAGGCAAATGGACCAAAATGTGGCTTTAAAATCAAGGGGCTCATGCAAGTTTAAGAAACCTTCTTTTTTGGGCATTCAAAGACAATTTTTCGAACACGAACAAAACCAGACCCACTTGGCGAAAGCTATAAAGAAACAGCAATTTCCATCATGAAGAAGCATCGATCAAGACTCACAGATCAACAAACATTCCAAGATCAACAATCTTTTCAAAAGCAACAATGAAATTCTCTGCCACCTTCTTAGCCTTGACTGCCCTCGTTGCCGCAGCCCCTACTTCTGAAGCCCTCGACGCCAACCTGGTTCCAGAGGAGGCCATTTTGGGCCATGTTCAGTTGAGCGACAAAATCATCGCTTGGTACCTGAATGAAACCTCTGAATTTGTGTTTCTTAACAACACAGTTTTGGAGCAGGCAAAGGGAGAAGCTTCTTTGACAAAGAGAGAAGCAGACGCCGATGCAAAATTTAAGTGGGTTCCTCTCTTGCCTGGACAACCAATTTGGAAGAGAGATGCCAATGCTGAAGCTGAAGCCAAATTTAAGTGGGTTCCTCTTTTGCCTGGACAACCAATTTGGAAGAGAGATGCCAATGCTGAAGCTGAAGCCAAATTCAAATGGGTTCCTCTTTTGCCTGGACAACCAATTTGGTAATCTGAATGTTTAAACGTTTCAAGAACCCAATTTTTCGAGCTATTTCTGGCCACAGAGCCCTTTAAAACCAAAAAAAAAAAATTTTTTTTTTCTCTTGCCCAATGTAGTTGAATGTATCAGGTAATATATGGTCTTTGGATTCCATTTTAGGAAAGCGTTCGTGGTCAGTTCCTTCTACCACAGAACAGATAGAACAGATTCAACTAAATAGCAGGAAATGTCTTAGCCTGAAGTTTTATCCACAGCTGAGAAAGTGGTAGCAATAGCAGTAAGAGAGTTGGCACCAAAATGGTCTAGATGAAGACGAGTGCTCGTGTCATTTGGTGGATCTTATTAATTTGAAGCTATTCAAGAAACTTCTAAGAATCATCCAAATGTTTAACTTCTTAGTCTTTGAATTCTGTCTTCTTTGCGATTGTTCAAATGCTTAACTTCTTAAGGCTTTTAATTCTGTCTTGTTTGTGATTGTTTAAATGTTAAGTGATAGGATCCTTCGCTCCTATTTCCTTGAGGTCGCGTTTGCAGCCGGTGCACGGGTGCGCGAAATCAATCCTCATCGCCAGCGTCAATCGCCAATACTACTAATTATCATGGAACGCAATCTTTTCGTCGCCGAAGACGATGATATGTCAGATTTTCCTAGTGGAATTCATAGTGCTGTTGAACCGTTTAGTGGTGAAAGTCCTGCCAGTGAAAAACAAGATGATGAAGTTAAGCCAACAGATTCATATCCAGAGCAAAATATGGAGCAGATTTCAGAGCAAAATATAGAGCAGACTTCAAAGCAGAATTCAGAACTCAATTCAACAAAATCAACTGAGGAATTAAATGATCCCATAATTAAAAGCATACCAATTATTCATGGATCTGTTCCCAATAGAAACACTCAGCTGCTTCATCTTCTTCAATTTACGAGCCGCAACAAATCACAAAGTTTCGCCAACAATACGTTGCTCACGGTAATGAAACCAGAAAGTCGTGTAGTGGAGTTGAAGACTCCTATGAACACGTCGAAGTTTTATGATGATAATAGAACCGAAGAGTTGGGCACAAGGGTCGAAAACGTGCTGCTTCAAGGAGTTATGACTGAGCAGGCAGGCGGCTTATATGCCGGAAAGGTGGTAATTTCCGCCGATGGAACAGAACAGATTGTGGTGACTCCACTTGATAGTTCGGCTCAACTTCGAGCACTGTTTAAATACATTGACGATTTGGATTCGACACGCGTGGCTCAAATGAAGCAGGATCACGTGCAAACAGATCCAGCTAAACTGACCGCCGTTCATGTCCTCCAAACTGCATCCAAGGCCAGTCTGCAAATTAATACCGATGGACCTGTCATGGGAGGTACGGGTCTGTGTCTTCGACATGTTAAGAAATTTAACGAAGAGCCTTGGCAAGCTTTAAGTTGGCGAGATTCTGATGATCTGGCTGCTGTGGCTCTCAGAGCCTCAATGCAGCTGCCCTCTTCAGAATCCGTTTCTGCTCTGGCAAATCTTGGTGACTTTATATAAGTGCTGAGATGATGATTTATTAGCATTTAAGCTGCGATGTACTGGGGGATTCGGAGGTTTAGGGAATGGAGATTTTGGAGATATATAGGGATATCTCACTCAGATGCATCAGATCCACAAATTATGTCGTGAACTTTGATTGATTAAATTGGGCTGGTGATACGGGAATTTTAAGTCTCAAAGCAGCAGTACTGAGAAATATATACTCAGAATCATGTACACAAAATAAAGTGTCAAAGTAACATATTTATGAATTTTTGTATTGCATGAGAATGACGGAAAAGGGTAAATACAACTTCTGGATTCTGTTGATATTGGACTAAAATGAACGATGGATTTAGTGAATAGATACTTCATGATGTGTTGTTGTGCAGGACGTGGCTTTGACTCTAATCTAAAAGTAACATTTTCGTAAATTATTTACATGTCATTTCAATACAATTACGGTAATTATGTCTTGTATTGGGCGACTTTGAATGTTCTTGACTGGTTTCGAATCCTATTTTCCTTCAACTCTTTATTTCCATTTTGAGCAATTAATATTCCATTTTTTCTGTTGATTTCCATTCCAATCTTAAACTCCTTTTCTTTCTCTTTCTCTTCTAAACTATTTATTTTCATGTTGTTAGGGACCCATATCGACTTAAGCCGATGAGGGTCTCACGTGATCCTAACTTATACCAGCACGGAACCCCATTCAAAGTCTTGACGTGAATTTTTATTAGTTTTTTTCGGTCATTAATAACCTTCTTTTTTCATGAAAAACAGACAAAAACTTAATTTATCCTTAACTATTTCAGATATCATATACTTTTTGGATGCTAATATTGAGGTCGTGTCCAACCAAGGAATTATTACCGTCAAGCCCCAATCAGGATTTGCAAATTTACTTTTATTTCGATTTTTTTTTTTTCTGTTCTTTCTTTTTTTCTTTCTCTTTTTCTTTCTTTATTTACTCTTCTTCTAATTTTCCCATTCTATTCATTACTATTTTTTTTTCCCTTTCTCTTTATTACCATTCTTTGACTGCAAAAACGCGGTTTATGTAGCTTAATGATTTGAAGTGGAAGCTGCGAAATTCAAAGAGCGCACATACTGAGAAAGCAAGAACGGCAGCAAAAATCGAAAAATCCATTTTAGAATTCGAAATTCTCATAAAACTTTTTTTTGGGTGAATTTAAGACATTTGGAACGCAGGGATGGTGTGGCGTTATATACAGGAACAGCCAAGTGACGAGTCGAGGAAATTTTATATATAATAGAAGTTTATATAATAATGTTTAGTTATTTTTAATAATAGATTCTTTTATAATGTCATAGTGTAGTATAATTATAAAGTTGATGATATTGCAGTCATAAACTTGAGTCAATGTTATTATGTCACGTGACCAAGAGTAGATTCAAGGGTTCTGTATTTAATTGAAAAGCAAAGTTTATTAGTGGAATCGAAAGCTTCTAATGATTAATTGTTAGATGGAAGAGGAGCTCAAAGTTATTGCTAATGAAAATATGATGAGCTGATGAAAGTGTTGATTGGTCCCTTCTTGATTTAAGACTAAATACTAAAAGATAGAAGCAAATATCTGAAGTTCAGGAGAAAACTCCTGAAAATTAATGGTAACAATTCCAATGGAGAGTTAAAAACATTAGAAGATCAAGAGGTAAGCCCAATACTTAAGTATTTACCAATTTCGAGTAATTCAGAGTCTTAATTCATGATAAAAATAGTTTCAAAGTGTATTTTATTAATTAGTCAAGAAATACTATGTTTTTCTTGAATTTAGAGAAGAGAATCAATTATCATGAATGGGGCTTAATAGTATTTTAATAATATAAGTAGCAATGTTAATATTAGTAACATCAATGACGTCAATAAAGGATGCATAACACCTGAAAAAAGATGAAGATTCATTTTTGCCCAATTCATTTAGTCTACTTTAAATTCATTTGAAACTTGATAAAGTCATAATAAAGTCACAGCTATATTCAAGTCATAATTGGTATAATTGAGATTATTTGTGGAAGCCAATGTCACACCAGTTGAAGAAATATCAACAATTGTTAATATATAGCTATAAATACTTGATATTTATGCCATTGAATTGATTAAATTAAATTAAATTAATTCTTAAGTGTTGAAAAATCATTTCATGAATGTGGGACTGCATATATCATGATGGACTTCGAATTCAATTACATAATTTCATGATTATGTAATTGAAATTGGAAGAAGAAAAAAACTTAGACAAGCATTTTTTCCAGAGTTCAAGTGCTATGTATGTATAAAATATTGAAATGGAGTTGGAACCACATAACATGAGCAAGAGAGTTAAAGGCTTGTATTTTTGGAAATCTGGTACTAAGAAAAGAGAATCACCAACGTAGATTTATACGGTTTTGATAGATTTTTTGAATTATCTGATCAATTAATAACAGGTGAACCAGGTAAAATGGTACCAAAGATATGAGCAGACTAAAAGAGATTTAATGGCTGATACTTATTAAATAGCTAGTCCTTATTAAATAGCTAGTACTTATTAAATAGCTAGTACATATTAGATAGCTAATACTGAGTAAATAGCTAATACTAAGTGAAAGGCTAATACTAATCAATTAGCTCATACTTATTAAATAGCTCATACTTATTAAATAGCTATAGTGATTAACCAGTGACAATTATTGATTTTATATGGGTACCAAATTCTCTTTTTCTCATGAGTTCTTCGAAGCTTAGGTTCCTTTTGAAATTCATCTTTTTCACATTGTGTATTTTGAATTAATGATTTATACAAGGGTGATCGAAATGTTTTGATTATGAAACGGATCGAGAATTGAAGATCCTAAACTCAAATATGAGTCTTATCAGAATTTCCAATTTAGAGAT
Source organism: Metschnikowia hibisci (assembly GCA_002374725.1). NCBI lineage: Eukaryota > Fungi > Ascomycota > Pichiomycetes > Serinales > Metschnikowiaceae > Metschnikowia > Metschnikowia hibisci. Next base: position 211,154 of record NLAP01000006.1, on the reverse strand, counting down.
TTTAATCGAGCCTTTGCAACAAGAATCTAGGCATTGGCAAGATAATGGTGACATTAATTTAGTTATATAGCTGAAGACTGCATATAAAAACCACAATTCCGGGAATCGAAGTGCATGTTTCTCTGCCAGAATCGTAGTAATTTTGCTAAAGAAAAGAATGGGGTAAAGAGTAAACTTTCGTCATTCAGCCTTCAAAATTTCACTACCAATTGTATCAAATTGGAGAAGGGGAAGGGAGGGGGGTATAATCGGAGGTACGGGTGTGGAGCCGTCCGAGGGTGGGTGAGAGCGTAGTGAGTTCCGAGGGTAAAAAATTAAGTAGTAGTAACTGAATAAGCAGAGACAAAAATATTGAAATTGTCGAAGCAAGTACAACCATACTTAATAGTAGGGCAATTTCAAAAAGTCAAGTTAAGAAGATACTCTTGACAGAGAAAAGTTTTCCCCAAAATGAAGTTTACATAATTGTAGTGCGAAGTTCAACCATACACTGGTGGACTTATCAGAATTATTTCCAGGTATTGTTCAATTGAAATCCTAATAATTTTTGTATTCGAATTAATTTATTTTCAATAGTTAGGAAGTCTTTTTCGTTTCTTAATTTGATGAGTCTCTAGCATTTATGAGTCATGTGAACGAGTTGGTTCTGCCCTCGGAACTCATCCCAATCCTAAATTTCGTCATAATCATCGCTATTTTTCCATAATTAAAGAAGATTACAAGGATTTGAAAAATAGAATTAAATAGTTCATGAAATCTCGTCCCTGATCTGAAGATCTGATTAAATCATTAACACCAATAAAATTTCATACTTTTATTTGAGGCCTTACCATATAGTGATAATGATGAGTATATCTTCATGATATGGCAGAGCATTTGCATTAATTCTCATTGAATACTGATTAAAAAAAAAGGGATATGAAGTGATAAAAATCAATATTAAGGAAATGTCATGATTTTTTTAATATCTTGATTTCATGAAAAGCGTTTCATCTTTCCTGGTGCTACCTGTATATAAGTTGATAAGGTAGACGATAACCATGTAAAAAATTGGAAATCAAATGTTTAAAATATTGAATAAATCATGATTTCTATACTCTATAAAAAATCTATAAGTTATTAAATTTCAAAGATTGTTTTAATGAAGAAGATGGGCGACCTGCATGGAGCTTCAAGTGATGAGATGCGATGCGGATTTCTATTCATCAACATGGACGACGAACTTCTTCTCAATTTTGCTCCGCCAGACCCAAACTACAAGCCTCCAGCTCGTAAGGTACCATGGCGTACACGGCGTCTTGAATCTCTCAAAAGCCCTGCAAACGCCATACCACTCAAGCCCAAAGAGCTCAAAGCTGAAAAGGAGAATTATGATAGGGAGAAAGGAGAATGGCATGGAAATGATCGAGATGAAAGGAAAAGAGATGAAAGGAAAGACAGAGGTGAAAGGAAAGACAGAGTTGAAAGAGAAAGGAGTGAGCGCACAGAGAGAAGAGATAAGGGAATGGATCGGCTCAAGGATCAGGCCCAACGCATGATGGATGATGTTACCGGAGTGAAGAAGAAAAGAGACAGAGAAGGTGGAAGAGAAGGTGGAAGAGAAGGTGGAAGAGAAGATGGAAGGGAATCTGGAAGAGAAGATGGAAGGGAATCTGGAAGAATCGGTAATGATGATTTTGATGATACAACCAAAAATAATATTGGAAAAAGAAAAAGACACCCCGAAGTTAGCGGTGATAATACTTCATCATATGTATCATCACTTTTTACTCATCAAACACAATCATCACTTTCTTCACTGAATCAAACCCCAACATCTCATAAACCTTCTAATGCTCCTCTAAGTGATAATAGCACTTTTAAAGATATGGGTATCGATGACAAAATGATAAATCACTTGACATCATCCATGAAATATTCAGCCCCAACTAAAGTACAACGTCACGTTGCACCGCAGATCTTAAATTCAAATAATGATTTATTTGTTAAAGCACAAACGGGATCGGGAAAAACGCTAGCGTTTTGTTTACCTATTATCAGTCGACTTGTTAAAGAAAAACTTGATCGAAGTAGTGGACTTTTTGCTATTATTCTTACACCTACTCGAGAATTAGCATCACAAATTCATACCGTTTTAGAACAACTTCTTAGGTGTCATCATCATTTGGTTCCAGGTATAGTTGTTGGAGGAGAAAAGAAAAAAAGTGAAAAAGCACGAATTAGAAAAGGGGTGAATATTTTGGTTGGAACGCCTGGTCGCTTAGCTGATCATTTTGAAAATACAGAATCTTTGGATATTCTGCAAGTTCGTTGGCTTATTATGGATGAAGCAGATCGATTAGTTGATTTAGGTTTCCAAGAAACAATTACCAAAATCACTCAAAATTTAGCACAAAAACTGGCCATTTCTCAATCAGTTTCTATTTTCAAACTGATGCCAAGTCGCCGAGTTAATATTCTTTGTCTGGCTACTATGCCTGATGACGTCAAACAAATGGGGAGTACCATTTTACAAAATCCTCAAATGATAGCAATTGATGAAAATTCTAAAGGTATTACTGTGGATTCTCTGACGACTGCACCTGATCAATTGGTGCAAAATATTATGGTTGTTCCTGCCAAATTGCGCTTAGTAACCTTAGCTGCGAATCTTAAGCGCGTGAATAAGGTGCGAAGCCATATGGGGATTTCGCGAACCATGGTATTTTTTTCGTGTTCTGATTCGGTGGATTATCATTATGATGTTTTTTCGCGTACTGGACTGGTGATAAATCTGGAGGGTGAGGAGGAGACTGAGGAGAAAAGTGAGGAGGAGAGTGAGAAGGAGAGTGAGGAAGAAATTGAGGAAAAAAGTGAGGAAGAAAGTGAGGAGAAAGAAAATGATAAAATTGGAACCAAAAATGATAAAAAATCTCGAAAATTTGGAAAGGATAAAATTATTAGAACTCCAAATACAACTCCGAATTTTAGAGAAGTTAAAGAGTCTAATACTAAACCTTGCGCCTCAACTGCTCCTCTTATCGACAAAAACACCATCGTTTTCCGTTTACATGGGTCTTTGACTCAACAATTACGGACTTCAACTCTTCAAAAATTTACCAACAATTCCATAAATCATGGTAAGCATTTGGTACTTCTTTGTACTGACGTGGCATCTCGAGGTTTGGATTTACCCAATATTGCTGAAGTTATCGAGTATGATCCTCCCTTTTCTCTTGAAGATCATTTACACAGAATCGGTCGTTCTGCTCGTGTGGGAAATCGAGGTGATGCTTACTTGTACCTTTTACCTGGCCAAGAAGAAGGCTATATGGAAGGTAAACTTCGGGCTGTGCATCCTAAATCGGAAAATTTGCGGGTTTTGCCTTATGAACAGTTGCTTGAAATAAGTTTTGCCGAAGATGAAAGTGACCGTAAGAGGAAAAAGACTGAAAAATTCGATCCTGCCGCTAAACCTGGAAAATGGGATGTACATGCAACTACATGGCACTTGAATTTGGAGCGCTGGCTTTTGGAAGATTCTTATGCTTTGTCTAAAGCTCTGGATGCTTTCATTTCCCATATTCGTGCATACGCCACGCATTTACTGGTGGAAAAAATGTATTTCAATGTGAAATTGTTGCATTTGGGTCATTTAGCCAAGAGTTTTGGCTTACGTGAGACTCCCAAGAAGTTGGGTCGCTCGAATGCATCGCTGGAGGCTGTTAAACGGAAGGAAGATCCAAGAAAGAAGATGTTGAGGTTGGCTCGTTCGGCTGAAAAGGCTACTAGCTCTGAATTTAATTACTAGCTTCTAGGATAACTTGTTTTTACACATCTTATCAATTATAATAAAGTATTAAATACTATTAAACACTCCGTCTCCTTATGATAATAAAATAATTCCAGACAATTAAAAAAATACTCTATCTGGTATTAACACCAGACTGCCTGTAAGAGTATTTTAATATTCAAGGTGATTCAGAAGAATATAATGAATTCTTTAATTCTTCCCACAACTTATGATTCTCGCCCAATTGATAAAACATCGTCCGATTTTGATAATAACTGCTGCAAATTTGGATATTTTCAATAATATCATCAAGTAAAATCGCTTTCCCAACATTAAGCCCATCTCCAAGACCAGGATGCCCAATATTAACCACATGAATGTGGAAATGATAATAAGACGGCTGGTAGTGTATAAACATACGCAATTGATCAGGTGCAAGACCATACTTCTCCTGCACCTTGAGCTGGATCTGCTGCTTCATCTGTTTAAGATAAGTCACATGACTACCGTTCAAGTCTCTGATGCTGGATATATCGTGACGTTTGACAATACTCACCAAATATAAGTTTTCCAAACTTTTCCCATCCCACTTCATATCTGGAAGCAACACATATCCGGAAATAGGATCTTCATCATGATGTATGAAACTTTCACTTTCCTTGCCATCATGCAAGATATTATATACCCATTGGATCCGACTGCCTTTTTGGGACTCGATGTACTTCTTGACGATGGTGTTAAAGATCTCTGGCGTTTCTTTCACCATATGATATTTTTGCACAGAATATTTTTGCACATGTGTATCTGTGGCAGGGCAAATAACATTAACTTTGACATTGGAATTGAGCATGGCTGAGTTCCATGAGTAAACATCGTTGGAGTTGATTTCTTGGATATTTGTGAGTGAGAGGATGTCGAAATCGATGGGAAAAATGCTTTTTTCAACACTAATTATTGCCCTCTCATCCTTAATGTGTCCCAAAATTACCACTGTTTTGGTCTGCGTATTGTTTTGGAGAATTTGCTTTGGAACGAAGGAAGAAACCATTTTTTTTTTGACCCGGGGTAATTATGCGCGATCTTAATTCTCCTGGAATTAAAAGTCCTGCACATCATCTGAAGAGGAAAAGAAAAATAAATCGTCCTGCACACAAGATCACTTATATGTGGTAAGAAAATATTTTTCGATTGTCCTTTTAAAACGGCCTCCCTTTTTTGGTTTCTTAGGTTCATTAGGCTCGAAATCTCCTCCAGATCTGACCTGGACTTTTTTGCCGCTGGAACTGAAGCCCTCCATCTCGACGCCACTTGCATGCAGGTCCTCTATCTCTATTGGAGTCGAACCCACTGGTGTTGAATCCTTTGAAGAGTTTTTAGGTTTTGAAGAATTTTGAATACCCAGACTAATTCTTGAATTCTCCAGAGTTGAAATTGCCGGAACTGGAACCCTCTGAGGGTCTAAATTAGGTACCACTCTGGAATAAAAAGCATCCGAATCCATTGGGGTTTGCGCTTCTTCCAAGGTATTTTCAGGCAAGATTAAATCAGCAGTTTCACCTTCAGCCGATCCGGAAAAACTTCCGTTCATAACGAGCGCTTCACGAGGAGACCCGCCGTTCATGATGAGAACTTCACTGTCTCGAGGTTCTGCATTTAAATCACCCAAAGGAGCATCCACAAAGTCTGATTTCGTTGTATTTACCTCGACGGGACGTGAACTCGTGTCTTTTGGAATAACATTGCTGGAATCTGAAATAACCTGAGGTTTTCCATCTTGGCCGCTGACCAAAATAGGAAAATCTTCTTCAATATCTTGACCTCTGTGAGAGGGTACACCAGGGTCCAAAGTAATGGGTTCTCCTAGAGTTTTGGCTTCCGAGTCCATGACTGGAATTGTCGATAGTCTTTTGTCGACACCATCATCCAAATTTTCAGGAACATCCACAAATTCATCATCCTCATCTTCTGATACTGATTTCCCAGGTTGTAAAGTTTCAGAGAGCAGATTCTCAGGCAACTGTTTGGGCAAATTTGAATTCTCATACAAAGCAGAATGCTCCGGTAAATGAGAAGGAGTCAGACTCCCATGCAACGTTGAAGCCATGTTATAATTTAATGGCTCCGAAGTTTTCACATTCTTTGAAATGGCATTTTCCGAATTCGGCTCAATAGGATCAATAGGATCGATAGGATTAATAGGCACGATAGGCACAATAGGCTCAATAGGCTGAGACGGATTTTGAGAAGGATTTTGAGAGGGGTTTCGAGAAGGACTAGTTGTCTGAAGAGATTCAATCTTCTGAGGGAAAGCAATTTGAACAAAATCATTGGTTTGATTTGAAGATTCCCCATAATCAATCATTTCTTCATTCTCAGCTTGTTTTCCCGAAATTTGAAAGGATTCTGTTCCTGAGTAGGAACTTTCTGCAGGAATACTTGCAAATCGCTCTTCATGAGTAAACCTTGGACTGCTTGCATCCTGAGCAGACGAATTATTTGATGGCTCTGAACTATGCGTTAATACACTACCCTCACCAACGCTGCCCTTTCTTTTATCCTTTTTAAAGATTGAAAAAGGACTCTTTTTCTTCTTCTTTTCCTCATCAACCCGCTCCTTTTCTGCATCTTTCACCTGCTGCTCATGTCTCTTTTCCTCCTCCTTCAAACGCTTTTTCTCCTCTTTCAGACGTTCTTTACGTGAGCTTAATGGCCCATTGGAAGCGTTTCGCATAGAATGCATCTGAAACTCTTTGTGATGATTCTCATACACATAATCAGGACGGACTCCAGCAGCTTCCACCTTCAGCCGTTTCACATCTGTTTTGAGCTTTTTCTCTGATTTTTTGCGTGTGAATTTATCTAGCTCTTGAGCATCGGGCATCTCATTAGTATTGGCCACTGGTGATTTGGGTTCTTTACCATATACTCTCTGCATAGCCACCTGCATGGCTTTATCATAAAGATCGATATTCTCTTGTTTCATCTGCTGTTCATTAAGGGTGTTTTCAGTCTCCAAATCTTTGGAGGAATCGCCGTATGGAATTGTTTCAACAGTTTCCAAGAACTTAATGGAGTTAGCACCCGATGTCATCGACGATAGCCGGTTTTTTTTAGCCATAGCTGGTGACACTGGCAATGGCTGCGGAGAGACATTTCTGGAAGACCTCTCATTGGATACAGGAGATACTTCATCCACTTTAAATGCAGCAGCAGAGTTGTTTTTCAAGATGGACTTGAGTCTTCTTGCCGATTGCGAGCTGGTGATGGAGTTAGAACGGTCAGAATCTCTAATTTTGGCTGGAGAATCAAGCACGTGCAACATGTTGCCTTGTGAATTGAGATGTGAATTTTGGATTTGAGATTGGTTCTGTAATTGAGGCTGGTTCTGTAATTGAAACTGGTTCAGGGATTGTCCCTGGTTCAGGGATTGAGACTGATTCAGAGGTTGAATCTGAGACTTCTCATATTGATTCATCTGTGGTGGCTCGGGTTCCCGCTTCATATCATCAAGATACGTATAATCAAAGTCAGTAAGATCCTCCTCAATCTTACGCAAATTATAATTTGTATGGGAAGCAGTGGAAGCAGGAATTTTAAGCGAATTGCTGCGAGAGCCCGAACGAGACATATTGGTGGTTTTTGTCTCGATAATATTAGAACCGTCCGGCATGGTGCGGATGGTTTCGGTGGTTATAGACTTGGTACGGCCTGAAGAGTCCACCACCTTTGTTGTTTTTGTGGTAATTACCACGTTTTCACCATCATTATCGTCAAATCCTGCAAATTCATCTTCTTGTTCTTCGGGAAACTCGGATAAACGCCGAGCGGGTGGGTTTCGAGCGGCCAGGCGAATGGAACCTGAAAGAGAGTTGGACCTCAGTTCCGGTCGTGGATTTGACCGTAAACTATACGTTCTCAGTGGATTTGGAGCAGATGGTCTAGTGCCTGCGACATATGAAGCTTTCGGCGTGTATGTATAGGATTGCATAGAGTTTGCTCTTTTGTAGCTACCAAAGGAATTAGCTCTTTGACCGGAATTGGAAGTTGGAACATAACTGGATCTTTGACCAGAATTGTAAGTCGGAACATAACTGGATCTTTGACCGGAATTGACATTTGAACTGTAATTGGAAGCTTGCCGCCTTTGTTGAGACAGGGTTGGTTTGGAGTGCATCTGAAGAGCAGCCATAGCAGCCTGAGAGGCGCTGGAAAGAGACTGTGCCCTTTGAGCTGGAGCAGTCACATTCTGGTGTCGTGAGTACTCATCATTGTACTTGGCAAAGCCGTTGTACTGAGATTTCTGGGGTTAGTATAATGACAGCAGAGAGAAGTTTGAAAGAAGCGGCAAGAATGGAAGTAGTAGGCGCAGTAGATGAGAGGCACCAGAGAAGCGGTAAGGAGAGCCAAGTTTCATAAGAGAATGTGGAGATTTGAAACATGCCTTTTTCAGGAAGAAGTTGACCATAGTGTTTTGGAGGAAGTAGCAATTAAGATGGGTGCGAGTAGTAGCGGCTGCGGGTGCAGGAGCGGTGAGTGACGCAGCGGGAGCGACCGGTGATTAGGTGCAGGCATCAGTATATATGTACGAACCGAGGGCATGTGCAGCGGGTGCGCATGAAGCTTCGGCACTGACACCGAAGATCAACCTGCAGATATAGAGTATATACAGGTACACATACTATATGCAGGCAAATTCTAAAAGGCTATCACTTATTTCTTTTATTGGCGAAAGGGATATTGATAAATTTATTGTTTCAGATTTTTAGGCGGTTGTTTTCAAATGAAAATCGAAGGTCCTGTATATGAGACAATTGTGAAACATAATCAATAGAATTTAATCTGCACACCATTTATTGAAATTGAAACAAATACCAAATAATTTGAAGCATCGCTGAAACAAATAAGATCCTGCATAGCTTCTTTTTTTGTTGGTATACACTTTTAACATTCACCAAATCGATAGCTTTTGATTGGCGGTTTTTCATGTATCGAACGTTTCGGAAATGTTTCAGATTCCTTGGTCCTTGAAATCGTGCATAAGTATCCTGCCTCTTAGAAATTACAAATTCAAATTTGTTTCAAATTGCTGACAATTTAAAACCAAATGAGTCAAATTTCCTGCACACAATGCGTCGATTATATACTCTGGGTTTTACCGTTGCAGCGCGGATGGCTGCAATTCGCGAGTTTGTCAGCGGTATTACTAAAAACCGCGATCCTGCACATGCGCGGCTTCTCGTCTGGAGTATATAAGTCCCATCCTCCCCCCCCTTAATTGGCCGCCATGGTGGGATTTATTCAGTACGTTTTACCCTGTGTTTTTACTATACTTTTATACAAGATTTTGATCACACTGAAAATGGCCGTGCCTGAATCAATTGAAACAACAAAGACAGAAGCTGTGGATTCAAATATGGTGGAGAATAAAGAGTCTATGGCCTCTAATCCAAAACCCTTTCCTGTTTTCTTTGTGTCACATGGTGGTCCAACTTTTATGTACAAAGATGATGATTTTGGAAATGCTGGTGCTTACACATGTCTTCAGGAACTTGGGCGTCGAATCACCAACGAATTAAAACCCGATTATATCCTCATGGTTTCTGCTCACTGGCAATCTAATGGATCCAAGGCCGTGGATATAGCCGTGCCACAGACTGGTGCCGAACTTGCAGAAAACCCATTGATTTATGATTTTTATGGTTTCCCTGATTATATGTACCAGGAGAAATTCCGGTCTCAAAACTCCCTATTTGTCTCTCAGCAAGTGCAACAACAACTTCAGAAAAACGGGTTTTCTTCTCTGTTAGTTAAAAGGGGAATTGACCATGGGGTATGGGTTCCTTTGTCAGTGATGTTTGCTGCTCCCAAAACACAAGCTAATTCTCGAGCTGGCCCAAAGTATTCGGAAGATCTCGATTTGGACATTCCACTAGTGCAAGTATCTTTAACGGGAAGGGAAGGGGATTTCGATACTCATTACAGATTGGGCCAGGTTTTGAGTCATTTTAGAGAAAACCCCATCTACAGTGATGAATATGGTCGTCATTTAAAAGGTCTTGTGATCTGCTCTGGAATGTCTGTGCATAACTTGAGAGATTTGGGTTTAGCAATGCGTGAGGGAAGACCCATGACGTATGCCAAGAAGTTCAACAAGGCGATTTCGTCGGTATTGAAAAAGCCGGATCTTCTTCAAGCTTTCAATGAGTTAAAGGTTTCAGAATCTACACTTTTGAAACAGGCTCATCCGACTTTGGAGCATTTTGTGCCGCTTGTGGTTGCCGGAGGCTCTATACCCAATGCTAATGTGAAGGAGCTTTACAATGACGAGCAGCTTTCGCTTGGTTGGGGCATTTACGAATTTACAAATGACAAACACTCGAAGATATAATAGTGTGCTATCAGGTGTATTATGCAATTAAGGGACACAGCGGTCAGTAGCTCCATGATGATAAAGGTCAGCAAAGATTGAAAAGAGGGATATAGGAAGAAATATCAAGGAGTCTAGATCTTCTGATTTCAAAAGTCATGTCAAGATTCATATCAAGAATGCTAATGTGAATAATGATATAACAACAGCCTCGATTGAGAAAGATACCCTGAAGCACCATAATTGGTCGGGTTAAAATCTCAATGAAGTTGGCCAATCTCAATGGTATTGGCATTCACATTAATTCGAAGACAATTAGCCACAAAACTTGATGACTTCCAGATTTGCTTCTGGGTTGATCTTGAGATATGATTTAATCAATTTTCTCCCCATCTTTCTTTCAAACGCTCTTCTCCATCTTTCTTTGGAAGATCCTTGTTTCTGAATCTCCTTCTCTAATTTCCCTTTTTAATCTTCACTCTCCTTTCTTTCTATTCCCCTTCTCTGTTCCGCTGCCACTTATTTCAAAAGACTCTTGACGGTTTCTTCAATAGACTTTTCGTCCAAACCGTCCAAACTGTTTTTAACCTCTCTACCCTTCTCGAAGCGGGCGGTTATACTTGGCTTGACGCCAAATGATTCTCTGACCAACACAGGTAATGATGCGTTGGCAGCTTTTATGGAGGGGTAGTTTTTTACCAAGAAGTTTCTCAAGGGGAGTGATGCAGAACCTGTCTGCGACAAGTGAAATCTGATCTCCTTTAATGCTGACGAGACGGCGAACTTGGCGGACATGTTGTGGTGGATGAGTTTAATAAGCTCGTTTTGACTGGCCAAAAAAACGCGCAGTCACGCGAAGATCACGTGCGCAGTCATGTGCACACATCCTGCTGCAACTACCCAAATCTGTTCAGATATCATGATACCCTTCCATACTTAAATGTCCTTTATGGGCGAAGTTTTCATCAATAATGATTGGATTCCCCATAGTTACGCCTTTTTTCTCACCCACACCAAAATATGCTCCTATTGCAAAAGAATCAAAACATTCGGGAAATAACTATCTTCTCTCTTCAAATAGTGATTGAGAATTAAGGTTGCCGAAAACGACCTTGAAAACCTGTTGAAGGCTTGGAGTAATTGGCCACCAAATTCTCGATGAACTCATATCTCATCCTGACAATCGCCCTTCATGGTTGATCCTAAGAACGGGCGAAATCCAGTCAATGTTCAGTAACAGAAGTTCATAATTTTCTAGTTTGGTGTGTATTTGGCGTTGGAGAAGATGACACCCAATTTGGTTTGTTAAAGGTTTCCATTGGGCAACTGGGCACGGTTCAAATCGTCAAGCGTGGTAATGATCATTCCAAACTGAAGTTTTCGATTTTCCCGATGTCAATTTGCAAGTGAAGCAAATAAAGTCCTATTATATTCTTTCAAATTGATTCCCATGTCATGATTCAAGTGTAAATTGAATCATTTGTATGGCTTGTCTTGCGTTGACTTCATTTATCACTCGTAATGAGCCACATACTTTTCGATAAATAAGAAAAGTTCATTTGAGCTTTTTCACCTCCTATATCACCTTGCTATTGGTTTCGTAGATCTCTGCATCAATAGGATAATTGACCAAATGGTAATGAAAACGGGCCTTCAAACTTTTGACAATGAAAGTTGTATTGGAAACATGGAAAATTTTTTTTATGTGAATCTCTCCAGATTATAAAGGGCTTCAAGAAAACGAACTTACAGAGAAAGATCAAGGGGAAGGGGGGGGGAGGTGCTCCTTTTATAGTGGCTGCGAACCTGGTGGCAAAAGCGTGCACCTAAGACGCAAGTTTCAGACTTGTCTTGAAACATCTTTGTACAGGATGTAGGTTTGATCTATTTATTCAAATTTCTTGACCGCAAACATCATGATTGATGGCCAAAGGCTATTTGTATGCCGGAATTGCCATCTAGAGGTGCATCAATGGGATACTCAAAGCATCGTTTCTCGGCACACGATACACACACGTAAATTGGCTGGCATATGCGTTTCATTAACTCAGTTTCAAATTTGTTTCAGGATTGTTTCAAAATTAACATTTGTCATGCAATACTGCGCTTCATTTAAATTTGAGGCTTTCTCTTGACCAATGGTTTTCATCTGCTATCATGCATCTCGAGGTCTGTAGTGCATGTGGGACGCATGCAATAGGTCGAGCACCTGCAGTTTTCAAGGGGGGTTTCGGACCTCTTGCATTTGCGTTTAGTATTTGAAACACCCCTTTTTCTCGACTATATAAACCACTCGATTCCTCGAATTGCGGGACCATTAAAAATTGACGCCCCCTATTTGAATCATCCCATTTGGCTCGGATTTTACTGCACAGATACACAGCCGTGCGTCAAATGAGACAAATTTTTGTTTTCCAATTCACCGGCTCCATCACGTGATTCGGACACACGTGATCCGTTTGGATCTGGTGCTCACACTCTCGCCAATCTATCAGTGCAGGTGAGATTAGACCATGCAGAAACACTCAGTGCTTGTCTGCCACAAGTGCCGAATCAGATGTCTGAATTGGCACTAGATGTCTGAATCGGCGCCGAAGCGTATGCTTATTTTCATCCATCAATCACTTGATTTTCAAGTAAACACCTATATGCAAAATTTGTGAAGGCTCTTATGAAGATCTTGGTGCAAACACCAAAAGAATCTGGGGATGCAGCGAAGTGCCTCATATTTGCTGAGGATGCAGGCGACCAGATACTTATTTCGATGTGCGCACTTGAATACACAACTGGAGGTGAAATGCCAAGCGATGAGCTTTGCTCTCCAAGCTCACGTGGCGCATTATCGGACCATTTTACTAATAAAAAGTCAAAATAGGTCGCTTGGCTTTTGTGACCTTCACAATGCAAAACTGATTATTTTCGAGATTGGCATGTCATGATTTCCTAATTGGGACCAATTATAAACAAGACGCAACTTATATGCCGTTCATACAGGGCCCATGCAGCATGCCTTGTTATGAAATTGCACCGACTAGGAAAACATATGTCAAAACTGCCTGCGTTGTCGTCAAAAGTGCCGAATTGGGACCACTGTGTGGTGTGTACTCTTTATCAAGCAACATTCTATCATTTTGGGTAAAGGCATTGAATACGGCTGTATAACGGTTCTTTCTAAGGCCTACACAACCTACTTCATTCTTTCCCTCTATCACATACATTGCAAAGACAGATCCGAGAGGAGCATACCCAAATCAAAGCGAAGAGATAGCTTAACAAAGCGGTGGCTTCAACCAATCCAAAGAAATCGAAACTTCTGAAAAAATCATCTCGACTACCAATTCGCAAAACCAATTATTGATCGAATACCAAGATGAATCCTATGGCCTGGGAAGATCTCGAGTCTATGAAAAATGTTGACCTCCTTCTTCCCCAAGAGGATGAAGAGTTTACGCAGTACTTTCAAGATAGAGAGAACTTCGACAGTGTTTTTAATGAAGCGTTGGCCACATTGCAGGACTTGGATGTTCCGTCTGGATATGGGCAGACTACCGGACCTATGGGTCTCGGCATATCTAATACGAACAATCTAGATGTCACGCAGAAGTTTGCCTCGAGCTACAACCAGACACAGTCGCCGTATCGGCATTCGAAAAAGCCCAGTGGTACGGCCATCTTTGGGTTCATGGACCATAATCGAGAATTGTCCTTTAGCAGAGGCGCTACCAACGATCTACAACCACTAAGACCAATCGCAGACACAGTCAAGTCTATCTCACCCGAACAGCTAGCGAGAACACAAAAGCCAAGACCAGTGATTTCTAATGAGCAATTGGAGTACAACTTCAACCAGGAGTTGGAGGAGTGCAAACCCATACACTTAAAGGAAGAAGAAGAAGAAGAAAACCAGCCAAAAAAAGAACAGGATATTATTGTCACCAACAACAATCCAAAATCTTACAAGTTTCCACCCGATCCACCCCAATTAAAGAGCTACGACATGTACATGGGCTCACCACTTGGCAAAATCTATCATCCAAAACAGGGCAAGGAGTATCCAGAAGATATATCTGGGCTTGTAGATGATCCCAAGGAATCAAAAGGCAAAAAATTTGTTCCAATTCCAGTACAGGAGCCCGAGTCCAATTTCAAAATGTCTCCTTTTGAAGAAAAGCGTCACAAAGCTTTGAAGCAAGAAAACAGAGATGACTTTCTTTTGGATGTCAACAACGTTTACCTACCTCCTCCATCATCGGAAAGCTCAAGTCATACACTCTCATCCCCAATGCAATTCAATATGTACTCATCACCACACCAAAATGTGATGCAAGTACCGGATCTTCGACAGACACCAAAAAGTGGGATCAACCTGTCGCCAATTGTGCCAATGAACAGTGTGTCTATGAATAGCATCAACCCCATGAACGGACATTTAGGCGATGGTAATGGCAACAAATTCTACAATTCACAATTTTTCTCGGACAACGTCAACGAGTATTATAGTGAGCCTATTGGACATTTGAGCTCTTCACCAGTTCAAGAAAGAAGCGGGCGCAGCCGGTTAGAAGAACTTCAGTCCAGCCCTCTCCGGAGAGTGGAGAAAGAACGCAATGAAGTTGCAGACGAAACCGTGACGGACGTCAATGAAACCATTTTGCAATTAACACCACTCAAGCAAAACCCCATGACACCCAACCGCAACAAAATCACATTGGAATGGAGCCCAATCATTCTGCCCAACGGAAAAGCACTGCAGGTGAGAAAAGCCATCAACGAACTCTCACCACGGCGACTGGTAAAAACAACATCACTATTACCACCAGGGGAACTCGATCGGTATTGGGAAGGACCAGACGAAGATAAGATTTTTTTGTGCACGTATAAGAATTGTGGGAAGAAGTTTACGCGGCGCTACAATGTGCGGTCACACATTCAAACACATTTAAGTGATCGACCTTTCACTTGTACCTATTGCCCCAAGAGTTTTGTTCGTCAACACGACTTGAATCGTCATGTCAAATCTCATATGGTGCTGAGACACGTGAAGTGCAAATGTGGCACGGAATTTACTCGGTTAGAGGGCTACAAAAAGCATATAACCAATGAAGTGTGCTCGAGAGTGACGGAAGTTGATGGTGGAATCAGCAAGCCCGGAGCTCACCGCCAATGGAAGGAGTCCATGGATAATATTCTTGACGGCTTGACGTCGAATCGGTTGAAAGAGGAGTTGGGCCTCTGATTTTTTAATTCTTGAATATGTGCTAGGTGGAGGGTGGAACCAGGCTGGTACTTTAGGCTGGCACTTTAGGCTAATACTATGGATTGGTCTGTATACTAGTGAATACTAGTGTCATTATATGGAGCTGAAACTGAGTTCCGATATTACTGATTTATGGATGATTCAGTAACTTACTTGAAGTTGACTTGATACTGAAGCTTGATGCAAGCTTGATTTAAGCTTGAATTTTTGTGATATTTTTAAGGATGGTTTTAATGTTTTGGGCCTTTGAGGGAAGACGATGACAAATGGATTTTTTGAAACATTCAGAAGAAACTGGATTGAATTTGAAGTCATATATGGATTATTTTTTGAAACCTTTTATCTGTCTTAAGATCAGGGAAAAAGCAGAAGATTTAATCAATATACTGAAAATCAATAAAAGAAGTGATGTTAAGAAATCTTGATTGTTTAGGTTTTGAAAGGAGTATTCCGGCATAAAAGAGCAGTTGTTAAATAACTAAAGGCTCTTATCAATAAACCTGTATACTAAATATAATTAAAGATGTTTAATATAAAATTTAGTAAATATAATTAGATTTTCATTATTTTATATTTTAACTTATACTTCATAAGTCAAGATATCACGTGAGCTCATCCAAATAAGGTACTAATAAGAACACCTGCAGAAAGTTTGAGTAATTTACCAAAAAAGATTGAAGATTTGGTTATACCTGTAGTGCCAATAAAAATGGAAGAAATCTTTCCGTCAAATATGGTAATTTCTTCTCAATGGCTGCAAAAATGGGACCTTCTCACCAACTGATTTAACCATTAGAAACTGTCAAAAGCCGTAGTATATAGTTTCTTTTTCCATTTTATTTTTGCATCTATTTTAACCTTAAAAAACTTAATTCTTTTTACCAAATTATCAGAATAATTTTCAAAAAATTTTTTGCTCTCCCTTTTATTTCTTTATTGTTTTATACCAACAAATTATATTAGCGTTTTCTTACTGAATTGTATATTAAAATGGAACTGATCTATTTTTACTTTTATTCTATTCAATTTTGCTTTATTTTTATTTTATAAATTGCTTAGTAATAACTACCTTTGAATTCTGATTTCCTATTTAATATCGAAAAACATCTGTACAGTTTAGTTTATTTTTAGATTTACAATTTTATTATTTCTATATTATCTAATCTTATTTTTATTTTATCAACATATTTTATAAGTTATCATCATTAACAAAATTTATCAACTTACTTTTCTATTAAGTATGTTTCTAAAAATTTGATTTACTAAGATGTGTTTTAATTTTTAATTAATTTGATATTTTGTTATCGTTTACTACTTTAGATATATTTTATTTAATTGAAATTTTTTCATTTGCTACATCAAATTGTCTAAATATATTTTCAGTTTCTTAGTAAATCTATTAAAACTGCTAAACGGTTGGGTAAGTTTTTTGGAGAAGAGATGGTCAAAAATTCCGGTTTGGCTTGTAAATACATCATCAATTCGAAGCCATTGGGAAGTCCTGTTACTGAAAGAGCTGTTCCTGTTGCAGTTTTCTCTTCGGAAAGAAAAGAGTATTTCTTAAAGAAATGGCTCAAAGATCAGTCTTTGACTGAGTTTGATCCCCGTTTAGTTCTAGATTGGGGCTACTATTATGAACGTCTTGCTTCTGTTGTTCAAAAAATCATCACCATTCCTGCAGCTTATCAAAACGTTAAAAACCCATTTCCCAAAGTTCCATATCCAGACTGGTTGAGAAAGAAGAATTAACATCCAAGAAGATAAATTCAAGCAATCTTCAATATCAAAATTCTTCAACGCTACAAGCAAGGCTGACCACAAGATCAAGCTCATGAAGGATATCGAAAATTTTGGAGAGTATGATGGAGGCGACGTTGATAAACCCAAACTCGGGAAAGTTACCGTCAAGAAAAGAAAACTTAGAGAGACTCAAAGATTAAGAGCTGAAGAGGAAGAAAGAAATGTTTTGATTCTTGTTGGTGAGTGTCCTTCTATGACTGAAGACTACGTTGGGATTTGGAGTATCAGAAGGCCAAATGGCAACTTCAATCAAAAAATAGAGACAGGCGGAAAAAGCTTTTTGGTGAGAGCACCGAGTCAAATCATAGGCAGTCGGTCGGAAACATGATCAGAAAACAGGCAGAAAACATTGCAGGGTCTGAGTGGGAAATCCTTGAGTACAAGATGGACCCAGTGAATGTTGGAGCTATTAAAGTGTACGTTCTGTCACGGCAGAAAATGCATTCGTTTTTGTTTCACATTTCAAAGCAAATTTATGCAACTTTTTAAGGCGGGATTATCACATAAAAAGACTATCCCAAACTGTGAAATTGAGAAATCAAAAGCCATTCTTCCCAATGGACACGATGCTTCAAATCTATACAAAATGACGATGCCGGAAGCAACATTCAACGAAGAGATTAGCAAAGTGGATAGTTTGTTGCACGACTCAAGAATACTTGAACTCTACGAGACAGAAATCAATGCCATTGATCGTGCTATCATCAACTTAGGTAACACTGTCCGTTTCGATGATACCAGAGTTGGAGCTTTGGAAAAATTGTTTGAAGACGGGCTTTACCACCAAAGACCTTGTGACCGTGAACTCTCAGCAATATTTGAAAAGATTTAACATGGATGTCTTTTATTTGCTTCATATTTATGGCTATGAATTTTTTGCCCTTTTCAATACTTGGGGAAGCTCGGTGACTTTGCTTATTTTGAAGCCATCGAGTGGTGCACAGGATCTTCCGTCTAATCTTGAAAAGATTTACAAAGAAGTTTATGAAGCTAAGAAAAGCAAATTCTTTAAGCTATACAATATCATGAACTATTTGCTACATGAAATCGTCTAAATATATTTTCAGTTTCTTAGTATATTTGTTTAATAATTCAACATGGCTTTAATTATTTCTAAGTTGTCGTCTTAATTTTTGTAAATATCCCGATTTTCTTTCTCAACCAATATATAGCTTGCTATGTATATACCTAATTCTTATTGAATAGCATTACTATTAGCTAAAACGACAATTAAAAAAGTGTATATATAAACATTATTTTAGTTACTACCATCCTTATGTCTAGATGGACATATAATTGCAATGATAAAGGGTTTATTAATAATTATTAATAGGATTCACATATTTTCTTTATGGAGCTGTGTGTATGTAGAGATTTAGCATATAGTTAAGATTTTGATTTATCTATAAATTCAAGAAGGATAAAATTTAGTGGAGATGTTTATAAATTTTACAATTTTATTGATAATGAACAATATAATTGAAATAGATAACATAGATAACTATAAACCATTTTGTATATGATATTCTCAGCTCCCTTCTGTAGATACATGTTTTTCTTTGGTTAAATAAGTTCGAATTTTTTAATTTTTTTTTATCTATAATAGCTATTAAATTAGGAACTTTATGATAAATATGGTTCTATAACGGATAAATTTCTTTATGATTTGTTTGAAAAGAGTGAAAGTTAAATGGGTTAATGAAACATAAAATAATTATACCAATATTTATTTGGGAGGTAAGAAAATATTAGATGATGAGAAAATTTATCTGTATGAGCTGATGGATGATAAGTTTCAAATCCAAGTAAATATCGTTTTCGAGCCGATTCAATTCTTCAATACACATTCTGTCAACGCCACCTCATTTTCCAGCTTGAAGAGCGCGAGGCTAAGGGGATAATGGCTTATCACCTTCAGAATGATGACCTTATCTAGCTTTTCGGGAAATTTGGCTACATCACTTAGTTTAGATTGCCAATTATTTAAAGGTTAAGCGTTAAAATCAAATTCGGGAAATGCTCTCTTTAACAATTTGTGAATGATCTGTATATCAGGATTGGTTTTCCTATCGATGTTATCGTCTAGAGACATTTTAGGCACTATTTGAGTTGAGTGTGAATTGGATCAGAAAATAGAACAATCGAACTTAGAAATATGTTTTGGAAGAGCGTTGTGATGCAAGACATTGGCGTGTTGGGCTGTAGATGTATGTGAGATAGAATAGCTGTTCTTAATTTCTGGGGTCAAATTTCTTAGAGATGAACTGCATAGAAAGATATTCAAATCCAAATATTCCTAGTTCAAGTCCTAAAAACATTTAGCCGCTTAAAGATAAACTATAGAAACATCATACTCCATCAGTAAGAACTTATACTTTTGAATGGTGAAAGAGCGGCTCGATAGCTTGGCCCACTATAAGTGAAATTGGAGCTTCAGCCCAGAATTCATTATCATCTGGGAAATACATCCATATACCATAAAGATAACTGGTGGAATTCCCAATGTGTATAGATCACATGTTATAAGAACCTTCGATAAAGAATTCAATAATTAGATGGTCAAGAGATTTAGAATGTTGTCAAAGAAGAACTTTTAATCAAGTCCCAAAGGATTTCGAAACTGTATTCAATTATCCTGGTTTCAAACCTGTATTAATTCATCCGATATTATTGACAATAGTAAAAGAATCTTACTCATATCAATGGTATTTGCCAAGATCATCTTTTTGTAACGAGGCAAGTTGCTAAGAGGACTTTCCCTCGGTTAATGAATTGTAGGTTTCCAATCAATTATAGATATTTATTTGGTATCCATTGAGTTCTCTTTGTTGACTGTTTCAAGACTTCTAAAAGTACATAAAGATCAACAGTTTGTCATTGATGTTTGTCATTGATTAAATCGGTTTTCATTATAGACCTGAATGTCACTATGCTTAAAGAAATATCATGCTTTGCTGGATGAAGATGCAGATGAATAGATAAAATGGAAGGATTTCAACAAATCTGTTTCTACCATTCAATTTCTTCAGTCAATGATTTTTGAATAATTCTGGTAATATAGAATTTAAAGAATTGAAGAATTCACAAATTAAAGATTTCAAAGAATTCTCAGTTTCACAGTTTTCATTGATATAGAGTTTTGATAAAGTCTCAAGGCAATGTTAATAATTGAAGACCCTTTTTAAAGGGGAAACTCCATACAAAAATTTTAGTATATCAAAATTAAATTGATTAATCAAAATTAAATTGACTTATCACGATATTTTGACTTGTCACATTGAAATCCTTAAATTAGATAAACTATTCAATTGCCAACGTTGACTCAATCAAGATGTGAATCTAATACTTAACATTGATCACATAGTGAATTTTCATAATAATCAATTGATAATTGTATGTCATGGTGAGATGGTGATAAGATGTGAGATGCTAAAGTTTGGACTGAGGTTGAGAGCGTGCTTGCATGCAGGAAAACCATAAATCACCATAATCAAATTTTAATTAACGTTAAATATATGTGAAGGCTAACTGAAAAGTATTGGAATTATAACTAGTATATTATGATGTATTTACTTTGTGCCTAATTCAGCTTAATTTTCTTAACTCTGCCTTAGACTTATAGTGGACTGCATAAAGTTACAACTCACATTAATAATTCATTCAAATATATAAGTGATATAAAGAACTATCTTTTGAAATAACTGAATTCTTGTGTTGAATGAGGTAATCTTTTTTGGCTTTTGGTTGGTGGTGTACGGACTTTTCCAAGTTTCAGTAGATTGTTATTCACATTTAATTGAGACCCATGATGAGTCTGGGTCACAGTTACTCGAATCAGTGATAAGGGACGCTTTTAGGCTGTGGGTCGAAAGTGAAATCATGGCGCTGACCAGATCCGAGGGCGCGCACGTGACCAGACCCGCAGTTCCGGGCTCTATATCCAGTTCCGACCTATTGAGGGGGGTCATTCAAACCGTCGAAATTGGCCGAAAATTTTGGCGTTTTTTGTATCAATGACCAATTATGTGCTCACAGAAGCTATACCCAAGTGGAAAAGCTTTGAATGATTCTGTAGCGTGCACTAGTACCTGTACCCTCGGAAGTCGGGTCACGTGATCGCCCCATCTTAATAATCACCAATTACCCATCCCATTTTCTTCTTCAAATCCTTTAGTTGCTTGAAAACATTCTAAGGTACAATAGAGACTGTATGTAGAAGTCCAAGTCCCAAAATAGGATCTTTTTGCAAAGTCAAATATACTAATTTGTAAGATTTCTTTCTAGGAGCCCTTAATATTCTTGTTAAGTTTTGAAAGGCACAATTAGAGTGAAAATCTTAAGGGATTCGGGAGAACAAACGATCTTGGGTTTAAGTGACTCCGGCATATAGTGACTGTTATATGCAGGTTTCAACCGTCCTTCACAAGTGAGTAACTCTTTTAGATCGGCAGAGTAGAAGAAATCATTCGATAAATTGGTTATCAAATAGGGTAAAATCTTTTAAATTGAATGTATTCTTATTTAGAAATTATGTGATCCTGCACACAGAGTCTTGATGACCGTATACTGCCAATTATCAATTTTCCTAATCCTATTCTACTAATTACCCATACCAAGTAAATCTCAGACGATTTATAGTCTAAGAATTATACTAATATCAGGTTACATTTATTCATTACTTTACCGATGTTATACCATTTCTGATTGGTTATCTTATCACCAATCAATGCTTCTTTATACAGTATTACCCCGAATTCCTACATCAAAAGGTTCAAACGGTCAATGTTTCATCCACGAAGCCAGCATCAAATCATTAAAAGTCCCAATTTCTGGAATCAAGGTGAACCAATTCGGACATCAATCAACCCATTATCCAGAAAAAGATGAACTTTTTCCAAAGTATCAACATCTTAAATCAAAAGCAAATCCAAAAGCTTCCATACCTGCCATCCTGATGACTAGGCATCGTCCTGCTTATGAGATTTGACATGCTGATTGAGATTATCAGTCCGACTAAATTTCTTCGAACAATAAGGACAATCATAAGGTTTTTCTGCCGTATGCAATGATCGAAAATGCCGTTTCAAGTGCTCCAGCCGCTTAAATCGCCTCAGACAATAGCCACAGATAAAAATCTTGGTTTGATCCTCCAAATCAGCAGCTTTATCTTCTTTTCGGCCACGAATTCGAGATTTGGACCGCAGCTTCACCACCTCAGTGTTTTCAGGAAGATCCATTGATTGAAGATCAACTTCCACCACATTGGTCGAAGCTTCTGTTTTAAAAGCATTTTTTTTCTTCATTAACCGAGACCCCAAAATTCGCTTGGATGCACTAGCAAATCCCAGTGTTTCCTCCCTCGATGTTCCTGACATTCCAGATGTAGTTGTGGCCAATTCAGAGTTGGAATTTTCCATACTTGAAATTGAAGACCCAAAAATGTCCGGCCCACTATCCAATCCTCCTTGCTTGTCTTTTTCCGGCTTATCCTTTTCCCTTTCCGACCTCTCTCTTTCCCTTTTTTTCATGACAAAATTCTTTCTTTTACCAACCCTGGAAAAAAGAGCCCCATAATTTGGCTCATCATCATCATCTTCATCGGGATCGCTTCGATTAAAATTAACAAAGTCCAAATCTTCTTCATCTTTTTCGTCTTGCTTGGTCAGCTTAAACCGCTTAAAAAGTCCTCGAGGACGCCTTCTTTTCTCATCTTCAAATTCCTCCTTGACTCGTTCCACCTCCTCTTCCACAGGATTGGTTTTAAATATACTCCGGATCGAATGCCGTGGTGGAGAGACCATCGGCAGCCATTCAGGCGAAGGGTTTTGGCCAGGAGATGATTTCACAGCCTGAGAATTCCGTGACATCGGCAGTTTTCGGTCCATAAATGGGAAATAACTCGCTAAAGACCGTTGTAACCGAACAGGTGCATTTGCTCCAGAATTGGAACTTTCTAACGAGCCCCGACGTCGTTGATAAAGTTCCATTGACGCTCTATGAATCAGCGAAGGCGGATGTTCCATCAGAGACCGCCAGAATTGCTGAGCAGAGAAAAATGATGGTTGAGTAGAGTGAAACGAGCTGATGGATGGAGCTGCAGATGTTGGAGTTGTAAGCGGAGAAAGTCCTTCATGATCATGAGGGTGATTTTGAGAAAATCCAGGACTTATACCATCGTCAAAATTAGCATCAAGAAGCCCGGGACTGACGCCAAATTCGGGACTGATTCCTGAATTCGGCCTAGTAGAATTGTAATGATCTAATCCGGAATCCACTACCATTTCAAGGCCTGGATCTACCGCATTAAAGGTTTGGGTATGATGAAATTGACTTTGATTGGGATGATTTTGAAGATTTTGGAATATTTGATCATGATTTTGATCAAATTGGTTTTGATTTTCTTTCTTGATCTGAGTTTGAGTCTGAGTTTGAGTCTGAGTTTGAGTCTGAGTTTGAGTCTCAGTTTGAGTCTCAGTTTGGGTCTGCGATAGACTCAAAGTATGTATTTGAAATTGTGTCTGGAATTCACCTTGACTTGAGATTTCAGTCTCTTGTAAATTCTGATGTTGTGGTTCACTTGGTACACTCCTATTCCATTCACTTTGCTGTAGATTCAAACTTTGATTGTAATCTTTTTCCAGATTATAATTCTGGGATTGATTCTGAGATTGATTCTGGAACAGACTTTGAAACAGACTTTGTAACAGATTCTGAAACAGATTCTGACTCAAACCCTGACTCAAACCCTGACTCAAACCCTGATTCGGAATTTGTCCTTCACTTGGTTGTAGATTCTGTAACTGTTCCAGTTCAACCAGAACTTCATTCAGATCAAATGTATCACCATATATTTTAAATGATCCAGGCATATTCCATGTTGGAGAATCATGGGGAAAAATAGTGTCGAAGTTAGCGTTATAGCCTGCATGGGAAGACTCTGATTCTATAGCCGTGTCAAAAGTAAATTTAGTTCTTCCTGCTTCCAAAATGGCTTTTTCAAAATCATTTTCTGAAACGTTTTCAAATTCGTTCAAATTTGTGTTTCGGCTTAAATCTCCGTTTCTGATATCTCTCCCTAGATCTCCACTTTTAGAGTCTTTACCGAGATCTTCACTTTGTATGCCGGGGAGGTACGGACCTGCCTTTTCAAGCCCACCGTATTGTAAATAGCTGCCGTATTCCGCCTGTTTTTTCAGCGTCATTTTGGCTTCTTCCAGATCACGCTGTTAATGCCTGCGGCTAATGTAGCTCGAGCGCTGCGATTATGGCGCCGTACTGCACACAGACCCCCAGCCACTTTGGCCTGCTACAATCCTGAAACATCTTGATGTTTCAAAATTTCCGGCTTTTACCTATTTCGGTTTCATATATAGTCGTTCCTGTATAGAAGTACTACTTTTCTGTAAATTTGCTTTTGGTAATGGCGCACGACCCTTCATAATTCCTAATTCAATCCTGGTTTGGCTTCCGATTCCAAGATCTTTCTGAATAAGAAATCAAATTAGGTCTAAACCGAAACTTTCGAGTTCTCTTTATTATTTTGAACTCGAGTCACCATCAGCTTATATGCAGGCCATCCACCCCCAATTCAGTTCGGAACTAATATAAATCTTAGCCTTCGCTTAATGATTAAATAGGTGAATCTATTTGAGAGTGTAGCGATGTACAGAGACAAAAAAAGTATACTATGTTCAGGAAAGAATGTATTACATGCAGGTATCAGAGTATAGTGTCAGAATAGTGATATTTTCAATCAAGTTAAATAATTCTTCAATTAATTTATCGGCGGTAAATGACCCAGAGATCCGACATAATATTTAGGGATCCGACATTCTTTTTAGGGATCCGACATAATTTCCATTTTTATCATATTTTTGGACCGATTTTCGGAATTTCATAATTCTTAAGCGATCATTGTAAAATACAAGCTTTGTATAATTCAAAGTTCGCCCAAAATTTTCAATTGTTTCGACTCTTTTTTTCAAAGTCCCTCGATTGTTTCAAATATTGCAGGTTTTTGATCATTGTCACATCAATATCTGCATTTCTGTTTCATCTTAAACCAATCGCCCTTCACCTCGGCAGCTTCGAAACTTTAGTCTTAGTCATATAAGGCAACTTCAACTCCAAACTTTAGTCTTTTCCATAAGATGTAACTTCAACTCAAAAATTGTCTTTTCCATAAAAGGTAACTTTGTCTCAAAGATTCCCCAGTCTTCTCCATAAAAGAAAAATCTCAACTGGGAACTCTCTGTCGAAGCGAATTATCCCGCGATGGCGTGTCCGGATTTGCTATCCGAAGCACAGCCTTGCGCCTGGACAGAACCAAAACCTGTACATCCAAGTTCTCGTCAATGCTGTCATTTTCCAGCTGTTCTGTAACGTCATAAAACCCGGGATCTAGCCGCAGTTTTTTCCGGATCATAGGCAGCGTTGGCGGCGTGTGGGAGTAGCTAAAACTCTTCTTGAGCTGGGCCACTCGGAGTGGAACATCTGTCCGATCACGTGCTTCCAGAGCATTAAATGGGACACTGATGTCAAATTCTTCATCTTTATGGTTCGAGTAGTCGTGATTTGAATGTGCGATATCGGCGGGAGCTTTTGCTTCTTCAACATGTGCTTGATTTAGAACATCAGAATGGAAATTCCCTTGTCCACCATCTTGTTTAAAACCTTCTCTCTCTTCTCTCTCTTCACTTAAAAGAGTCTCATTTGAAGCTAGGTAGCTTGACCTCTGAAGAATACGCAGGTTGCTGATTCCAAGAAGTGGCCCGTGATTTGCCTGATCCAAATTGGCATCATATTCTTGTCTTTTGCGTACCCAAGAATCCATGGACCGTACGTCCAACGTGGAGGCCGAGTCATTAACATGCAGGTACCCTAGGGGCTTCTCTCGGAGAAGCGAGCTTCCGTCCAGATCTGTCCGGTAATGACCAAATTGGTACTCGAGCGGTTCGGCGATGCTATGCAGGTCGAGGGATTGGCGACGCCGTTTCCAAAAGAAAAACCCGGAAATTGCCAAAACTAATGCTCCTAATGGTACGAGCAAGCCCACGATTACCTGGACTTTTTTGAAATTAGAAGATCGATGCAGTATTTCGCTGCTGGAGAGATCAGTAACACGTGCGAGATCCAGTACTGAGAAGAGGCCCAATTGGTACAACCCATCTCTCTTTTGAGTGTCGTTGACGACCACCAATGTGTTAAATATCACAGCAGCGCCAAGGATATCTTCAGTTCCCGAATAGGAAGTCCATGTCCACTCGTTATCGGTGTAGCGAAGCCGAGCCCAGTCTGCAGAACCGCCAGAAGCCTCGCCACCCACCACCAAAATATCCAGAGCAACATACTCTTTTAAAAGCAGCAGCTTCGAGGTACTTGAAAGCGGCTTGAATGCAGGAAGCATCAACGCTCCCTTCCTCAGTGCAATGCCCAGAGAATTAGCCACTTGTACAGAAGACCATCCAGCCAGAAAATCCCAAGATGCAATCTGGCCCATATTGAGCCATCCCTCAGTAGAACGGCCGCCAATAACAAATGTCTGTTGGGGTGTTGCTGCCCAAACACTTCCTGCACCGTAGAAAGCCTGAGGGGTAGTAGAAGTGCTGATATTGGCAAACTTGTGCTCCTGCATATCATACAGAAGAAGGCGCCCGCTTATTTCGTTTCCACATCGGCCACCATAAATATAAATAGTATTGGATTCCGGCAGCGTCAAGTAAGTTGCATCAGTGTAGTAGGAAATATCGTCAATCTGCAGGAACGTCATAGTATCAAAATCATTGGTCCATTCATCAATACTGGAGTTATAGCGTGAAAGCTGAAACACTCCGTTGCCACATCGATCGTAGTCTGCTAAAGAATTCTCTACAGAACCTGAAAAAGCGTAGAGTTTGGAATCCCACACAAACAACGACAGATTTGTGGGGGGCGCCGCCAATGCCTGCACATGCTGGCCATTATGGTAGTTCACATCATCCAATGAATATTTTGAAAGCTGGTCAAGACCGGTGACCGAAAAATTGAGAGCCACTAAATCATTGTTCTTAAGATGAAGGTATATTAGACCTTCTTCAAACGAATAAAGCGTGGCCCATGCTGCCACCAGCAGAAGCAAGGGAAGAAAACGCAAGACGTTCATGATGATCCAGGATATTTTGCGATCGGAGAATTGATGATGGGTGGGCTGGTTTGTTTACTTTTGGCCCAATGCGGTATATTACCTGCGCCAACAGCGACGCACCAAAAAACGGTCAGCGAAAAAGCGTGATGCCATGACTAAAACTGTATCTTGAGATAAAGCACAAGTCACATTTGAAATTGAATTGTATAAGAAACAGTCCGTGAATGCCGGTATTGCTCAAAATCACGTGACTGCTAAAAATCGAAACCCACGTGATAGAAGTCACGTGGGTACGTGACTCACGTGATTTTTTTCTGAGTGGGAATTCTGCATGGTGGGCCTAAGACCCGTCGAAACTCTTGATCTTGTTTGATACCCTTTGGTTCCATTTGGTCTCATTTCGTTGAGTTTAATGTGGTTGGTAATTAGGCCTGCTGCGCTGCGCTTACGTGCACTCCAAATGTTCTGCCAGTGCGAGTGAAAAAAAGAGTCATATAAATCACCCTATAACTTTCATCAAAACAGCATGTCCACATTCGGCAACATCTTTCGTGTTACCACATACGGCGAATCCCACTGCAAATCCGTCGGCTGTATTGTCGACGGATGCCCTCCAGGAATGGACCTCAGCGACGCCGACATCCAGCCTCAGTTGAGTCGCAGAAGACCGGGCCAATCGGCCATTTCCACGCCTAGAAACGAGAAAGATAGAGTCCAAATTCAGTCGGGTACCGAAAACGGCAAGACTTTGGGCTCTCCAATCGGTATGTTGGTGATGAACGAGGATCACAGGCCACACGATTATTCGGAAACTGACTTGTACCCCAGACCATCACACGCAGACTTTACATACATCCAAAAGTATGGAGTCAAGTCTGCATCTGGTGGAGGCCGTTCTTCTGCACGTGAAACCATCGGAAGAGTAGCAGCTGGTGCCATTGCTGAGAAAGTGTTGCAGAAAGCGAACAACGTCGAAATTGTGGCGTTTGTTTCCTCTATTGGTGAAGTTTCTATGGATAGAAATCCTCAAAGCGCTGAGTTTCAAAACTTGCTTCAAAATATCACCAGAGAACAAGTTGATAATGCAGGACCTGTGCGGTGCCCCGATGTTACTGTCAGAGACCAAATGACCAAGGTAATTGAGAAGTATAGAGACGCCAAGGACTCCATTGGAGGGGTGGTCACGTGTGTCATCCGTAACTGTCCTGTAGGACTCGGAGAGCCATGTTTTGATAAGCTTGAAGCCACTTTGGCTCATGCCATGTTGTCGATTCCAGCCACCAAGGGGTTCGAGTTTGGACTGGGATTTTTGGGTACTGCTATTCCTGGATCCAAGCATAATGACCCATTCTTTTTCTGTGAAAAAGAACAGCGTTTGAGAACGAAGACGAACAATTCTGGTGGTGTGCAAGGAGGTATCACCAACGGTGAGAACATCTATTTTTCTGTTGCCTTCAAGTCTGCAGCCACAATTTCCCAGGAACAGCCTACCGCAACTTACGAAGGTAAAGATGGAGTTTTGGCTGCTCGAGGTAGACACGATCCTTCTGTCACTCCAAGAGCGGTTCCAATTGTGGAAGCTATGACTGCTTTGGTTTTGGTGGACCAAATGTTGATCCAAAAAGCCAGAGAGGCGGGCATGAACATTGTTTCGAAATAGTCAAGAAGTAGCGGTCCGAATGGTTCATTTGAGTTCACAATACCAGAATTGGTCAATATCAATAATGTCAGTAAGCGATACCAGAATTAACTGATAGGGTTAGACCTTCAAAGAAATTTCAAGCATATAAGGAAGTTTTAACTTGATTGACAGTCGTAGTTGCAGCGCAATTGCCGATACCGATATTGGTTCCAAAATAGAATATCAATGTTCAAGCACCAGCATGTTCTCGAGCAATTAGTATTCAATGGAGCAGTTTTTTGATACTGCTGATGACAAATGGTAAAGACAGAAAAGACAGACCAAAGACAACCAAATTGATGTCAATTAGGGAAATTGATCACGACTTCAGGATTCCCAGCACCCGAAATGATGAGTATCATTTTGGGAATACTAAAATGACCCAAATCATCTCATCACCTTTTTAGCATCATGATTTGCAGCTATTACAGGTGCAGCCCTAGGCACATACACCCGTACACCGGGACAGTGCGCACATCTAAATCTCCACTTTTCTTCAACACATCATGGACCAAGTGCAAATCATCCTTTTGACCGTTGTGGTCGGACTCGTGTTGATAGTGTTATCCACGTACATCCGTACCTCCCGCTCTAGCATCAAGGTTACCTCTGAATTGGCGCGTCCCACTTATTTAATAGTGGGAGCCAACGGAGCTGGTAAAACCTGCTTATTCCAACAATTGATCCAGGAGAATCAGGGAAAAACTGGAAAATTCCCCTCCACAGTGTCTTCGCTTGAGCATAACGTGGCATCCATCCAACTTCCGTTTTCAAATGCTGCCATAGCAAAGTCTTACCAGCTCATAGACTACCCAGGACATTTGAAATACTCCCAGTTGTTGCACAAGATGATTGTGGACCAAGTGCGGTTGGAAAATCTCAAGGGCGTTGTATTTGTGATTGATGCTTCCAGCTTGAGTTTGGCTCAAAACGGCCGTGTGACAGGCATAGCAAAGACGCTTTTGAAGTTACTTTCGCTCACCGAAAAAACGCCCAATGGCGTAGACTTTTTGTTTGCCATCAATAAGCAGGATTTGTTCGACTCCAGACCGGTGCATAAGGTTAAGCAGATGGTGGAAGAGGAATTGGGAAAGCTTATAGCTGACGAAATCAATACCAAAGGCGCTGTAGGTGGAGAGAGCGGCATCGATCTCGACGAAGACGCCGATCCTGCAGATGCTGAAGCCACTTTTCGCCGGAGTGAATCTTCCCGGGAGTTTTGGAAGGCCACAGTCGGTTCACGCTCCTTCAAGTTTGAAATGCTTGAAGGAAATATGGATTTCATTGGCGGTTCTGTTTTGAAGTCTGCTATTGAGAATTGGGAGAACTGGTTTGATGAGAAGGCTGTCAACTATGGCGGAATGTAGTGAACCAGGTGTCATGGGAACTGAAAATAGCAATGGAGGCAATGATAATAAAAAAGTAATAGCATCAGTAAAGTTCACTTAAGTACTCTTTTTGATGATGAAGTCAATAGTCATAGCATCAAGAAGATCGCATAAGGATCAAACGGAATGGGTGATCACTCGATTGGGCCTGGAGTTTGTGTGGGGGCATTAGGAAAAATCGACCCATTCTGGAAATCCTGCTGTCTCTTGGCCCGTATGGCTCCCTGAACCTTTAAATTAACCCTTGCCTTGTAAAAATCACCATTTAGCGTGAACTTTTTGAACTGAAAGGTTGAAATGGTGGAGTTTAAGTCGGTAAGTTCTTTTTTAAGCACGTTAGCCTCATTGACATAGTCTTGGTAGCTTTTTGTCTTTTTCTTCGGGACGTTTTCGTCCTTATCCTGATTCGTTTTGTCGGTTTCGTGGTTCTTTTCGTCATTTTTATCCTTTGCTTCAGAAAATCCGATTTTGGACGTGAGTTTGCTCCATGAATACGGCTTGTTGGACTCGGCAGTGGCATTGGCTTTCCGAACACGCTCCTCCAAGTCCTTCTTTTGATTTAACAACAGAGTGTATTCGTCAGGATGCATAGGTGTGGCGAGTGTAACGTCTTTCAAGTGCATTGGGCACACATAAAAGAAGTCTCCTTTGTTTGCAGCTACCAAAACCGTGGAGGTTGGTTTGTAGCAGATGTTGCAAGGCTTGGAATCTGCATCTGAAACAAGTCTGGCGGTGTAATCATTGGGAAATGGACTCATTTGTAGACTTGTATGAAGAAATTGTCACTTGCAGCTGTTGTTGCACGGGGTTATGGTAGAGAAACCTTGGGGAAGCCCGATGGACCCGTACCTCCTGGACTGCGAAACACCCGTACACCAGAAGAATTTCCCCAGGATCTTTTAATATTTGCACCGGACATAATAGGCAGCCAATTGGGCAGTCAATTGCATTAAATGCGGGGCCATGAATCCCGAGAGTCTTTCCAGTAATTTTCACCATTAGCATTACCAAAGCGAAAATTCATAGCTGAAGCCACGCGTAAGAAAACCTGTGCACCAAATCATTGGATCGGGGCAAAGTGGTAGTGATGGCCTGTATACCGTCGGCGAAGGTATTTTTAGACTGCAGGCACCAGCTGGCGGCGAACAGTCGGAAGGCGCGGGTCCACGGCTCCTGGGCTGAGGCCGACAATCAAAACAACAGTCGGCATGCGAAAATGGCCTGCATGCAAGATATAAATGTCGTCGCATGGAACCGCGTGCGTGGCATGTGTCCCAAAGCGGAAAATGCGGATTGCACACCATTCAGATGCCCAAGACTGTGGCCATAGTCAAACGCCAATAAGGAGGAATTGAAAACATGGTTCATTGCCAAATAAATAGAGGGAAGTGTAAACCCGTACCTCTTCGTTTTTTTCCCAACTGTCCAATTGTGTTAAGATTCAATTGGCGGGCCAGATCCCCAAATTCTTAGGGCCAATGAAACAAGGGCCGAGACCTGGTCAATTCCACAGCAACATCATGCAATTAAAATAAGAAAAAACGATAGATGTCAATGTGGCTTGAAACAAGCAGGAAAAAAAAAAAGAGACGAATCCAAGAAAAAGCCCCCTAAAAAGAATTGATAAATAGTTGCAAATCAGTGCGGAGCATAAAATGTCGCGGGAGGTAAGTCGCGGGCGCCAAAAAAGAAAAAAAAGGCGAAAATGTCGTTCCTCTTCATCCCCTAATTGCTGTACACCATCTGTGCGCTCCCAAAACGATTTTGGTGGCCTATTGATATTTTGAATTTTTTCCCGGCTCACCTTCTTTTCACCCCAAATTTCTACACTGGGCTCCCCCATTCTACACCACCCCCGGCTCCCACCTGTGCACTACCCAGTGACAGTTAACCCTTTTTCCTTCCGTTGCCTGTTTATCCCCTTTTAATAAGCAACTTCCGTGGCGAACATCTGGCGGCGTTCGGTGATTGGTCTACAGCTTCTGAAACGGCTGAGTCTTGAAACACCTTTTCCTCGTCTATCCTCAAACACAGAGCTGTGACTGACTTATTGATCTAGATCTTGTCCCATTATTCACACTTTGCTATATCATGTCTGAGTTCCAGGAAGCAGACATTGACTCCATCGTCGACAGATTGTTGGAGGTCAGAGGCTCTCGCCCTGGCAAACAAGTCACTTTGTTAGAGCATGAAATCCGGTTTCTCTGCACCAAAGCCCGTGAAATCTTTATCCAACAACCCATTTTGTTGGAGTTGGAAGCTCCCATCAAGATCTGTGGCGATATCCACGGCCAATATTACGATCTATTGCGACTTTTTGAATATGGTGGCTTTCCTCCCGAGGCAAACTACTTGTTCTTGGGTGATTATGTTGACAGAGGTAAGCAGTCTTTGGAGACCATCTGTTTGTTATTGGCTTACAAGATTAAATATCCCGAGAATTTTTTCATCTTGAGAGGAAATCATGAGTGTGCTTCCATTAACAGAATTTACGGCTTCTACGATGAGTGCAAAAGAAGATACAATATCAAGTTGTGGAAAACATTTACTGATTGTTTTAACTGCTTGCCTATTGCCGCTATCATTGATGAGAAAATCTTCACCATGCATGGAGGTTTGTCACCAGATTTGAATTCCATGGAACAGATCAGAAGAGTCATGAGACCCACGGATATTCCCGACGTTGGGTTATTATGTGATTTGTTATGGTCCGATCCAGACAAGGACATTGCCGGCTGGTCAGAAAACGACCGTGGTGTCTCCTTCACATTTGGTCCCGACGTTGTCTCGCGATTCTTACAAAAACACGACATGGACTTGATCTGTCGGGCGCATCAGGTGGTCGAAGACGGCTACGAGTTTTTTTCCAAAAGACAATTGGTTACGTTATTCTCAGCACCAAATTACTGTGGAGAGTTTGACAATGCCGGTGCCATGATGAGCGTGGACGAGAGTTTGTTATGCCTGTTCCAAATTTTGAAGCCTGCTGACAAAAAGCCAAGGTATCCTCCGCCAAACAGCATGGGGAATAGCAGACCAGTGACACCCCCCAGGAAAGTGAAGCGCGGCTCCAAGTAAGCGGACGAAATTTCAGATCGCAGGGTGACCATCAGTTTACAAAAGTGCTCATATTGATGGAGGGCATGAGGCTGCTTTAAAGTAGCCAGAAACGACGCATGAGGAGCTCGAGCAGTGGCCGCCCGGAGCGGAGGTCGCTGTTCGCGGCGTATTATACGAAGCTCGGCACGGGAGAGGGAGTTTCGGCCGCGACAATCTAAGCATTCATCGATTATACGAGGCGGCCTAGTAATTATAGTCAGAGTCAGTTTGTAATGTAATTTGGCCGCACCGGCCCTTCGTCCCGATACGAGACCAAAAACCCCCAAAAAGAGAAAAAAAAAAAAACAGAAATATTATATCGATTGGAAAATGTTGATGTAGATGGTAGCCTGCATTTAAAAAACAGTCCCGCGCATCACGTGCTCTGGGGGAATTTTTCTCGTCGTGCAACCGTACACCTCTACACCCGTACACCATTTGTCTATCCTGCAGACATACTTCGCGCACCTCCCTCTGAAAAAATTCTTCTTTTAGTTCCCTAGTGCTTGTTGAATAATTAGATAAAAAATGGTATGTAATGGACGGCAAAAAGAGTCTATAGAACGAGTCACGAGTCATGAGTTCATTAATCTACGTTTAAAGATTTTCAAACATGTGTCAATTTCCCATAAGTCAGTCTCCCCAAGTGTTTCAAATGTCCAAATCAGGAGATCCATATTATCCTTTTACCGCCACCGATTTCCAATGAATTCAGTGAATCCATCAAAATTAGCCAATGAGAGAAAGAATATTCATTTTCAAATGATTCAGATGGAGGTTTCAAAAATCAAAATAGTCTTGGCCCTGGACCTGGCCTTGACCTTGGGATCTTTTGGTTATATCAATATTTGGTTAAGGTGATAGTTCTGGCTATCAATATGGGAAATTGGATTTAGTATTAAATCCGATTCAATCCTGATTAGTTTAATTGTGACCAATCTTATCTTGATTCATATGACTTTGGTCTGGCTCTGATTTGATTCTCATCTGACTCCAACTCTCCATTTCTCATACTAACAATTAGGTTTTAGTTCAAGACTTGTTGCACCCAAACCCAGCCTCCGAGGCTCAAAAGCACAAATTGAAGACCTTGGTTCAATCCCCAAGATCTTACTTCATGGACGTTAAGTGCCAAGGATGTTTGAACATCACCACCGTCTTCTCTCACGCTCAGACCGCTGTCACTTGTGACAATTGTGCTACTGTGTTGTGCACTCCTTCTGGTGGTAAGGCCAAGTTGACTGAGGGTTGTTCTTTCAGAAGAAAGTAGACGCGGTCGTATATATGAATGCATCTTCGGAATAATAGTAGAATGGATGTAGTTAAAGAACCATGGGTTTCACTTATGGTCATAATCATTGAGGTATAGAGGAGTACTAGTCCATCAAAGTCAATAAAGACAATTTTAACAATTATATTGATACAAAAAATGATTTTAGAATCGGATTGTCACATTACAATTTATATTTAAAATCTTAGCGATCTTAAGCAAGTTATATAAAGGTCATTATAGAGTTACAACTTGGACTTGGAGCAAAACCTTACAACTTCATCAAAAGCCTTGGCCACCTTATCAATGTTACCATCGTTGAGTCCTGCAACGCTGGCCCGCCCAGAGCTCACCAAGTATACTGCATGCTTTTCTTCCAAACGAGCCACCATTTCCGGAGTCAAACCCGTAAACGAAAACATACCAGTCTGATTAGTGATATGAGCCCAATTTCCTGGAGTTCCCAATTCCTCCAACTTGGCCCGTAACGTCGTTCTCATTTTATAAATGCGCGAAGACATGGTCACCAAATCTTGTTCCCACTGACTGCGTAATTCAGCATCATTTAAAATGGTAGCAACAACTTTGGCACCATAAGCTGGTGGGTTGGAGATTTCCGACCTTGTGTAACGAGCCAATTGTGATTTAATGGCGTTCATCAAATCATCTTTGCCTGGTACGTTACCTGGCAATATAAGGTGGAAAACTCCAACACGCTCACCGTACATTCCAACATTTTTAGCAAACGACTGACAAATGAGAATTGGAGATGTGAATTTTCCTGAATTGATGGCCTCCCGAATAGGTGCAGCATCCTTATCCAAATTACCAGAAGCAAAACCTTGGTATGCGGAGTCAAAGATAGGCAAATGGCCATTTTGAGCCACGGCCGCCAAAATGCGATTCCATTGCTCGGGCGTCGGATCCAAACCTGTAGGGTTATGGGCACATGCGTGAAGTAAAATAATAGATCCCTTTGGGGCTCTTTCAATAGTACCCACAAAGCCTTCAATATCCAAGGTCTTGGTCTTCGCATCCCAATAAGGATAGGTTTCCACTTTCAAGCCAACAGCATTAAAAATCTGATTGTGATTGGCCCATGTGGGCTGTGACACGTAGACAGTATGATTTCCGGCAAAAAAGTCTCTCAAAAATGATGCTGCCAAGTGTAAGGCGCCAGTGCCTGATAACGACTGTTGGGAAATAAGAGTTTTATCAGTAATGGCCTTTGAATCGGAGCCAAGAATGACCTCTGCAGCTTTGGAAATAAAAGGCTCATAGCCAGCAATTCCAAGATACTCGTGATTGTAACCTTCTGAATCGATTAACTTGCGTTCGGCTTTTTTCACGGCGGGAAGCACCCATGGCTTGCCATTATTGTCACGGTAGGCGCCAATACCTAAATCGACTTTGGAGGCACGGGTGTCATTAGTGAGTCTGGTTTTGATTCCGAAAAGGGGATCGGGTGGTAATTGTTTGATCTCAGTGAAGAATTGGGACATGATGAATATTTGGTGAGTGTGGGGGTTGCCTTTTTATATGGCGCGACTGAGGGGTATGCACGTGACCTGGTCTAGAAGGAACAATGAGATGAGGGAACTAGTACAAAAGAGAAGAAAATTGAGGAAGAGATGGAAAAAATTGGGGAGAATAGAGTTGAAATCAAGTGTTGGCTGCAGTACAAATGTCATAGTACTGCATACAGCCGTTCGATTAAATGAGTGAGAGATTGAGTTACTTGAAAAGGGTGGTATTGGAATCAGGGAGAAGAATTGTGGGAATCGAAACACACTTGAAACCTGGCTGAAACTTGGCTGAAACTTGGCTGAAACTTAAGTGAAACTTGGCTGAAACTTGGCTAAAATGGCTGAAACTGGCTAAAATGTTCTCGATACCTTGCAAATGCCGATGTTACCGCCTTCCTTTGGCCCGAGCGCCTCGGATTTAGGCCGTGCAGCTGACACCGCGCTTCCGTAAACCCGTAAACCCGTAAACCCATAAACCCGTACACCTCCACATCTGTACACCAAAGCATATGTACACCCATAAACCTAATCCGAATACCAGCATTTCATGCCCGAAATGGGAATTTCACGTATACTTAATCTCTAAATTGTATTCAAAAAAATGGATTTTAGGCGGGCGAGTGGTGATTACAGTAGCACTAGTTTTTGGCACAGGATTGCGAAAAGATAGTGACAGCAGGAAACAAGTCGTTAAAAAAACAGCAATAATTAAATAATACATTGTTTGAATTCTTTTATTATGAATTCATTTTCAGAAATTTAATCAAGTTTCTAAAAGTAAAAAAGAATCAATTGAGGCAAAAAATGAAATTCCAAATATCAAACAAGGAGTCGATGCCGTTCAAACTTCTGTTCCAAAGCCGCTTTCACAGAGCCCAATTTAACTGAGAAAAAAGTGTAGGTATCTGCAGGAACAGAAGATTTAAGATAATTTTGGCGACTGATTTAGTACTGATTTAGTACTGATTTAGTACTGATTTAGCACTGATTTAGTACTGATTTAGCACTGTTTCAACACTGTTTGAGCAACTGTTTTGAAACTAGAAATTGTTAATTAGCTGAAGGAAGATCGAAATAAGTAATTGAAAAAAATTAACTAAAAACGGTAGTCAAATTGATGGAGTGTTATTTTTGGCTGGGAAGCGTGACAGTGGTAGAATCAAAGAATCTGCATCACTATCACAATGTAGTAGATTTCCAAACGTCATAATATTCATAGTTGAATTAAAATTAAATTCGTTCAAACAAACTTATAAGGAATAATTGTTGGGTTGGTAAATACCTGCATATATTAGGATTTGGTTTGAGTCATTGATTTGTTTTTAAACTAAATAGTGGATTAATTAAATTTGAAAGTTGTCGATTTCATTTTAGGATTTAGCCGGCCTAGACGTGTCATTTTACCCATTTCCTCTTTGGTTTGATAAAATTTTCACATTGACACTTTTCATTGACCAGATCCGAGGGCGCGCACGTGACCCAACCCCCAGTTCCGAGCTCTATATCCAGTTCCGACCTATTGAGGGGGGTCGTTGAAACCGTCGAAATTGGCCAAAAATTTTGGTGTTTTATAGATCAACAAGCAAGTATGTGCTCACAGAAGCTATTACCAAGTCGAAAAGTCCGGAACGGTTCTGTGGCGTCCACTAGAACAGTACCCTCGGAACTCACGTCACGTGATTGTTGTAACACACATAACTCTACAGATTATCAGATTCTGTAAAGAAATTGAATTCCGTTATGGGAGCCTCTCCTCACCTTTTGTCTATATCGGGATTACATACCGCAAACTCGCAATGAGTGACCATTTAAGGTTGCATGGAAAGAAGGAGCATGCGCCAATTGGTGCATTTAAAGATGCAAGTGATTCTTGCGGTCATGCGAAAATCAAACCAATAGTTCAAAGATTTCTCAGGTAAGATCCTTTTGTGACAATTGGTAATCAAAGTGCTGCTGAAATTTAAGTAGAAGATAATGTACTCTTTTAAAATTGCGGGATTGGCTTTGGTGGCTTTGGAGGCTTTGGTGGCTTTGGAGGCCTTGGAGGCTTTGGTGGCTTTGGTGGTGGCTTTGAAGAGCGGTCCTGCATACAATATCATCGATATGTGGAGTAACGTCATTGCGCATGCACGATGATGCTATTTTAAGCAAGCGAAAGGATATAAATAGATGGCCCCAAATATATAAGAAGCGATTCCCTTCACTTATCATCATTATATATCAAAAACTAAGAAAAAAATACAAATAAAATTGGAACCATTATGCAATACCTTCCATTTTTGAGCATTATCGCCGTCGCATTTGCAGGTCAATCCCTTTCCCCAGTTATCATCAGATCTGGATCCCAATATCAATACGCTTCTTTGGGCTCCAATGGAAATGATGTTGTTCCCAACGGAAAAACCGAGTTGAAATTGGTTTTGAACAGTGATGGATCTTTGGTTGATACTGTTTCACAGAAATATGTGAATATTGGTCAAAATGGTCAAGTCACATTATCTGAATCCGAGCAAAAAGGTTATTCTATTAAAGATAATTACTTGGCATATGACCTGAAATCTGATTTTGGAGTGGAAAATAACAAGATTGCATTTGGAAAGACTGACTCGAATTTCTTGGGTATTTCTGTGAGAATCATGGAGAAGAATAATGTTGATGATGTTAAGCCTAAATCTGAACAAACTTCAACTACTCAATCAACTACTCAAACAACTACTCAAACAACAGCAACAAAGCCTGCAGACAAGGCTAGTTCTAAGCCAACATCTAAACCTACTGGTAAATCAGCTGGAAAATTTGGACTTATTGCTATTCATTCTGGATCTTCTGTGCAGAACTCTGCCATTAAAAAGGTTGAAAGTCACCCCCACGTTTTTTCTGTTGGAGGAAATGAAGGAGAAGATTTGGAATTAACTCTTGGTAATGATGGAACTTTGACTGATCAAAATGGAAGAGGTATTAATTTGGATCAGAATACTGGAGAATTAGGTGATGTGCCTCCTTTTGGAAGACAACCTGCTACTTCAGGATTTTCCATTAAAGACGGTAATTTGGCTTATAATGGAAATACTGCATGGAATGCATGTCCTTCTGGTGGTGATAACATGTCTTTATCAAACAAGGACTGCACAGGAGGAATCTCCATTGCATTGAAAGTTGTGGAGTAATCATGCATTGCATTGAAAGTTGGGGAGTAATTTTTATACCATGTACAACATTATGAATAGAAATGAATTATGAAAAAGTGATTTAAAGAGGAGGTAATTTGAAAAATGGAAGCGAGAAAGGGATTAGTGGAGAATGAACAAAGTGAAAGAAGAATGATGAATGCATATAAACCAGATTCTGAAATATCAAAAGTTGAATCAAATTATTTCCAAGAATTGAGGAATTTAGCCAAGGGTTTGATTTAAATTAATAAAATTTGAATATGAAAATTTATACAAGGTTCAAAATTGTCAATAAAATAATTCTCCAATCTGATAAATATTCGATATAAAGTAAGAATGAAATCAAACTCATTAAATCAAACTCATTAAATCAAACTCATTAAATCAAACTCATTAAATCAAACTCATTAAATCAAACTCATTAAATCAAACTCATTAAATTAAACTCATTAAATTAAACTCATTAAATCCTTGGATATTTTTCTACCCTCAACTTCTTGGCAAGAATCATTGTTGGGATACACCTAATAATTGTCTCTATATTTCGTGTACTTCCTGTTTCCTGCATTTTCCACCACCAACTCTAATTCCTATTTAAATAATAGGTCTATACACTGATTTCAGGTCATGATTCCAGTGTGTTAAAACAATTTTCAAAATTTTTATTTTTTATCTTGGAGTGCAAGCTGTTTATCTGGCACATGAGAATTTCAATGCCATTGTTCTCTTTGCTACACTATGCAGAACAAAAATGTTAAACTACAATCAGTACAGGTGACTTAATGCTATATCTTTAAGTACAGACCTAGTTAAAACAATTTATATAATAATTTTAGACAATGCACTTAGAGAGTGTTTTTAGTGTGGGGTAATAGCTCAACTATAAATGAAAAAAAAAATCCATAAATGTGAAGTTTTAACCACAATGAGATTGAACCTTTTCTACTTTACTTTAATTACTTTAATATCCGCTAAAGATTTAATTCCTGCTAAAAAAGTATTAATATTTCCAAAACATTACTTGGTAATTGATTTCGGTGACGAAATTTTTAAAAGACTTTCTATTGTTCTGGATTTACCTGATGGACCACAAATTCTAGGCTACCGACCCGAATTTGATCCAGTTGAAGTGAAGATGACTGGAAATTGGGTTTCTACCATTGATGAATCAGGATGGTTACAACTTTTTGATGTCAATCTTGGTTTTGGTTTTAAAGAGTCCAGACAAGAATTACGTGAAATCATAGGTTATTTGCATAACAAGCTTCATCTTTGTACAACGCTTGAAGAACAATACGTTACTCAAGATGAATAAATAAAATGTGATTAATTGCAACGACTCTTTACTGATTTTGAAAGAATTAAGAATTGGTTTAGAATTGTTAATATGGTCATGTTAATGTGGCCGAAATACTATTTCTGAATTTCCATCTTATTTACAATTGCTTCTTTTCTTAACACTAGCATTTTATAAGATATTCTTGGGATTTTAGCAAATTACTCTATGGATTGTGAAATCAAGATAAAAACTACTTATTTATTTTTGAAGTGTGTGAAGTCAATCACTATAATTTGCATTTATTGGAGAAGCTCCCCACTATGTACACTCCATCACTAATTATACCATCTACAGGTTTAAAAAAACCGCAATTTTTTTTTTTGAAAAAAGTGTGAATTGATAGATCTCGACCTTGCCTTGATTTTATAATTTTGCTTGATGAATTATAGCTAATTATCGCTGATTTGTTATTATGCTACAGCCACAATCACCTAACGAATCATTCAAATCGGGAAGTCTTATACTACTTTTTTTTTTTTTTTTTTTTTTTTTTTTTAGATCGGGCCAAAAATTTTTTAATTTAATTATTTTTTTTTTTTTTTTTTTTATTCTTTTCTTAGATCGGTCCAATACATGTTTAATTTAATGATGTATCTTTTGATTGTTTTATACAAGTCTCAACAGCTAAATCTATCTTTAAGTTATAGCCAAAGTACTAGGTATATTGAGAAAGTCTTTAGATGCAGGACAAACATCCCCCACCGAAATCAATAGAATTTTCCCAGATTTGCCTTTAGAGGCTAAAGTCAGGGTACAATCACTAAGATCGAGATGCTGTTTCTTTTTGTATCATTTGAATTGGAGAAATGGGAATATTCTGGATTTTTAATGGGACTGGAAAGGACCGGTATTGGTGCGGCTAACTCTATCAGCCTTATAAGAACAATAGAAACAAAACGAAGTCGAGCCATACCTGAGACATATCTGAGACTTATCTGAAACAAATCTGAAACAAATCTGAAACGAATTTAAAACAAATCTGAAACAAATCTGAAACGAATTTGAAACATTGGAATCCTATTCCTTCTTACTTGATTTTACCCAAACCTCTTGTCAAAACCTCAACCCCCTTATATACAATGCACGTGCCCAAGCACTTCTTATATCTTACAGGACCCTACGAATAATTTGCAAAAAATTTGATAAAAAAATTTGAAAAAAAAAAGAAAGTTTGCACTATTCTTCGAACTATCAAAGGAATCTCAGGAAAGTTACAAGATGGAACTAATTCCCGAAATAATAGCGGCAGCAGGTCCAAAACCAGTAATAGACAAAACAGCACTCAAACCACCCAAAACGTCCTTTGAAATGACTTTAACCACTGGAAGAAAGTCAGTCCAGTCACGTGCCACAATTGTCACATTTTGAGATGTAACAGAAACACCAGGAACATCGATAATATCATCCAACTTGACTCCATTCATCAGAGCAAGTTGTTGCGTGTGAACAAGTAAATGGTTGGTCATATTGCCCACAGCTTCAACAACAGCAACATAGTCATTACCAGGAGCAGGAGCAGCGTAAGCAGCGGAAAGAATAGCAAAAGAAGCGAGAGAGAATTTCATATTTAAATTGATTGATGATAAGAATATTAAGAGGAGATTTGGGGGCTATTTATATTTTTTTTTTGGAAAGTTCAGGGGTAAGTAGGGGTTCATCACCACTCGTCTTTCTGCAATAGTGGTTCTGCAATAGTGGTTCTGCAATAGTGGTTCTGCAATAGTGGTACTGCAATGACGGTACTGCAATGATGTTTTACAATGGTAATATACCCGGGAAGCAAGCGTATAAGCGTCTTTGGCGATAAATCAAGCGTCTTTGGCGATAAAGCAGGCGTCTCTGACGATAAAGTAGGGGAATGTTATCGTCAAGATGATATCTTTCTGGAAGCCTACTTAATTCTGGAGGGTGTGGGTTTCAGATTTAAATAAGAAGCCAAGTTTTTTGAAAATTCTTACGCTTTCACAACTTCCAGAAATACTCATTATTTTCTATCAATTCCTTGAAGCTCAAAGTCTGGAATATTATCATCAAGGTAACAAAATGTCTGAGCTGGCTTATCAATATTGTGGGGGAAATATAATGAGAAAATCAGTCAGAACAATGGACTGCGGTATTAGGAAGAATTCATTGTCGGATAAAAAAAAAGGTTATGTTTTTCAAGGAGACGTTATACATAGCGGAATTAAAATAATCTTTTTTTTTTTTATTTGAACTTTTAAAAATTTGATTAAGATGGTTTTTGGTTTGGAGGTTGGCTTTTATATGCAGGCCAAGACAATTAATAATCGAATCATCAATAATGCAATACCCAATACCCAATATTTTTTTCAAAAAAAAAAGAAACTAAAACGAAAAAGAGAATCTAGGAATTTGACTATTTTTCTTTTTTTTTTTTTTTTTTTTTCATTTTAATTCGTCAAATTGCATAATGCATCAATTCTGGGGTATACCGTCAAAAGTGTTATAAATCGCTTAAAGGTGCCTGGCTAAGGACAAAGTGGTTTCGAGGCGGGCTCAAAGAAAACCCGAAAAATTGACGTTTCACAATAACTTTTATTATATTATCTCTTGACCAATATAAACTTCAAATTTTTCTTTGTTTATATTTTTTCCTCGACTATATCAAAATTCTGGTATTATAATGTTCAATTATTATAGATGACCAACCAACGCTCAATTTGGACCATGACCAAGATTTTACTCAATTATTAAAAAGTGTTAATTTGATTTGGTTATACAAAAAGACGTAATTGGGTTATTAATAATTGCAATTTTGATTGTGGATATTTTGGTTATGTACACTGTAAATGATTGTGAATGGTGGTTATGTGGTGTAGGTATACGCGAAAGCTGGTGGTTATGCGGGGCATTTCATCGATGTGGAGATGATGCAAACACAATTTAAGGTGGGTCAATTTGAGGTGGGTCAAAAATTTGGTATAGTTTGGGAAAGGATTTTGTTTATTTTAGATAAAAAAAATTTGTTTTTTTTGAGGATTATGGGGTGATTAATTTTTATTTGAGGATTCTCTATAAGTCCAATGAATTGCTCACCAATTTGCAATACACCTTAAGAATGGACATTTCATTAATGAAGTAGTTTGATCGTTTGAGTAAATTTACTTCAAATTAATAAGAGATTCTTACCTGGACTGCATAAAAAAAGGCAATTATTTATATACAATCATGAGTCAGAATTACTAAAAAGGAAAGATATAAATTGACACTAAATTTCGAGATTATTCCATATTAAAAAGAATTCTAAAAAGTTTTAGTTCATAGTCAAAAATTCATTTATTTGGAGCTACTGGTGATAAAATAGTTTCCTGCATTTAATTCTCTCTTACCAACCCAACACATTTATTTTGAGAGTTATACACTGGCACGTGACTTTTGAACTATTTAATTATCAGATCAAACAATGTATTGAATTTCCTTTAAATGCAGGAACCCAATTGTTACAAAATTCCAGTCAAGATTTTGAATTAGTACTTAATTTCTCGAATTTCTTAGCAAAGTTTAACTGACTCTAATTCAGGTATTAAAATTAGCTTTTTAAAAACTTTTAAAGTTTTGCTTTTAGAACATGAAACAATTACTTTTAAAGATGAAACAATTACCCTTAAAGATGAAACAATCACTTTTAAAGATGAAACAATTACCCTAAAACATTAAACAATTACCCTTAAAGATGAAACAATTACCCTTAAAGATGAAACAATTACCCTAAAACATTAAACAATTTACTCTAAAACATTAAACAATTTACTTTAAAACTCGTCAGAAAGTAATTCTATAAATCAACCGAATCTCCGGATGTGGAATTATAATCTCAATGAAAATCAATTTTTTCTCCTTTACTTTAATTTCTTTAATAGCTATCAAATACTCAAATGCTTCTGGAAATTTGAATCCTGGCGCTAAAAGTTACTTGATAAATTGTGCTGATGACGGAACATCTTATGCCTATTCAGTTGTTCAAAGATTATTTGATGGAT
The DNA here is from genome assembly GCA_002374725.1 of Metschnikowia hibisci. Classification (NCBI taxonomy): domain Eukaryota; kingdom Fungi; phylum Ascomycota; class Pichiomycetes; order Serinales; family Metschnikowiaceae; genus Metschnikowia; species Metschnikowia hibisci. Next base: position 166,361 of record NLAP01000006.1, on the reverse strand, counting down.
CGTTAGTATTAGACTTTAATTCATATATCGATCCGGTTGAGGTCAAAAATATTGATAAATGGGTTTCTACTAGGGATGAATCTGGGTGGTTGCAAATTCTTGATGGTAGACTTGTTTTTGGTCCTAAACATTCCAGAATGGAGGTACTTACTATTATGGGGATTTTACAAACAAAGTTTAATCTTTGTACAGTTTTTGGAGATACATCTCTTTATTTTAATTTCCGATAACTTTCTAAGCTGCTTTGGGCTGATTCTGAATTGGGTAATAATTTGTTATAGATATGGATTTTGAGTGAGGATAATGAGAGGTCTTGAATACAGGAATCTTCATATTTTTCTACTTCAAAATTACTAATTCAATAATAAATACTTTCTCATGAAAAATGAGAAGTTTTGGAATTGAGTTTTGGAAATTGTGGAATTATGACTGATCAAAATGGATGAGTATATAATTTGACCAAAATATTGAAAGATTGGAAATTAGGCAATTTTAAGTACAACCGGATTTTTTATTAAAAATAAAATTATTTGGTTTGAACGAGAAGACACAATGACTTGAATGTTTATTTCTTTGGTGGTGATAACATGTAGTTTTGAATAAGTAGTGCATGGAGATTTCTTCCATGCAGTACTTAAACATTAAGTAGCAACACTAGTAAGATATAAAATGATGTTAAAAAGAGTAGAAGAATAACATAAGAGCCATCAAACAGAAAGATGATGAAGAGGAAGAAAAAGAACAATATCTAGGTTTTTTTTCAAAACTAAAGTGACTCAGATCTAGATTCCTCTGTATAGCGCATTTCCCTGGTCATTGTAAGATCACCAAAAGGTGCTTTTCTTGTTAATCGTGATTTTAAAGCAGAATCAGGTTGAAATAATGTGTTTATAAATTGAAGATATATTAATAATTTCAAAAATCAAATGATTTGGTTGGTTTAATGTGAAATTTGGGTGGAATAATTCAGAGTAATTTTAGATATGGGAAGATATGCTTCATTTTCAATTTAACTTAAATTCAGAAATCAAAATTGACATTAATTCTTGGATTTACCAATTCGGAATTTAATTTACCTCTTAATTATGTGGTAGAAAATATTGTTCGATATCACCTAATATCTACCTCTACTGTTCCTGCATAGTCTGTACATACAACCTCTTTTTTCAAATTTGGTTTATTATCTTCTCTAGCTTCAACTCCTAGATTTCTGTATACAGTTAAGAGAAGGTCTTTGTGAAATAAAAAGCCATTTTTTACTTTACTTCACTATACCAAACGAAGTAATTTCATAATTTCAATTGATGCAAATTAATTAATCAAATCTTAATTGATGCTAATTTTAGTATATTTATCATTACCACTTCCAATTTAAGGGACATGATACCGTTCTTAGTCGGTCCAGTTCTCACGAGATCGTCGGCCAATCAAGTCCCCAAAAGGGCCCTTAACCAGCCAAGTTCCGACCCAAAAGTCTCGTTATGCCATTGTTAATTGTTACACCCAAAGTCCCATTGGACCATTGTGATGACCCACACCCCGCTTATATTGCACTCTATATGAGTCACACTCAGACATAAATAGCCCTTTTTTCTACCTTCGAAAAGGATCATCAATTAACAAACTAGTTTTGCTCTGAGTCGTCTTACTCTCCCGAATTTAACACTCAAGATATTCAAACTATTTAACAAGAAATTTGAAATTGCTTTTTCTATAAATTAAACGATTTCTAAGTGATCTAATTAATTTCCAATTTTTTTCATTCCTTTATATAAATCAATAATTGCTATTAAATGGTTCCTTGGTAGCTGTTAATATTATTTAGTAATTGAATTAAAGTCTCTTATTCTAAAAATGCCTAATACTAGTTAAATTAATTTTGATTGGACCTTAGGATTCCACTTTAAATGAGTCAAAATGGCTGCAAAATTTCAATAAAAAACTCGTTTTTGAGCTTAGATTCCAGAAAATAATATAAGAATTAATAGAGTACCTTTTAAATAGTATAATTCTCACCAAATATCATGAAGACGAATAAATTACCGAAACCAATAAGAAAGGTTTGATTATTTCTTCTACTATCACTAAATTTAAATACAAAAAAATCTACTTCTTCCAAACTCACTAATTCATATATCAATCTGATTTCAACATGATAAATGATATTTACTGAGATAATTTTAATTTTTATTGGATGTGAGATTTTCACCATTATGTATACTGTCACTATTTATACTACTGCACTAAACTCAGTACTGTCACTGTATCTTGAGAAGTTTCATAATATTATTAACCACCATAAATATTTTTAAAAGTTTAATAATTGAGTGAATTTTAATTTTGGAATTTATTGAAATTTTTAGATTGATTTGGGATAAAATGAATGGATGGGGAAGAAGTAATAAGATGGTGTGAGACTGCGAATAGAGAGTGGACACTGATTTTCATAATATAACAACTTATATTAATATAATGTTATATGATTTCTGAGACATTTTTGAAACATACTTGTTCTACCCATAATATTGAAACTTCTTTAAAACTGACTGTTAACACTTACCATACTCACCATACTTACCATACTCACATTCAACCTCGTAACAATTTTCCTAAATTTTCCATACCATTCAATTATGGGCTTTCATAATTTTCTCCTGGATGATGATGTATTCTAAGCTGAAGTGCTGCTTCAAGTCTTGATAAATTACCACCATCTTATATTTCGAGGTGATTTCGTATGAATTTCAGATACAGGATGACTCCTCCTGTTATGTCATTCCCATTGAATTCCATCGCTAAAATAAAAAATCAAGAGTTGATAATGGTATAATTGATCTTCGTGTGTCGGAGAATAAAAAGATAGTGCAGTACTGCATACAAGCTGCCCGTTTCCATGTAAATGGCACAATTTTCCGCCAATCCATTTTGATGAAAAAGAGAAGTTGTTTTCTTGATGCCAGGATCTTACCGCTCCTCTTGTCGGATTTTTAGGGGAAGTGGGTGGGGTGGAGGTACGGGTGCAACCAGAACCAAGTGATAGTCACGTGACCTGATCTAATGGGTTAAGCATTACAAATTAAAAGTTTAAAGGCAGCAGACCTGGTCTGGTGACAGTCACGAGGCAGGAATGTCAAATATAGTGTTCAGGTTATTGTAAGTCACGTGACCTTCATGGACTTGAGTTCCGAGGGTAATCTTATAACACACGCCACGAAGCCGTTACGAACTACCCCTTTTGGCAATTACTTTCTGGAACGTAGCAGTGTTGATTTATATATAAAACACCAAAATTTTTTGCCGAATTCGACGGTTTGAATGACCCCCCTCAATAGGTCGGAACTGGATATAGAGCCCGGAAATGGGCCAAGTCACGTGACCATTCCACCACTCGTTTCATTAACAATCTCAATGATTTCCTTTATTTCCGATTCTACCAATCAATCTCGCTTAATAAGTATGGCTGATTTCCCAATAAAGCATTTAATGGAATGGACCGTTAATTCAAGAATCTTTTTCTAATTTATTTTATTCTCATTATCTTTGGTCTGTTCATATTACTTAAATGGTTAGCTCTGTACAGGGTATTATTCGTATATTCTGCACTTGAGTTTTGGTAAAAATATATGAACGTTAAATAATGATTATTCCCAATTTTTAAAAGAGAAACAGACGTGTGTTAGTTGTAGAGCATCATTCTATTCTCATTTGTATGGATAGATCTGGTACTGGAAGAGTAGTCAATTTTCTTTAGAAGTGAAAATACTTTTTCCTGTTTCGGATTTAATTGAAACACGTGGTATTAATTATAATATCAGTGGTCATATCTTACAATCCCTTTTTATTTTTTTAAATTTCATCCGTTTGTTCTGACTCGGTATGTATACTCTCACCATCCATTCAGGATGTACTGGTGTAAAGAGTACTTTAACCCGTTCCCTTTTCTTCACTATAAATACTACGATTATTTTTCTTTCAAATACAGGATATATCGATGTTGAATTTCTTGGAAAATCATATATCAAAATTAAACAAAGCTTTTTTGAAGCCATAACAAGAAAAATAATCCGCACTCCCAAATTCTCCAACAATAGACAATGTACTTTGAGAATCTCAAGATTTTCAACATTCTCTCATGGTAAAGTAGTAGATTCAAAATCTATAAATATAGGAAAAACCCTTGATTTCTTTTTTAAACCATACTTACAATGAAATTCAATTTCTTTACCTTCGTTTTTATCCTTTTATTAAGTATTAAATGTTCACTTGCTTCTGGAGATTCAAGAATAGTTGCTAAATCTTATTTGGTGGTTGATCTTGGTAATGGAAGCTTTCAGAAACTTTCAGTTGTTCAAACTTTATCTGATGGAAAGTTATTATTAGAATACAAAAGGAGAAGTAAACCAGTTGAGGTCAAGAAGTTTGAAGATTGGGTTTGTACTGTTGATAAGTCCAAATGGTTACAAATTGTTGATGGGAAACTTGCTTTTGGCCCTGAAGATTCTAGACAGGAGTTACGCTATATTAAGGAACACATCCAAGAAAAGTTTGCAGTTTGCACAGTATTTGGAAATGAATTTGTTCATCTCAATTTTTAATAAATTTTTCAAATTCCCTTTTTGATTTTGGAGTGGATGGAAAAATGGTAGGGTTATATAAGCGCATACCAATATAAGCGCATAACAATGGCTCTTTTAATTTCAGTGGAGAAAAGAACCCCGAATATTCGTGAAACCCCTCTTTTCTTAAAACCGGGATTTTGGTGGGGATCGAATTTTTTATAGAAAATTTTGAAATATTTTTGTTATCACAGAGTGGGGGTGTCAATCAGTATAGTTTGCATTAAATGTGGGGAGCTCATCACTGTACACTAACAATACTGATAACACTATTACCTCGTATTTATTGTCATTATATGAAAGAGGTTTTGAGTTGGAATATTTTATACTTATTAATTATTTATTTATTTATTTATTTTTTTATTTATTTATATATTGAATTTGTTTGCCTTAAATATCCGTAACGAAATGGGATTCCTGCAGATTATCACACCAAAAGTCGATACTTTCTCCGCTTGATTTTTGTGATTTCAAATTCCCCAAATAGTAAGCATTTCAAGAAATAATTTATTATGTCCAAAATTTATCCATCCATTCAAAATGTATTGGTGTAATTGGTACCTTAAAAAGTTCTCATTGCTTAACTACTATAAACGCGATTGTTTTATATTTCAGTATAAATCAACTGGTGCTTAATTTTGTAGGGTAATAGAGCAAAGCTTAATTGATGTTGATTCATGTATTTAAATTACCTCTTTCAAGAAGTCCAATGTTTTTTTTCTAGAATTTATACTTTGATACTACTTAAACAATGTACTTTTACATTTCTTAGATAATTTACTATAAAAGTTCACTAAGGGAGGAGTAGTAGCCCTGAAATCTATAAAAAGTAGAACCATGCCTAAAGGAGAAATCATAATCATAATGAAAATCAAGTTTTTCTTCCTCCTTTTATTTGTTTCTATTGCTGCTGGAGATTCGGTTCCAATTAATTTTATATTACCAGGTGCAAAACATTACTTGATAATTGAATATGGTAATGAGATATATAAAAGACTCTCAGTTCTTCGAGAATTATCTAATGGAATGCTACTTTTAGGTTACAGACGAAATACAGAACCAATTGAAGTAAAGATGATTGGAAATTGGGTATCTACCGAGGATGAGTCAAAATGGTTGCAAATTCTTAGTGGAGAACTTGTTTTTGGCCCTGAAAATTCTAGACAAGAATTACGCTATGTTATGTCAAATCAACGAAAGAAGCTTTCTCTTTGTACAACGTTTGGTAGAGAGACCCAACTATAATAGCCAATATTCGATGCTCTATTGGTTCTCAGGATCATAATAATGTATGATAGATGTGAAACTACTAAAGTTTAAGTGGTATAGTTAATTGCTGAAAATTTGGGTATCAAATCAAGACTAACAATTATTTTTCTAACCAAAAGAATTAACCAGAAACTCCTTTTGGTAATGAGCGGGGTTTTTATTAGTATCTAACATCGTCATAGTTACTATTGAAATGTTAAATTTTTATCACTATTTAAAGAAGCCAATTATTTTAAAATCCAAGAATATTGATATTAACTATTTGTTTATTTTCCAATTTGTTTGCTTAAAATATCTGCATATTAAATGGTGTGTCCTGCACAAAGCGTAGTTGCAATTACTAATTAATCTTTTTAAAGCTCCAATAAGCCAAGCTTTCCAGGCCAAGCTTAATCTTTAAATGCAATCTCCTCAAACTTTTAAAAAAAACCTTTTAAAATTGCTGGTGTAATGATTATAACAATTACTATTGCTTAACTATATACACGCAAATGATACGATTAATTAATTAGAAATTGAATTGATGTTAAATTTCTTGGAAATCGTTTTTTGAACGCTATATTAGGTATTAAATTTAACGCTTCCAAGATTTCCAACAATACTTTTGAACATTGTACTTTTCTATTATCTTAAAAATGAACAATGGCTTTAAGCCCTATAAAGCCAGAGACATTCCCCAATTGTGGAACGACAATTCCAATGAATTTTAACCTTTTCTCGTTTGCTTTCATTTTCTTAATAAGTTTTAAATACTCTATTGCTTTTGATCATTCAATTAGTGTTGATGAACCTCCAGTTTCTAAAACTTACTTGGTAATTGATTTTGGTAATGGAAATTTTGAGAAACTTTCAATCACTCATGATCCACCAAATGCACCACTGCTTCTAGGCTTTATATCAGATGGTGCTCCAGCTGAGGTAAAGATGATTGATGGTTGGGTATCTACCAAGGATGAGTCAAAATGGTTACAAATTATCAATGACAGACTTGTTCTTGGCCCTAAAAGTTCCAGACAAGAGTTTCGTTATATTAAAAATAATATGTTAAGAGATCTTGGTCTTTGTACAGAATTTAAAGATGGACAAATGCTTTTTCATTTCTGATTTTTTTAATTCCAAGATTTCTTCTACTAATTTGGAATGGATGAAATGTGTTAATTTCTTCGAGACAGAACTTTAAGTGGAGATGATGAGTCCTTATATTTACCAATTCCAAACTACTATTCCAAATATTCATGTTTTTTTTCTGAACTACAAAGAAATCACTAAATGAAATTACTTATGAAACTTGACTCTACAATTTCGATTATTGAAAGTCCTGAGTTTGCATTGATCATCACTGGATACACTACCAGGATCATCTACTGCCTCAAGAAAGTTCCATTACTAACACTGTTTTTGAAGGGATTTAAATTAATTCAGTCTTTTCAATAACTCAGACCAAAAATTTACTAAAATGTTTATTTATTTTTATTTATTATTTTGAATTGTTTAAATCATTTGTAGTATTTTGGTCCTGCATATTGTGCACTTGTGAAGTTTTCAAATTTCTAAAATTTGGAATTAAAAAATTCTCAATATGCCAAGATCTTTGAATTTATCTTTATTCAAACTTCCCCACCCAATCAGGGTGTACTGATGTATTGAGGCTTAAAACAATTACCTTCGCTTAACTATACACACCCAATCATCATCCATTTTTGTAGAAATATATTTAGTGCTAAATTTCTTGAATAATTGAGTAAAGCTTATTTAATCCTAATTTAAGTATTAATTTTAACTCTGTCATTAGATTCAACAATAATTCTAGACATTCACAAATTATTGGTTCCAGGATTTATAAAGCCAATGAAATCCCCAATTATAAAATCATTACCATTATGAAATTCAACTTTTTTTCCTTTACTTTCATTACTTTACTAACTATTAATTATTCAATTGCTTTTAACAATTCAATTGCTACTAATGGAACTTCCAATTCATCTATTAAAGATTACTTGGCTATTAATATTGGTAATGGGAATTATAAGAGACTTTCACTCGATCCAACTTCACCTGAGGGAATTCTGCTTGTGAGATTTAAACCAGGTAATCCTCCAGTTGAGGTGAAATTAATTGATAAATGGGTTGCCACTATTGATGAGTCTCAATGGTTGCAATTTTTTAATGGTGTACTTGCTTTTGGCCCCAAAAATTCCAGACAAGATTTACGGTTTATTAGGAGACATTTACACACAAATCTTTATGTTCGTACAGAATTTGGAGATAGAGTTTTTCTTTATGATTCATGAAGCTCGACTTTACTACTATAGTCACTAAACATTTGAACATTAGTGGATTCTCCTATAGTAACTAAATGTTTGAACATAGTAGCATTAGTAGATTCTCTCAATGGATTCCCCTAGTGAAATTTTTAATGTTTCATCGAATTTGAAGAATTAATCACTGCAGTTTTATCGAATTGGGGATCTCACTGTACATTATCATCACTAATTACACTACCACTGATGATTCACCAATACTGTTACTAAATAAGAAAGATATATGATTTAGTATTTAATAAAATTCATGATTGATATTAATTTATTTGTTTAGTTTAAATTGGTTTGCCTAGAAATCTTGGTAATGAATGTGGAGGGTGAGTCCTGCACAAAGCACCCTTATAATCATGGTATTCTTTTTATTAAAAAATTTTAAATTTGCCAAGCTCTTCAAGCTCAATATTGTATTTGAATTATTATATTATTTCAAGGTGTACTGATGTAATGATACTTTATGCTCAACAATCTTCTTCTCGGTTACTCTGAGAAAATGTATTGTTTTAATTCTTAGTGCAATTTGACTTAGTGCTTAATTTCTTAATTTTCAAGCAAATTTTAATTGATTCTAATCTAGATAAAAAATTTAGCTTCTCCAAAATTTTCATAGAATTTTGTACTTTGATACTACTTAAATAATAAATCTTGAGTATCATCTGAGGGTAATTTAGAGGGAAACCGCCAGATTTGGAAGTAAAATCATTATGAAATCTAACTTTCTTTCCTTTACACTAGTTAATTTTTTACTAGCTGTTAAGTTATCAATTGCTTTTGACCATTCGATTCAATTGCTTTTGATCATTCGAAATCTGATATTGGTACTTCTTTATCAACTACTAAACATACTTATTGATTAAAATTGGTGAAGAATTACTCTAAAAAGTTATAATTGTTTGAAATTTGCCTTATAGAAAGCTGCCTTTAGACTATAGGGATTTTTGGGTTTTAGAACCAAATGAGGTGAAGTTGAAGATTATATTTCTACCATTTATGACTTGTAATGGTTGCAAATTCTTATAGTATGATTGATTTTGCCTAAGATTCAAGACAAAAATTGAAAGAGTTAGGAAATAATCAAATAAGAGATTTTACTCTTTGTTTATTTGTTGGGATGGATATATCTCTCTCAATATCTAATTCTCTCAATTCTAATTCTCTCAATTCTAATTCTCTCAATATCTAATTCTCTCAATATCTAATTCCTTCTGAATCTCAATTAAATTCTTCATACTGGAAGATTTGAAAACAACAATTTAAGTGGTGATTTTCTGGTGTCTGAAATGTAGAATTATCATAATCATTAACTTAATATCACGATTCCAATACCAAATACTTTCATTCTGAACTTCAGCAAAGTAACATAAATTTGTGTTTGCTTCTAAACCAACATTTTTAAAAGAATTTGATTTTAAACTTGCAATTTTTGAAAATCTTTAATTTATATCAAATATATTATGTTCTTCATTATATACACTACTCTCACTGAATCCTCCATTTACTAAAACTATAAATCAACCATTACCTGCTTTTTATATGAGGGAAAAGTTGTAATTCATTTATTTCATAAACCTCATAAATTCTATATTCATTCAATTTCTATTTTGATTATTCTTTTTTTTTTTTNTTTTTTTTTTTTTTTTTTTTTTTTTTTTTTTTTTGATTTGTTCAAAATGTCTGTAATAGTTTGTCCTGCATAATGCGCCGTACTCCAAACAATTCACCTTTAACTATGCACAACGCAATTGTTTTACTATAAGAAATGCACATTAAATTAATGCTAAATTTCTAAAGTTTTTTAACAAAGTTAATTTCACCCTAATATAGGTATTAAGAAATTTACGCTTCCAAGATTTCCAACAATAGAAATTGTTCTTTAGGAGTCCTCAAACTTTGATAATCCTCTCACCATAAAACAATGACTTAAAACTTTATAAAGCCAGAGGAATCCCCAAATGTGGAACCACAATTATAATGAAATTCAACATCTTCTCCTTTGCTTTTATCACTTTATTTGCTATTAAGTATTCAATTGCTTTTGAAAGTTCAATTTCTGCTAATGAAACTTATTTGTCAGCTACTGATGACACTACTTATTTAGCTGCTCAACTTTACTTGGCATTAAATGTTGGAGACGGAAAATTCGAAAAACTTTCAATTACTCAAACTTTGCCTGACCCTAAATTGCTGTTTGTAGGGTTTTTACCATATGGTGATCCAGTTGAAGTTAAGTTAATTGAAGGTTGGGTTTGTACCATTGATGAGTCTCAATGGTTGCAAATTTTTGATGATATACTTGTTTTTGGACCCAAAATTTCTAGACAAAAGTTTAGCCATATTAAAGGAGACCTGCTAGAAGATCTTGCTCTTTGTACAGAGTTTGGAAATGTATTTATCTTCCACGATTCGTGATATTGTTTCTCCATGCTGCTCTTTGTTAATTTTGAAAATGGACAATAATTTATTTTGAATGAAAATGCTTTGGATGATCATGATAAGAGGTCTAGATTTATTGAATACATTATTACATTCACCAATTCCAAATTCACAAAGTCAGTCACTAATGCTAATTTTCTAAAGATCCGCAGATTTTTCAACAAAAGTTACTCAATTCGAAGTGATTTTCAAATTATCTTGGTAATCACTGAAACTTCTTGATTTTTTTTTGAATTTGGAGATCTCACCTTTATGTATACTCTGTCACTGATGTCAGCATCTAATGCTCTGAAGAAACAATTTCTATTGTTACTAAATAAGAGGAAATTTTTGTGATCCAGCTCTTTTGTTTAATACTAATTCATTTGTTTATTTTGATTTTTTGTCAAAGATATCTGTAGTTAGTGTTGGGGGATCCTGCAGATAGCATACTTATAAGTCTTGATACATTTTCATTAAAACTCTTTTAATTTGCCAAGCTCTTCAAAATTATGCTTGTTTATGACTCATTATATTTATAAAATGATTGGAGATTGTACTGATTTAATTGATACTTTATATAAAACAATTCCCAAAGCTTCACCATGCAGTACGCAATTGTTCTAAATCAAATTGAGAATAAATTACTTGATTAATTAAATAAACCTTATTTCATTCCAATTCTGGTATTGATATTAGCGCTTCCAAGCTATTCAACAATAAAAATTGCCCTTTAGGAGTCCTCGAACTTTGATACTCCTCTCAATATAAAACAATGGTTATTTCAAAACCTCTATAAATCCAGAGATTTTCCCCCATATAGAAAAGTAAAATCATAATGAATTTCAATTTTTGTTTCTTCACTTTCTTTGCTTTATTTGCTGTTAAATATTCAAATGCTTTTGAAAAACAAATTTCTACTAGTGAATCTTATTTAACATCTGCTAATGGCACTTCCTTATTAAATGCTAGACATTTCTTGGCAGTTGATTTTGGTAATGGGAATTTCGAAAGACTTTCAATTATTCAAAGGCCAAATAAACCTCTTTATTTAGGATTTGATCCAGATGTTACTCCAGTTGAGGTGAAGTTATCTGAAGGTTGGGTATCTAACAAGGATGAGTCAAAATGGTTGCAAATTATTGATGACAAACTTGCTTTTGGCCCTAAGAATTCTAGAGAGAAATTACTTTATCTTAAAGATCAGCTGTTAAATGAACTTACTCTTTGTGTGGAATTTGAAGATAAATTAATTCTATTTAATATATAATTGTTTATTTACGCTGGTGATGACTGATTTTGGATAATTTTGAAGTTTATACTAAAAGCATTTTGAAAACGGATTTTTGAATGTGATTATTCACCTTTATTAAGAATTACCCGAACAATTACTATTCTTAAGATCATACTTCCAATTATAGATGCTTTCATTTTGAATATTAGCGCATTATTACCAGTAGATTTTTGGCACTGTATTCGAGTAGTATTATTTATCAATAGATTTAAGAACTTTGTTCAATTAAAACTATATTGAATGTTTATTCATAACTTTGTTTCTTTTTTTGGTTTGGTTTGTGTGATGATGTTGTGTGTCCTGCATATTCACAGTTGGAGTAGCTTTGAAAATTTAATTAATAATTCAGGTTAATTCAAAGAATGTTTTGTTAAGACCACGTGATTCAATTACTTAATTGTTGGGATATTATTTGGTTTCAAATAGGAATTTATTTCTTTGGATGTATACTGCAGACTTCATGCATTGAATGTTCCATTAGGATACTAATACAATTGATTCTTCGATCTTCAGCTCTAAAACCCAAGCAAATTGTTTTACCTAAAACAAATTCAAAACACTTTTCAATCAACACTTCTCAATCATTCTTACTATTTTCGCTGGAGAAATGGTCGCTTCGGCAAAATAAAGTACAAGGGACTGACTCTATGGTGAATCTAATGCTTCTATTATCATTGCCTTGAGATTGTAAGAATGCTTAACGAAGGTTTCGATAGAGTAAATAGCTCATTTTATTATGATTAAAAAATTTGTTTTTTCAGAAGCAATGTCCCTAACAATGAACCATCCACCATTAGACTCAAAGACATTACTAGAATCAAAGACATTACTAGAATCAAAGACAATACTAGAACCAAAGATAATACTGGTCCTGAAATATTGGTCCTGAAAAACTGTTCCTGACAAATCACAAACAGTCACCAATCATTTAGAGTTATATCAAATAAGGAGATCAAATCTGGACCTTATGCGTATTTGTTTGAGCTTTCATAATTCATGTAACAATTACGAAATTTGATGATATAATACATCGGTAAAAAAGTTTTATTATTGTAAATGGCAATAAGAATTTACAGGATTCAATTAAATTATTATTGTTTTTGTTAGTTCGAAGATATAGGATGATATAGAGTAGAATGAATTGTTGATTGATAATCTTTCACCGAGACTGAAGAGTGATTATTTATACCCAAATTTAGCTGGTTGAATATGGCTAAACAAGAATTTATTTTGGATCGTCGCTGGCTAAGGATCACGTAGAAGTCGGGTTGGCTTAGGTCGGTACTTTAGGGTGCCTAACAATTATATAGCGATTTCAACAGAAATTGGCAGTACTTAAAGTTTTCTAGAACAAGAAGTATTTAAATGAATGAAAAAGAATTTTTTTCAAAAGCAGACTTTTAGACTAGATTAGATCAAATTCTTTGTTGTAGCTTTAGTTGTAGATATTGGTTGCATTGAAGTTCCTGTATATATGCCTCAGTGATGAGTTCTTCAAATTTGTCCCTAAATCACCCTAATCAATACATTTCATAGATTTCTAATTTTGTATATTTAACTAGGAACATTTAGAACCTATTTATTTTTAAATATTCTAAAAATGACTTGAATCCGATTTTTAAAGGACTTTTGAAGAATCGATTCCGTACCTTTGTAATAAGTTACAGTTTCACTAACATTTTCCAGAACCAAATCTCCAATTTCAGATATTGAAATTAAAAAAATTTAAAGCTTGACTAGTGTGTATATTCCCGAAATACACTAAAGTATATTTCATGTAATACTTCCTCTACTTTATTGAACGATGTGATGACATTCTATACACTACTGTAAGTTAGACTTGACCATGACAATCCTTTATGCAAAATTGTATTTGACAATCACAATTTTGAGCTAGTTAGTGTCCTACTATGTTTTCATAAAGAACTAATAGAGTAAGAATTAAATAGATCGAACTGGGCTCAATGTTAAATCACTCTTATATGCAGGAGCAACTATACAAAGACCAGAACATACAGTAAACCAAGCCATTCAGTAAATGAATTTGAAATTTCTCAACTTTTCCACCCTGCTCAAAGCAAAAAAAATCAAAAAAGGAAGATATTTACCTTATATCCTGCATGGAATGGGATTTGTTTGGTGATAGACGCCGATAAATGAGGCTGACCATTAAAATCCGATTTTTTAATACATGTAGTTGCTTGAGACTGATAGTTGTAATCTGTCTGGACGAAGTTCATGAAAGTGGTTGACCCAGTGTAATTGTAAATCATTTTCTTTGGTTTTTTGGTTTGAAACTTCTGGGCTTTCTGTTCCTGCACATAATACCTAAGTCTCTTAATTGACAAATGTTCGGATGAATCGATTTTCATGCACTCGGTTGGTAGGTATTGACTAATATTAAAAATCTGAATTGAACCTTGAATGATATGCATTGATCACGTGACTTGACTTCCGAGGGTACTCTTTTAACTCACGCTCCAGACCTGATACAAACTATTCAGCTTGGAGTCTCTTTTCCAGAATCTAGAAGAGATCAAACATTTTAAAAAATCAAATTTTTTTGGCCGATTTTGACGGTTTCAATGACCCCCCTCAATAGGTCGGAACTGGATATAGAGCCCGGAAGTCAGGCCAAGTCACGTGGATACCCTCGGTTTCAAATCAGTTACTCATTGAAATAGAGTGAATTGCAATTAAAAAAACAGAAAAATGAACGAAACGGTATTTATCAACAGTTTAGGTGTTGAATGATGGAATAAACAGAAATGGTCAAATAAAATTGTAATCAGAAAGGTGAAATGGAGAGGTGAAGCCAAAAAAGTCGAATAAAGAATTGAATTGATTAAAAGTTTTAATAGTCGATCTAAAAAGGCCAAAAGCTCTTTGTTGTAAAGTTGAAATATTAATGGAATTAGGCAGAAGATGGATTCTTATATGCATTGCCGACTATTATTTCAGCAAATAACTCTTAATGTTTATTCAACGTTATTAATCAATTCTCTATCAAAATTTCATTAGGCTAGAAATTTGAATAGGCCTTGAGTAAGACGTCTTATTATTCCTTGGTTTCTCTGGATGCAGTACCATTTATTCCATCAATTCATCTATTCGATTCACAGATTTATTTTAAAACAGCTCTGATAATTACATGTTCTGGTCTATAATATATTAATCCGCTATATTTTAAAATTGTTATGATTTTTTTTTTTTGGTTTAGGCTCTTCTTGATTCTGATCCTGCACATAACTCTGGTCCATTCTTATCCGGTTCCATCTTTATTAGTTGACTTGAAAATCACTAGAATAGAATGAACGCTGCATATTTATAACCCTAAACATCATCTTCAATTTGGATGAAACCTTTTTGGCTATTTATTTGGGAATGGGAGTATGGAAGCTGAATGCAGGAGCAAATAACGAGACTAGGATCGATATCATGAACTTTACTGGAATTGTTAAAGTGTGAAATTGATTTCAGATCCTGGCTTGAAATAATGCATATCAGTGCTTTACAAGAGAGCTTGGATGGTTTATATGCAGTCCCCCAAAATATAAGTCTTTGTTAGGCTCAAATAAAATCTCACAGAAGATGAGTGGGATTTAGTAATTGATGAATATAAAAAAAGCGAGTTATTTATTAACTTATGATGGTAAAGCCAAATGGTACGGCGAAAAAATCATCTCTACAATAGCGGGGAAGATGGAATTTGGTATGGAACTTGATATACAATACTTATGCGTTCAAGTGAAGCTTGAAGAGAAATGAATTAATTTACGGTAGTAGAAGCCAGGAATTTATAGTCTTATTCTTAGTAAATTATTACCACTCTACTTCTTTCTGGTCCATTTTGGGGTCTCATAGTAATAATCAAGCAAATCAACCATTCAAATCATAAACCCTTCATCAAAATTAGATATTAAGGGTGAATTTTAGAGAGTATAATCAAAGAAGAATCTATGATGTCATGATGTTTCAAGTTGGATTCAAATAATGGAAGATGGTGATGTCTGGTCAAATCCTGAAACAGTAAATTCACTATTTAGTGTGGAGATGAAACGATAATAGCCTTAGTATTTTGCAATTTCAATTAATAAACAATCAAATGAGAATATAGTGATGATAATGATAAAAAAAGAATTATTGGATAAGTGAAAATTTCTAAGGTTCAACAGCACTAACCGGTCACATGACTCATAAGAGTCGGAGACCAAATGTAGTAATAGATGAAGAAAAATTTCAAAAAAAATGATATAGTTTTGTTCTCATTTAAAGAATGGTTTATTGGGGTTAAACTAGTTAAAGTAGTCAAACTAGTCATGGTCAGTAAGTGTGGGATAATAGTCACCAGTATGTGGTTGAACCTCGCACTATAAATATGAAGAATTCATATAGGAAATTACTCTCTATAATGAAGAATCTCAGCTTTAATTATCTCAAAATATTGTAAGGTATTGGTACTGCTAATTTCCTATAGTCAGCTTGATATTGACAATGTTACTTGTTTACTGCTAGCCTTTCTATGGTCAATGGCGATGCAAATCGACTAGTTTTTTTATATTGCTTGCTGCACTTTGTTTAGCTCAACAGAAAGTACTTTTAATATTGCTTTTTGATACTGATTGCTTTTAAATATAGTTTTCTCATCAACTACTGATTTCACCAAGACTCATCGACTGATAGACCGATCTTAGCTTCGAGTGTTTTGAATCCCATAACCTGGCCCAATCTCACCGATTACTCTAAAGTAAGTGTTTTAAATCTCATAACCTGGCCTTATTCCACCATATTATTCCAATATTTACTGCCTGGATCCCATCAATTACCCTTAAATAGGTGTCTGGATCTCCCTAATACCCTGAAGTAAGTGCCTGAATCCCATTTTTTACTGATTGAATCCCATAATTTGCCGCTACCATGCCAAATTAGATTAATCCTCGGTGATACTAATAAAAGTTAATATTATATCCAAACTATATTTCATGAATCGTAACAATAAGTTCACTCTACGTATAACAAAATGTCACCATCCATTAGGAACAGATATGCACTCACCAGCGAAGGTAAATTTAATCTGACACTCTGGTTGGCGTAAGGCATCAATGTAAAACCTTGAAAATTTCCACTCGGCAATTCTTACCAGACTGGTAATTTCACTCTCTTCATAACTCTCATTATCATCTATAGCAATACCTGGTGGAGTAGATTTGGAAGGAACATGACTCAAAGTTTTTGTCCAATTATAGCGGTTTCACTTAAACTATTATATTCAACGGTTTTACCATTATATTCAACGGTTTTACCATTACTTTTATTGAGTTGAAAATTGTTCATCATATAGTCAAAAATATTCAGACCTTCTCTTCTTTATCACTTCTAGTATGCTTTAAAAATGGCAATAAGTTATGAGTTGTCCAAATCAGAAATGCTTAAAACCAGTGTTGATCAAAATTAATTAAATTTCGAATTTATAGAATTTAAGATATTGTACTTGAATTGATTTTAATAAGGTTATATACCAAATTAAAGGAAATAAGAACATTTATGAAAATCAAAATATTGATTAATTGCAATCTTCATTATCAATTCCTATATATTGATTTGAATCTACTTATGGATTGGCCCATGTGCAGTACAAAACACCAGTTTTATCAATTCCTTAAATCATCGATAAGCTATATAAATTGGCACCACAATTCGGTTCCCCTCCACATTTCAGATATCAATCAAAGCAAAAATAAAGAAGACTGCATATGAATCGATGTTCAAAATACAAAATAATGGAGACTGTATATGAATCGATGTTTAAAATTGATTTTCACCTTTCAATAAATCAAAATCAGTCCTTTAAATCTAAACCACCGATCTCACCTCAAAAAACCGTTTCAAATAATAAATCTGAAACAAAGAATTCATGGCCACAACTATAATCTGAAACACAGACCACCATTTAACCCTCGAATTGGTCGACTCAGCCGTATTCCGATGTGTTCTCTCCCGAATAACAAGGTAATTCTGCTCAGCCTTGACGTCACTAGCCAACTGACTTAAAACTGAAACATGATAATCCAAAGAATCTGCATTAGGATCACTAACGTCCACATAAATAACTCCGTGAACATTAAATGAAACGTCCAAGTCGACACGTGACAGCTTTTCATTGGAGAAACAGTATTGGTATTTCCCATTTTGGTCTGCCTTTAATGTAATATCTCCATGATCTTTTCCTTGTAAAGAATGCTCAATTCTATCATTGGGGCCAGTGACGTAAAAATCAACCGTGTATTGTTCGGCGTTGCTGGGATCTCTGGAGCCCACCTGAAAACTAATGGATAAGACATCGTTTCGCTTCAAATTTTCAAAGAAACATTGCTTTCCGTGTGGTGGTAACAATACGGTGTGTGCAGTAACAACCGCAAGAAATAGGGCCCAGATTCCGACGTTCATGATGTTTTAGTTGTTCTAGTTTGAGGTGGGATTTTATGTTTTTACTTGCGCGTCGCGGTGCTCGCACTACGCGGTATTTATGGGCTATGAATATTTGATTATAAAATGAAGAATTGATTTTTAATATGTGAAATTTCTTCAAGCAAATTGTGGTGATGATCAAATGCTGAAAAATGAACAACTGCTGAAAAATAAACAACTGCTGGAAAATAAGAATCTTGCTGGAAAATGAACAACTGCTGGAAAATTAGAATTTTGCTGTCCAATGAACAGCTGCTGTCATATGCTTTGAATGCCTTATTGTCGCTTTCGTCTGATCAAGATTCAATTTGTAGATCTTGATTTCGCCAGACAATCCCAACTTTTGTACACTCCCATAAGACACAAGTGTCGAAAGTATATTCTTGAAAAAGAATATTGCTGTTCAAATTGACTTGCATTTTGTTCTTGTCTTTACTTGAGCTATTCGTGATTCAATCATCATTAGGCTCGCAAGACTCGATTTTTCGTCGCTCACAAAGGTTTCATAATCTCATTGTAGAGCATACGCTTCAACTCGCTGATCGACAATTCATCCTTCCGCCGGTCAAAATCAAAAAAATCCTCGGGGATAGGCTCGCACATGGGCTCGTCGTTTGGGTCGTGATAGAGCTGGAGGTAAGGATGTTGTAAAGCCATATCCACCGTGATCCGCTTGGCCGGGTTGAATGCAAGAAGCTGCTCTAAGAGATCGAGCGCCATCGGATTAACATCTGGAATAGACCCAAATAATTCCAGAAATGGGATTTTTTTGCAAAACGGAAGCAGCCGGATGTACTCACGTGCCCGCTTCAGCTTAATGTTATAGTAATCCTCTGAGTTGGGTGTTCCAAGCACCTCCATGATAAGCCACAATTGGTTATGGTAGTCACGTCCTGGAAAGAGCGGCCGCCCGCTGAGCATTTCCGCTAAAATGCACCCGGTGCTCCATACATCAATAGCTGTAGTATACTCCTGGAACGTGAGCATGATTTCGGGCGCCCGGTACCACCGCGTGGCCACATATTCGGTCATGAAACCAAAATTATCTTCTGATGATGCCACTGACCGTGCCAAACCGAAATCGCAGATCTTCAAGTCGCAATTGGCGTTTAACAAGAGATTCAGCGGTTTCAAGTCGCGATGAAGCACATTTGCTGAATGCAACGCCTTTAACGCCCGCAAAGTTTGGTAGATGAAATATTGAATGTGATCGTCGGTAAGCTTTTGTGTACGGATCACCTTGTGAAGGTCCGTTTCCATGAGCTCCTGGATCAAGTAAATCTCGTTGAACGTGTCATACGACGTGGGCCGCTGCAATGCCAAGATGCTAATGATGTTTTCGTGGTTGAAATTTTTGAGTAGCTTAAGCTCACGGAGTGTCCTTAAACAAAGCATCAGCCTCTCAAATGGTTCAATCTTTTTGATTGCCACTTTTTGCTGTGTGGGCTTATGAATAGCCAGGCACACCACGCCATAAGCGCCTTGGCCCACCACTTCGATTACCTGGTAATGATCTGAGACATTGAAAGCAATGGATTTTTGTGGATTTAGAAGATGCGATGATTGGCCGTTGGCGTCTGTTTCCCCTCCTGGTTGCATGGTAAAGAATGTGGTTGGGTGTCGTGGCGCGGTACGCGGCTAATGGTCGGATAAGAAACAGAAAAATGCCGAACAATCGAAATGGAAAATTGAAACTTTATTTCAAACCAAGTTTGTGTTTGAAACAAGAATTTAAATCGGTTATAAATCCTGGATGAAAAACGAAAGAATAGTCCAAAAGCAAAACGAAGGTGTAACCAAGGCAGCGACGCGAAATATTATCGTAAGCGGCACAGGAGCTTTATATAGCGAGGTGAGGTTTCAAATAGAAATGGTCCCCACGCATGTGCAGGACAGCATTGTTTCAGAGATGAAACACGGCTGCTTTTGTGTCTGCTGCAACGGCGTACATCAAAAATTATAAATAACGCTCATTCCCAGGGCTTTTTTCTTAAAGACAAATTTTTTGTGGGAACTGCAACGAACAAGGCGTGGGCTATACAGATCAGCTTTAATGTTGAAGAAGAGATTTTGTGGAATGAAACTTCATTTTGGTTGAACAATAATTATAAATCGTTGCATTTTGTTTCATATTTTGAATTGCAGTTGTTTATTTGCTTTATCGTGGGGGTTCTGGTTTGACTTGAAACTTTCAGTGGATCTCGGGTGCGAGCTGCACGAACCGATCATATGCACGATGGCAAAGAAATATACTCGCATTACGCCATATAAACAAGGATGAAGCAATGTGTCACCATTGACATAGGAAAGGAAAGGGAATTTTTGAAACATTTGTTAATCAGTGAAAGCATAGAAATTCAAAGAAGAATAGAAAAAAACCGGGTTCCATGCAGGTTACAACCGATATGAAGAGTGTTATTGAAGACAATTTCAATGCGACAATGCGACGATGTCAAAAGCTTTGCATTACAGTTTTAAAAATAATGACTACAATGTCATCAGCGTCAGCCATAATTTTACAAGAGTCATGGAATAAATCCAATGCTCAATAAGAACAAGTCATAAACATAAAACATGGACGGAGGTCCGCCCAAACTGGAGTATCGTACTCATCGATGATCCAGTTCACATGAAGCTTACTTCTTTCTTCCAAACAATCCCTTTTTCTTCTTTTTTGAGGGGTTTAATGATGAAGCACTATAGTTTGGCGCCTGATACATCCCCTGGTCTCCACTAAAAGATGCGACCGGCGCCGAGTAGCCTTGATGATGAGCATTAGAAGCCTGCGCAGCCATATTATTGTGTGGGAAATCCTCATGAAATCCCCAGCCTAAACGTGTACTTTCAAGCTGGTCTCTGTAAGCATGATCTCCAGTAATAGCAAATTCAAATCCACGAATAGTATCCAAGGGGCGCTCATTCCGGCTTCTGGCCGGATTCAGCATATCCACTTGGCGGATAGGTTGTCCAAAAATGTCTCTCATTTCTCCGCTTTCCGTGGACAAATAAGACTGTCTTCTGCCATGTTGGTTGGCTTCTTCGAAAGGCTGGGCCTCGTTGACGGCGGATAAAATGGGATCGTGGATGTTGTGACTTTCTAAGCGTTCGCCCCTCGTGTCCTGCTGATAACCGCCTTCTTGGTTCTTAGATCCGCTTCTGAAAATAGCCATATTTAGTAATTAATAAACAAGGAAAATTATGGGAAAAATTATAGGGGGGGTTTAGGAATGGAAGAAATTGGAAGCAGGCAATTTTTTTCTATGCTGTGGAGCATAGCCTGGATGTGCTGCTGCATGCAGGAGCACTCCTGCGCCCGGCCAGCGTATTTGTGTACTGCGTTTCAGACGCACGTGGTGCATGCGCCATGTTTCAAAATTGTCATTGAAATATAAAAGAAGGGAGGTTTCCCTCCTCCTTTTCGAGCTTCTCCCCACTGTTTAAAATTTCGCTTATGTTGGCCTTAATAAGGGCGCACTGACGCACATGATTTGATCGTATGCGGACGGCGAAACAATGGTCCAATTTACAGCCGCAGGTCGCTAAAGCATTGATAAATCATACTCGTTGATTACAGGTGTTTGTCAAATTTTCCATCTAAGTTTAATGTGTGTTTCATGATTTACTAGTGGGTTTTCCGCATTAGTGTCGCCTTTTAGGATTGGAACTTTAAGGATACTGGCGCAGTTGTGGGGAATCGTAAATGACGCATCATGAGTGTCACTTTGATGCAGGATTCCTTTGGTGCATCCGCGATCGGCAACAATGAATAAAGAAAGACAAATGCATTCAGACTGGATGGTTAATGAATTGACTAGTAGATTTTAGGATCAATTGAACTGTGGAATTTCGTGATCATTATAACAATGGAAATTTGGTGCTCATTAAACAATGGAATTGACCCACATTGAACAGTGAAATTTTGGGATACAATATGAGTGATAAAAAATTTCTTGAACAATGAGGAAGTTTACACTGACAGCACTCGAGACGTGAATCTGTGCTCATAACATCTCAACGCAGGTGATTAAGCGAACAGAAGTCAGTGAATCCTTTAAAAATTCCATTGATTAATAACCGATGATTATGATTCTGCCTTTTTTAACGTGTTCTTTGTGATGCTTTAAAGTGTCATGATATGCCCATGGTTTATATAATCAGGCATCTCACTATGGCTCTCTAAGACATCCATATGAATGTGTGACATTATCTGCAGCTGGATATCAAATCTCGAGTTCAACTTAGTTTCTGCTTTTCGCTATGGTTTCTCGTTGGCTGCTTCCAGATCATCTAAGATAAGACGCCTACAATAAGATAGAAACCAATTCTTTTGATTTTTTGAGTTCGATACATTGCATTTTCGGTTGATACTATTGTATTAAAAATGCGATTTTGCTAGGATCTGCTGATTTTTGGGTAATTTTGAATCTGATACGTAATTACAGGTCTGGACTCGAAATTCCTTATATCAATACATTTGGTGATTTACAAATGAAATTTTAAGTTTGATTGGCTTTGATCTTGGGGCTACCTGTTTATATTTGAAAAGTGGCATGATTTTATATCACGTGACCGCCCCATTTCCGAGGTCTATGTGCAGTCAACCTATATGTCCCGAAATCCAGGAAACGAAATCATATATCAATTTCGGTGCCTTGATCTACTAAGAACATTCACCCTGTGGCTTAGCAGCAGTGTCGCCTTGAAAGCCGAGTCACGTGACATGGCAATATCTCCAAATGATCCCAAAATTTTCCTAAAAGTTCCATCAAAACCCAATTATGAAATATTATTCTGCTCCTTGAATACATCCCATGCCTTATTCAAAGTCACAAATGTAGCTTGACAAATCATCTGATCTTCAAGCTCATACTGGCCAAGTTTGTCGGGATGAATGGCACTGATGACCTTCATATAGTTGATCTTGACCTTTTTGGTAAGCATCAAGTCACTGATGGTGATTTTCTTGGAAGTAATGAATGGAAATCCAAGTTTTTGTGGAAGAACATCACTCAACGTCATGAGGAGATTACGGAGATTATCCTCTTTCCCACTACTCCATTTTTGCACTTTTTCTTGCACCTGATCGTGGAGTCGGAATCTCTGCTCCTCTTTGCTCTTTTCTTCCGAATGCTGAGCTTGTACTCTGTGCAAGTTTTTGTTGAGAGAAGGACCGGTTGGTTTTGATCTGATGGGTTGACTTTTTTGTTTTGGCGGATTCACCACATTATTGACGCGTCTTTTGGAATCCATGATTTTTTTATCATTGACGCCGTATTTGCTGACCAATAAAAGGTATAGATCAAGAGCCTGGGGGAAATTTTCGAGCATTTCAAGACTTTCGGCTTTTCGGGTCAAAAGCTTTAAAAACCAGTACTTGGCTGGCTTGTTGTTAATGATCCAATTTGAATCCTCCGCATCATCTCCAATCAATTCAAGTGCATCGTCACAATTTTGCTTAGCAAGCTTGAAATCTCCTAATTTGATGGCTGTGAGTGCAATGTTCAGCTGAATCACAATGCGGAGCTCATGAGTTGCTGGAAGACTCTCCAAACACCGAGAATATGCTTCAATTGCCGAATTGTAATCTCCATTGGAGAAATACTCGCTTCCTTTGGCCTTGAAAGTCTCGTAATCGGATTGTTGAAATGCATTGAGAGCTTCGGCCGTGGCTCTGCGTGTAGATGCCTTTTTTTGGGTCAAATTCCGCCTTCTAATGGGAATTTCCTCCGTTGACGAAACTTTAAACTTTTGCGCCCTTGAAAGCCCACTATCATTTCCAAGATCAAGTAAATCCACAGACTCTTGTGAAGGAGTTTGATTCTGAGCGCTATTCTGAGGACTTGACACTTTAGGCTTGATTTGATTGACATTCTCCGAAACATTATGAGGTTCAAAAGCTTTAGCTTTTGATTCCACTGAGACTTTGGGTTCGAAATTTTGAAGATTCCCCTCTGAAGATTTTCCTGGCGTGTTTTGAGGCTTGGCCAACTCTTCAATCCAGTCTTTTTTCCTTTCCTGTTTCGAACTCTTTGCCAAATTCTGTCGAGCCCGACGCCTCTCGGCTTCTCGCTCCTGTTGTGCACGAATTATGCGTTGTATCTCTTCCTGATTGATATTCTCTGCTTCATCACCGTAGTCTTCGTAAACAACGCCGTTTTTTCTCTCCAGAGCTTGATCCTTATATGCATCCTGGTCTCGAATCCATGCAGGCATACCATTTTCGGGTGTATTTCTTTGATTTTGGAAGTTGTTGATGTTTTTGATGACGGTCTGTTTGGATTTGTCGAAAAGCCAGGATGCTTTTTTGTAGATTCCGGCAGAAACGTCTTGGAGGGCCACTCCTAAATCTTTTTGAGCATTTGCTGTTGGTTCCCGGACGGCTCCTTGGACGATGAACTGCACACATCGTTGGAAATCGGGGCCGACTCGAGAAATGGCTTTATTTGACATTTCTACCGAGAATCCTTCCGACACCAATGCTGCTAGAACTGCATCTGTTGAGGGCTCTTTTCTTTGACTCTCTCTTTGACTCTCTCTTTGACTCTCTCTTTGACTCTCTCTTTGACTCTCCCTCTGACTCTCCCTCTGACTCTCCCTCTGACTCTCCCTCTGACTCTCTCTCTGACCTTCCCTCTGTGTCTGATTTTGAACTCCATGAACGTCATTTTGATAAGCATCTGTGAATTCTTCACCCAACAAATTCCATTCCTGCAGGTTTCCGGGTTTTGGGGCCACCGTGGCTTTCTTTGCTGGCACGGGTTCGAAAAACGCTAGAAGATCAGCATCTAGACTCAGATTCGGAATTTGAGAGTCATTCTCTTTTGCCTGCAGTTCATATTGAGATTTCAAGTGATGGGTTCCCAATTGAGATGGTTGTTGCTTTGCATTTGGCTGTTTTGTATTAGCCGGTTTTAAATTGGTTGGTGAAAGGAGATCAAAGTCCCAATCGGTCGTGCCTGTCACAGAAAGTTGATTCATCTGCAGGCCTAACGACGACTTCAGCGAAGTGCTGCTTGCGTGGTTGAAAAGATCCGAAAATGCATCCTTGGGTGGCATACTGCGGACCTTTAAGGCAACAATTGAACATGTGTAGGTAAACGTCACGTGATACAACGAGCGCGCGGTTCAAATTTGAGTGATTTGCACCCAGCGCGCACCCAGCGCGCACCCGTACATCCGGCGCTCATCTCACTCTAAAAATTTGTGTCTTAATTCACAATCCAACAACAAGATGCATTTGATGTACACATTGGGTCCAGACGGCAAGCGCGTCTATACTTTAGCCAAGACCACCGCTGATGGCGAGATCACCAAATCTGCACACCCTGCTAGATTTTCCCCCGATGACAAATACTCCAGACAAAGAGTCACTTTGAAGAAGAGATTTGGAATGTTGCCCACACAGAACTAAGCTATCGATAGCTCCAGGAACTGCTTGAAGCTGCCACAATCATTTGACTCCAGGTAGTTTTGTGCTGGCTGAGACAGCTGCAATAAGCAAACTGTATATTAATATAAGACTCTTTCTGGAGACTGTAGCAATGCCAACCCACCAACGTATTGAACTTGATATATTGAAATTTCAGGATCTTCATTTGAAAAAGAAGTGTTGTAGCCATTATTCATGGAGTTTGAATCATTGAAAAGAATCAAGTTTTGTAATGACAATGGAGCATCAAATGAAGAATGTCCAATGTATATCAAATATGATTAGATGATCAACAAATCTTCATGGCGGGGGCTCATAGAAAATGATGGCGAGCGACGGATTGAGATTTCGAAATCAAGTGTTTTCTTAGAAGGTTTCAGCCAATGTCAAATCATAACCAGGTTCCGAGTGCTCTTTGCTCAATGTGTTTCGATGCAGTTTCAAGGAATTCGGATACCTTAGAATCCATAATCCGCCAATATGAACTCAAATTGGGGGATATCAGTTACAGGCCACAATCTTTCACATCCTTTTTGGTCCTCATCTTCCTCTTTTTTTTTTGGTCTCATCTTTTTCATCCTTTTGGCCTTCATTCGTCTCATCCTTTTTGGCCTTCATCTTTCTCATCCTTTTCTGTCCATCTTTCTCATCCTTGTTCCATCTGTTTCTGTCTAACCCCTTTGTCCTTGCCGCTTAACCTTCGACCAAGTCCATAAAGGCTTAAATAGGATCCTTGCGTTGACCCGTAGCATCAATATTATATTCAGCACTGGTGGAATAATTCTGCCACATTTGTGAAAGCACCTCGGCGTCTTTGTTTTGATTGATTATCTCATTGAGCGTCAAATTGACATCATGAACTGATTCATTGAGTGTTTTCATATTGTTGATAATTCTTGAAAGGAGTGCAACTTGAACTTGCTCATGTGGATTATCCATAACAATCTCAGACATTGTGTAAAGAGAATCTAGTATTTAGAGCTGTAGTTATATGGGTCTCTATTATGATCGCGCGGCGGTATGCAGGATGAAATGTAGATGAAGATTTCGCAGCGAACCCTCTTCTTTTATAGTGCGATCCCGTTTTGCAGCCACTTGCATAAATCCCGCAATTCCTTTTGTAAACATTAAAAGAAATAAAACTATAAATACGAGCATATCCCCTCTTAAATTTTCTCTACAATTTTTTCACCCCCATCTTTTACGTATCCTCTTTGAGGCTATCCCTTTCAAGTAATGCCATGCTTATCTCAAGTATCAGTGGTGGTAAAAAGATCAGATTCTTCTATACAGCTTTAATTGTGAATTAGAAGATTATCATAGTATTTTCCATATTTCAGCCGGGGAAGGCAAAGTCGTTCATAAGGCTATCAACATCTTTCCATAATGACTCATTGTTCATATGAAAGAGGCTGGAAAAATTGGACTCCTTCTTATTCTCCATGTTCTTGGCATCTGTCGTGTGATTTGGCAATTCCTGAAGGGGTGATTCATCTGTCCGCAATCCTGGCGATGATGTGTCACTGTTTAGAACCTTGAAAATGGAACCTCTGTTAGATGCAGAGATGGGTTGCGGATCTAGAGGAATGGTCCGGATGATACGCCGTGCCTTGGACTCAGCATCATGAACCCCTGAAAGTGTCCGTTTCTTACGCCGCGTGGAACTACTTCCCGAGCTTCCTGGAGTACTTTTAACAGAAACCCCTTTTTGTGGCGAATCTTCTTCGGAAGATGCTATGGCCTCGTCAGCAGACTCTTCCAGGTCTTCACGAATTCCTGTATCAGTCTTTATGTTCAATTTGGCCATTCCAACTTGATCTCTCATTAATGATAAACAGTCAAAGAAAACTGAAGCCATCATACGAGATTGAATCTTGAGAACAAAGCCGGTCATCTTCTTCTCGTCAAGAGTCCGGAAAAGCTGCCACATATTGCGCATGATTCCACTGGCACGATATGCAATGTCATGTTTAAGCACCGAGGCTTTAGCCACAAGTCGAATGGCTTGCGTGTATATCTCCTTGGATGCATGCATGTCAAGCACGGATTTGAGTGGAGAATTTGCCAACTTTACAATTATGCAGGATGCCTGCCATAAGTTCAAGATCTGCACCAGTGGTAAGTACTTGACAAAATCTTTGGATTTGGCCTCACACATTTGCACGTGTTCTATTAGTGACACGGATGCGTTAAAAAGGCGTACAAGGCCTTTGGAGAGCTCGAAAGCGGGAATATGTGCTGCATCCAAAAAATAGCACGTCAAGAGATGAATTCGTGCCACAATGGAATGAAATTTTGTGTATCCATTGTCATTGGCTGACTCAGACAGATGCTTAATCTCAAGATCAGAAAGTTGTTTGATCATAACTTTTAGGAGCGCCACACGGTCGTTGGTGTTAACCAAACCAGTATTGGAAGTTGCTCCCAGATTGAGGGTTTTGGCCACTTGGTCCTCGAAATGAGCTAGCTCCATGATGTGACGAGTTTCCGTCAGAATGTTGCAGTTATGAGCCGAAAGAAAGTCAAATTGCACGAAAGCAGGAAACCCAAACGCCATGGCGATGTTCTGCAGCACAATATTGCAGAGAATCCACGTACGGGTTTGTTCCTGAGCCATGGGCTGATTGCTACCTCCTGAAGAATGAAGACCTATGCGAATAGCCTGAAAGAGGGCCACTCCGATAGTGTTCCATGAGGAATCGGCACTTAAAGACGAGGTAAGCGGAGGCCAGAGCGTATAAAGAAGAAACGCCTGGACAGAATAGACTGAACACGCATTCATGATGGGCTCGTCTTCCTCAGTCGGATTATAGCGGGAGATTGGCGAAATAGTGATTTCGGCAAGTATGTTTTTGATATGAGGAGTTAAGCCCAAAAGAAGCTGTTTGGTTTCGTCGATGCGTCGGAGCGCCACAAACATGATGACCCAAAAAAGGGCAGGGCAGAGGCGGTGAATGCGTTCCGGGCCCTTGGAGATATCGATCACTGGGAACAATGGGTGATAGTGATACATATACTCCACATACAAGTCTCGGATAAGCGCCGAGTCGAGCGTGATATCACCGACCGACTTTTCGTCACAGAAGATATCGATGGATTCAGGAGCCGATGGTGTTATTGAATGAGTCACCGAATGAGCTGCTGAATGAGTTACCGAATGAATCGCCGAAGGAGGTGCCGAATGAATCGCCGAAGGAGGTGCCGATTTGAGAGGGCACAGAGAGGTTAAGTAGCCATTTGTGTGTGGCAGTTTAAGACCTCCAGAAAAATTGAAGGACTCAGGAAATTTCTCCAGCAATTTGGAATCGGCTTTTGGGGAATTAGTGGTAGCTTCCTTAGGCGTGGTCAGATGCTCAAATGGTGAAGCTCCCATCTTTAACGGTGATGGAGCATACATGGGGGAATTCATCTGAAGATAGTCTCCTGCATGATTCACGAAAGAGTCCTTGAGCTGCTTTAATTCACGCTCTATCAGCGCCAACCGTTGACGCTTGTCAGTTCGCTTGAAATCTTTTTCCGTGATACATTGAATTCCTTTCTTCATACATCGCGTACACGGAAGTGGGTGTCGTTCTCTGGCATCACACTTGGACTTCTGTTGGCGACACTGTGTGCAGGCAAGCCTACGAGGCTTATTATTTGGATCTTCAGAAGAAGCATCTTCTCTTTTTTCCAATTCGGCATATTCTTGTTTGTCGTCATTTTCAATTGAGTGATTGAGTTGCTGGAGATCGTGGGAGAGGTTGGCTATATGCGCCAAGCGGTCGAGGGACGACTTTTCCATGGCAATCAGTTATTCGAGGGCGATTTAAAGATTGCTTTTGTTTTCTTTTTCCCCCTTTTTTTCTTGAAATCAGTTCCAAAGTCCTGTTTTTAATGGCAGTCTTTTTGAGTCAGTGTTTATGAAACTAGCGATGCTTGATGTTTTTCTGAGATGGGCTTCGCGTTCTGTGCATGCTTTCCTGAGATGTGCGTGAGATTTATGCGTGGCATGGGCGATGATGCGTTGAAACGGATATTAAGAAGAGGATTGTGACAATGACCAACATTTTTGAATCATTTTTGCATGCACCTAGAGATGTCCAAATTCTCTTACTTTCTGCGTTTCTCCGACGTGCCAGTTTTGGAATCACCAACCAAGTCCTTACCGTTTTCTTGGAGACTGTGGGAATCTCCAAGCCTCGCATCGGTGCCTTTATGTCGTTCACCTTGATTGGCGATGCGTTGATGTCGCTTCTTCTCACTTGGTTTTCCGATACCATTGGTCGACGTTTGGTGATGATCATTGGGTGTTTGTTGATGATTTTGGCGGGGCTCATGTTCACTTTTTACCTGGGGTTTTGGGTACTTTTGGCTGCGGCAATTGTTGGGGTAATTTCAACACTGGGTGATGAAACTGGGCCTTTTAAAACTGTCGAGGAAGCTTGTATTTCCCACTTGACTCCTGCACGTCAGAGGTCCCCTTGTTTTGCCATCTATGGCTTTCTCGGTACGTTGGGATCTGCATTTGGTGCGCAAATATGTGGATTATTAGTGCAATTCTGGATTGAATCCGGTTGGCGGGTGGAAAAATGTTACCGTGCAGTTTTTGTTGTTTATTTGAGTATTGCGGTTGCAAAGTTGGTTTTGGCGATGTGTCTTTCGGAGAAATGTGAGATTTCTGAGCATGGGGTCATGGGAAATGGTGAAACCCTGACGAATGAGTCTGAAACTGAAAATCTTTTGATTGCAAGCAGAGAAAATGAGCCTTTGATTGCTGAACCAGAAAACCAATCAATACGTTCTGGAGGAAAAGGAAATGAGAACATTGGGAAATCTTTTGGGGTGTCTTCGAAGCTGAAGAAACACCTTTTACGGCTTGTTCCGATATTTATGCTCGATTCCTTTGGTTATGGCTTCATGCCGCCTGCATGGATCGTATACTACTTTCAAAGTGAGTATTCTGTTTCTCCTTCCACTCTTGGTGCGTTATTTTTCAGCACAAACATTGTGGATCTGATATCTTCGGTGGCATCTGCATTGACATTTTCAAAGTTTGGACCAGTGAAAGCCATTTTGGTTGCCCAGCTTCCGAGCGCCATTTTCTTTGGTGGCATTCCCATGGCCAATTCATACTTTTTGGCTGCAGCACTTTATTTCCTTTTCTGTGCATGTGCCACGATGGATGTTGTTCCTCGACAAATCTTGCTTACGACTATAATTGCGAAGGAAGATTTGATTAAAGTATTGGGAATTGTTAATATTGCCAAGACGTTTGCACGATGCATTGGGCCACTCTTCACTGGCAATTTGGCGCAAAACGGCGTTCTTTTCATGGGATTCTATGTCAATTCAGTGTGTTTATTTATTGCAGATATGGTTCTTGGATGGAGTTTTGGGCATTTGGACCGAGAGATTTTGGCGATTCATTCTTAGCTGGTCCTAACAGGAAATGTTTATCAAAAGTTTCATTGATTTAGAGAAGGCAGATTGAAGCCGGTTTGTCAAGGCCGGTATTTGATGCAATTGGGATTGTATCAGATGATAAGATGTTTGGAGGGGAAGATATGGAATTAGCTGAGCTGAGGATTTGACCAAGAGCAGGAATTATAGAGGGACAGAAGAAAAAAAAGAAAAAGAAGTGGATAGAAGAGAGGGACAGAAGAGGAGAAAAGAAACCAAATGTTGATAATTTCTTCTTGAAATTTCACCCATTGGTGTGTCAATATCTACACCAAACTGGACCTACTATGGATAATTTCCTTTACCCACTTCCGAATTTATCCGAATTTATCCAGTTTCATGTTTCCATGGTACTTGAAAGTACATCACAGCTTCTTGCCTACATTACCAGATCCCAATCCCATTTATGTCATGCATATACCTTTATGGACTTCAATTTCAACGCCAACGTTAACGCCATTTCAAATCTAAAAAAGATATCCCCAAATCTTAAGATGCAATGGAAGCGCCTTGAACGCTTGACGTTCCTCCAGAAGTTCCTGCTGAAGACGATCATAATCTGTTTCACCACGACCAGTATCAAGATCCATTGTACTTAATGGAACCACAGAATTGATCTTTCGGGAATAAATTTTATGACCAAGATAAAAAACAAGCACAATGACGGCGCCCAAATAATTTTCAAAAAAAACTGTAGCATTGGGCTTTTTCCCCAAAGGAAAAAGAGAAACCCAAAATTGTAAACCCAATAAAACAATAAGACAAGCAGTTGAATAGTACAGACCCCAAACGCCAGTAGCAGATAAATAAGGCAATTCAGAAAGCAGACGATTTTGATGAATCATGGCGGCCCGGAACCGGAGATGGGCTATTGTGCAGGACGCCCAAGTAAAAAGAGTTGAAAGAGCAGAAAGTGCAACTAACCAAGCAAAAACTTCATTTTGTTTTGGAGAAGCAGCCACAAAAGCTAAAAGTCCAACTATAGCACTAACCAAAATCCCCGCCAAAGGCCGGCCTCGACGGTCCACATAACAAAAAAAAGATGGAGCCAAACCTTGTTCTGCAAGAGATAAGATAGTGCGAGAAAACCCGTACACCGCGGAATTACCAATAGAAAGTAAAGCCACTAAAACAACCACATTAAAAATAGAAGGAAGAGCTTTTATACCTCCAGTAGTAATAGCCACAACAAAAGGAGAAGCAAAAGCATTTGAAGAAGCAGTAAGTGCAGGATTCTGAGAATTAACCACAAATGCAATAAGGGTTAAAGTTAATAAGTAAAATACCACAATTCGATAAAATACCATTTTAATTGCATGAGGTAAAGCAATACGAGGATTTGCTTTAGATTCAGCAGCAGTTAAACTTACCAATTCTGTTCCAGCCAATGAATAAGTTGCACTAATTAATACTGAAATGACTCCTTTAAAACCATGGGTAAAAGGACCAGGATTATGCCAATTTTTAGTACCAATATAACCAGAATCACCTCCACCACAAATTAGAATAATGGCTAAAATATCAAACCCCACCACTCCTAAAAGTTTAATAACAGAAGAGGAAAGTTCAAAATATTCAAAACCTTGAGTTCCAAAAAGGTTAAGAGCAATAATAAGGATATAAAAAACTGCTACCCAAACCACAGAAGGAATATTAGATTTCCAAAATTCAATTGAAAGTGAAGCAGCCACTAATTCTAAGGGTAAAACCACTACCCAAAATATAGCATAATTCCATCCGGCTGCAAATCCAAAAGAAGGATCGATAAAACGAGTAGCATATGTTGCAAATGCTCCTGAAATAGGAAATGCTGCTGAAAGTTCTGAAAGTGCTTGCATTACGCAATAAAGGAATGATGATACAATGGCCCACCCAATGAGCACGCCTGCAGGACCACCAGTGGCTAGTGCTTGCCCAGATACAATAAGTAATCCGGATCCAACACAACCTCCGAGTGCTATAAATGCTTGAGATATTGGACTAATGTTTTTTTGTAAATTTGTGTTTGCAGTTTGCATGACTGCACGTTCCAATGAATTTAAATCATGATTGGTTTCAGTATGTGCTCTGCGGAAACTGTCTTTAAGTTGAGTCCAGCGGGAAACTTTAGTTGAACTAACGCTGCTGCCGGCCGAGACTTTTTCGGACGTTCTGGTGGTGCTGGCAGACATGAGACGAAATTACTAAACTGGGGATTTTGTTCTTATAATGCAAATGCATGCGGCGCTCGCAAGCGCCGTGGACCTGTATACAACTCCCCGGTTCAGGCTTTCGCGATGCGCATCGCCACCTGCGCATACCGGTTTAGGTTTGGCAATTTATGCTTTTGACACGAATAATTGGGGGAATGCCTGGAATTGGCTGGGTGAGTTAATATGTAGGATTGATTTACACGTGACCTCAATCACCCGATTTCCACGTGACCTTCAAATCACGTGGTTTTCACGTGACCTTAATCATCTGACTCTCACCTGACTCTCACGTGACCTTAATCACGTGACCTTCACGTGACCTCTCACGTATCGCCGCAACTTTAACGATTCCCCGCATTTTCAACACCATGTCACTTAAATTCGAAACATGTGTGGAACTTCAAAGTCTCAAAGAACTATTCTCTCTTCCTGCATCGGAATGGGCGTCTCCGTTCACCCCCGCTGAATTCGCCCTGATTGAAGCCAAAAAAGTGGTGGACCGCATCCTAGCCGGAATTCCCGCCAAGGGTTTCGTTTTAAGGAGCAAGGATAACAATCAAATCGTCGCTTCCTGTATAGTGGTACACAACAAGGCATTGTTTAAAGAACCTTCCCTTAACTCAATCGGAGATTCGCCCGATCCGGTACTGTTTGGGGTAAAGAACGCCACCGGACTTTTGGTCAGTTTTGTATTTGTGGCTAAGGAGCACCGCGGAAAAGGCTTGATGGAGAATCTTCTCGAAAAGACATTTCGGTATACAGAGGAGGAGATTTTAAAGAGGGAGTTGGCCAAATCGGGCGATTCCAAAGATAGTTTTAGGCTGATGGTACAGGATGGTCGGGATATCGATACTCAATTAGCCAATCATTATTTGAGCAAGAAATATTTCTGGTACCTCTATTCTGCAGTTGGTACTGCATACAACAAGCTAGGCTTCAAAGAGTATCCGATTGAAGGGTATCAAATTGGGTTTAATTTTAACGAACGGGAATCGGGTAAGGCTGTACAGGCACTTCTTGAAAAGGAAAAAATCGGTGGCAAAACACTTCATCTTCTTGATGGTGGGAATCCTCAAGATGCTGAGACCTTAGCGCACATTCTGCATGGAAGCGAATTGGAGTTACTCACTGAATTGAATAAAAACTTATTCCACAGCGAACTTTCGAGCTCTCGCCGGCTGTCACTGTCATTGACCAATCTTCAGAATGTTCTAGGCCAAAAATTGGGTTCCAGCTCTTCTTTAAATGGAAACAGGTCCAATTCGGGTCAAGATGTGGGGTCAAAAATGTCAGGATTGAACCTTAGATCAAGTTCCGTACTGCAATTTGCTTGTGGCAAGTTTGCCCTTGTTCCAACAAAAAGTATACTTGAAAGTTGTTTCATTACCAATAAGGAAATGGCTAAACGGTACGGAACGGCTCAGAACAATGCCGTGGCAGATATTCGGGGTGCTGTTCTTACCAATGAAATGCAGAATAAGAGTTTTTATGTTTTATGGAAAAGAATTAAGCAAACTGAATTTCATATTGTGGGAATGGGCGAGTTGAAGCTGGAATTTTCTGCTTTGGGCCGTCGTCACTCCTCTTTTTCCGGCATAAATGATATGGGTGGGTATAATTTCCAAGATTTAGAGCTTTTGTTGGCGACTGCTGTGCATATAGCAAAGCAGGAGCCCTTTGATAAATCTGGTGTTGTGAATGTGGCTCTTAATGATCTTCCTGCAGAGATTCCTGCTCAAGTTTTGCATGATTTCTTTATGAATTATTTGGAACTGCTGCATGCAGTGACTTTTGTGCCGGATTTTGCTACCAATGGTACGTTACCAATGCTTCGGAAATTTGGTCTGTTTGACCCCAAATTTGAGCTTGATTGGGTTTCCAATAGTTTGGCCCATTGGGGATAATTAAATATATGATTAAAGAAGTATCTCGTATACATCAAGGGCAATCTTTGATTTGATAAATGGTGGTGTTTTCCTAAAAGACATTAAATTACTGATCTAATAATGTTGTTGGTTTTGGTTATTGAATGCTTAAGTCGAATGTACGGGTTTTTCAAGTTAGGAGATTAAAGCTAATCTTCGGCAACTCTACCCTTCAAGACTGCACATAGCCGGGAAATGACATGGCTCAGATCACTTAGCATGCACAGCCTTACATGCACAGGTGATTCACCGTAGAATGTTACTGCAGCCGTTACCGCATCGGATTGCTTAGCAGTTTGCTGTGACATGCGTCCGGGATTCGGGGGTGCAGGTGCGTGCGCATGCAGGCGTCCCGCCCGGCAAACCCTGTCCCATCCATGCCCCTGCATGTACCTCAGCTCCATTGCCTCGTAACAGATTTGAAATTTGACTGCTTGAAATTAGCGGGTGATACATACAGCTATAGACACGGTTATATCAGGAGTAGAGATACACGGGTCGATTTACTTGACTTAAACGCAATCACCGAAAATATTATTTAAATGAGGACTGCTTTTTTGGCAAAATTTATCCTAATCTGTCAAACCCTGAATTTCCTAAAGGGGATTGAAAGCTGCTGCAAGTCACCGAGAGGGGAATGAACGCAACAAAGATGACGCGGGAAATGTGCTAAGCCTTGCTCAAGCATTTGGCGCAAGGGCCAGACCACAGGCGGGCGCAGCGGCACGCGCCTCAATTTCCAAAGCCCGGTATGCACATCGTGCATATTCTGCTCATGCACTGCGCGGCAGCCTAAGCTGCGTTTCAATTGCCGGCGCACCCTCCCTGATAACGTATATATTAACGCATCAATCCCCCAAAAGCCCACAATATCTGCCAACATTTTTTGATTACATCTTCATCCACATTTCTTACCCCCTTTTATTTCTTTTCTGGCTCCAAGATTCTTGTTTTGCAAATCATCCAATTCATCACAAGTTTCATATTTCCTTCCTGAAACAGCATCATAACGTTCCCTCCTTTCTTCCTGAAATAAAAAACTCCCCCAATCATGAATCTTCTGACCAACCACAAAACCAAAAATTATACCGTCCCCGTTTTTTCGGGTCCGGCAAATTTCCAAAAACAGCCGTCATTCCTGGTCGCCACCAACTTTCAATTAAAACCCCCTCAAACAAAAGATAAATTGATCTCTCCTTTAGCTCATACCTCTCCTTACACTTTCGCCGGAGGAGTTGCAACCCCTTTTTTACAACCCCTGTTTCAGTATACGGCAGTACCAAAGAGTCTAGGCCCAAACTCGCCGCCAATCGTGCCAAGAAACTCTCATGTTGATATTTACAGCCTCAACCACGTGGGTGTTGTGGGCCAGAAAACTCTATCACCACCACAAACCAAACCGAAAATTAAAGCGACTCTTCGTGGCCGGAAAAAGTTGCCAGCTCGTCTTATTTGTGACCAATGTGGTAAATCATTTACAAAACCATATAACCTCAAAAGTCACTATAAATCTCATTCAACAGAACGGCCATATAAATGCCTGAAATGTCCAAAAGCATTTGCAAGATCTCATGATAAAACACGTCATGAGCAATTACATGGAGGAGCCAAGAATTTCAAATGTGAAGGTTTTTTAAAAGATGGTGTGACTCGCTGGGGCTGTGGAAAGAGTTTTGCCCGTTCTGATGCTTTATCTCGACACTTTCGTACCGAAACAGGATGGCAATGTGTACGAGATTTCATGGAGGAGGCGAAAAGTGATATGAAAAATCATGTTTCTGATCCTAAACTGGTTTCATATCTGCAACAACCACCGCCGGTTTTATATTCTGGAATTCAGGATCTGTCCAATCATGGATCAGCTTCTATACCTTACGAGTTGATTCCTTCAAGTTTGAGTCAAGGGTTGAATCTTAGTCATTCTCAAAATCTGGGAGTTTCTGGTTATCAAGGCTCACACTATCTTCAAATTTCTCCTGGGTTTTACCTGTTTCCACAGCCTCTGCACTCAGTACTGCTTCCCCCTCTCCTTAGGCATTAAGAGAAGAAACACTTTCAAATTAGCATGGCATTTTAACCCAAACTTTCATACATTCATTTTTTTTTTTTTTATGACTCATCATTTATGGCATATTGCGTGTAAATATTTTTTGAAGCTAGGTGTACCTCTTGGTCCTGCACACAGTGCCGGGCTCGTATCGGTATTTAAAGACGGCAGATAACTTTTTATTTATGCAGATTACACGCCTCATGCATCTACGCCTCATGCGCTCTGCATGTGGTTTTGGAAGTCGCCGGTATTATGCAGGTGCACAAACGATCAAAAATTACATCAAAACAGATAAAAACTAGCTTGAAACAATCTTGAGACAAATATGAAATAAATGTAAAACCAATCTGAAACAAATCTGAAACAAACCTGAAACTATCCTGAAATAAAATTGTAACCGTGATCCTGTGAAAATTGTGATAAAGTATAAAGTGATAATGACTAATCAGTATCAATATCCTTCATTTAACCCTTATTCATTTATATCACGTGACTAATTATATGCAGTAAAAATCAGGTGACTCCAAACCAGTCAAAACTGGTCATGATATCTAAACCGATTTTTTTTTATTGAACATTCTGGTGTACGGGTGTAAAATTGAAAATAAGACCATCAATTCATGATTAAATGCAGTACCAGCAAAAAAGGTAGCGTGGTGTACGGATGACGGACTTAACCGCACCCCACACTACTCCACAAAACGTTCACTTCATTTTACTCCTCCTCATTTCCTCCAATTGAACCCGTTTTTTCTTACGCCTAAAATGGATGGAATTCTTCGTCTCGAGCACAAAGTCCCCCAACTTCCTGTTCCAAGTCTTGCCCAGTCTCTCCAGCAAATCCTCACGGCTCTTAAACCACTTCTTAGCGCCGAGGAATACGACCAACTATTGGACGAATCTTCTCGTTGTCTTGGACACAAAGACGTTCTCCTTATTCAAGAACATTTGGAAGCAGCAGCAAAAAATGATAATGTCTCTTGTTACCTCAACAGCATCAATCCCGATAGCTATCCCGGAATTTATGGAGAAATTAGGGGAGGCATTTTACCCCGAAACCCGTATCTAGTATTAGAAGAGGATCCATATGCTATGACCATTAATCCACCAAATCAGGCCCAGCGAGCAGCGACTTTGGTCAACTCTTCACTTAAGTTCATTGTGACTTTAAGAAATGGTACTTTAAAACCGGATACTACTCCCAAATCGGGTAATCCATTAACCATGAATTGTTACCGTAACCTTTTTGGGACAACACGAGTTCCCGATTCAAATCATTCAGTCACCATTCAAAAGTATAAAAACTTTGATGATCTGCGGCACGTGGTGTTTATCTGCAATAATCAATATTATGCATTGGAAGTATTAACAAAGAGTCAATACAAAGATGGAAATCAAAGAGGCAAAATTTCCCAAAGTGGTGAAATTAGCATCAATATTGAAAGTGGGATAAAAGACAAAATTGATAATAATGATAATATTGATGATATCGATAGCGGAGTTCATCAAATTTGGTTCAGTGACGCAGATTTGGCGGCTAAAATTCAAGCTATTTTGGATGATGCTTCATCAGTTGACCGTACTAAATCAGTTAATAGCGGAATTGGAGCTATTACAACTCAAACTTATACACATTGGGCAAATGCTCGGCAAGAACTCGGTCGTCTGAGTCCAGATTTGGCCAAAACAATTGATAATGCCCTTTTTATGGTTGTTTTGGATGATACAGTTAATCCAGAAACAGATCAAGACAAAATAAGCGCTATTTCTTATGGACTGTCGATGCTTGCTCCAGGTACAAATATTCAAGTTGGTTCATGTACTTCTCGATGGTATGATAAATTACAAATTATTGTGGCGAAAAATGCTACTGCTGGAGTTGTTTGGGAACTGTCAACCATGGATAGTACGGCTATTTTACGATTTATCAGTGATATTTATACTGATCTGATTTTAAAGCTA
This sequence comes from Metschnikowia hibisci, assembly GCA_002374725.1. Classification (NCBI taxonomy): domain Eukaryota; kingdom Fungi; phylum Ascomycota; class Pichiomycetes; order Serinales; family Metschnikowiaceae; genus Metschnikowia; species Metschnikowia hibisci. The sequence continues at coordinate 126,984 of NLAP01000006.1, read as the reverse complement.
GCCAAAAATATTAATGGTGCTGAAAGTACACTTTTTGATGCAAGAATTGGATTTGTTCTGGGTTTAGATTCAGAGATTAAACCTAGAGTTAAACCTTTAAAATTTAACATGACTCCAGAAATTGTTAATCTTGTACATCTTTCAGAAACACGATTAGCAGATTTGCTTAATCAACATGAGCAAAAAACGCTTACCATGAAGCTCAATACGCATCTTCTTACCAAATTAGGAATTTCTACTGACCTGTTTCTTCAAATTGGATTTCAAATTGCTTATTATGCTTTATATGGTAAAATGGCCAATACTTTGGAACCTATTACCACAAGAAAATTTAAGGATGCTCGTACAGAACTTATTGCAGTTCAAACTGAGGAAATTTCTCGACTTGTGAAGCTCTTTATATCATCCAATGAGGATTCAAAGAAATGGGAAGCTTTTAAGCAAAGTTGTATGGCTCACACTGAACAATATCGTGCAGCTATGTCGGGCCAGGGCTTCGAACGCCATCTTAATGCTATTACACAAGTTCTTCTGAAACCAAAAGCTGCAAAAAACCTTAATTTTATTAATAGAGGTACGGGTTTAGAGCCATTAGGTAATTTGGCTAAAGTTCAAGAGTTTCCAATTCCTCTTCTTAGCAGCAATCATATTGAAAAGCTCTTTAACGCTGAAATTCTTATTTCCAATTGTGGAAATCCTGCACTTCGTCTATTTGGAATATCCCCTGCTATTGATCAAGGTTTTGGAGTGGGTTATATTATTCATCAGGATAAAGTAGTGGTGACAGTATCTTCTAAATATCGCCAAACTCAGCGACTTTTAGATACTTTTGAATCGGTGATGGCAGGAATTAAAGAAATCGTGGCTAATGAAGCTGATATGTTAATGGCTGTTGCTGATAGCCAAAATCGTCGGGATGAACTTAAACAATTACGTTTTCAAAAAGAACTTAGCAGAGTCAATACTGAAATGCCTCTGACAAAACATCCAATTGATTTGAAATTTTCGGCTATTACTTCCGAAAATGATTCACAACCTCTTGCTAATGATTCCCATGATTATCATTATCTTGGAGGTTATGGTTATTTTGATGAAGGTCAAGTGACGCTTAGAAGTGATGAGATTATTCGAGCAGAATCTTTTCTTAATAGCAGTCTGCATTTACCATCACGCTCTGTTTCTAGACATCACTCATCAACAAATCTTCTGAATTTAGGTGGTGAACTTAATGCTCGACTTTCTCTTGGTGATCGTATTCGGGATATGCTTTCGCCAAGCACGAATGTTTCATCGGAGAATTTATCTGGATTAAAGAGCAATGTGGGAAGAAAAATTCTGAAGATTTGAAATTACAGAATTATTGGTTTTTGGGGTTATTCTTGAAACCTGCATATAAACTATTATTTGATCCGAGGGTTATGTCACGTGACTACCTCAATTTCCGGGACCTATATACAGTTCCGACCTATTGAGAGGGGTCGTTTAAACCGTCAGATTCGGCAAAAAATCTGGGTGTTTCTTAAATGATTTACTAGCTGTATACGCTTAAAAGACGCTTCGAAAAGGGAAAGTCTTAAAAGACTATTCCTAATGAGTACCCTCGGAACTCGAGTCACGTGACCGTGAACTAACCAAAATTAACCTTTACTGAACCAGACTTAAGTTGAGATTTACATTTTATGCCGCTCAGTTCCAATGTTCTTTTACTAGTGAAACCGAACAATCCCATAGGAGTGTATTTATGTGCAGGATATATGCAGGACCAGAACAAGAATTCAAAAAATAAAAATCTTATTTTTTTTAGCCAAGAAAAACCTCACCAACATTCATAGCATAACATTTTCTTAATATAAGTAAATTGATCTCTTCCTGTATGGTGTACGGGTGTGCATTATATATCTCGCCTCGCAACTACCAATAACAGTATGGATCGATCAGGTATCACAGCAGTGACAAAGAAATTTGTCCGTGTGCAGGGCGCTGACCTGAGCAAATTCCTAAACGGGCTTCTAACCACCAGGCTAATTCCAAATGCCATCAAAAAGAAACAACATACAATTTCGGCTGACGAAAACAGACACTGGCGGCTAGCCCAAGTGATTGACCCGCTTCAGAATTGGGGCGCCATGCATGAGGATATTTACGACCCAGAAAAGAATATCTGGGTCCGGCGAGATGGAATTTATTCAATGTTTTTAAATTCAAAGGGGCGAGTTATGAATGATTGTTTTAAGTATCCATTTCCGTTTCATAGTGGACTGGAAGCTGGAACACAGATGAAACATGAAATGGACGTGTGCGCCTCAGATCTGAAACATCTTCTATACACGACGCCAAGTTACATTCTCGAAATTGACCCGAAATACCAGCTGCTGCTTCTCCTGCTTCTTCGCATCCATAAGCTCAGCGCACGTGTCAAGTTCGATACGCCACTGCTATTTTCCTATTACTACTTTAACGACTCTGTGCAGTACGAGCAATGGCTGGATGATATGCAGGAAAAGTATTTTCGAACTACAGTCCCTACAGAAGCGGTGAAAATGGCAGATCAATTTATGGCAGATGAGGTTGTGGTGCGCCTGCAGTATGCGCCTTATGTGCAGGCCTTTGCATTTGACAACCGAATTCCTAATTTCGGGCTCAAAATTATCACCAATCGCGAGTTTACTAACCCTGCTGCATTACTTTCGGAAAAGTTTCTTGCTCAATTTACGGCGCCGTTGATTTCAGAGGAAGAGGTGACAATGCGGCGCATGCAGGACGGCCTCTTTGAAACCGCCGATATGCCACCCGGCCAATCGCTTCTTCCATTCGAAGCTAATCTTGATTACGTTAATGGTCTTTCGGTGGATAAGGGTTGTTATGTTGGACAGGAATTGACGATTCGGACTTTTAATGGCGGAGTTATCCGAAAAAGGATAATTCCTGTGCAATTTAACGCCAGCGTCGAGGAACTTCTAGGTGATATCGATATCGGGACCGTGGAGATAAAGCGAGAACAAAAGGTTTCAAAATTGGAAAGTGGGGCAAAAGATCAGGACACGGAAAAAGACGGAAACGGACTTTCGACCGAAACTCTGCATCTAGAATCAAAGACTAAGAAAAGTCAAACGGAAAAACCTGAATCGTCAATCCATAATCCTTTCTCGTCATCACCATTTGGAGTTTCCAAAGTTAGACGAGGCAAACTCGCCAAACTACTTACAGTCAAGAAGAACTTCGGATTTATGTTGGTGGCTGTCGATGAAGTGGCTGCTGATGAGCATTTTGTTGCAGTCGTTAACGGAAATGAAGTTGCTGCCACTGCTTGGCTTCCTGAATGGTGGCCAGTGGAGTAACGGCACGTGATGCGGGTCACGTGTGCACGATTCACGTGCGCTACAAACTATCTCCGAAAGGATTGAACTTTCAGTCGCAAGGCGACAAAGCGAGTGGGATTTTGGAAATAGAGCAAAAGCGGATCGGAAAGCATAAATGTGCCAAATATGTCGAGCTAAGATAAGATAGGGTCACGTGCAGCTCACGTGACAGTACACGTATAGCGCACCACAAAAAATTGCCACCCAGCATGTACAAACTCAGAAGTATTCTCAAGGGCCACGAGCTGGACGTGCGTGGTGTTACTACTCTAGGAGATTGTACGCTTCTCACTGGATCTCGTGACGCCACCGTCCGGCGCTGGGATCTCGCGATCCCCGTGGACTACAATTCCGATAACACTATCTGCTTCAATTCCCCCACCAACTCCTTCATCAATTGCGTGACATTCATAGATCTGCCATTTACAGGAGAAGTGGTGGTATGTGGAGGCAAAGATGCCATTATTTATTTGGCAGAACCATTTGAAACGTTTCTGAAACCAGGTGATGATGTGGGCAAGTTTCAATTGGTGGGCCATTCCGGCAACGTGTGCTCAATTGATTACAAAAACGGCAGTTTAATTTCCGGGTCGTGGGATTGTACTGCCAAAGTTTGGGATTTGAGCAGTTTTACCGTGAAGTACGATTTGGTGGGCCACTCGGCGGCAGTATGGGATGCCCGAGTGTTGGATGCAGACCAAGATATTTACATTACATGTTCTGCCGACCGGACTATCCGCAAATGGAAAGGATCAAAACAAATTGCTTGTTACAAGGGCCATTCTGATGTGGTCCGCAAACTTGTGGTGTTTCCAGATGGAAAGACGTTTGCGTCTGCATCCAACGACTGCACCATCAAAATTTGGAACGCTGAAAGTGGTATCGTTCAACACACTTTAGTGGGGCATGATTCATTTATATATGATTTGGCGTTTCTTTCTGACGGCAGTCTTGTTTCCACCGCTGAAGACCGATCGGTGCGGGTGTGGCGCCAAAATTCCATATCTCAGGTCATAACGCTTCCCTGCATATCAGTATGGTGTGTTTCGGTTTTACCCAATGATGACATTGCTGTTGGCGGTTCCGATAGGCAGGTATACGTGTTCACGGCGGATGCAGGACGCTATGCCACTGCTTCTGCATTGGCGGCGCTTGAGGAAGCCGTACGACTGTCTGCGATCTCCGAACAGTCGATGGATGACTTGAAAAAATCAGATCTTCCAGGTTACGAGCGCTTGGACGGGCCAGGAAAGGAGGAAGGTCATGTGATCACCGTCAAGAGTCCCGTGGGTGTTATAGAGGCTCACCAATGGACAGGAGGGCAGTGGGTGAAAATTGGTGATGTGGTCAGTTCCTCTAGCGGGTCCAGCAAGGTGCAGTACCAAGGAAATGAGTACGATTACGTTTTTGACGTGGATGTTGAAGATGGAAAGCCGCCATTGAAACTTCCGTTTAATGCCACTGATAATCCGTATGTAGCAGCGGAAAAGTTTTTGGCAGAAAATGAATTGCCTTCTTCTTATACTGAAGAAGTGGTGCAATTTATTCATAAAAATACCGAGGGATTCCAGATGGGCCAAGATTCTGGGCCCAGCATGGCAGCAAGCGAAAATGTGGCCTCTAAAGAATCGTTAGTGGATCCTCCATTTTTTCCCGAAACTGGTACCATTACCTACGATGATTTCAAGCCTGCTTCATTGATAAATGGTTTCTCCAAATTGAACGCACAACAGGGTGAAGATAGTTTTGACACCGCCGATGTCGAAAAAGTGAAATCATCGTTGGAAAAACTCACTTCATCATCTGCAATGTTTCTTATTAAGAAAATAGTGCCCAGAATTCTTTCCAAATGGGAAAAGTCCCAACGTCTCATTGGCTTTGATCTCTTGAGAGTAGCGATTTCTCGCGTGGCCACAGCGGATTTGATCGAATCCACTGAAGAGGCAGAGTCAATTTACAAGCTTTTGTTTGCCACGCTTGAAGACATCACAGAAGAAGATGTGACTATTTTCATGATGATAGCAAAGGTGTTGAGCAATTTGGCCAACAGTACGATATTCATGCAGATTTTCTTGACTGTGCAGGACAATGGGATTGTTGCATTGAATGAATCATTTGACGAACTTTCGCTGCATTTGACGGTTTTGGTAAAGATTATGAGCTCTTCTAATGCTGCAAGTGCCCACAAGCATTTTGGGATGGCATTCACAGCTATTGCATCATACATTTTTAATCTTACGGCTCGGTTCAAGAGTTTCTTGGGTACAAATCCTGCATCTCTGGCTTCGATCATGGCCATTTTAGGTGATATTGGCGAGGATTTGGCTCGGTCGGGTGAAGAAGCTGCATATCGGTTGGCGGTGGCTTATGGTAACCTCCAATTTTACGATAATTCGCTTGAGCCTCCATTTTGGTTTCTGGAGGTCAAGAAATATACTACGGAACGATTTCAAGTTGTTTTTGCTGAAATCAAGGAAAAGGGAAAAGTTGAACATTAAACAAGCTCACCAGGTGAACAGCAAATTGTGAAAAAAGTGCGATTAAAAAAAGAAAAAAAAATGGTGCAATTTTTGAACAGCAATTGATGAAGGTTGAAATATTTGAACCCATTTTGAAAGCTAAAATCAGAAGTTTAAAACAATTGTTTCGAAAATCTTAATTTAAGATATTGAAGTGGCGCTGCCTGCAGGAATCGCGTATGCTCACGCGAATATCATCAATAAGCCTCCTCGTCTCCAGCATTCATCATTCATCATTCATGTCCAGTGTCAAGATTCGGCGAGGCGTGGCAGTGCCAATGGCAATTTTCCTACTTTTTCTTGTGGCTTTGTTCATTTCCGGCGCCAAGAACCTGGACGTGGCCTTTCAATTGAAACAGTATGGCTTAGCATACTCCAACCCAGAGATATACGACGACGAAGGTGATACCAGTGCAGATAGAATAGCTCTGTATTTGGGAAATGATGATCCTATTGATGATGAGTTTAGAGGAGCCGTTAAGGAGGAACAGCTCAAAAAAACCAGCAAAAACCATGACCAAATGCCAATTTTTCAGGTTCCTCTTAAAACATATCCCATGGTGGCAGAGCCAGATAAAGAGAATTTAGGCGGCGATTTTCTGTTTCGAATTTATTCTCACAACATCAAAAATGGTGCCCACACGAATCTTGTTGCAGGAGAAGAGCCGTGGATTCAACGCAAACTGCATGTGGTGAGCTCCATCAAAGCTCATACGCCAGCCAATAGCATCATAGCACTTCAAGAGCCTGTGAAATTTCAATTGGATGATGTGATGAGGGGTTTAAACCGATATACAACGGAAACCCCCGAATGGACGGCATATGGTGGGGGTCGGCTTGATGGTGCTAACGAGGGAGAGTTTGTTCCAATAATCGTGCGGAACTCCGAATGGGAAGTGATTTTCTTTGATACTTTTTGGTTAAACGAGAAAGATGAGCGTAGCTCTTATACTGGGTGGGATGGTAAGTACCCAAGGATTTCGACATATGTGACGCTCAAACACCGACAAACGGGCAATCACGTGAATGTGTTTAATACACATTTTGATCATAAAGGCAAAAATGCCCGCATGGAGTCAGCTTCGTTGTTAATGGCGAAAATGGAAACCATCAACTCATGGCCACTGTTTCTCGTTGGTGACTTGAATTTAGTTCCCACAGACATGACTTACAAAATACTTGCTCAATCATATGCAGATACTCATACACTTGTGAATTCGGAAAATCGGTACGGGCATCACGAGTGGACTGTGACGGGATTTCTGGGGCAATTTGCAGCAGACGCCAAACGCATTGACTATATTTTTTCGCCTGAATACGTGAAAAAAGCTTGGGAAGATATATGCAAGAAGGACGAGATTTTTGATCTTCGGCTTAAGGGCTATGGGTTGATGCATTCTAAGTTTGGAGGAATTTATATGAGCGATCATCGGCCGTTGGTTGCTGATTTCGAATTTCGTCGGTGTTAACGAAAATGAGTTTGATTAAAGAGGCCACAAGATTGAAATGGTGTGGATACTTTGGATTTATTGTGGTTGATTGGGAAATCATGGTGAAGATTTGGGAAATAAAGAGGATTTGTGGGGATCTTGGATCACGTGATGCCCTGACGGGTTCAAGTATCAAAATAAATGATGAAGAAACTATGAGCAATGCATTGATAAAGAGTAGTTTGTGGGGCTTTTCAGTACTACAACAGTACAACAACAACAGTACACCAGTACACCAGTATACCAGTATATAATTGTATTGTTGTAGTGATTTTCCTTTCCTTCTTCCTTGAACATTATTAAATAATTAATAGAATCCTGCATCGGGTGAAGGTATCTCACATTCCAAGAGAATTAGGCACATAAGACATAAAAGTATAAATGACAATTAAAAATAAAATAAACATGAAAAGTTAATATACAGGATCTCAAAATAAAAAAACATAAAAAAAAAAAAAAAAAAAAAAAAAAAAAAAAAAATCTCCCAAAAAAATTAAATGTATCCAATATCAAACAACAATTCTAACCCTCTCAAATTTAAATCTCCATTTCTCTACCTCTCTCACTATTCCCTATAGTGAGTCGCGCACGACGCGAAAAAAAGTCAGCTTCCAAACCTCAGCGCTTCTACACCAATATGTCCTACGAAGATATCGAAAACGCAGTCCCCGACATTGTTATCGGGTCCACGATCCAGGAAAATGAAGAAGATACCATATATGAACATGAGGCCGGATCTGGAGCTGAAGAAGAAGAAGCAGAAGCAGAAGTTCCTAAAGAAAAGAAGTCTGTGGCGTTTGCAGGTTTAGAAGATGAGTATGATGAAGAAGAAGCTAAAAGAGAATTTGAAGAAGGAGGAGGATTACCTGAACAACCAGAAAATCCTGATTTTTCTGAATTAACACCACTTTCTCATGAGATTATTAATAGGCAAGCTACCATTAATATTGGAACCATTGGTCATGTGGCGCATGGAAAGAGTACGGTTGTTCGGGCAATTTCTGGGGTTCAAACCGTTCGTTTTAAAGATGAATTGGAAAGAAATATTACTATTAAATTAGGTTATGCTAATGCTAAGATTTATCGTTGTGATAATTCTAACTGTGAAGCTCCTGGTTGTTATCGGTCATTTAAATCAGATAAAGAAATACATCCAAAATGTCAACAACCTGGTTGTGAAGGTCGATACTCTTTGGTTCGTCATGTATCCTTTGTGGATTGTCCTGGTCACGATATTTTGATGAGTACTATGTTGTCAGGAGCTGCAGTCATGGATGCTGCTCTTCTTTTAGTGGCTGGAAATGAATCTTGTCCACAACCACAAACATCTGAACATTTAGCAGCCATTGAAATTATGAAGTTAAATCATGTGATTATTTTGCAAAATAAAGTGGATTTGATGAGGGAAGAATCTGCTTTAGAACATCAAAAATCTATTTTGAACTTTATTCGTGGTACTATTGCTGATGGTGCCCCAATTGTTCCAATTTCTGCTCAGTTAAAGTATAACATTGATGCTGTCAACCAGATTATATGTGATTACATTCCTGTTCCTCCCAGAGACTTTTTAGCTTCTCCACGGTTAATTGTCATTAGATCTTTTGATGTTAATAAACCTGGAGCTGAAATTGATGATTTAAAAGGAGGTGTTGCTGGAGGTTCTATTTTAAATGGTGTGTTTAAAATTGGTGATGAGATTGAAATTCGTCCTGGTATTGTTACTAAAGATGATAATGGCAAGATTCAATGCAAGCCGATTTTCTCCAATATTGTTTCGTTGTTTGCCGAGCATAATGACTTGAAATTTGCTGTTCCTGGAGGTTTGATTGGTGTAGGAACAAAAGTGGATCCTACTCTATGCAGAGCTGACAGATTGGTCGGTCAAGTGGTTGGTTCTAAAGGAAATTTACCTTCCATTTATACTGATATTGAGATTAACTTTTTCCTTTTGAGGAGATTGTTGGGTGTTAAGACTGAGGGTGCTAAACAAGGTGCCAAGGTCCGCAATTTGGAGACTGGTGAAGTTTTGATGGTTAATATTGGCTCCACCGCTACCGGTGCACGTGTTATTGCAGTTAAGGCTGATATGGCTCGTTTGCAGTTGACATCTCCTGCATGTACGGAGGTGAACGAGAAGATTGCTTTGTCAAGAAGAATCGAGAAGCATTGGCGGTTGATTGGTTGGGCCACCATTAAGAAGGGTACCACCTTGGACCCTGTGGCATAGGGTCAATAGATACTGTATCAGAGGAAAATTTAGTAAATTGATTAAGTAGTGATTATCCTGCAGGAAAATCTGCTGTATGCAGAACCCTCTTATATATACATCTCGTTACTATATAGGTATAATTTATTTGAATTCTGTTTATTCATCTTTGGATTTTGCTTACACATTTCTAGATCCAAGACGCTTCCCTAGATGCATCTTTAGCCGGATCGCCGTATAGCCTGCATGGCTTGTGCATACAGGTCGCTCCGGAGAAAATTCACATACAGGTCTGTCTCCATAAGACGACGAATTGAGCTGCTAATCTTGGCAAGCACATGCTGTGCACTATTCAAAGGCTCAAGAATTTGATCCAATTCATTTTTTTTTTCGTCATCTCCTTCAAAAATTCGTTGCTCTTCAAACATTCGCTGCTCCTCTACCGGGGTCTGCATATAGTCATGGAGATCATCATATGTGGAAGATTGACCAGAAAATACCTTCTCGAGCTGCTGCTGCAAATCGAATCCAATATTAAGATTTCGATGAGCTTGTGCTGAAAAGTGCTTACCGTAAAGTTGTTGCGCTAAACCTAGCCGTTTTCGGACAAAAATTGCAGCCGCTTTTAGCATATTCTCTTTCTTGTTGGGGTCCGTTTCCAATTTATAAATTCGAGCCAAATCCCGGCATTGATTCCGCTGAAGAAGAAATTCTTCGATTTCAAGACATGCATCGAGATTTTCTGCACATTGCTCTTTTTCAAGGTGTTTTCGGAATAAAAAACTCAATCCAGGGTCTTGGAGGACTGCAGATAAAGACACATTCATGGTACTTTCTGAATCTTTTGAACCTTCAGAACAATTGCTTTTTTGGCTTATTTCACTTGTAAGTGTTTGACTCTTTATACTCTCTGATCCAGAACTTCCTGCAGACAAGTCTTGGCTTTCAGTATCTCTTTCTTTCTCTGACCCGCTCTTGCTATCCCAATGAATTTCAGTAAATAATTCCGAATTTTGCCTTAACCCCGAATCCTTACTTCTTTGCATACTCAAGTCTTTAGATGATCTGGCCCATTGACAAGTCGCTTTTGATGAAAGCATGTATAGTGCATCGCGGTCGTGCCGAAACCGGTCTCCTTCAAGAACAGGAACAATCAAACCATGCCTTATAAGAATATTGCCAATAGCCACAGCCTCACCAACATTGTAAAGCGTAGAACAATCCATGAGCCATTGAACAAAAGCTTTTCCGGAAAAAGAGTACAGCAGAAAGTGCTTGTTCTGTATACAGGACCGTTGTTTTTCCAGCACCTTATTATAGAAAACCCGAAGTCCAGATCCTGATTCAAAATATTGGATATGGCAATCCGATTCGGGATTGGTGAAGTATCGGTGATAAAATGGGGATTGCACCGTTACCCTCGGATTTCTAAGCAAGTCATCTTGACCAATACCAAGTTCCAGTACATGGCCTGCTTTTGGCTCACTCTGCAGTTCCGTCGATGCCTCATGTTTTGCACTTGGTGACCAAACATGAGGTGCTGGCCCAAGCATTTCTGATGTCAATATATGGTTGAAACAATCTGAATAAATAGCCCGACCAGTAATTTTTGAGCGGGGAAAAACGAGTAATTTCATTGTATTGAAATTGGATCTTGTTACCTCCGGCATTTTATGAAGACCAACGCCCAGATTCTCGAAAAACCTCTGTACCACAGCTGTACCTTTTGGAGTGATTTGCACTGTGGTATTTTGACTGGTCAAAACCAGAGTTGTTCGAACAAATGGATTGTGGAGAAAATGGCACAGAAAGTATTTTTTGAGCAATTCAAACGCTGTGTGTGGCTCAATGGAGTACTTGATTTTAGCACCGCTTTGTTGAGGCATACACAGTTCCAAATCAAGCTCAAGATTCCCCATTTCAACAATGGCTGTAGATACATCGAATGAAAAAGGGGCATTTTTCTTAAAAGCCAATTTGAGATATGACTTGTCGCCTTTGGAAGCGGAGAGCTTTAATTGATGAATAAGCACGCCAAAAATTGCCACAAAATTGCGCTCACTAATTTCATCTCGAAAAACACTTCTTTCTTTCATTGATGTGTTGAACCTGGAATTCGACGCTTTATAAATGTACTGTCGCGATGTGTGTAGTCCTGCACACAGAGTGACGTGAAACATGGCCTGCGTCAAGATGCGCCACGATCCGCATCCTCACAAGCCACTTTGGCCGATATGCTTCAAAAGACGTTTCATCAATCCACCTGCATAGACACATGCACCGAAGATCACAATTTAGTGTATCGTTTCAAATTTTCCGGAACAGCACGACCCAATTCCTCAAGCGATACATCCACCATAAGCATTTTATCTTCGGCAAGATGAATTTCCATGTTGCGATTATGATTATTTTGAGCATTGACCTCGCTATTGCTCGTAATAATATCATGAAGAAACCCATATCGATACAATGTTGCCCAGCTATCTTTGAGAGCTTTTGGTGTTAAGATGGTTTTTGTCACCTTTATACCCGCCAAACTTAAATTATCAATTGACGAAGTTTTGGAGGTTAATGTAGTAGCCTCTAAGTTAGCACTTTTAACCATACCTGCATACTCCTTGTAGGCCAACTTAAAATTGACCTGTTTCAATTCCGACTTTTCAACCCAACGAGCTGCTGAAATTAAAAGCATTTTCTCCGCTTCCGAAAGACTGCATATTTGTCCATCCACATTATCTTCAAGAAGATTCTGGTATACCGCATCAAACGTTTCCGCTTTGGGAAATGGCTCATATATGGACATACTATCAATCGCTAATAAGCATCCATTCAATAGATGTTTATAGCTCTTTGTAGCAGCGAATATCTCTTCCACCAAAGCGCGGAGTCCCAGACCATTTTCTGTTTTGGCATAGAATTGACCATCCAAATAATTATTCCAGGCTTCAGGAAATTTGGCATCATCATACATTAATTTAGATGCTTCATCTGCATCCACAGTTAAAAATGAACGGGCATTTTTCCAAAAAGTATCCAAAGTTTTTGCCTTTTTAATCTCGATAATGTGCTGACTAAACCGACTGCGAACTCGTTTTTCAAGGTTTTCTCGAATACCAATATTCTGGGTAATTCCAAGCAAACAAATTGGTATCTGTGATGATTGACAAAGATCAAGGAGATTGTAAAGTAAAGTTTGCCGAGGTGAGTGCGTATAAGCATCGATTTTATCAATGATAATAAGAAGACGAATGGATTCTTTAACTTGATCCGATTTTTTCTCCTCTTTTCTATCTTTGGCAGATTTTTTCACATGGTTATCTCTTTCATAATCCCGTTGTCTTTGCTTTTCCTCACTAAACCTCTTTTTATGCTGAACATCAAGCATTTCAAGCGCCATGAGAATATTATTGAAGGTATCACTAATGGATCGCTGTTCAAAAGCATCTTCAGAAACCACCGTCAGAAGGCCCTTGACCTGTATATCGAGTTGTCGAGCAAACTCTCGAATTGCTGCATGATCTGAACGATGTAAATCACCACTAAGACGAATAACAATAAATGTTTTGGGGAATTTTTGTTGTAAATCCATTACAGCTTTTCTCACAACCGTAGTCTTACCTGTTCCGCTTGGTCCCATAAGGAAAGCTGTATGACTCTCTGAACTAGACACTGTATTAGTGAAAAGTGTAGTTATCTGCTTATATGGAGCTTCTAGCAGAGGTGGTAATTGAGGTAAGCGATTCCCGTTGATTTGATCCCGAACGGTGGTTTTGATGAGCGCCAAGTCCCGTTTAGTAACCAATGGAGGATTTGGCGCAGGTGTAGAATACTCTTGTTCCGAATCCAGTGGTTCAGACTCATAAATCTGCATGGTTTCGTTTGCTTCCTGCAGATTGATCTCCAAAAGGGGTTCTTCTTTATCATGAGTTTTCATAACACGACTAACATTTCTTTTGTATTGGGGGTCCATAGGAACAAGTAGGATTCGACGTTTTTTCTTGGATGAATTTTCTTCATCTTTATTATCGATTTGTTCTTTAGTTGAAATTTGATGACGTTTCCGATTTGCTTGATCTGATTCTGTTTCTCCAGCTTCAATTTCTCCAGATCCAGTTTCTCCAGCTCCAGTTTCTCCAGATTCTGCTTCTCCAGCTCTTTCTGCTCCATCATTTAGTCCAAATTCATATTTTTGATTTTCCTCGAAAATTTGATGATTTTCTCTCAGATTTTGCTCATTCTGCTCACTCTGTTCACTCTGCTCATTCTGTCCGGCCCTTAAACTGAAATCTGGGGAATCTGAGGCCAAGACTTCATTAGCCAAACGCCGTAACTTCTTCTGGATAAGTTTTTGTTTTTTCATAAGACTCTTAAATTTATTATACCTCTTGAACTCCTCCTTAGTCATATCAGAATTTGATTCTTCACTCAGATATTCTTGTAAATCTGCGATGGCGGTCCGTTCAGACTCGCGCACTAGGTGCAGGACCATTTTATCGTTTCGGGCCTGACTGAGCGATAATTCTTTGACGGAGCCGAATTCGCCGTCTAAGTCGGGGTTTACCATGTGGTTTGTTTGGTGAAAACGCGCCGCCTCAATGTCGCGTCTCTGTATGCAGGAACATCATTTGACGCCGCACTTTGATTACTCTGTACTGCACATAAACTCCTACTTAGTATATACTATAATGTTCATGAAAGTAAATCATTGCAATTGTTATGCATCATTCGATTATATGCACTTCTTTCTAAAATGCACCTCTTTTTTATATGCACTTTATATTATATGAATTTCTTTCAAAGATGAACTGTTTACATTATATGCACTACTACACTTCAACACTAATCACTTTCGACCACTCGCTCGGCTATTCTTTACTAAATTTATTTCAAAATATACCTCCTGTACATAAACCCATTTTATCCACAACTCCACCCAAAAAAATTCAAAAGAACTCCTGGATTATCATTAATGTGGTGCACGGGTGTGGTGCACGGGTGTGCGGTAGAGTAATAACCAACTTCAAAATTGCGCTTACCAACATCACCACATGACGCTTCCAGATTCGGTAACCAGTCTTTTAAAGTCTAAACACTTTGTACATTTGGCCACATGCTTTGACAATCAGCCACATGTATCGCTCATGAATTACGCCTATTATCGTGACGCCACCCATCACTACATCATCATCTCAACACCAACCAACACCACCAAATATGAAAATATGACCAAAAATCCCAATGTTTCTTTGCTTGTGCACGACTGGATTACGGCAGAACGTTCGGAAGCATCTGATCAAGGCGGCAAGCGGAACTCACTTTATGATCTTTTGACCAATTTAAATAAGGCGGAAACAAACAGCGTTTCGGTGATGTTGAACGGCGAGGCTGCGGTTGTGACTACCGAAAATGGTAGGTATGAGCTTTATAAGTCGTTGCTTTTGAACAGTGCTTTTAGCGATGATACGCAAAAGTCTAATTATGTGACTAGTGATGATAATGCTTTGGTATTGATTACGGTTAAGTCGTGCAAAGTCACTGATATAGAGAATAATGTGGAGCTGTACGAGTAAATAGCAGATAAAAAAGGAAATAAAAAGGAAATAAAAAGGAAATAAAAAGGAAATAAAAAGGAAATAAAAAGGAAATAAAAAGGAAATAAAAAAAAATGGAAGATAGATAAAAGAAAAAAGAAGAAAGATTTGCTGGTCCCAGGAATCGAACCTGGGTTTGTTCGGCCACAACGAACTGTACTAACCACTATACGAGACCAGCTTTTTCCTAAAATTTCGCGCCCGGTTTAAACCTGATGAGTATTATGTGTTAAAGATCTTATATTACAGTTAATTGCATGTAAATTAAATTATTATAGATTTTTGAAAGCTTCAATCAATGCAGTGAATATCAGGAACACTGGCATCACACAAATTCCGTGGCAAACGTCCTGCCATTCTGCTTTCCTGCCATTCTGCTTTCCTGCCATTCTGCTTTCCTGCCACCAGCATTTAAGTAAAGCTAAGATTGTTTCTCCCATTTCCTCTAGAAAATCGCGTCCAATGTGCAACAAATACAAAGCGCTCCAAGACATGCCATCAAGCAACTGCTATTATTGTTAGATGGCTTCTGTTGCTGTACATAGTACTGTTGCTGCGGCTGTTGCTGATAGTAACCACCTTGCTGGTACCCTTGAGGCGGACCCTGTTGATAGCCTTGTTGGTTGCCACCATAACCTCCTTGATTGTAGCCGCCCTGGTTGTAGCCCCCCTGATTATACCCCTGTCCATATTGAGGTTGTTGGTTGTAAGATGGTTGCTGGTTGTAGGTAGGTTGGCCTCTGGATTGTTCGGAAGGTGGAGGGTGAGAAGGGGCTGATTCATTTTTGTTATCCCAATTAGGAGGAGCTCCGGTAGGTGGATTGAAAGACATGGTAAAGTAAAAGAGTAGTTGTAAGAATAGGATTTTGGCGGGGGTGAGGATCATGCGGCGGTTAAGGCGGCCAGTCCTGCATACGCGCTGTGCCCGGCCCGTTTTTTCTCGGCCATGACAAATGTACTGCAGGTAAAACCTAAGGCAAATGTATGCGAGGAGATGTATCAGATAAGGTATGGATGTTTCAGCATTGTTTGGAGTTCACACCAGTGTTTCAGAATCATCAATTAGTGTTTCAAAATTGATTCGGTGTTTCAAATTCAATGCGGTGTTTCAGAATTTTCAATAGTGTTTCAGATTTCAATCATTGATTCAGAATGCTTCATCATCGTTTCAGATTTCAACCATTGTTTCAGAATTTTTAATTGTTGTAATAAACGAGTGTTTCACATTAATATACCAGTCCTTGATTTACTACAATGGTTTACCACAATGTTAAGTGCTTCGAAATTGTTTCAGAATAAAGTGATCACTCTTTAAATGATTACCGTATTTGGCATTTTTGTCTTAAAATTCTTCTTACCAGGATACTCTGGAAATAAAAAAATAATTGAATAAACAAAGACATTCTTAACAAGTGGTGGATGTTTTGAAAAATCTTGAAATGGAAATACATTTGAAAATGAAGATTCTCATGAAGGTAGTAATTTCTGTTGATTGATGTATTCACGTGATGTAACACGTGACGTGTAGTAAAGACTCAACTCTAACTATGCAGGATAATCTATACGCTATTATACAGGGATCACACCCCAATTATATATCATTATATAGGCTTGTATGGCCCGAAAAATGGACAATGAAACGCCCGTGCCTCCGATCTTATCCACTTTCGTCTTATCTGTCCCATCCTGTACGAACGTAGCGTTCTTGGGGTGCTCAAGCGTATATGCACTACTATAAGCCTTTAAGTTCACCGGATGCAGGAATGAAATAATACTGAAACAGTTTGAAAATTAGCATTCATCTCAGTGTACTGCACTTAAGCACCTAAACAAGGTCTGTGTACACTACTATACTGTACATCACTAATCTACGCTAAACTGTTGTCAGTTACTCGGTGTGCAATACCACGCCTTCTATATGCAGTACACGACCATGAACATTCAATAACCTTTTACTACTACAATTACCTAGTATTGCTATTTATAATCCTGCACAAATCATCCATTAATGAATCATTTCAAAACGGAATTCTAAGGGAGTTTGAAAAATGGGTTTTGGTCCTGCACATAGCGTATCTTGGATTGTACATTTCAAATATGACATACGAAACTTAATAACTCAATATCAATCTATTGTTGCAAGTGAAAGATACTCGAACCTATGAATGGGTCATTTGGTCAGCATCGTGGTGCAATATTGACAATAACGGATTACTAATTTAGGCCAGCTTTTTCTGATTCTTTTGACCATAATTTAAGCTGCTCGACCACACTAGGACTCTAAGCTTTTTTTGAGCTAATTTGCAGCTCGTCTCCTTTGTTTGGTAAGTTGGTTGCAAACAGTCTGAGACTTTCGCACCAGACCAGCATTTACATTTCCTATTTGGTGCGAACAAGTATTTCCAGAGATAAAATTTTTCACGACTATATGCAGGCACACAATAACTGCAAGTTATGATCTGATACCCTGGAGCCATAATATGGATCAATTTAGGCCCTGAAAAAACGGTAATGTTTCTTAATGACCTTTTTAGTTTATGTACCAAAACTCAGCTCAATTCCGGTCTTTTTGAACTTTTTGCAACGTACTACAGCGATTCAACTACCCCAGATCATAATAAGCAACCACAAACCACCGTACACCAAATGTTTTATGGTAAAAACCAACAAATCTACTTTTTATGGCCTCAAGAAACCCCCACTAAAACTTTGAATAATTTTCAAGCCAAAATATAGCTCAAGTCATGGTCACGTGCATTGAGTTAGGGCAAGCGCACCTCGAGCCCTAGCCTAAATAGGTAAACAGACCGAAAAGTACGCGCAAAACTAAAGAAAATTGAAAAATCTCAGCACGCGAACCTGCACACAGAGGGACGCGCAAAAAAGTTTTCGACCGCACCACACTAAAAATTTCATCTCCCTTCATCCCCTTTTCTTAATCATCATGTCTGACGTCGAGGAACAACAAATCGAGGAACCAGTGGTTCAACAAGAATTGCAGTTGGTCGAATTAGCTACCCCAATCCCTGCTGACGTCCAGGCCGCTCAACAAGAAATTAAGTTATTCAACAAATGGTCTTTTGAGGATATCACCGTTAAGGATATCTCCTTGGTTGATTACGTCCAAGTTAAGCAACCAGTTTTTGTATCTCACACTGCTGGTAGATACGCTTCTAAAAGATTCAGAAAGGCACAATGTCCAGTTATTGAGAGATTGACCAATTCTTTGATGATGAACGGAAGAAACAATGGTAAGAAGTTGAAGGCAGTTAGAATTGTTAAGCATGCTCTTGAGATTATTAATGTTCTTACTGAACAAAATCCATTGCAAATTGTTGTTGATGCAGTTGTTAACTCTGGTGCTAGAGAAGATTCTACTAGAATTGGATCTTCTGGTACTGTTAGAAGACAAGCTGTTGATGTTTCTCCTTTGAGAAGAGTTAACACTGCTATTGCTTTGTTGACCATTGGTGCACGTGAAGCTTCTTTTAGAAACATTAAGACCATTGCTGAATGTTTGGCTGAGGAGTTGATTAACGCTGCCAAGGGTTCTTCTACTTCTTATGCTATTAAGAAGAAGGATGAGTTGGAGAGAGTTGCCAAGTCCAACCGTTAAGGTGTGTATTGTAATAAAAATAGTCATAAGATTGGTCATAAAAGTATTGTTGTATGGTTCTGTATCTTGTATGGTTCTGTATCTCGTAAGGTCCTGTATCTTATATGGTTCAATTTCTTGTATAGTTCAGTTTCTTGAATCGTAACATAATAGTGGTGATTCATACTGACCGAGTATTTGTGTTAAACGCTGAAATATTTCAGCTTCATGATTTCTTGAATTCCATCGAATCATGACTCATTTGTTCCGTTGATCTGTACCAATTTGTATCTGTTTCCATCCGATTCTGAACCTTGTCCTGCATACAACTAGCAACATGAAATTTGTTTCAATTTTCAACAACTCCAAGTTTATCAAATCTCCTGGAAATTGTTTCATTCTCTTTTGTACCTCGATATATTTCATCCTTTCATTCATTAAGACTTCCTCCCGTCTAAATTTCCTTAATGCAATCCTCAAACTCGAATAGGATAAAACATCCGGAGAAGAAATCCGCCAATGTTTGGCCGAAGAAGCAAATCGTACCTCTCAAGTCTTCTAATCAATGTCTCTGCATCAATTTCTGTATCCTCT
The DNA here is from genome assembly GCA_002374725.1 of Metschnikowia hibisci. Classification (NCBI taxonomy): domain Eukaryota; kingdom Fungi; phylum Ascomycota; class Pichiomycetes; order Serinales; family Metschnikowiaceae; genus Metschnikowia; species Metschnikowia hibisci. The sequence continues at coordinate 107,630 of NLAP01000006.1, read as the reverse complement.
TCGATTTCCGACTTTTCTTCTTGAATCTGATTGGTCATTTCATTCGAACTTTTTGGTTTATCCTTACCCATCATTTCCTGCGTCGCTTCTCTCCGAGCCTTAAATGTGTGTCTGACCAACCATTCCCTATTGATAAGAAGAAGAATAACAGCGGCAAAAAAACAACATCCGGTAAAAATCTGTGCATTCTTGTAAGATTTCGGGCCTGTACCTTTTCTCAACTTCAATGCTATGACTTCTGCAGGAAGCGAGAACATGGCCACCATGATGTTAAGGCCTCCCCAAACTGCAGAAATTTTTTCTGACTTTTGCACATGGCCTAAAATATCAAGCGCCAATGACTGAGATAAAGTGGACCCAATGCCTGCAGGCCCACCCACCAAAAAAGCTATCGCAATCATGGTTCCATAATTGTTGACATTAAGCCAGAGTGCTGTGGTCATAATACCCATATACACACAGAACAATGCGCCAGTGTTATTTCTTCCAAGAATATCTCCCAATATACCAATGGAAGGTCTGCCCAAAACCTGCATCACATTAAGAAATGCCAACACATTGGAAGCTTGTGTGTGACTAAGTCCAACGGAAGTGCCGTAAGCTGCGAGAGAATAAAGCACAATCACATATCCCAAAAGGACAAATCCAAACCAAATTCCAAGAATGAACAATGGATAGAGTTGAAACACCTTAAAATCGAGCACTATCTGGAAACTTGATTTGACATATTCCCAGGATAAAGTAACCTTCAAGTCTGGTTTCTTCCCATTTCGGGCACGGTTAAAGAAGCAACCAAATATCGAAATGGCTAAATTCACAAATCCAACGGTACGGAGAGGCCACCGCTGGTCACCAGTTTCTTGCATGATTCGGTTTAGCACCAATGTATAGAACAAGCCTCCAAGACCGGCACCAGAGACTGCAATTCCCATGGCGAGTGCCTTATATTTCAGAAACCATGTGGGAAGCACCAAAGTTCCGGGAATGAAAATGAGCGAGAATGAGATGCCCACAAGTACACCCTGACACAAGAAAAGCTGCCAAAATTTGGTACATTCGGCAGCAAGAAAGTATCCAATCGTCTGAATAGTGATTCCAAAAATAAATACCGGCGATTGTCCAAAAACACGCACCGATAATGCACTGAATGGCGCAAGACCCTGGGCCAAAAATACGACAATCCCACCCATCAATGCAAAGTCATACGGCGTGGCGCCGGGGAAGGAATCCGAGTTCAAGTAGTAATTAAGGAAGACTCCAAACGCTGCATTAGCCCCCCATGTCAGAAACACCATAAGCATTACCAAAAATGCCTGCCAAAATGCAAATTTTCCATCTATAGGGTAATCATTTTCTTCTGGCTCGCTATTGGCCTTTTCTTCGTCAGAATATGTATCACTTTCTGTATGCAAGCCGTTGTTTTGATCAATACTGAGTTGCCTAGCCAACAATTCTTCCGCCATGGGCTTATTTTTTTCCGACTGATAATCGAGAAGATCCATGTCTCGGTCATCTCGAAGACCCAGGATGATTTTGCTGAGCTCGGACATGTTGGTGGTATTCCGTCTCAAGCGCCTCGACTTGTTGGACTGTCCTGATTGTATTCTTTCTATCTCTTCCCCATATGAACTAACGGCCTCCGAGTCCAAGATGGGCCGGGGGTTGAAATCCTCGGAGTTTTGCAGAATCAATGAATGGTTCGAGTTTGCCAGCATGAATACTCTTTGACTTGTTAAGCTGGTAAGGATAAGTTGGTGAAATCTTTATAAATGAACGACTTTCTTTTTTGTTGTCAGGAAAGAACCAGGAGTCAAATGATAGTGCTTATGACTAATCCTGCTAATCGATGTGCGGCTGCGTTTCGTATTTGTGTGCAGTATGAGCGTTTTCGCATCCCGCTTGACAGCCATTGAAATCATATCAATTTTGGTTGTCAAACCAAATTCAACTGTCATGCCATTTGCAACTATCTAGATTGAAACATCCAGACTTCAAGAACTTAAGAATCCTCTAAATGATTCCAATCCAGACCACTTAATCATCATAGCCACTATAGTCGTTATTGGGGAAGTTGTTTGCGTTCGGACGGAAAACCCAATTAGGCAACCAAATCTCCGCACGCTGCGACATAACCGCGGAAACACGAAATGGGGTCTCATGACCTTGAGAATTTTGATCCCTGCAAAATTGTTCGATGGGGATTTCAGTCTTATTTATACCCAATGTCCGTGACCTGAAACATTTTAGCTGAAGCTCGCGCATACTGCACGTCTCTGATGCATTTACAAGCGCAAAACGCAACATGTGCATCATGTACATCATGTACAACGTGGGTTTGAATTCTTGGCCCCTAAGCGTGTCAGTTTACCTGAATAGACTTCCCGCCCCGTACCTTGCAGAAGAATGCATGCTGCAAACAACAGGTTGTACGTGTAAAGCGGAATAATGTAAGTCTCGGCAATCCCGACGAAAACTCCGGTTACCACCGAATACCTCTGCATCGCACAACAGGGGTTTTTTAATCCCTCTTTTATCATGGATACAGCATCTTGCATCTAGGTGTAGTATATAAATAAGACACAATGTGCACTTTTCGTGTCAATAATCTCGGACCCAGATTTCCCCACGCCACATTTCTCGGGCCCCGGTTTCGATTGCCTAATACAATCACCGACAATGCTCATTGGCCAAGAACCAATCAAAGTCAAGAGATTACTGGGATAAAAAGGGTAAGCTTGATAATGCACTTTCCAAAGGAGTTGGTGGCTGTCGTGCATGGCACATTAACAGGGTGCGGATCTACCTCCACTATCACTTATCATCAGCAGTATCTACATACACACCAAAAATGTCTGGCGCATCCGATTTCCTCAATAAAGGAATCGATCTTGTACAGAAAGCAATTGAGGCTGATACATCCACACGCTATGAAGAAGCATACAAGCTCTACTACAATGGGTTGGATTACCTAATGTTGGCACTTAAGTACGAAAAAAACCAGAAATCCAAGGAATTGATCAAATCCAAATTTACAGAGTACTTGACTAGAGCAGAGCAATTGAAAGACCACCTTGAAAAACAGCTCTCAAAGAGCAACAATGCAGAAAGTTCTGCTTCTGGCTCCACAAAAGCTAAAAAGTCAGGCGACGGCGGCGACGACGATGACGCAGATACGAAGAAGCTCCGTGGTGCTTTGGCAGGCGCCATCTTATCGGAAAAGCCCAACGTGAAATGGAGTGATATTGCTGGTTTAGAGACGGCCAAAGATGCTTTGAAGGAAGCAGTGATTCTTCCCGTCAAATTCCCACAATTGTTTACTGGAAACAGAAAACCCACCTCGGGAATTCTTTTGTATGGACCTCCAGGAACTGGAAAGTCATATTTGGCCAAAGCAGTGGCTACAGAAGCCAATTCGACGTTCTTTTCTGTTTCTTCATCTGATCTTGTATCGAAATGGATGGGAGAGTCGGAGAGATTGGTTAAGCAGCTTTTCACAATGGCCAGAGAAAATAAACCGGCAATTATCTTCATTGATGAAGTGGATGCGCTATGTGGACCAAGAGGTGAAGGAGAATCTGAAGCCTCAAGGAGAATCAAAACTGAACTCTTGGTGCAGATGAATGGAGTGGGAAACGATGCCAGTGGCGTTTTAGTGCTTGGGGCCACCAATATTCCATGGCAATTGGATGCTGCAGTTCGGCGGCGGTTTGAAAAGAGAATTTACATTGCGTTGCCTGATTTAGAAGCTAGAAAACGCATGTTTGACTTGAATATCGGCTCATGCCCTTGTGAATGCACACAACAAGACTTGAGAGTTTTAGCAGAAATGACTGATGGTTACTCCGGGCACGATATAGCGGTTGTGGTAAGGGATGCATTGATGCAGCCAATCCGGAGAATTCAGCAAGCGACGCATTTCAAGCGAGTGGGTGAAAATCAGGAAAAATTGACACCCTGTTCACCGGGTGATACAGGTGCCATTGAAATGAGCTGGCTCGATATCGGCACCGATGAGTTGCAAGAGCCAGAATTGACAATTAAAGATTTCATCAAGGGAGTGAAGAATAACCGGCCTACAGTGAATGAGGCAGATATCAAAAACCATATTCAATTTACCAATGATTTTGGACAAGAGGGAAATTGAGGACAAATGGCTTAAAATGAAAATTCAGAGAATTGACTTGATAGCAGAAAGGCGAGGGTTGAAGACCACAAATCAATGGTATGTCAATTAAAAAGTCAAACTATGAAACGCCTCTACATATACGAAAGTTGCAAAAGGCAAAACAGGACCAACATGGCTTTGACTAAAGATTGTCAGCATCAGTTAATATACAGTTAGCTGCAGGCGCAGACTCAGGCCCGGCCCGGGGACCGCTCTCGCAACCTCCAAGCAAAAAGATCATCTTCATCATCATTTCTTTTTCTGGTGGCCTCGAGCTTTGAAGCAAACAAATCGACGTCATCATCGTCCCTGGAAAAATGGCCTCTCTGACCGGATCTGCCACGTGACTTGGAGCGATCAGGCTCACCATGGAGTAAGTAATAGCGAGAATACTCCTTTGCATTTTTGGACTTTCGGTCAGACTGCACCGACTGGCGCACATATAACTGGATAGCACTTCCGTCTTCGTCCATGGATTCCGAAACTTCTTTATGCAACTGAGCCTCGGCATTTTTCTCCCGAAACAAGTCATCCGATGATTGAGCTTTTGCTTGAACACGTTCTTTATGGAAATCGAGCGTTGCTGCATACAGTTTTGCAGGTCTTTCCATGAGGATATTAGCCAAATACTCTTTGGAAAACGGGTAATTTGGTTTCTCATCCACATTCATGGTATCGGCAGAATCCATATATTCAACTGGTTCATTTGGTTCAACTGATGCATTTTCTCCATCCTCTCCAACTTCTTCATCCAAAGATTCATCTGTCTTTTCAGGTACATCGACCCAATCTTCAGCCAAACATGCCAAAGCAGAAACCGCCGCTTTATGGGTTTTAAAAACAACATTTGCGTTTGAATCATCAATCCATTGAATTCGAAATTGTCCTCGAGTTGTTGGTTCTAGGTACATCTCGACAAAAGACTCGATCTGGTCCGTGGCAAGGTTATCAACGCCACGCACGTGCACTGCTTCAGGGCGGAGGATTTCATTGATACCATTGAGATCCACTGCCACCTGCTGATTTTTGAGCCGGGTTTTCTCCAATTTTTCTTCATCAATGGTTCGGGTCATGAACCCTCCATATGGCGCTGGTTCCATGGTGTAGTAATCGCGGAGGAGTTTAAGATGTGCCGAAAAGAGAAGTGCGAGTGCGAAAAGCTGGAAGGAAAGATGGGAATACTTTGAGGGTGCGAAAAATGATACCGAAAAACAGACTGGTTTTATAATGAGATTGTGGGGAAGCTGAATTTGGAAAATATTATGATGTTGAAGGATTTAATGGTGTCAAAGATGATTTTGTTTTTGAAACAAATTTTGAAATTTCTTTCATTTGAGATGGATGACTTGGTAAAAAGGATTTGGGAAGAAGTTTCGATGATTTGTGGAGAAGGAATGACAAATGATAAGAACAAGTTTGGGGGACAAGTTAAGATGAAGATTTCTGAAAATCACATTGGTTTTGGTTAGTACCGATTTGGTGTTGCTACTTACCGCTTAGTATTACCGAGTTGGTGTTACTACTTACCGCTCAGTATTACCTATTTGGTTAATATTACCGATTCGTGCTGCTACTTACCGATTGGTATTACTATTAACTATAGACCAAGACCATTTTCTTTTCTTGATGATCTGGTGCCAGTCATAATTCTGCTTGGTTTAATTGTTCAGCACACGACCAAACCATCTTCATTCATTGACTTAAAAAGAACCACCAATTCTTGAATATTCTTATATCATGGAATCTTTCCTATTCGAGCAGCATTTCATAATAAGTCCACTTCAAATCTTTGCCTGATTCTCTTATTTCACTAATAGTGCCGTGCCGAATCTAACAATTCCATCGTCACCAATCAAGTTTTCCACAATATTCTTATAAAACTGTTTCTGATTTTTCCATCTGTCTGTCGTTCCTGTCAATTCCTGAATTCTCCATCAGTTCCTGTCTATTCCTATATTCTTCATCTGTTGCTGTTATTCCTGACCTTCAGTCTGATCCCATTTCTGCTTCTCTCACAAATAAAACATTATTGCAACGGATAAATATTTCTCCGATAGTCTCTTTCTCTTCACCGGCCACAATTTCCATGGTGTTTTCCAACTGTAGATTCATATAGTTATCGATGGCAATCAAAGTGCCTTTATACAGTAACTTATTCCACTTTAAGCGAACGATAACGGGCTTATTTAGGAGTGTTTTAAGAAACGGTTTTGGGTTGATTGGCTGGAACTGCATATTAGTATATTTCTCTAGTTTGGTGTAAGAAAAAGAACATACACTTGACATGTGTTTTATTAAAGTGCGCTTCACGCTGACATCTGGTGTTTATGCAGGATTCTCATTTTGATGACTGCAGACTGAACAAGCTTTAAATTAGTGTGTTAAAGGATTAATGGGGGTGAAGTATAACTAAATGTTTTGGAAATAGTTGAAACAGTTGAAACAGTTGTGAAACAGTTGTGAAACAATGTTGAAACAATTTTGAAACAATTTTGAAACAATTTTGAAACAATTTTGAAACAATTTTGAAACAGCTGTGAAACACTTTTGAAACAATCATAAAACCTGGTTAACTATCCATAAACAGCCACAACAAAAAACCTCCCTGACCCAAGTAAACCGCTACGTCCCTCTTAAATATACCTTAGCAAAATCGCCTTCTTTGTGTATCGCCCTTAGGCGGGGTGTACGGGTGTTGTGTGCGACGCGGGTGTACAGGTCTACCAACACCGAACATAAACCACCATGTCACTAGCGATTGTTCTAAGCGCCGGAGCGGCGCTCCGGTTTCTTGTGCCAACGGCTCTTCCGCATTTAACTGAATCACTTGCCGCCACAGTTGAAATCTCAACGCCAATCGACTCCTTCCGCTCCCTTCAGGAAGCATTTTTCCTTTTGGACAGCCACATCAACATCTACGATGGCGCCATGGTTCACCACCCACCGCTTTTTGTGTCGGTCATGAAATTATATAAAGAGATGGTGCCACCTCAATATTCACCGATTTTCTTCCATTTTCTCTTCACTATTTTGGACCTTGGAATCGCCTACAAACTTACTCAATTGAACACTTGGTACAATCATCATCACAGCAAGCGAGTGGGCCGAAAACTTGAGCCATTGAGCCCAGGACTTGTTGCAACGTTTTACCTTTTTAATCCCTTGATGATTCTCAACAATTGGTCCCATTCTACGTCATCCTTTTCCTACTTCTTGATCGTGGAGCTGTTGGTGCAGGTTTTGGTGGATAAAAATGTTTTTAGGGGAGCCATTGCTTTAGCATGTGCTGCATACCTCTCTTTTAATCCCCTTTATTTAGTGGTTCCTTATTTAGCTTTAGCTTATGTGGTGCTGGATCGGAAAGATTGGGCGCACGTGATGGTTAAAGGATTTGGGGTATTTCTCATGTCTACCACGCTTCTTCTTTTGGTTTCATTTGTGCTCAGCCCTTCACCGGAGTTTTTATATTCCTGTTACTGGTCAGTGATTTCTTTCGACAAAATCGCCCCAAATTTGGGACTTTGGTGGTATATCTTCACCGAAATGTTCGAATTCTTCACTGCTCTCTATAAAGGAATTTTCAACTTATACAATTTTGTGTTTGTGATACCAATCACGCTCCGCTTCTTTGAATATGCTGACTCCAAATCTCTGGGTGACTCATTGTTGGCGTTCTTCCTCTGCGGGCTTTGGATCAACTTTTCCAAGTCATACCCCATTATTGGTGATTTGGGTTTTTCATTATCGTTCATTCCAATCTTTAAAAATACTGTGGTTCCAAGAACAAAATTTTTGCTTGTCACCACACTTGCGTTGATTACCAACCTTTTGCTCCTGCCCATTTTCTACTACTGTTGGATCGTGTTGGGGAACGGAAACAGCAATTTCTTCTATAGCATGAGCTTGGCATGGGGTGTGGTGCATGTACTTCTCTTTTTAGATTTCATCTGGGGACGTCTTGTGTTTGACTACGAACAAACACACCACGTGACGGCCAAATTGACTCAAATCTAGATTAATGGAGAGCTATCTATCATATATCTTTATAGCTATGTGCGCATCACGTGACCCGCGGCCAATCACCGCCGCGATTTTTCGCATTTTATCCAACACATATTACTACTTCTTCCTCATCATGTTGTCTCGTGTTTCTGCCCGTGCCTATAGCACTGCTCCCGTGAAATTGGTGTCTAGAGATGCCCCCGGAAATTTGTCTACTCTTTCTGTTGTTGTTGCCAACTCCGGGTCTAAATCGGGCAAGGCCGGTGTGGCTCACCTTTTAGCCAAGTTTGGCTTTCTCAACACTGAGGCTAAATCGGCCTTGAGATTCACAAGAGAATCGGAGTTGCTTGGTGGTTCCTTCTCGTCTGCTGTCACCAGAGACGCCATTGTGTTGTCCACTCAGTTTTTGAAACAAGACTTGCCTTATTACGTTGAGGCTTTGGGCAATGTGCTTGCCAAACCTTCTTTCAGACCACACGAGTTTGTGGAGACTGTGATTCCTGTGGCTAAAGCTGAAGCTTCTGCTGCTGCTGCTTCTAATGAGTTTGTGGCACTTGAGGCTTTACATGAGCTTTCCTTCAGAAAGGGTTTAGGTCAGCCCCTTTACTACAACTCGGCTCTTCCTGTTACTGCCGATGATGTTGCTGAATTTGCTTCAAAAGCATACACTTCCGGAAATGTTCAGATCTTGGCTTCTGGGGTTGATCAATCTGATTTGGCTGGCTTCGTGTCGCAATCTGCCTTTTCTGACTTGCCATCTGGCTCCACCACTGCTCCTGCCGTTAAGACATATACTGGTGGAGAATCCAGAATTGCCGCTGCCGGTGCCTCCTACGCTGCCATCGCTGTTCCTGTGGCCAAAAAAGACTTTGCCAAATTTGAAGTGTTGGCTGCCGCTGTTGGAACTTCCGTGGTGCCATCCGCTGCCGCCCCCTTATCCAAGGTGCAAGGTGCCGACTCCAAATTGTACAAATACCAGGACGCCGGTTTGTTTGTTGTATCTGTGACGGATGCATCTGCAGCTGTTGTTGCTGAAGGAATCAAGGCCGCCAAGAAGGCTGTGGATTCCATCAAGGCCAGCGACTTGTCTTCCGCTACCAAGGCCGCCGAGTTGTCTGTGGCTTTACAAGAGTCTTTTGAGTACCCACATGACATCACTATTTCTGCCGACAGCGGTAAGGGTGCCAAGTTGGGTGCGTTCAACTACGTTGCTGTTGGAAACACTGATGTGTTGCCATACGCTGATGAGTTGTAGGCTGCATGACGTTCATAGCATAAGAATCTAGATAATGAGAGAGTGTAGAAATGATGTAGAGTTGCAAGTGTATAGAGGAAGCTTTTGAGAATGGCCGATATATAGTGAAAGACTGAGATAGAGAGATGTATGCGCGCCATTCAAAAAAGATTGTGAAAAAAACATCACCACCTCCACCAAAATGTCTCTTGACGAAGATGCTTTCAACGAAGCTCCTGAAAACTTTGAGGATTTCGATGCTCCTGATCATTTCTCGGACGATGAGTTCCAAGACCCTGAACCTGTGGATGCTCAAAATGGTGAGGAAAACGCTTTGAAAGCTGAAGACGGAAGAACCATCATCAACGGCGGCTATAGCGAAGCCGACGCTCAAATCAGAGTAAAAGCAAATAAAGGTTTGGCCATTGCTAAAGATGAAAGAACAACCACGCCATATATGACCAAATACGAACGGGCCCGAGTTCTTGGAACCCGTGCGTTGCAGATTTCTTTGAACGCTCCAGTTTTGGTGGATATCGAAGGAGAAACAGATCCTTTGCAAATTGCCATGAAGGAGTTGGCTCAAAGAAAAATTCCTTTAGTACTCAGAAGGTATTTGCCGGATGGTTCGTATGAGGATTGGGGTTGTGACGAGTTGATTATCGACCACTAGAGTTTTCTTTTGAATTCAAGTTAATGAAATAAATGAGAATCATTAAACAGTTTGATTTCAACAAAATCTTGAAAGAGTTTGATTTTAACAAAATCTTGAATTAATTCGATTTCATTATAAGCTTCAACTTCATGTTCAACCATTGCCACTGCCATTTTAACCTCTTGCATCTGCTCACTAGATGAACTATCATAATAAACATCACCACTGTAATTATTCAATGTAGGCATCGAGCCAATTGGAAGCACAAAAAAGTTTTGTTCCATCCATTTGCTCCTTGACAAATCCTTTAGTTAATGTGTCAAAGGCCGCTCTCGATAACCTGGTATCTCCAGAGCCAAGTTCACCTAGTTGCACTGAACAACAAGCCTCTTTTAACACATCCACATCGACGTCTAAAGTATGCTTGTTATCATCCGAAGCAAATGTCTTTAATGCTTTTGTAATCACGGCTTTACTATCGAAATTCCCGAGCTCGGCGGCTAGAATCCGAGAGAATTGTGCAAATGACACCAGCTCTTCTCCTTGTAACATACCCCTGAGTACATTTTCAGTAGGAATTTCTAAACCCAAAGTTTTATAGACATTAGCCAAATCCGAAAGGGAGATTTTGCCATCTTTAGAGTCACTATCGATTATTGTGAAGGCGTTTCGGACCTGTGCTTTCTGCTCGTTGGAAAGGGAGATAATTTCGGACATTGACAATGAGACTTGGGCGTTTTTGGTGCTTAAGATGTGGAGATTTCTAAAACGGGTCAAACGATGGTTTTTTTATAGCGAACGAAAGGTTTTCTGATTTTAGAATGAAAGGAAGAAGTGGGGTATGTTTTGAAGTTGAGCGCGTTTATTATAATGTATTGTGTATTCTCACTGCTCATGTGCAGAATACTGGGAACATAGATAAAAAATATGAATCTGCATATTAACCACTGTTAAAAGAATACTAACAAATAAAAAAACAATTTCTGGATTTGGAGCAGGAATTAAGTTATTGGATTTGCCCTGAATTACTCCTTTTCTTTTTTGGTGTAAACATGAATTTAGTGACGGTTTAGCTGCAGTACCGCTATTATTCCGTACCCCTAAAGTATTGGTCTCTGTAGCGGGTATTTTTATATAATTCACAAGAACAGGTTGTGATATTATGCAGTACGATAAATAAATACCTGAATGATTTTAAATTGGGCGTGGTTGAAAATCTAATGGATAATTATTACCAGTATAGATTGTACCCTGGTTCACGCACCCCAGAATTTATAGACGGGAAATTATAGTCCAAAGATACTATACAGGAAAAGCAATAAAAAATCAATTAATCTAGATTGACAAAAAGAGAAAAAAAAAAAAAAAAAAAAAACAGATGTATTATTGCAGCAATATAAAAAGTAATTCATAATAATTCACATTTATTAGTGTCACCATGTAACCGTATAGTCTAAATGCAGTATCCATCAATAGATATAGATGCAAGGCGCGCCGCGCATTTATCAACTACTCATGGAAGAAGGATCCCTATACAACCAACCAATTGTCATCGACAACGGATCAGGCAGTATCAAGGCGGGATTTGCAGGAGAAGAAAAACCAAGCAGTTATGGACTTTCTATTGTGGGTCGCCCAAAATACCCTAAAGTCATGGCAGGCACTCTGATGACAGCATTAGAGGAGAATGTGTCTAAATACAATAACATAGAGGCATATGTGGGTGACGTGGCACAAAAAAACAGAGGCTTACTTCGTTTAAGCTATCCAATATCCCATGGAGTTGTCACTAATTGGGATGATATGGAGAGAGTATGGCATCACACTTATGCACACGAATTAAAGGCGGCTCCAGAGGATCATCCCCTTCTTGTAACAGAAGCGCCACTTAATCCTCGAGGTAATCGAGATCGAATGTGTCAGCTTTTTTTCGAGACGTTTAATGTGCCATGTGCCTACATTTCTATTCAAGCAGTGCTTTCTCTCTATGCTTCCGGTAGGACTACAGGTGTAGTGCTTGATAGTGGTGATGGAGTTAGTCACATAGTTCCTGTTTATGACGGATTTTCACTTCCACCTTCTATTAAACGTATAGATTTAGCAGGCAGAGATGTTACAGCACACCTTGCTTATCAGATTCGTCGCATGAGTGGTGTGGCTTTACAATCCAGCCTGGAGTTGGACGTTGCTCGTGATATTAAGGAAAAATGCTGTTACGTTTCAACAGATATTCAACATGATGAAAGACTTTTCCTGGGCTTCTCTTATACGCAGTACTTGTCCAAGACTGATTCTCCTTTAGTATCTTACCGGCTTCCAGATGGACAAACGTTGAAAATGGGCGTTGAGCAGTTTCGGGCGCCGGAAATTCTCTTTAATCCGCAGATAGTGGGTAGTGAATCGTTAGGAATCCATGAGCTTGCATCGTTAGCCATTTCCAAAGCAGATCTCGATCTTCGCCTGGTTCTTTACCAAAATATTATTCTTCTGGGTGGCACTACGCTTCTACGCCATTTTGGCGATCGCTTGTTAGCAGAAATGAAGAATTGTCAGAGTTTGCTGACCGAAAATACCAAGATCAAGATCTATGCACCACCAGAACGTAAGTATAGCACGTGGATTGGTGGTTCCATTTTGGCGGGGCTTTCTACGTTCAAAAAAATGTGGGTTACATCACAAGAGTATGCCGAAGACCCAGAAATTGTGCATCGAAAGTGCTTGTGATTTAGGTGAACAAATAATTTGACGGAATTTCTTAAGTTGGAAACAATTGGAATGAAATCGGGATTTTATTCTACAATCTACCAAATGGATCCTGAAAATAAAAGAATTTTAATTGCAAGGAAATGAAAATGATGAATCGGTGAATTATCTGAAGATGAAAAATGGTGGCCTAGCATTGAATACTTGTGATTTTCAGAGTTCATGAAGACTTTAATTATAAGGAAAATGGACAAGAGCATTTGGTCCAGTATGATCTTGGAGCTGGACCCACATAAGTCATGTTCCAGACTACACATGATTCAAGAATGGTCACAGGTCAAATTCTTATTTTTTGAATTGGAGGATGAAATAAACACATGTCATGAGTTTAATGTGGAGTCATCATCAATTTTTATAAAGGCTCATCAATTTATAAAGGCTCATCAATTTTATAAAGGCTCATAAAGGCTCATCAGTCATCATTCATTCTTCTATCCATTGCGCTAAAAATACCAAATTTTAAAAAATTATAGGAATTAAGTGCTAGATTCAAGTGGTCCTGCATCTGCAGAGCTCAGCTCTTTGTCTTACTATTAAATGCAGTAGTAGCGGTCACCAAAGTCGCCAAGACCCGGAACAATGTACCGGTTTTCATCAAGTTTTTCATCTATTCCACCCGTAATTATGCGAATCTCCGGGTACTTCTCCTGAAAAGCCAGAATCCCCTCGGGCGCCGCCAACAAATTCAAAAATAAAATCCGATTCTCCTTCACTCCACGTGAAAGTAAAACTTCCACAGCCATCATGGCGCTACCACCAGTGGCCAACATTGGATCCAACAAAAACACATACCGTTCACTAATATCTTCAGGCAATTTCTCATAAAAAAGCTTAGGAAGAGCAGTTTCTTCATCTCGCTGGATCAAGATCTTACCAATTCTCACTGAACGACAACAATCACGCAAACCCATTTCCATTGATTCACCGGCCCTGACTATAGAAACTCCACAAATTTTTCCGAGAAACTTGGCTCCAACATATTCGTAATTTCCGTGACACTTAATCACGGCTTTTTCCACGGGTAATTGGTTCAAGCCTTCTTCCACCAAGAGGCGGATGATACGATCGGAATAAAAAACAAAGTCACTCCGTTTTGTGCTTTGGTCACGAATAATTGAATATAAGCTGATGAGCTGGTTTGTTTGTGGTAATACAAACACGTTGCTATTGATTTCGCTGGCCATGGTAGTTATCACGCGATGCTTAGTGTGCGATGTGAAGAAAATGAGGGGGGTGTATATACAGGTCTGGACCCATAAGAGCTAGATTCGGATATTAGTATATTTTAATAAGGTGCAGGTGTTTCTTTTGTGTACAGTTTGGAAGAGGAAATAGAATTTAGCAAAAAAGATTCACTTCTATAGGGTCTGCGCTATATGCAGTACATATCTTTAATCTCTCAGAACCCAATAGAATTAAAAACGGCTGATACTACAAAGTTACTTAATTCATTAAAGTACACGATTCATCATATTTATAACAAGGACAATCACATGACTTGAATGAATAGAGAGCAGTAATTGCAACTAAACAAAGTTTGCTGTGGTTAGCTACCCACAATCTCGTATATTCACTGGATTAACTTATGATCCATATTGTAGACTTGAGCCATACCGACTCAAAACCGAGTCTCGTATCCCATCTTTCCAAGGAGACACTTATTTGAACACCATCATTTCCATCAAAGAAGAAGCTGATATCATCACAGTAGTAGCTACTATCATCACAGTAGTAGCTACTATCATCACAAGCTGCTATTTTCACAATAGATGTGTCTTGTTTCCACTATCATTCACAGCGACATACTCAAACAATTATTGAGGCTGGGCAAATGGGTTATCTATAATCTCAGTGCCATTTAAAGGCGAAAGTGTCAATAACTGTGGCCCCCTAACAATCACAGTACCCAAATTTCTGGTATTTTCCGTCAAAATAGAATCATCATTTTCATCTCTTAATGTCTCCACCACATCTTCTAATACCAAGTTCATTAATTGATCATGGCCTTTCAAAACACCCACCACAAATCGGCCTCCGATAAACTTGGCCTGTACACGTTGTCCATGATACGTAGATAAGTCAAGAATGGCCTCCTTTTTTGGTCTATCCTGACGGGCGGGTGACCGGCGGTCTCTGTTATCCCTATTGTCCCTATTGTCTCTGTCGCCACGAAACTTGTTATCGTTTCTTTTGAACTGACGTTGTTTCTTAAGTTAGTAAAATGTTGGCATCTTTAGATGGCTGCCTTCCTGGATGGCTGGTTGGTTGGCTGGGTTAGATACATACATTGTCCATTGTAGTAGCGGTGAATTTTGTGTTTCGCGCTCCTCAATGTTCTTCGATCTTACTCCTCTGCACATTAATCTATTATTCTTCAATTATGAAAGACTTAAGAAAATGAGATGTGATGAAGATGAATTGGTCAAGATGAGAATTGAATTGAATTGCTTCAAATTTTATTTGCTTGGGGTTTACGTGTGTCACGTGACCACCCTCGGAAGTGCACGCACCCGTACCTCCGATTATACCCCCCTCTCATCCCCTTCTCCATTTCGACACGAGTGGTGGTGAAAATTTGATGGCATTTCGACGATTTTTAAAGGAGCTTAACTGTGAAATTTCAGCAAAATTTTTGGCGTTTTGGTGGAGAATTATCAACCCTTGCACCCGGAAATGGGTGCTTGTATGCAGTACAGGACATTGTATCACTTATCATTAATAAGCCATTCAAAATTACACTGTTTGAATGGTATCCCAAATTTACTCATCCTTTTTTGATACTGGCTTCTTTTCGTAATCAGGATACATTATTAATAGTTCCAGTAGTGCATATTGTAACCCCAATACCCTCATAGTCAACCAACCAACTCCATCAAAAAGGGCCTACATTATCTAAGAATTTGTTCAATCTCCAGCGGGCACTAAGTAAAAGGTGATTTAGCAATAGAAGTTTGAAAGGTCGGATCCGCTTATATGCAGTACACCATTAAAATTTCCAAGTAACTAAAAAACGTCAGATACATAATTACCATTTGGTCTATTTCACAATAAATAACGTTTCCAGTATATCCCCACTATACGCTTATTTCACACAATTTAAGCTTAGTATTTATGGAAGTATCACATTCGCACTTATTATCTACACGTCTACTACACGCAACACTTCTACCAAGTCAACCCTATTCCGGAACCAAAGCCACAGCCATTTATTTAATCATATTTACCCATCAAATGGAAATCCCAGTTTTCTTCACATCCGACTTGACATCGGCAGAAAGAAAAGTCTCGTTACAATGGACGTTGGAGTACCTCAAGAAACGACTTGAATTGACTACAGGAATTGCCCCTGCCCACCAGATCCTCCAGCATTATCCCAACAAATCAAGCAACGAGTTTGTGGTGTTACAAAGCGAAAATGATGACACGTTACTTGGTACCTTTAATATCGAGCCATTCAGCCGTATTCATGTGGAAGATAATGACCCCGATTCTCAATTGGCTCAGCTACAAGATGATACAAACGTTCAAGGGTTCCAGCTTTCTGAGGAAGCGTATGAGAAGCGGCAAAATTCGGTGTTGCAATGGAAAAAGGATCGTAAACTTGGTCGTTTCGATGAAAACTTCCAGACTGCCGTGGAAAGCGCTCATGATAAAGATATTCAATTGGCACAGGAGATTCATGTGGGAGATCGGTGCAGGATAATTAATATTGAAGGTGAAAGACGAGGCATTGTTAAGTATGTGGGGAATATTGATGCTTTAGATGATGGGAAAAGTCCGTGGGTAGGAGTTGAATTTGATGAGCCCGTGGGTAAAAATGATGGGCTGATAGGTGAGTTACGAGTTTTTGATGCCAGACAAAAACATGGTAGTTTTGTTCGGCCTTCCAAAATTGAAGTGGGTGATTATCCAGAACTTGATCCTTTTGTTAGTGATGATGAGATGTGAACGAAAGGAAATTGTTACGGATGAGGAGAGACGAAAGGGGATGAGCAAAATGGATGAGAAGGGATGAGAAGAGATGAGAAAGAATGAATGAAGAATTTGAGATTTGTGGAAATTATTCAAGTTAAGATTTCTAATTATTGTGCGTCCTGCACACAACACCATATCGTGGTTGATTATTATGGATACAGAAAATGAAGCAGATACAAAGAAGAAAAACGAATGAGGATAATCAATGAGTACAAAGAATAAGTACGTTCAAGTCCATATAAATATTTGGATTTCTCATGGTGTCATGCATAGTGCAATGGCAATATCAATCTAAGCATCAGCATCAGGGAAGTTCGGATGATTAATTGGTGTGCGAAATTACATTTGTCAGTCGCCCACGCACAACTACATTATGGACAACGAACAGCCCATTTTCCAATTCATCTACAACTACGTGGATAAGGATGCATTTCAAAAATATTTCCGTTTGGTGATTATTGTTTGCGTGTACATTTTTGCGCGGCAGTATTATGCCAACTGGGCCAAGCAGAAACAAATTAGTCATCAACTTGCCATGGACAAAAAGGAGAAGGAGCTCGAAAAGGAGCGCAAGGAGAATGAATCAACTGAACTTTTGGAGCGGGTCGATAATGAGGCCAAATCTTTTGGTTGGGGAAAAACCACAAGGAGAAATGTCAAGCATCAGGAGAAGATTTTGCAAGACACTACTGAGCAACTCAGACAAGAAGCTCAGGACGGTTATGATGCAGCAGAAGATCATGATATTGATGATTTGTTAGAAGATTAAGGAGAGAGATTTGCAGTCAAAGAATCGAGTCAAAGATCAGAGGTATCACGAGCCATTGGTACTTGATCTATTGGTACTTAATCTATTGGTACTTGATCTATTGGTACTTGATCTATTAGTACTTGATCTATTGGTACTTGATCCATTAGTACTTGATCCATTAGTACTTGATCCATTAGTACTTGATCCATTGGTACTTGATCCATTGGTACTTGATCCATTAGTACTTGATCCATTGGTACTTAATCTATTGGTACTTAATCTATTGGTACTTAATCTATTGGTACTTAATCTATTGGTACTTGATCTATTGGTACTTAATCTATTGGTACTTGATCTATTGGTACTTGATCTATTAGTACTTGATCTATTGGTACTTGATCTATTAGTACTTGATCTATTGGTACTTGATCCATTGGTACTTGATCTATTAGTATTTGATCCATTGATACTTGAGGAATTCAAACCTTGATGATGTTATACTGCAGAAATCAATGCACAGGTTCTGTCTTAGGTGAAGGACACGAGAATAGATTCTTTATGTTTCACCTAGCTTTTTCAATGCAAGCAGAAATCATAGAGTATCTTTTGATTCAATTGATAGTGGTGGTTGATCTCTCTCTTGGGAATCTCAGAGTGTATAGTAAACACATCTGGCGTGCTACTGGTATATACTAGTAAATGTGATACCAGTACTATTCAGGCATCAATTCCGATCTTATAGTAGCCATCTATTAGCTCAATTTGTAATCATAGCATTATTAAGATACTCTACGAAAAGACCCTCTTTTCCCCTCTTTTCTATGGTAAATGCCGCTATATGATGGCGGAAGTCACGTGCGCATCGCGATGATACTCAGCTGAAAAAATTCCACACTACAACCCTAATGGCCGGAGACCCCTTTCTTTCGGATCCTTCGCGGAAAAGAAGAAGACCCACTAAGTCCAGGGTATCTAGAAAAGAAGCTGATGAAAATATCACCAGTGATTCCGAAACTGACAGCCCGCAGGACCGTGAGATCGAAGATGGCAATGTATCTTCAGATGAAGAGTTTCATACCGAATCAGCCGCCGACAAAAGAAGAAGGTTGGCAAAACAATACCTTCAGAATTTAAAGGAAAATGAAATCACCGGTGATGACTACGATGCCGAAGATCTTGATCATGATAATTTGTCTAAGCGTTTACAGTTAGATGTGGCCGAGAATAAGGGACACATTTTCAAGTTTTACGGGGCTAAAATTGAAGCACAATTGCAAGAAATTCAACCACAGATGACTCGAGTAGGGTCTCGTAATTTGACTGGTTTGGCCGTCAATTACCCTTACATTTATACTGTTTCCAAAGACATGGAATTGATCAAGTGGAAAGCAGAAAAAAATAAGCCAAGTCGAGTCAAACATTCAAAAGGAGGTCGTCGATTTGCTAATATCAACACAAAAAACCCCAGCATCAATCATCATATCGCCGCCATTAATTGTGTGGCTGCTTCCTCAGATAATCGATACGTGGTAACCGGTGGAGAAGACGGGCGACTTATTATCTGGTCAGTGGAAAATCTTTCGTGTCTTAAAGTGATTGAGATACGTGCTCCTATTAATGCCATGGTATTTCGTCGTGATACAGATAACCTTTATGTTGCATGTGGAGACTTAAGGATCCGAACCTACTCCATCAACCAATTTGCGCAGTTGGAAGTGTTATATGGTCATCAAGACATTATCGCAGATATTAGTGCTTTGGCACGTGAGACCTGTGTATCGGTGGGGTCCCGGGATAAAACGGCCATGTTCTGGAAAATCGCCGATGAATCCCGTTTAACCTTTCGTGGTGGAGATTCTAGCAAAAAATTTGATTATCACGAAGGTTCTATGGATACAGTATCTATGATTGATGAACTGCGCTTCATTTCTGGTTCCGATAATGGAAATCTTCTGTTATGGTCGCTTTATAAGAAGAAACCTATTTTTACTCAGCGTCTTGCTCATGGTCTAATTCCGGAGCAAACCCCTGAAAAAGCCAGTGCTGAAACCAATGATTCTTTGGCCCGCTGCCAGATTTCAAATCCTCAACCTTATTGGCTTACTGCAGTGTACGCTATTCCGTATAGTGATGTTTTTGTCACTGGTTCTTATAGTGGTGAAGTCAAATTGTGGCGGATTGATTCCGACGTTCGCCTGTTTAGCCTTATTGGAAGTGTTTCTGTTAGAGGATGCGTGGTTAGTATTACAGCGGCGGAATTGAAGGACGAGAAGAAGATTGTGGTCTTTGTTGCCACTAGTAAGGAGCACCGTTTTGGTCGTTGGATTAAGGTGGATGGGCGCAATGCTTTGTGTACAGTCTCTTTCAGTATAGCATAATCATAGATATAGAGTTGGGGAGGTATTTGATGGAGTAGATAGTTGTAGAGCATTTTGGTGTTGCCTGGTTATATACAGGACACACTATATGCAGGATCCACCATTTACAGTTTACAATTCATAAAAGAATAAATCTTATAATAGTAAACCATGCTAGTTGTAATTCAGAAACACAACAGTTTTTCAAAGTAGTGATTGGACCGTGAATGGGCGTTCAATCATTTCAGCTTATGCTATGATATAGTGTGCAGTCGCGAACGTCAATTCCGGGGGTAGCAGGGCCATGTTCTCCGCCAGGCACCGAAATTTCTGTCGTTCAAAAAGAAGTATATAAGTTCACAAAAAACGTCAACATGTCATTAAATTTTCGCCGCCACTCGTGCCAAAATGGAGAAGGGGACGAGAGGGGGGTATAATCGGAGGTACGGGTGTAAGCGTTCCGAGGGTGAGCAATTCCGGGGGATTGCGCACGTGATCGGACATTAAACATCCTACAATTCAATTATAATTAGGCCTTAAAGATAACATTCAAATAATAGATTGGCTGTATCCAGTTATATGCAGCACGCAATTTATATAAACATTGCGATAAATAACCCAAATCGCCCTTGACTTTGTTTTTATCCATTTTTAGTAAGTGTTTTTGAGTCTATAGCCTTCTCCAGGCCAATATAAGAGTCTAACATTGTTTTCCACAATCTTTTTCAAACGCAAATTCTTAAATAGGAAATTTGTTGAATTTGCGCCATCGACTTCGAAACTCCTAATCAAATTGCCCATCTAGACTCTCATCTAGATCAATGAATCAGGTAAAAGACTCTCATCTAGATCAATAAATCAAGTATAATCCTCAAAGAATCGTATAAACAACGATTCTGTTCTTCTTGAAGTAATCATCCTGATTTGGCATATCATTAATTTTTGTCAATGAGTCTAGAATGCGGCCTCATCGTCGCCGTCATCCGGCATATCATCATCACCATCATCAAAATACTTTTCAGCATTATAATCGTCATCGTCATCCTCTTCAAACTGATCGTCGAAATCTCCTTCGTCCAACTCTTCTTCATTGGTCTGAGCTGTAGGATCAGCATCAAGGTCATCCGCCAAATCTTTAAGCTTCTCCAACATAGACTGTGCATCGACATCTGGTTTAATATCAAACTGTGCAAGGCCACCATCCTCTTTAAATGAAGAAAGCAAAAGTTTTTTCTTTTTTTTGGTTATCCCCATCACTGAATAGAGCTCCTCGGGGAAAAACTCTAATTGGTAGGGGTATTCGTCAATGGAGCGGCCCACTTTTTTAACTTTGATGTAGCGGTCGGAATAGCGCTCTATAGAATCTCCCGGAGTACTAGACTGCTCCGTTTCCAGCGCCAGGCCTGTGAAAAATGGACCGTCGTATAGAAGTTTGGTAAGCGCCAATGTTTGTTTGGCGGTAGATTCCTCTAGCGGCGATAGAGCTCCGTGCACTGGAAGTTCGAGTGTGGGGCCCTCGACTGCCTGGCCCTGAGTAAGAACATCCGAATAGTCGAGCCCAAAAGGCAAGAGTACGCGAGTGGACGTCTTGTTCTTGTAGGCCATGAGGTTGTGAGCGGGAGAAAACGCGGTGATGAGGGCCATGTCACGTGATGAGTCACGTGATGAATCACGTGTACACATTTTCTGCTCACATTTCCTTGAATTTTTAGTTCATATATTTCAATAATCGACAAAAATGGAGATTTGAGAGTCAGTCGTTTGCGTTTGCCTCGAGGTGGACGTTCAAGCGTTGATGGACACGATCCTGCCTAAATAGGTAATGTTATTGAATTCGCACCCAGATCGGAACAATTGTAAACAAACCAGCCAGTAACGAGCAGATCTAGTGACAGAAGCTGAAGATAAAATCACACAAAGAGAATGTGCAGGATACGACAAATTTTAAAGTGAAACAAGTATTAAACCGGGCTCATTATTACAAAAGCGGTAGTTGTTTCTCAAGCCCTATTCTGACCTATGCGCACAGCCTGCATCACGCATACCAACACTTGGCATCTCACTCACTAGTGCTATTAAAAACAAAATAACCTCACATACTTAGGGGACAACCCAACTCTTGAAATACAGGTGAAACACAGGTGAAACACAGGTGAAACATACCATTTAATAGACTACTCCAAATTATCGTTGTGTCCACAGTCAATCACAACAATCAAATAGTAATCTCTATCAGCAGAGATTCAACTATATTGATACTCAGGATCAAAGATCCTCATCAGATGAAAAACCTGCTAACCAAAATATCATCAGATCATAAATTATCGAAATCCTCGAAATCTTCGAAATCTTCGAGATCTTTATCAAAAATCGATCCATCTATTCTTCCAATCAAAACTTAAATAACAAATATGAGTGAATATCCTGAAACCGCCGATGGTACTCTTGTTATAATGGTATGCCGAGCAAAGCATCTTCCAAACCGGCGAAAACTAGATAAACAATCGCCATACGTTCTACTTCGGCTTAATACCGTGGCCAAAAAAACACCTTCCCAATTCCGAGCCGGACAAACCCCAGAATGGACACACGAAATTCGTTTCAATCTTTCTCGTGATCGTAAACCGCTCATGAAATTAGATGTTTTGGATGAAACAAAATCAGACCCAACTCCTATTGGAAGTACCGAGATAGACTGCTCTTTGGTATTTCTGGATCAGGCCAATCTACAAGATTCTGGTAAATATATTTTGGATGGTTGGTATGATCTTACGTTTAATTCCCGTTTTGCTGGGAAAATTTACCTTGAGATGACTTTTTATCCTTGTGTACCAGTGGTACCACCGAAAATCTCACTCCAGAAAAATGATAAGGTTCTTCCGATACCGCCACCACTTCAACACGAGGAGATTTTTGATGAATTTAGTCGCCTGGCTCCAGAAACTCGAGATGAAGTCAATGGAGTTTTTGTTAGCGGATCTCCGAAAAAAAAGAGCTTGTTTCGTATGTCTGAGCCTGACCCTCTGATTTTTTCTGAAAAACCACGAAATAGCCGTTTTTCCAAATTGAAAGATCGTTTGAAGGCAAAGGAGCCAATTTTTGCCATTTTTGAACCTCGCCTGCCAAAACTGGAATCTTTCTGTATTGAAGATTTGGACCAACTTCAGTCTGATATGGGCTTAGACCAGTACCTCCCGGCCGATCTTTCATCTTCTCCACCACCACCACTACCACCACCACATAAAGCCATTCCGGGTAAATATGAAAGTGTGAAATTTGAACCATTCGAAATTCCGGACGCTGTAAAGCTGGCTCCGGATTTGGTCCCCGTGCTGTCTGCAGGACAAAAATCTCCTAGACGCAAACCACCGCCAGATCCAGCCGAGCTCGTGAATTTACCCAGCAGCACAACCAAGATTCCATTTTCTGCTGATAGTTTTCATTTGGATGATACCGAAGAATTGCCGACTAAAGTGTATCATTTAGGGCAGCAGGTGAAGTCACTCAGTGTGCAGGAACGAGAAGGTGCGGCTCATCATATCGACCCTAACGAGATTGACCCCAAATTTTATGCCCCCACGCCATCGGAACACCTCGCCAAAAGTTTCCGTCTTCAAGGCGGTAATGTTATTGCACGTGACTTGGAGATTGATTTGAATACTCTGAAATCGGGATATCTTGGCGAAGGGAAGTGGAATGTTGAAAAAGACAAGTTTTCACCATCGGTATTCCAGCGGATCTTGGAGAATGACGAGAATAGCGGCGAATCAAACAAGCCACCCGTACCTCCTAAGATTCCCAATGGACTTACTGCCAACGAATATTACTTATTGGAAAAGGAGAGTTTTTTGAAAGATGTTAATGGTAAAAGACTTTAAATGGTATTTGCACGACTACCCTGAATCCAAAGAAAGGACTACAGTATATAGAGATTCAAAGGGAGTAATTATTCAGGAAGGATATATACAGGATTTATAGCTATACCCTTTAAGATTTTTCTCTTTGGCAATAATCTAGAAATGATATTGAATATTTCTGGTGTACGGGTGTGCGCCCCATCTTTCGCAACTTCTCGCAACATCTCCCAACAACTTGTGTGCATGTCATCATCCTCCAACCATCCCAAAAAATGGCTTATTGCCTATAATTCCATCTCGGCATCACTCTGGCTGATTGTGCTTGTCAATACCATTTTTTTGACGGGTCTTTTGGGCCAACCCTACGTGTTTCAAAAGACCAATTTACTCCTTACTGTGGTCCAATGTTTGGCAATAGTGGAAATCATCAATGCAATCACAGGAGTGGTTAGATCGCCGATTTTTACCACTGTATCGCAAGTTTTCTCCCGACTCTTAATTGTTTTGGGAATCTTGCAGTTATTGCCTGATTCTCCAGCAAATACACACTGGGCGTACATTACCTTGACGCTTTCGTGGTCAGTGACGGAGATTGTGCGTTATTCATATTATGCCAGTAATTTGATTGATTCCCTGGCTGTTCCTCATACGCTTACATGGTTGAGATACTCGTTGTTTTACGTGTTGTATCCAAGTGGCGTGGCTTCGGAAGTTTCTATGATTTATATGAGTCTTGGTGAAGCTGAGAAAAGTATTGGGGCTGTTTACTCTTGGTTTCTTTTTGCCATTCTATTTACTTATCCTCCTGGCTTGTATACATTGTATACGTATATGATCAAGCAGAGGAAGAAGGTTTTGGGCAAGACAAAGAAGATTGAGTAGGTTTAGTTTGGGAGCAGACTGACCTAAGACTTTTACAGACTGATTGAGATGATCATTAGTGATGAAGCGTTTTATTACGTTAGTGCTGATTGGTTAAGTGCTTATTTAATTAGTACTTATTTAATTAGTGCTTATTACCTATAGTAGTGCATAGTGCATGGTGAAACCTCAGGACTATTCCACTTTACAACCTTTAAACTAAACCATCATGTGACTACCTCAATCTACAATGCAACATTAAAATCCATAACACTATTCCAATATTTCTTTACCTTTTCAAATGCTAGTATACAGTCTAGATACCCTTTAAACAAATGGTGTTCCTGCAGACAGTGCGCACTGAAAATTTTGATACAAATCAAACACCTTCTCAAATTACCACCAACATGCTCCGCTCCAGTTCTCGGACATTCACCCGAAATGTATCCATCAAAAACATCCCGCACGTGACACAGCCCAAAAACAAGTATAATGGATCCCGCTCTCAATTCAACATAAAACCAGTGCCTACAGAAGGCCTCATATATAACCCTCCAGCATCGATGCCTACAGTCAAGGAAACCCCTCGGGCATTTTTACCGCCCAATGATCCCCGTTTAAAGATTCTAGCTGAAAAGTTTAAAACTTACACGGCTAAAGAACTCGAGCAAATGCCGGTGATTTACGCCACCAAGAAAGAGTATAATTTGACGCCGGAAATCGTCGAAGAAATCTTTACTTTACGCCAGAGTGACCCAAAACAATGGACCATTTCTAAATTGGCTGCTAAATTTAACGTTGATCCTAGCAAAGTTAATGTGGTGACGGCTTGTAGTAAGGAGCAGCAAGCGGCAGTGCTACAGAAGCTTGCTAAGCAGAGAGAATCGTGGGGACCCAAAAAGACGATTGCACGTGAAGATCGTTTAAAGAGAAAGCAAATGTGGTTGAGAAATGAGTTTTAGGATTTGACAGAAATGAATCTTAGAAATGGAAAAGACTAAATAATAAATCAATTTTAGAACCAAATTCAGTTTATTAAAGGTCAGCATTGATTTAGTTTGTTCTTGAATTTGGTCATTTTACACTTTTTCCAGGGGGTCAATTTTGTTCCCTTTAGTCTATTCATTCCGAAAACGGCCTGTATATAATGCATCTACCGTCCATGGTAAATTTCGTAATTACAGCTCGGCATCGAGCTCCTTAGCTGCTTGTCGTTCAAGCTCTTCAAAATTCTCCTGTACTGTGAGCTTAAACATGATCACATACTGAAGTAAGCTATGTACAGTCTCGTGCAACTGTTCCCTTCGCTCCTTCAACATATATTTCAGCTCCTGAAGTTGAAACTTAAGATTTTTATTGCGTGTTTCCGCCTCAATCACGCCTTTGTTAGCAGAAATCTGCATTCCTTGAAGATCCCGATCAAGTTTCTCGATTTGCGCCGAGTAGCTTGTTCCCTCACTAACCATGGTTTCGTAAATTTCATCCTGAGTTGCCTTATTCTTAGCTACTTCAGCTTCAAGACTCTCGATTTCTTCCTGTTGCTCAAATATCTTTTCGGAAAGTTGATCCACTTGTTCCATAATTTTAATCGATTCTTCTTGGATATCTAATACCTCTTGATTGAGTTCCGACCGCCGCTGTAGAAGCCGGATTTTCTCTTCTCGGAGTTTTCGATTAAGAATGTGATCTGCATCCGTTGGCACTGTTTCCTCTTCCAATGAATTGTTCAATATAAGCTGATACTCGTTGGTGTTTTCGGCTGGAAATCGCTGAGTCATGGAGTTGTACTGGTTGACGAAACTCTCCAAACTTTGCCGACTCTGTTGAAGTTCGCTATTCTTTTTAAGTAAGCTTTCTTTTAAATCTTCGATTCGATTGGCCACCATGTCGATTGATTTAGAAAGCTTATCACGTTCGATATTCAGCTGATCAATTTCCTGGATGCTGAAGCCATTGGCCAATATCTGCTTTTCGTAACCTTTTTTAAGCTCTTCATGCTCTTGCAATTGGCTTTGGGCGTTGTTAACTTCTGCTTGCATCTTCTCTAAGATATCTGCCCATTGCACCTGTCTTTCCTTCATTTTTTGCATATACTCTGAGAATTGATGAAGATCGTTTTCTAGCGCTTTGGATTTCGACTCCGCCTCTTCAAGTTCCGAGTTTTTACGGTTGAGCCGGTCAAATTCCGCTGTTAATTGCTGCTTTTCCGCCCCTCGTTCCTGGATTTGCAAATTAAGCTTCTCCAATTCCTTCCGATATTCCACCTGCATACCCTCATAATACTCGTCATAATTTTCCTTCTGCTCAATGAATGCCAGATACGACGAGAAAATGTACTTGATAAAAATCTTGTCGAAAATATCATCTGGGGCCACTAGCGAGTCGTTGTCCAAGTTTTGTAGCGTAATGTTGAGATTGACAAGCCAATAAAGCATGCCTAAAAATGCTGGCCAATTTTGTCCACCAACAGCGCTCACAGAAGACCGGTTAATACCATCAAGGTATGGATAATTCAAAATTTTTAGTAGCACGAAAACCTCGGATTCCACTGACCTCAGAAATCGATGATTGGGGTCGATTTTGTTGTAGAGAAACTGAAACAACACCATGAAGTCTTTCTGCGTAGGTTGCTTGAGCGTTTTCATCGTCACAGAGTGATTTGTTTCAAGATCAAATTTGTTGGCAATACAAAAATCGTAAATCTCCTTCAGAATTAGATTTTGGTAGTTTTTGTCTCGAAGTGGCCTCGGGTCCATTCGCTTTGGCGCTTGTTGCAGATAGTTCTGAGTATAGGGGGTAGAAATCCCTTGCAGATATGACATTCCCGATCCCGTTTGTGATACTGATGATGGCACCGGGCCACTGCCGTATATGCTGATCCGCTTGTTCTGTGCAGGTGTCAGTAGCAAAGTAGATCGCCTTTTAGAGTGTTCAAACGAGCTAGACGCCCGAAAAGCTTGTGTGCTTCGATTAGCTCCAGCAAGCGAGAGCCGCTGTGCTTTTTTCAATAGTTGCGCCGCCAACGGTGTGTGGCTTTGACTGTCAGTCATGGTGGGAAAGTGTGATGGATAAGGGATGGGAATTGGTGCTAGGAATCAGGGATGAAAGCTGGATTGAGGGATCGCCAGGAAAGAGGCTATGATTCAGGCGAAATGCGGAAATAGGTAATACTTCTTGTTTCAGATTTTTCCTGCGTCACGTGGCTTGCGGTCGTGTGCTCCGGTTTTGCCGATGGGGCTGCAGATGTAGTTGTTAACTGTGTGTGTTGATGTTTTGTTTCGCACTTTGTTTATGGTGCGCGGAGCGCGGCCGATGGAGACGCTCACTCTAGAGGTGGGGGTTACCCTTGGAGACACTTATGAGGACGCTGATTTGCCTAAAGAAGAATTTTGGCGGCTTTGAAAATGAAACAGTCGTTGAACCCACCCGAAAAAGACCCCCTACCTTTTTTTTTGGCCACTCTTGCCCTTTTTTCCCTACTATAAGCTGTTTTATGATTACCTGCAGTACCAAAAACTTACCTGCAGTACCACCAGCAATACTCAGTTTTTTTTTCCTCTCGAGTGGTAGCGGTGGTTTGACGAACCCAAACTTCTCTGCTTTCTTTGGCCGCGCCAATCGCTTAAGTTTGGATTACATCGTTGGTGACGGACTGCATATAAGCATCCACTAGAGTTCGTGCTTTTTAATCACAAATTTTCAAAAAAAAAACAAAATAAGGTTATTTAAAGTCGATAACAACACGCCAAGAAGCGTGTGCGTCGATTCACGGCGTATTTTAAAAAAACGGTCTTCTCCACATTGGGTCACGTGCGCGCTCATTAACCAGCATCTTTTTCTAAACAATGACAAACTCTTTCAGACTACCCCTAGACACCGCTTTATCTGGACAACCCAGTGCCACATCCGGCATATACTCCCCAGCTGCCAAGCCTTACCCCTCAAAATTATCTACAAAACCCTAGTGATATTTAGAACCAGAACTTGCCACCAATACATTGCTTTATCAAATATTCCCATAAATCTCACTCCTACCAATAACGCAATCAACCAAGAAACCCAATTACACAAGAAATTCACTGCTTTGAAGTTAGCGTTAACCATCAAGACAGGCTGAATAATTGACATCGGAAGAGAATACAAACAAAACCAAGACGCCGATACCGAGACGCCGAAATCGAAACACCAATACCGAAGACGCCGAAACCAAAACGCCGAAATAGCAAGACCTACAGAAGACTGGTGCAATCATTACCCTAGCCTCAACAAGAGTATCATAATCAAAGGTCAAAAGAAGACTTTCGAGGTGAAAACCTGAGACATTAAAGGAGTCTGAGACATCAAAGGAACCAGAATCAAAATTTATCGAATCTTTACCAAATCTTCAATACGATTTCAATCAAAGACCATATGAGCGATAAAAAGACGCCGTCGTCATCGCCAAAAGCAAACAAAGCGGTCAAAATGGATGTTCCTTCTACACCTCCATCAACACGAGGCAGAAAGCGGTTGCTGAACTACCTTTCTACACCAGAGCAGCCACTGGAGCTTCCATTAAGTCCTGGGATTAAAAGAAGCAGTTCGGGGCATTTCCGGTCTCCTGAACACAGAACAATCACATCGGAAATAGTGTCGCCGTATTCTGCATACAATCTTTTAAAAACACCCAGAGAAGCCAACGAAGATCTGGACGAAAAGGGTACGCCCCGACGCAACAAACTTATGAAAACTCCACAATATTTCAGTGTGGGGAAAAGGTTATTTGTAGAGGAGACCAGCCCAAGCCGAAAGGATTTAGGAGAGATAAGCTCACAGCTAAAAACAAAACTTAGTCTGGCCTTTGGCTCGCTTCAACAGAAGGGTAAAACGGAAATATCGCCCGCCAAGCTCGAATACGAGCCCAGTGTCCGGGATTCACCTACCAGAGTACAAACAAATACTTCCAATCTTAATTTGATTACATTGGAACATCTGCCAAATCTCAGTTCATCTCCAGGGTCCAGCAATTTTTCACGGCCAGAGACGCAAGGATCGCCACTTATCAATTCAGATTTTCAATCATTTACCATTCCATCACCCGATGAAGAGTCTAGTGCCCAGAATGCGCTACTAGCAGCTTTTTCCCGGGCAAAAGAGCGACGGTTGAGTCAATCTGGCGAGCGTAGAAAGTCTTCAGTGGGTCCTTTACTTCCAGAAGGTTTTTTACCTCTGCCACCAGCACGACGGACAAATCCTGGAGTTGCTCCAAAGCTTGCACCACTTCAAACCACTCCAGGGAAGGAACGAAGTGGGAAATCTGAAGAAGATGCCATTTATTCGCTTATGTCGCTTTCTGCAGCGCCAAAAAACAATAGTGAATCGCCCCATGGACCGTTTCCTCCTCCTAATAGCTCCACAAATCTGCTGAGATCTTCACTGGTGGTGACGCCAATGGAAACCTTGGGGATTATGACGCGAGAGGATGATGATGCCACAGATATCGAGGAGGCTACGGCTTCTGAGAGTGATACAAGTTAGTGAAGGATGCAGTTATCAGGTATAACTGTATAAATGTAAAATTGAGTCAAAGGCATAAGGTTTGGAAAAAGAAGGAAAGAGAAAGTTAAGCGACTTTTTTCGAAAATGTATTTGAAGGCTGTCAGATAATCATTGACAAAAGGGCAGAATTCATTCAGCAGAAAAAGTGCTGGATAGTGAAGAAGTGCATTTGAGAGTGAGAATTGGGTGGAAACTATTGATAGACTGGAAGTAATACGTGGATCGTATGCAGTAGAATAAATATGTAAGAATAGTAGAATTATATAAGAAGAGGAAAGAGAGTGAGAGTAGATAGTGAGAGTATGCGATTATGCGATTATAAGGAATGTGAAACTTATAACGCAAATATAGCAAACAAATGAAACATTTAAATTGACTGTAGATGCCGGACCACGGGTTAAACTGCAGGACCCAACCTCAAATACAGGAGATCTAATATGATTAATTAAATTTGACCTGCACAGCAGAGCCAATGGGCAAGCGCGAGAAGGTCAGACCACCTCACGTGACGTCTGACTAAGCGTAGCGAGTGGAGTGCACATGCGCGGAGAAGAAAAAAGAAAGAATGCGCGAGATAAAAAGGTAAATCATTCCTATTCCAGCTACAACTCCCATAATTTTCACATACGAAAGATAAGCGTATATAATTAGCCTGTTCGCCCCCAAACCAGAGCCTGTGGACGTTTCAAAACCAACTTTCTGAAACATCAGCATCAACATCTGAAACATCACCATTTCGCCATTTAAGCCAACCGTTTCAGGAGCTTCCATCCTTACATCCCCAATAAAGCGGACCAAATAATCAAAAGGAATTTAAAGACCAACAATTAATCAAAAGGATTTCAAAGATCCCAACAATTTATCAAAAGGAATTTAAAGACCAACAATCAATCAAAAGACATTCCAACAAACCTTTTGTCATCATGTCTGTACTCATATTATTTCATCCAACAGTGGTTACAGAAGAGGCGCTTGTGGACGCAGCCAAGAAAAAAGTCCATGAAAAATTTCCAGAAGCTCAGATCTCTCAGCATATCATTGATCGTGTTGCTAATAACCATGTACAGCTTCTAGAGGCGAATTATGATCAAATTGCACTCATCAATCCTAATAAAGATCATTTGGGACTACCTGCTTCTGTTATCAACACACTTTTCACAGCTTTAAAGCCCAGCGGCGAGCTCACGGGTGACTTGCCTCTTGATCAAGATATGGATGCTTTAATAAGCGGTTTCATTGTTAAGGATGCAAATACGTGGCATAAACCTGAGCCTGTGGCCAGTGTTCTGCTTATAAAGAATAAGGGAAGTAAAGAGATCAGAAAGGGAAATGAAAGTGGAGTTAAAAGCAAGGAAACTGGAAAATTGAAAAAGTTTTCTAAGGCACCACATGGCATTGTCAAGTCTGATGAAATTATTAAGAGTACTGGGTCGCCGTCTGGAATGACCGATACATCAGCACAAAATTCAGATGCAGATGATGAAACGTCTATGAAACGAAAATTGGAGGATATGAAGTTGGCTCATTTCAGTGATGCTGACGATACCGATGGTGAAGAACTCATTAGCGAAAGCGAACTTCTACAAGATGCTCAGATGTTGGATACTCGCAATATTGTGGTTCCTAAGAAATGTGAGTTGCCAAGCGGCAAGAAGAGAAGAAAAGCCTGTAAGGATTGTACTTGTGGATTAAAAGAGCTTGAGGCTCAAGAGGAAAGCCAAGCACGTGACTTGCAGACTACTCTTTTGGGAAGTATGGCCCAACTGGCTACACTTGAGGCAATGAAGATTGAAGAACGTTTGAAGAATTCGGCAATTAAGTTTTCCGACGATGACATGGCTGAAATTGATTTCACCATCGAGGGAAAAACTGGAGGATGCGGCTCGTGTGCTTTGGGAGATGCTTTTCGCTGTGATGGATGTCCATACTTGGGTCTTCCGCCATTTAAGCCGGGAGAGGCCATCACGCTTGATGGTATGGATGAGGATATTTGAGTGTCATTGATATCCATGTCATTAATTTTTGAATTGTCATTTAACATTGCGTTTCAAAATGGAATATATGACTAATATCAAGCGACTTTAACCGATTTGTATTTATCACTCAAATAATTGTGTCATGTATATCTGGTGTGAAAGAGACCCTGTAAACGTGCTGGTCCGTACGGCACGTGACTGAGCACGTGACCTCTTTTCACACTCGTACCTTCGTCAAATTCCGTGCCAGCTCCGATGTTTCTAAAAGGCAATGAATATTAGATGGAGAAAGAGGAGACGTCTTTTGAATATCGGGGTTGGCCATTGTTGTCACCACGAAATGGGGCTGCGCTTATATGCAGTACCAAACCATATATACACGAGACATTTTTCACTCCCAATCAAATATTGCGCTAGTATAACAAAACAGTTATTAAGTTAGTGTTAATTACCTTTAAATCTAAGGTGATCTTTCACACCGCCAGAAGCGCACTATAAATGGGATTATTAGGACATACACCCTTTATCAAATCCTTCAAACTGAACTATTCCATTAAATGAAAACCTCAAAGATTATCATCATTCGATTTTCTTCGAAAATAAAGCAACCTTCATAAAATTGCATCATAAGTTCATAATTGAATATCGCACGACTATTGTTATAGAACATTCTTATGTTAGAATTAAAGTGGACCTTCATGTAGGAATCCAAGTGAAATTATTTTCCAATAGCGAAAAAAAAATGACATAATAAAATGAAGTTTTAGATATTCCAAAAAAAAAATGGATTATTTCTAAAGGATTTCCATACATTCCCACACAAATCTTTAAATCCAAAGAAGTATTCTTGAAATCTAGACAATTCAATAAATCACGATTTAATAATCGTCGAGAAAAATTTATTTAATAAGATCAAGTTTTCAAAATTTTATATGGAATTCCCAAAATGTGCGCTGTCTGTCACTTCAAAACAAAGCAAGACGCAACTATAATTTGTGATATTGTGGCATTGTTTTATGAGTATACTAATTCTGCATTGCAGTTTATGAATCCAGTCATAGTAATCATTATTGAAGCATAATCAATAGTCATTGTCCAAATAGGGGCCAAATCTTCAATATTCATGCGAAGAAACCCTGCATAATCGGGTGCCATCACAAGATCTGTGCCAGTTTAAAGTAAAATGAGCCACGTGCACCGAGAAACAAGACGTCACACCCGCAACGAGCTCGTAAAGTTGTGTCACAATATACGTCCAATACAATGTTATAAAAATTGTGGAGGAAGTACGTGGCAGGGATTGTTTGTAACGCTAAAGCCGTTTAAACCTTCTCAAACCGGCGACGCGCGTCGTGAGACGTGCTTCTTTCAATGCAGTGCATTATGCCACTATAACACCCATTAAAGAGCTTAAAACATCATAGAAACCCCGAAATAAAAATTCCTTAAAGTGTTGTCGAATATTGATAGGTTGTTTATAGCCATCATTTGAACATACAAGCCGAATGGTATTGATAACGTTCTACCAGATGCAGTCGCAGCCGTTGCATGCGCAGAGCGCTTAAAATTGAAGACCAGTGGTTTCTGAACATTCCAAAGTCGGCCATTTAACGCGCCCACTGTAACGATCAAATTGTTGTCGGCAGGAGCATGAGCATGCATGGACTCGCATCTTGAGTCAACGCATTCAGAATTGGTAAAGTACACAATATAGCTTTGAAAGCTCCAAGTATACGCATTAGGAAACTTTCCGCAAGGGAGTCTTGCTAAAGGCCAAATACTGTTGCATCAGAGTTGGCAACGGATAATTGTCGCCATTACCAGATGTTGTAGTATTAGAGTTAGAGGCGTTTCTCAAATCAACCTGCAGAGAATCATATTCCACAGAGTGACTGTTTCGGGAATAAATGGTATCTTTTTTAACAGGAACTACTGCTCCCGTAGTGGAGGCCGTCAGTCCATGACTCAAATAACTATTATCCATATAACCATATTGAGTCAAATGTGGATAACTACCTTGAGAAAAGGACATATACTGAAAAGTATCCAAAGGTGCAGGACCCAGGCGAGAATTATGTCTGTTAACTGCCAGTTGAAGACCCATATATGGTTGAGGAGCACCATTTTGCAAATCTGTCAGGGAAGTTTTGGTCAGTCCTTCAATGGGTGGAACTTGATACTGAAAATGGAACAGAGAAAGTGGGGCCATTGGTTTCCCTTGAAGTGTTGGATTGACCGCGGGCGATACCGTCTTTTTCTCACCTTTGACTTTCCGAGGCGGCCGCCGATCCATTTTTCCAAAACAAACCTGACACCGCTTGTACTTACCTTTTCTCCGAGGCGTGTATCGGTAATCAGGGTACTTTTTAGCATGTTCTTGGCGCTCCTCCTCGGCTAATACATTCCAGTGATCTTTTTCTTTCACGGAAAGTGCTCTCCAGCGACGGCCTAATTCTTGAGAAACTTGAGGATTGGTTTTATTTTCGGAAGATTCATTAAACACAGAACGATGATATCTTTGACGAAAAAGAATAAAGGCATTGCGTGGGCGCGGGATGTGATTGTGGCTCTGCTTGCAGATACACTTTGGCTCTTTTTTCTCATAGAATTCTGTGTTTTCTTCTGCTGGAGGAACAAATTGGGGTTCTTCAGGAAGATTCAAATTTGGTGCAAGGAGCATGGACTGCGAAAAAAAGTGGTTATGGTCATAACCCTGGGTCATGGAGTTGGCATACTCAGCCGAATATTGATTTGCTTCCATATATGGCTGTGGCTGAGGACAAGGGTTGAAGCCATAAACCGTTGAATGTTTGGGGTACTGGTTTTCTGGGGCCGGCTCTCGAGTCTCATACATGGCGGTTGGATGGAGGATTTAGAATAAGCTTAGGAGGAGCCAAGTCTGAAGTATAATGGGGTAGCGAGACTAATAAGACAATCTCTCAAGGATAGACAAGTAAAGTATATTCAAGCGTTGAGAACAATTGCCAGATCAAAGGAACCGTGGGACATTATAAGTGAATTTGTGGGTGCTTCCTAAGCTAATCTAGCCTGACGGCTGCGCCTGTGGCCAAGGTATTTTTTAATTTCACGGCTTGCGTGCACCACCTGCGCATGCATGATGCGTCTTCGCATGCGAGTCTAAGCTCATTGTTGCCTTTATGCAAGCCCCTTCACACTGTATTGCCTTCAGCACGGCATTCTGCTTGTGCATGCATGCGGGCTTTTTCCTGGGCTCTAACCGGGCTCTTTGATTGTCCTGACAGCATTGCAGTGTGGTCTGCAAACATCAACTCTAATGCCATCTCACGACGCTTCCCGACGCACGGTACTTGAAACACTTGAAACTTTTATGAAAACTCCCGCCCAAATCAAATATATATTGAGTCAAGTCTCAAATTTTCTTAGTAAAAGAATTCGACGATCAGCGCTCAGTGTAGTCAGCGCTGCAAGTCTCTCTACCAGTGTGCATCTAAGCTAACGTCTTTTGGCGCACGCGGAAGGGTGTGCGGCAAAACGGCACTGCGACGTGCGTGCGGCTGGCCCCTGTGTTGCATCTTCCGATATTCGGGCCTTTTAATCGAACGACTGAAGCTTTTCTGGTTTTTGAGCAGCATCTTCGAGCCCGTCGCGTAAGCTTGCTATTTTTTTTAGTTCAACTTCTTAATTTTATGTACCCCTTGCCTTAAGTTATCGCTTTCAAATTAAAAATGGCTTTATAGTAAACGATTTATAAAGCATAACAATGGCCCGTTAACTCCGAAGCTGGATCTCCATGGTGGCTTGGACATTGCCAAAATATAATAGGATTATATCGACATTTGAATAATATACCGGAATCTGGCTCGGGTACCGGATTTGGAAATTATTAAAGGTATGAGTGAATAATCTGGGTTAAAGAATCAAAGCAAATTAGGCTGGTTATCACATCGGGCGAGCGGGGCCTTTCTCAAACGAGTAAAAGCTTCTCCATTGTCTTCTCTCTAGGCGTCCTGCAAGGGTCTCGCTTTTTGCTCGGGTAAGCACGTGCCCGACAAAATATCATTTTTCTCGACAAGGCGATATTTCTTTTTTTGGCTCAAAAGGGCTCTTCTTCTAAAACGTTGCATTTTGAGAACCTACTCTTGACTTCTGCTGCACTTGTACATACATTTTAAAAATGTCATTGAATCTAGCCCCTTAGAGTGTCGAGAATTGTCAAGCGAGACAAATATTCATTGTAATGCATTTTTACAAGCGAGATAGACATATATTTTTTAGGCTCGTTTAATTGCTTTGAAGATGCAAGCTCTCAAAACTATTTTTGCTACTTTAAATTTTTTCTTTTTTTCTTTGACCATCCTGTTAATGCCATACTCGCTTCCTTCATGATTACTTCGTTATAGACTCACTGATTCTCGTTGTTGTGGTCACGCCAGGTTCCATGCAGGTGGGCTAATCCTTTATGCATGAAGATTAGCGAGGGCCGCAAGATCCTGCAACCGTCAACATTTACGCGCGACATACATATTGAGCATCTGGCCCCTTCTAAAACCGCTCAAAAGTGCTGTGTACCAGAAAAAGCTTAGCCTTTCACATTTGGGTCATCTAGAAGGGTCTGGATCGGATTCTTACATCTCACTATTTCGTATGGTTTGCGATATATTGACATTGTCCATGGTACTTAAAACAATATCTGCATTTGAAAATTCTGGGCTCTTTCGAAGACATTAATACGAAAAATTTTTGAACGGTTTTGGAGATTTGAATGGTATTTTGAAAATGTGTAGGTATAGAATAAAGTGGATTAATTGAATTATGTGAATTAAGTGAACTTTGTTAATCGTCTCTAACCGATTGCAACCAATCATGAAACAAGTTGGTGCATTTATATGAAACAGATAAGAATTTAACTCAAATTGGTTGACTAATAAGGGTGACTTTGAAAATGACTGATCAAATATGGAACTTCGAATATTGTGTATAGTGTAAAGTGAAACAAGGGAAACAATGATCACGTGGCGATTATGAAACACTCCAAATCCTGTATTGCTTAATATAGAACATTGATCACTGTGGATTAGGATATGGAACATAGAATTTTGTGCAGTAAAGAATGAAACATAGATTATTGTGCAGTATAATTTGAATTATAGATTATTGTGCAGTATAATTTCAATCATAGATTATTGTGTAGTATAATATAATTCATTATCTTGGCTATAAACCTTCAAGATCATTTTAATACATGTATATACAGAAACTAGACAGGAATAGAGCATGCACACCCGTTAAAACTTCCCTAGTATAAATTCAACTTTTTTTTTTTTTTTTTTTAATTATTTATTTCTTTTCTACTCTGTTGGTACTGCATACAATTCAACAAATCCGAAACGCATCTAATTGTACAAAAAACTTCCAAATCAAGAAGCCACTTCATAACCTAATTCTCTAAGCATTAAGAGTTGGTGGCGCGTATCGGCCTGCATCCAGTGCGCACTCTACATCAACTTCAATACTCGATTCCTTTCTCAACACTACTACTTCTTCCTTCTATGCAAGTCCAAACTTCCCCTATCGAAAACAATTTTCCGTTCCCTATAAATATTACACGTGATGATTTCTCCGATATACAAAACTTCGACGCCGACGCGTTTCTTTCCAAAAACCATCGCTATACATCGTTGGATCTACTTCTTTCGGATCTCAACAATCTTTCAAAATCTTTAAATCTGGACCTCCTTGCTTTGGTTAATGATGAGTACACAAACTTTATCCAATTAGGTCAATCAATTAGTGACTGTTTGGGCCTCATTAACTTGATTGCTGTTGATATGGGGAAATTCAATTCTGTGTTGGCAAGTTCACTTTGCAATCTTCAAAAATCATCACAATTAGCGACGGACGTTTTGAAACATAAGAAACGGCTTGGGATTCTTAAGAATAAGGCCAAACTAATCATTTTGTTGAGTGAACAAGCTGCTAGTTTTGAAACACTTTTGGGTCTAGATGCTTCTGACTTTAATTCTGCTCATCTCACGGAAAAACTCCGATGTTTGGTCACGTTATATTTATCCATTAACAAGATTCACTCGGTGATTGTGCAGGAACATACAGATACTACAGTGGAAAAGGATACTGATTCTAACGCCAAAACAGGAATTCGACAAACTTGTCCTTTGTTTGAGAAAGTTCTAGAACCTAAGGTTTTTTCGCTTAAACACGAGTTTAAACTGTACCTTGATGAACTTCTTGGACTAGCTCGTGACTCGCCTGCACACAAGCCCCTTCTTCTCGAGCTTCTTCACGTTTACCGAGTTACTGGTCATACAATCGACGCCATCAAGAGTATTGGCCGAAACAAAACCAGCCCTGGTCACCATTGATAAAAAAAAAAAAAAAAAAAAAAAAAATTACGCTGATGATGGGGGTACGGTCTGAAATTTACGCGCACCCTGCGTATTCTCAGGCACCAACCACACCGCGACAATTTACTCTTAGCCCACACTATAATGGTGGGCCGCGCACGACAAAGCGAAGCGGAAAAAGTCACAGGTAATCACCCATTCTTCACAAACACTCGACAAAATGGGCTTTGGCAAATTTCTTTTGGGCGAGCAAAATTGGGAAAATGTCGACAAAAATAATCTCCCAAAAGATATTCCTGAAGTCGAGGAGGTGGGCGCCACGTCAGCACCTCTTTTAAGTGCATCATATTTCATCGGATCCATCTGCAAACCTTACAATGACGACTTCATGTTATGCAAAGACGAACATAATGGTGGAACCATTGAGTGCTTGAAAGAAGGACGTCGGGTGACCCGGTGTGCCATCTCCGTCTTGAAAGATATCAACAAATATTGTTTCGACGAGTTTAAGTTGCACTACGAGTGTCTTGAGCAAGAAAACCAGAGATTGGGTAGTTGCAGAGCCACGGAAAAGATTTTTAATAAGTGTGTGTTTGACAACATGAAGGTGGAGAAAAAGGTTCCTGGAGTTGAGGAACAAATTCACTTGGCCTCCAGCCGTATCTACTCCGGTACTGGATACGACAAGACCGCTGCCAAGCAGTTTCTTGATAAGGCCAACGAGCAAAAATAATTGATTTTCGAATCCCTCCGCATCTTGTTCATGCCTGCATCTCGCCCTAGCGGCATTTCATAGTCTTCAGAGACTACAGAACACTCGATAACAATAGACAGATTCATCTGAATCGAGAAAGAATTGAATCGAGAAAGAATTGAATCGAGAAAGATCCGAATCGAGAAAGATCTGAATCGAGAAAGAATCTAGATCGAAAACCATCTGAATCGAGAAAGAATTAAATCGGAAAAGAATCTACATCGATCCATTTCAACAGTATCACAAATCAACCAGTCAATTCAGAAACAGTATAGAATCAGTAATCCAATTTTTGCACTTTATTGTAGTAAAGCGTGCGCGCACCGACCCATCAAGTGTTTGATCCAACGCGAAAAATATAACATCATACTTCTTCTCATGTTCGGGGCATCCAACCAAAATACCGGAACGGGGATGTTCGGAAACTCTCAGCAGGCAAAGCCTGCCGGATTCCTGTTTGGATCTGCCTCTACCAACAATGCTCCTACAAATACTGGTACAGGAGCTTCGTTTACATTTGGAAACAACTCGGCACCTAAGCCCGCCTCCTCCGCAATTGGTAACCCATCGTCTTCTTTTAGTGCCACTAACAATGGCTCTTCTGGACTTTTCGGTGCTAATGGGTCCACAAATCCCACCAACAACTCGACGCTTTTCGGTAACAATTCCAACCAAAGCGCTCAAAATGGTTCCCTGTTTGGGAAACCAAACACTACCTCTTTTGGTGCTGCTCCATCTTCCGGTGGTGGGCTTTTTGGCCAAAACAACAACTCAACACCAACCTCGGGTGGACTTTTTGGCGCCACTAACACTACCAACACTCAAGCACCTTCAGGGGGCTCAGGAGGACTTTTTGGATCATCCAACCCTTCGACGCAACCCTCTAGCAGCGGGCTTTTTGGGTCTACGGCGGCCAAACCTCAAACAAGCGGACTTTTTGGGTCTACAAATTCTTCGCAACCTGCTCCGAGCGCTGGTGGACTTTTTGGGGGTTCTACTCAGCAGCAACCAGCATCTGGAGGCCTTTATGGAGCTTCTAACACTCAAACAAATACTTCGGGAGGTCTTTTCGGCAAGCCCGCTACTTCGGGAGGTCTTTTTGGCGCTAACAACACCCAAAGCAATCAGCCAAGCGGAGGTCTCTTTGGAAGCAACACCACTTCCGGTGGATCTGGGCTCTTTGGCAGTACTCAAAATCGAAATTTAAACCAGAATCAAAACCAGAACCAAAACCAAAATCAGAACCAGACTCAGGGCCAAAATCAAAACCAGACTCAAGGCCAAAATCAAAACATGACCAATACAAACCTTGCTGGTTTCGGTCAAAGCAACTCTGCTCAACCATCATTTGGATGGTCTAACCAACAAAATATTAGTGACCAAAATGGTACTACATCCTTGCAAGACAAAATCACCGCCAGTGTTCAATCTGCGCAGAATACTACCAAGTATACGCCTACGATTAACGACCAGTTGGCCAAATTGAAAGATCAATGGAATCCCAATTCCCCCAAATCTGCATTGACGTCTCATGTTTATAACAAGTTCAGCGAGCAGGAGATCAATTACCTCTTACAACAACCACGTCCTCAAAACGAGTCTCCAGAAGAGTGGGAAAAGGCTATGGCGGCCCGGCCATCTCCGTACCATTATCCCGTCAAAATTACGCTGTTTACGGAAGTGGCCCAGAGAGTGGAAGTTCAATTGGAGCAGGTGGCTAAGTCCAGAGTGCTTTTAAACAATATTCACGAAAAGCTGTTACAATTATCGTCGCAACGTGATTTGGATACTACCACCAGAATGATGAAGGCAAAGGTTAGACACAACAAACTATCCAAGAGGCTCTTAAACGTTGCAACCACTTTGGCAGTGTTGAAGCTCAAGGGTTATCCATTATTACCCGAAGAGGAAGAAATGTCCAAACAATTCCAGACATTAAATGCCAAGTTAAGCGATCCTAGTGGACCAGGGGGTAATTTGAACGACCTCTTTGCACGGCTCGCTATATTAAAGGAAAGAAGCGAAGATTTATCATCACATCTCGATAAGTCCATCAACAAAATGAATGGTGGCTTAAGCAATATTGTCAGTGATGATTCGGCCGGCGTGCAGGACCCCGCCAACCAAACCGAGCAAGTGACTCAGAGCTTGACCAAAATTCTTTACAAACAACAAGTTGGCCTTAGCTATCTTAATGATGTATTGCAACAGGACATGGCAATTTTAGAGAAAGAGCTATAAACGGATCAAAGTTTAGACCCGATGGATCATTTTAAAAATCTGATTGGTCAGAAAAACGAAATCGGGAACAATACCATTCTAGAAGTCAAACTTGAGACGCCATTACAAAACATTAAGACAGGCAGGCTGGCAGGCAGATAGGCAGGCAGGTAGGCTGGCAGGCATTGGGGCCAGACTGGCATATAAAAGAGTGAAGATACCTGATATAGTCAGATACCTGAATAGGCAGATACCTGATACAGGCCAGGCCGACAGTTTGAGAGATGAGATGATAATGGGAGGCAAATACAAAACAAAAAGATTGGAGTGATTAAACTGCAACAGGGGACTTTTAAAATTGACTTTATTGATTTTAAGTTTTAAAACCAGTGAAATGTCTATACTTTTTGGGCAGATATGAGACTTTGATTTCGTGGTTGAGGTCGCTAAGAGATTCCAAATCAAGCACCTCATCAGGACCCACATTTACATCAACAACCGGCGAATGCGTCGGACGAAGGTGTTTTGGAACTCCTGGTCTCACAGATAATGGCAATAACTTATGGACTTTTCGGAAATCATGCCTCAAAAAGGGAACTATTTCCGCAGGGGAATGGTCGCTTTTCATGATGAAAAATGGCGCTTCTTGCGTGGCGGCGCCGATGGTGAAATCCCTAGGAATTTCTTTAGTCCCCTTGGCTATCGTGGCATTTAACCGAATTTCTGTTTGGCCCGCTGCAAACATTTTATCACCCTCGATATACGAATATCGGGGAAGTCCACAGATGGAAAGAAGAAATGCCAGTAACTCGTCTTGGCGCTGGCTCAATTGACCTATTGTCTTTACACAAGAGCCTGCGTGATTATGAATATTTAGTATCAGGGCCTCACCCCAAGAACTGAGAATAACTGTAAGTTTTTGTCTGTAGAAATTTTGTTCCGACATTGAAGCCTGCTCAACATGGAAATACTCTATAGGCGCCACCTTGCTGAAACATTGATGAATATACTCAACCTCGGCTGTACTCGTAGGGACAGGGGACATCCTGTATGTAGCCGTGACAGCATTTTGGAAGTAAAGCGTTCGCCTCAACGCTAGGGACATGAACGTTTATGTGCAGAAGTTTGATCTTATTGCACTTAATTTGGGTC
The DNA here is from genome assembly GCA_002374725.1 of Metschnikowia hibisci. Classification (NCBI taxonomy): domain Eukaryota; kingdom Fungi; phylum Ascomycota; class Pichiomycetes; order Serinales; family Metschnikowiaceae; genus Metschnikowia; species Metschnikowia hibisci. The sequence continues at coordinate 65,026 of NLAP01000006.1, read as the reverse complement.
CTCCCAGATGAGCGCGATGCTCCTGCACACAACCCGTTCGAAACTACTTTCTCCATATGGCACTTCGAAGGCTTTCGACAGATCTTTCCACTGGACTTAATAGAATTGTACTGGAGAACCTCCTGCATGTAACCGTCCGTTTTTACAAGCAGAATGCTACCAAAGAGGCATTTTGTGAGGCCACCAAGGCGCTTGGGTTTCCTGATGAGCTATCACGGATGGTATATGTGTTTATCAACGATAATATTGAAGAGCTTGACAAAGAGATACAAGCAGATGATGGGAAGACTCAAACGCCGGTTTTTTCGGAGAAAAATAAGCCAATTTCGGTGATTCCGGCACAGAAGAACGATCTAGCCAAGGATAAGCGGAAACAACTTGCCATGGAGTACGATGATTTGGAGGATGAGGTACAATTGATGCAGCCACGGAAAGTTGATAAGAAGATAACCTTTAAAAAAATCAAAAAAGCTGATGCTCGGAGGTTTAAGGAAGAATTTGGGCGAGATATTCCAAAAGAGGAAACCATACGATTGATGAAAGGAGCTGAAACGGACAGAGAACCGAAAACGGGAACGGTCAGAGAACTCAAAACGGAAATGGGCAGAAAATTAAAACTGGATATCGACACTGAACTGATCCCGAGTATGATAATGGGAAGTATGGATGAAGCGGACAGTATGCAGGAGATGGCGGACCAAACAGCATTAATGGAGATGGCATTGGAAGAAACATCGAGTATCGATGAAGAATCCATAGAAAATGACAGAGAATGGTATAATCTTGATGAAAATCCCAGTGCAGATATGGAACAATATTTGGATCTTGAAAATGATTACCGACCTAAAAAACATGTTATGAACGGCGGAAGTTTCGACCGCCACGGAAATTACATTGATCATGATCATGATGCAAATGAAAGCCGAGCATCTATTCCAATAGTACCCCATTTCATCGTTCCCACATTTCTTCAAGGTTCAGAACATCACCTCATGCTCCAAATCGGCTCTGGGGCCCGCAAAATCGCATCTACTGTCGATCCAATCATGGACCCAGAATCAGAATTGGCCAAAACAGCTCGAAATGGAAGTTTCATTGTAAGAGACCGAAAAGAGAAGAAGGAACGGGCAGAGCAGGCCAAAGAGCGCGTTCTACAGGTTGAACCCGATACTGATGAGAGTAAAAATGAGCCTCTCATTGAAACAACCTACACTTTTGACGAAATTCAAAACCAGCGCAAATCTTTACCTGCTTATAAAGCACGGGGTGAAATTCTTCAGATGATCAACGATAATCAGATCGTGGTGATTGTGGGAGAAACCGGATCGGGAAAAACCACTCAGATTGCCCAATTTCTCCTTGAAGAAGGCTTTACCAAGAACCTAAAAGATGATGGAACTCGACTTATGGTTGCCTGCACACAGCCCCGGCGAGTGGCGGCCATGTCAGTTGCCAAAAGAGTATCGGAAGAAGTTGGATGCAAATTGGGCGAAGAAGTTGGCTACACCATCCGTTTTGAAGATAAAACATCAGCACAGCAGACCAGACTTAAGTTCATGACAGAGGGTATTCTTCTTAGGGAAATGCTTATGGATCCTAATTTGGATAACTACTCATGTGTGATTATGGATGAAGCTCACGAGCGCTCACTCAATACAGACGTTCTTTTGGGCCTATTTCGGGAACTTCTTCGTCGCAGACGTAACTTGAAACTTATAGTGACAAGTGCTACCATGAATTCCGAGCGTTTTGTCAAATTTTTTGGGAACGCCCCACAATACTTTATCCCTGGGCGAACTTTTCCGGTGGATGTTTTTTACGCCAAAACTGCTACTCCTGATTATGTTGAAACGGCAGTGAAACAAGTGGTTACCATTCACTTAGCCAACAAAAAAGGAGACGGTGACATTTTGGTATTTATGACCGGTCAAGAGGATATTGAAACCACATGCGAGCTTATTCAAGAAAAATTGGCTCTTTTGGATAATCCGCCGCCATTAGACGTTTATCCGATCTACTCCACGCTACCAGCGGATCTTCAAAAGAAAATTTTCACTAAACAGAGCCACGAACGCCGCAAAGTCATCGTGGCTACCAATATTGCTGAAACATCTTTAACTGTGGACGGTATACGATACGTGGTAGACACAGGGTTGATGAAAATGAAGCTTTTTAACCCGAAATTAGGCATGGATGCCTTACAAGTTGTACCTGTTTCTCAGGCAAATGCTCAACAACGTAGTGGAAGAGCAGGAAGAACGGCTCCGGGCTTGGCTTACCGTTTATATACAGAGAGTGCCGCCAGCAATGACCAGATTTACGCCCAACCAATCCCTGAAATTCAACGGACAAATCTAGCGCTGGTAATGCTTCTTCTTAAAAGTCTCAAAGTTGACAATATTTTGGCGTTTCCATTTTTGGATTCACCGCCGCCCGATCTCCTCAGCTGCTCTCTTTACGAATTATGGGCCATGGGAGCCCTTTCCAAAGATGGAATATTGACTGATTTGGGTAAAAGAATGAGTACGTTCCCAATGGAGCCCACACTCGCCAAAATGATCATTCTTTCATGCCAAAAACGCTTCTCGTGCTCACTTGAAATGGTGACCATTGTTTCCATGCTTTCTGTTCCAAATGTATTCAATCGGCCAAAAGAAAGAGCTCAAGAAGCCGATTCCATGCGAGAAAAATTCCTGGTTCATGATCTGGATCATCTTACGCTTCTCAATGTTTACACTCAATGGGAACAAAGAGCTCGAGGAAAGAATATGACTCAGGCAAAATTGGCAGCATGGAGTCGGCGCAATTTTTTGCACCAGAAATCTTTACAGCGGGCTCGGGAAGTCCGAAACCAACTTATGCTTATTATGAAGAAAGCTCAATATCCGCTTGTTAAGTCAAATTCAGATACTGACATCCGGAAATGTCTCTGTGCTGCATATTACCATCAGCTGGCGTCGTTGGTGAAAATGAATGGTGGTGGTGGTGGTGGTAGAGCTGAATATGCCAATATGAGACAACCTGCCATGACGATGTATGTGCATCCAACATCATCTTTGGTGGGAAGTACCAGTTTGAGTCCACAGTATGTTGTTTATGACGAGCTAGTGTTGACTAAAAAGGAGTATATGCAGTGTGTGACTGCCGTTAAGCCCGAATGGCTCTTAGAATTTGGTTACATTTTTTATGGAGTATCTACTCGAACCAAAAAGGAGTTGGAAGAAGAGCAAGGTCTTAAGATCATGGATGCTGAAGAGTTAAGATTACAAATGAAGCCTCAGGAGAAGCAAACTATGAAAACAGTAGAACCTTCTGTTTCTAAGGTTTCTAAATACAAACCACGTGGATTTTGATCAATTATTCATGATACAATTATGACTCATTATAATAATGATTTTTATTTGAATTGAATATTATCGATGAGCCGAGAATTACCACCATCTTCTTTCGGAACTGTGAAAGCCACCGATATCGTGGCTCCAATACCAGGAACGACTGCACTTAAGTCATGGAGATTCTCCGGGTCCGAAACCGCCAAGTACTCCAACTTCCAGTCATTTGGTACATTCCTGTACACATCTTGGATGGCAGCAACAATCTCCGATACCGGCACATCGGATTGAGTCTTGGCTAGCTCATGGAATCGAGCCTTTCCTGCAGCCAAGCCCCGATAGATTAAGCTGCTTTTCTCTTTTGTTTGTTCCGACAAATAAGCATTTCGAGACAGCAAAGCCAAGCCATTTTCCTCTCGGACAGTTTCTAATATCCTTACCTCTGTGTCAAACATCAAGTCTTTTACCAAATTCTTGATAACCACACACTGCTGAGCATCTTTCTGACCAAAATAGGCTTTTTCTGGAGTGACAATGTTTAAAAGCTTGGATACAACTGTAGCCACGCCTCGGAAGAATCCCGGTCTTTGTGCTCCTTCAAGCTGCTCAGAACTGCCATGTACTGTGACGAATGCGCCTCTCTGCAGGCCCACATCTAGTACGATTCCGGAAGGATATAATTCTGAAACTTTCGGAAGAAACACAGCATCGACTTTTTTTGGGCCTGGCGTCGACTGCAATATTGACAAGTCATTTTCTAATGTCCTGGGGTACGCATCTAAATCTTCATGGGGCGCAAATTGCGATGGGTTCACGAAAATCGAAACAATGGTATGATCATTTTCTGCCAAACTGGTTTGAATTAAATTGCAGTGTCCGGCATGTAGCGCTCCCATAGTGGGCACGAAGCCAACGCTTTCGTTATTCATTAGGCATCGCCGCCTCCATTGGCGTACTTGCTGAATTGTTCTGAACAATTGGGGTTTTGTCATATATGGTACCGAATTTGAGCCTGCTCTTCTATATACACAACTGCAGGATACTTTTTTGGGGGTAAATTCGATACCAATTTGGGTATTTTTCACGGTTTCTGGGGTTGAGATTTGCTAGTGCTGTGCCAAATTTTTCAGTCGCGAGATTCTAAACTACTTGTATGGTGTAGGATATAAGTCTCTATGTGCAGTCACGCCCATCGACAGAGATGCACCTCAATAGAGAGTAGAGATTCTTACCTGCATATTTTACGCATTTGATGGATCGGTTTCAATTCACATGGAAAATGCCGAGAGAATGAGGTGGGTGTGCTTATGTGCAGGTCCCCATATACCCCACAATTCCTCGGTGCATAAGAGGTCCACAGTATAAAGACACAAGATTTGGGACAGTGAATTGACGACACAAATTCAAAAGAGCAAATTAAAAAGACAAATTAAAAAGAGCAAATTCAAAAGACAAATTCAAAAGACAAATTCAAGAGACAAATTCAAAAGACAAATTCAAAAGACAATTTCAAAAGAAAGAGTCAAATTATTAACAATGTTAGTGGAACATAAAGTGACAGGTGCTGCATGGCCAAGAGGAACAGGGTCAATTGTTACATCTAGCGATCGACTTGAAATCGCCTATTTGAAGTTCAAAAATGATAAATCTCTTCAACCAAATACAACCACATTCAATTTTGTCTTTGCTCACGGTACAGGCATGAACAAGAGTATTTGGAGGGTTCACATTGAAGAGCTTTTCAAAAGAAGTGAAAAGTGTACATGGCAAATTGGGTCAATTATTTCAGTTGACGCAGCAGGACACGGTGATCTGGCAATTTTAAATAAAGGTAAACTTTCCTGGGCTTATGATTGGAGAGATGGTGGTAAAGATTTGATTGAGGTGGTTAAACATGAAGCCATAACCACAGGTGATTTTGCCCCTTCAGCCTATAACCGTACTATTTTAGTGGGCCATTCAATGGGTGGTTATCAAGTGACCATAGCAGCAGCTTTAGAGCCCGAACTTTTCGATTCGTGCATTGCTGTGGAACCAGTGATTTATTTTGATCCAGATATCAAGGAATTCTTCTTGAAAAAAGTGCGCAAATTAGAGCATATTTTATTGGAAGAGTTCTCATCTCAGAAAGATATGGAATCCTTCTTCAAGGAGAAGAGTTTTTATAAGACTTTGGACCCAAAAGTATTGGAGGTATATATGGCTGATGAGGTGTACAAAGATAATGGGAAATTTAAGACCAAGACCACCAATCGTGCACAAATGTCGGTATATCTTGGAGCAGTTTTTTTCTTGAAATACGGAATGGCTGCATTGGCTCAGCTTCAGATCCCTTATCTTTTGGTGGTGGGTAGTGATGCGCAATGGAACCACCCAAATACTGTGAACTTTTTCCAAGAACAAGTACCAGAGCAATTACTTGAACACATAGAATTGGAAGGTGACCATCTTGTACATGCTCAAAATGTTAATGGTACTTTGGACATGATCATGAAGTACACAGAGAAACGGGCGGAATTTCTTACTGAGAATAGAAGTTCATTTCCAGAATTTCACTATGGGAATAAGGAGCAGATGGTAAAAGAGATGTTTAATTTTGTTAGAGCTGGAGATGAGACTCGGGCATATTGGTATGATAAGCCCAAGCCCAAGATATAGATGGGTTTGAAATAGATAGACGAAAAGAAGTATTTAAGAGAGTGTAGAAGAAGTGAAAAATGAGAAGATAATGAGGTTGTGGATTTATGCTTATTTTACGAAAATGATACCAATGATCGTATATAAACAGTTTCTCATAAATGATAACAAATACATTTCTTCATCAATGATCACCATTTTTAAGCTACAACATTTATCAGTGTATGATAATGGAGTGTCTGGTATGGCGATGCGCATCGCGCACGTGACTTGAATATAAGGGAAAAAAAGTCTGCCTCACTTACACCGCAACCATGGCTTCACAAGAGACCGTTTTGGCATACATTGCTCAGTACCTTGAATCTAAGGATGAATATAAGAAGTTGAACAAGCTTTTAAAAGATTATGTGCTGAAACAAAAGATTTCTTTACCCTCTGTGGAAGGTACCTTACAGTCTTTATTGGTGGATGCTAAAGAAACCAACTCAAAAGCTAATTCTGATTCCAGTTCTGACAGTTCTGAATCTAGCTCTGACAGTTCTGACAGTTCTGACAGTTCTGATAGTTCAGGATCTGATGCTGATACCGAAAGTGACGATGATTCTGATTCTGAAAGTGATAGCGATTTACACTCCAAGACGGATTCTTTAAGTGAGGCCGAATCTGAGGAGAAGGAAGAGAAGAAAGAGAAAAAGGAGGAAAAAACGGAACAGTCAAGCGACTCCAGTGACTCCAGTGACTCCAGTGACTCCAGCTCTGACAGTTCTAGTTCTAGTTCTAGTTCTAGTTCTAGTTCTAGTTCAAGTTCAAGTTCAAGTTCTGATTCAGACTCTGACTCTGACTCTGACTCTGACTCTGACAGCTCCAGTTCTAGTTCTAGTTCTAGTTCTAGTTCTAGTTCTAGTTCTAGTTCTAGTTCTAGTTCAAGTTCAAGTTCTAGTTCAAGTTCAAGTTCAAGTTCTGATTCAGACTCTGACAGTTCTAGTTCCAGCTCAAGCTCCAGCTCCGAATCTAAGGCAGAAAATACCTTGAAAAGAAAACTGCACGAAACCAAATCTGAAACCAAAAAACAAAAAGTCGAACCTACCATTATTACCACAACTATCACCGAGGCAATTCCCGCCATACCTGAACCAGAATTAAAATCAGGCCAAAGAAAGCATTTCTCAAGAATCGACCGTTCAGTAATTACTTTTGAAAATGGTGCTCTTCAAGATAACACATATAAAGGCGCTGCAGGCACATGGGGTGAATTGGCCAATGAGAAATTGATGCAGGTTCGGGGCAAAGATTTCACTAAAAACAAAAATAAGATGAAGCGGGGTGCATACAAGGGAGGCTCCATCACCATGACCAGCGGTCTGTACAAGTTCACCGATTAATAGCATCATTCAATTCTTAAAGTATTAATGTAATTGTTTCAAAATGATATTTGCAGATTTCGTGAAACAAATAGAGTTAATTGATATGATAATCATAAGTTTTACATTAACAGAATGATTTTAAAATCTCTTTCGAGTAATTTCAAATTTGGTTGATGAATCACCAGAAATAAAATGATTGTTCACCATGCAATTGAATTAATGTATGTGGTGAATTATGAACTTTTGCTAATTACGGTAGAATTGTAGTTAAGAATCATTCCAGAATTTTGAAAAGCAAAAATCCAATATCAATGGCTAAATATATTTAATTTGAATTGTGGTAAAGTACTTAAGGTACTGCATATGCGCGTGAGTTCTGGGGTAGCAGAAGCACGTTTCTCTGCCAAAAATTGATATTTTTTTGAAAAATTGATGATTATGTCTTTTTTGGAAACCCGTCTCTCTGCATACAATTTTTGACCACCAATTCTGTTAAATTGTATGAGGAAAAGGGAGGGTATATAATCGGAGGTACGGGTGCAGGCTCATTCAGAGTGTCACGTGAAAACCATAATGGTGGTGATACCAAAGTATAGTCATGTATATAATAATGAAGTTGAGTAGTATAGTAATTCAGTAATTTAGTAGTGTATAAAGTAATGTAGTGGTGTAATTGCATAGTGTATATAGTATCACTAGCATTTAAGTCCATTACTAATGACACTGATTATACTAAATAGCAGCGCGCGCCTGCATGCACATATAATCCTCGCCTCTAGTTAAACTATAAAACCATGGCCCGTGTTAATTACGCCGATCTCGAAAAAGGAAACTACTCCGATATCGATTCCGACGATTCCCAAGATGGAAATTACAAAGCTAAAGATGACGATGTTTCATATGGCCAGCGGAGGCGTAAACCAGCAACTAAACCACGGCGGGCCGTCAATCAACCAAAACCAGAACCTACGCCACGCATCCGACCCGAGCCCGATCTACAAGAAACTGCTTTAAAAAGACAGAAATATGATGATGCAACCAACAGAATCAATGAAATTCTTTCGGACGAAAATTTGGATGAAGATGAATTCATAGAGGTCAGCAATGCAGATGCGCCACAGGACTATGTTCCCGACGCTGTATCTAAAGTATTTGGACGGCTGGATTTTCTGTATTTGAAACTTAAACCAGATCATTTTTCTCGACCCGTTTGGATTTCGCCCAGTGATGGCCGCATTTTCTTAGAGTCGTTTTCTCCATTGGCAGAACAGGCACAAGATTTCTTGATCACTGTGGCTGAACCACGGTCTAGACCTTCTCATATACATGAATACGCCATTACCTCCTATTCACTTAATGGTGCTGTGTCTGTTGGTTTGGAGACGGAGGATATTATATCGGTATTGACGCGACTTTCTAAAACGCCGGTTCCTGAATCGTTTCTCAAGTTTATTCGTGATGCCACTGAAAATATTGGTAAAGTAAAACTTGTGTTGAAACATAACAAATATTTCATGGAGAGTTCTCTGGCCGATACACTTCAGGTACTTTTGCGAGACCCAGTGATTGGGCCACTTCGGGTGATGTCTTCTGAAGCTACCGATGAAGAGAAGGGCCTTACAATGGCAGATGCTCCCAATAAAGGTGATTTGGTGATTCCAGGAACGACTAAACCGGAGGCTTCTCTGAAAGAAGGACAGGAAAACGTGGAGGATATATTTGCATCAGTTGTAGGGAAAAAAGCTGAGGATGATGACGATGATGCCTTAGATAAGGTTCACTCGTTTGAGATATTGAGTGACTCTGTGGAGGTGGTCAAAAAACGTTGTAACGAAATTGACTATCCTGTTTTGGAAGAGTACGATTTTCGAAATGACCATCTGAATGCAAATCTCGATATCGACTTGAAGCCTTCCACGCAAATCAGACCATACCAGGAAAAATCCTTATCCAAAATGTTTGGTAATGGAAGAGCTCGTTCAGGAGTGATTGTTTTGCCGTGTGGAGCAGGAAAGACTTTAGTGGGCATTACTGCTGCTTGTACCATTAAGAAATCGGTGATTGTGCTTTGCACATCGTCAGTTTCTGTGATGCAATGGAGACAGCAATTTTTGCAGTGGTGTACCATTCAACCAGAGAATGTGGCAGTCTTCACCTCAGAGAATAAAGAGATGTTTTCCAGTGATGCCGGTTTGGTGGTCTCAACATACTCCATGGTGGCCAATACGCGAAATAGATCTCATGACTCGCAAAAAGTGATGGATTTTTTGACTGGAAGAGAATGGGGCTTTATCATCTTGGATGAGGTGCATGTGGTTCCTGCAGCCATGTTCAGAAGAGTGGTTAGTACAATTGCAGCACATGCTAAATTGGGACTTACGGCCACGTTGGTGCGTGAAGACGAGAAGATTTACGATTTGAATTTCCTTATTGGGCCCAAGTTATACGAGGCCAATTGGATGGAGCTTGCTCAAAAGGGTCATATTGCCAATGTGCAGTGTGCAGAGGTATGGTGTCCCATGACGGCGGAATTTTACCAGGAGTATTTGCGGGAAAGTGCCCGGAAACGGATGTTGCTATACATCATGAATCCCACCAAATTTCAAGCATGTCAGTTTTTAATTCACTATCACGAGAAAAGAGGAGATAAGATCATCGTGTTCAGCGACAATGTGTACGCATTGCAAGAATATGCGTTGAAGTTAAGCAAACCTTTTATTTATGGAGCCACGCCGCAGCAAGAAAGAATGACCATTTTGCAGAACTTTCAGCATAATGATCAAGTCAACACCATCTTTCTATCAAAGGTGGGAGACACGTCTATCGATTTGCCTGAGGCTACGTGCTTAATTCAAATATCCTCCCATTATGGATCCAGAAGACAAGAAGCACAACGGCTTGGTCGGATTCTTCGAGCAAAGCGCCGTAATGATGAAGGTTTCAATGCTTTTTTCTACTCTTTGGTTTCCAAAGATACACAAGAAATGTACTACTCTACCAAGAGACAGGCGTTTCTAGTTGACCAAGGTTATGCTTTTAAGGTAATTACACATTTGAGTGGTATGTCGCAGCTTCCAGACTTGGCCTATTCGTCAGCAAGAGAAAGACGGGAGTTATTACAACAAGTTCTTTTAAAGAACGAAGATGCTGCTGGTGTTGAAGTTGGAGATGACGAAGGCACCAACTTTGCCAAAGATAAGCGGCTCAAATTTGATAGCAGCAGCGCCTCTCGGGCGCCAGGTTCGCTTGCCGGTTTGGCAGGTGGAGAGGATATGGCGTACATTGAGTACAACAAGAACAAGAACAAGGAGCTTAAGGAACATCATCCATTGATCCAGAAAATGTACTATAAGAAGAAGAGATGAGATGGGATGAGATGAGATGAGATGGGATAACTTCATACAGAGACATTTGACTGACGCCCATGACAGTTTCTAGAGCAATTGAAATGAAACCGGGATTCAGCCACATGGAAGTGTTAGTACCTCTTGAATATTCGTACACATTTTGAGTGATGGCTAATGAGCTTTTGAATAAGTTTATAAGATGTAAGTTGGATGGTCGTGAAAAAAACATGAATAAGCATAGATATCGTCGTAATTTATACTTCAAAGACAATTGCTAGTCATAAGAAGTGCCAACAAAACTGCCAAAGTCATCGGAATCGGAGTCGTCCTGCAGAATATGCAAATTTGCCAGAAGCTTCAGTTGCAAACCAGCAAGGTGCTCATCATATGCAAATTTTTCCAGGAAATTCTGAAAATGCCGACGATATAGAGCCAAGCTCTCAGAAAATCCGGACGCCTGCGCCAGGTCCCGAAGATCTAATCCTAACGCCACCTGAAGAAGCTGACCCTTTGCAGAATCCTCAAACGGCCGATACCCAGTATCTGGCAATTGTGCAATGAGCTTATAGTACTTTGGCGACTCTTGGCTCATGACAAGTGCATCCGAATGGTCATTTGTAACGGACCACGCCAAATCCGAACCAGAAAGCGGATTATACCATGCTTCTGCCCATACAGCATCAGCAGCATGAGTAGAATTTAGACGCATCGGGAGCGAATCGTCACGCCAGTTTCTGAGCTCGATTTTGAGCCGGAGCCGAAGTTGTGGAGGTACGGAGGATTCATCCAGCGTGGTTGTATCCTCTTGCTCAATTAAGCGTACGTACCCAGCCCAAACGACATTGCTTGGATCCCAAGAACGAAGACTGGCATCTCCAGGCGGAATTTTGAATAAGTGAACGCAATTGGTGTCAAAAAGCACAGTTTCTAGCAACATAGGATGATCTCTAAGCTTATAGGAAGAGCGCGTATAGTTAGTATAGCAAGAGGATTACAACTGCGCGCACGCTGCTGAGCAATAGAGTATGGATGATTTAGGTTATTTAGATACATTGTGAATTATTATGAAAATCTTTGTAATTTATAATGATGTGATTTATTTTGATTTAAAACGATTCATTATATTACATTATAATTTATTTTGATTTATTATGATTTATAATTTATTGTTGCAATTTTGTTTATTGTATTAGTAAATTAGTGTACTAAAAAAAGTGTGGATTCGCAGTGAGTCTCTATCTTGCCATGGATTTAAACAGTTTCGGGAATTCAGGTGAAAATGTGAACTTTGTTTTTGATGGAAAGAAATAGCAATTGCTGGCTTTAATTAAAAGGTCATAAATTGATTCAAATTCGTTTTGATGTAGTTTCGCTGCACCATCACTGCATGCTACATTAATATCTACTGTATATACCAGATACGTCTATATACCAGAAAAGTTTATAATCAGGGAGTTTATAACCAGAAATTATATACCAGATATTATATACCAGAAATTTATTACCAGGAATATTCCACCTGAGAAGTTTATAAGAAATTGTATATCAGCTATTTCTTGCAATAGTAGTGAAAATTGGTGATAGTTAGACACATGAACATCAGAGCTAGTTTTACACGTGAACATCGTGCTAATTTTACACGTGAACATCGGTGCTAGTTTTCCCCTTAAAATTCTACCACATACTCTTTAATTTATACATGGAACCTCTATAGAAGTACTTAAATACACAAATGGTAAAATTGTCCATTTGTACAAACGATGTCATCTCTTGTGGTACTTTAATAGCCTCTTCTCTTGGCGTCAGTGATCTGAGACATTAAGTCCGAAAAACCCCGCGCAAAATGGCGTCTCCACCATTGTCTCTTCTTTTCTTTCTGGTATTTGGCTGGCCGGATGTATCGTTTTTGGTAGTGCCATTGCTGACGGATATTATTGCTCTTAATAATCAGGTATACACTACTAACAGCATATCCCACGTTTTGGAAGTTAACATCCACACTACGCCCGCTGGCTGGTCCCAGAATGTTCATAGATCTTGCCACATCTCGAGGATCTTTGACCTCGTCGCCAAGAAGGTAATCCTGGTACCGTTGTGAGGTGGGTTCCTTGTCGAGCTGTGGAGTGTTGGTAAGTAATTCGTCAATATTAACCATGGTATTGTTATTTTTATTTGTTTCGGCATCTTTGAGATCTTTGAAAACGTTGCTCTGTACTGCGGTCTTTGAGAGAAACCGCACGGGTCTTAGAACCAGTGTTCTGAGCGAGAGCATGGTAGTATGAAGTAGGTGAGTATATGATTTGATGTGAGCTGAGAATTTTGTGCGTATATGCAGGCGTACCACCCTCCCCCCAAAATACTTAAATTTTGTTGAATAGAATCTTAGATTTTTAATTTTGAAAATTATCAATAATAAGAATTTTTTCATTCTTGTATCATTTCTGTAAGGGTTGGTCTAAAGTAATGCAGATATATACTGACTCGACGCTTTGTATGCAGTACTTAGCCCGAGGTATACCAAATCCAATTCACTGCAAGTTTTTCGAATCTTAATTTGTGAATTTTATTTTTTGTTATGAGTCAATAAGGTATACCGCTATTTCCTTCTCCTTATTTTAAATAATTGGTTACGTTGCATGACGTATTAGCATTGTGGATACGCCAGAGTCTAATAGAGATGACTAAACTGTGAATAAATTATCTTTAATGAAGCCAAGGATCACACTTAATACTCACAACAAAAATTTTGAATTATTTTTTTCAGAGTAGCTTTAATTACTGGATTCAGCTTCAGTCTGACGACCTAATCGGAATCTTGCTTGACCATAGCTTTCAAGGCCAGTTAGCTCAGACCAATTAGCTCAGGTCAAATAGCTCAGTCTACTTAGCTCAGTCTACTTAGCTCAGACCAATTTTAGCTAAGAAGTATATATCACTACTCTCCTTTTTAGGTTTTCCATCAATAACTTGTTCTACTGACCAAAACCCCCACAACTCCTGATGTAGACAGAACACAGCCCAGATCTATTACTATAAGGCTTTGTCCAATGCTATGGTTTCTTAACGAGCGGCTTCTTCAACACCTTTTTTTCCTTCTTGGTCTCTGGCTTACCATTATAAGCCTTGTGTACTCTCTGCTCCAAGAGAATACGGTTGTTGCGGATGATAATCTCCTTAGCTTCCAAAGCTTTAAGCTGGTCTTCCTTTTGTTTAAAGTCACACAATGCGGTTTTGCTAGACTTCTTGAAATATTTGATATCACCAAATTGCTTGATCAACGCATTCTTTAATTCGTCCTCCTCCACCTCCACATTCTTGATATAAATTGGGTACCAATCTTCCTTCTTGTAGCGGATATTTTGCGTTGTATTGGGTGGTGAAGCCAATTTTTTCACCGGAGCTTTGACAGGAATAGCCACGCTTTTTGCTGGCCCTTTGGGCTCAATGGCTGCCAATGTGGCCCACGTGGGTTTCTGTGCAGGAACTCCTTGTTCTTTCTTGTCTTGTTCTGGCTGCTGAGACTTAACCGACTCTTCTGCCTCTTTGACAGCCTCTGGATTTACTTCTGTTAATTCCTTTTGCTCGACAATTGGCTCATTCTCTTCCTTTGGCTCAATCTCTTTCTTTGGCTCATTCTCTTCTTTTGGCTTAATCTCTTCCTTTTGTTCCTCCTTCTCTCCCTTCTCTGCACTTTGTACAGTCTCCACAGTGACTATTTCGGTTTTCTCCTCAGTCCAATCAACAAACTTTAAAATATCGTTCAGGATATCGTAGACCGCCTGTTTTGTGGCGCTCAAAACGAACGTTTGCACGAAATGCTTTAAATTAGACGTGCCCTTTTTCCATGACCCGGAAACCATAATTAAAATGGACTTTCCCACAGAAGGTTGAAATTCAGCACTCTCGATAACAATCTTGCTTTTTTGAGGGGTTTTGGCACTGGATCTAAAGAACTCCGTAATGGCCTCGTTGCCGCGAGCAACATGGGCAATTTTCACCATTTTATCGTCATTTGAAACCTTCTGCTCCTGGGGGAATTCTTCATGGTGAAGAATGGCACTTTTGTCGTAGAGTTCATAAAGTTTCTGGATATCGGAGTTATAGACGCTATAGTACCTTTGGATGAAAAGCCAGCCGATAGAGTCAATTGGAACATCATCGGAATCTGGTTTTTTAACTGTGTCTTCAGTGACCATCTTCTCTGATTGGGAGGGGGCCATATTGGGTGAATATGGGTTTGGGTGGCTAATGGCCGGGGTGGATCAGGGTCCTATGTAGGGCAAACCACCGATTTTTTTCAGTGTTCTATGGCGTGCGCGGATGCAGGACGAACATCCAAGCAATACATTACTTACATATATAAAGGACTCACCAATGTACAGTATCAATTTGTGCTGTTATGGCACGATAATCTTTCGATATTCATGCAGATTCAGACAAAATCAGATTCGAATAAGGCGAGAAAAATCTCGGTTGTAGTTCCATTAGTTCCTTCAATTCTCTCAATTCCTCCAACAATCAATTCCTTCAACAATCAATTCCTTCGAATCTTCAAATAAATAAATCTTTCGAATCTTCAAATATTCAATTCCTTCTGTATCCCCAAAATAAGAACAGACACAGTTCAATAAGTTTGCCCAAGATTTAAGGCCATTCAGGAAGTGAGGTAGCAATGGCCAATTAGCAATTAGCAATTAAGCTCAATTTCAAATCTTCAGAATACAGTAAACAATTAGAACTTAATCGTCAAATCAAAAGGGAACACTCATTCTTTCAAAATCCCTCAAGAGGAAATTGTCAGACCTTTTCAGTTCAGTTCCCGAAGTAACTCTTCTAAAACCTTATTTTCCTGATCGGCCTTATTGCTGACACCACTTAATGATTTAATACCCATTCTCCGTAAAACATCAATGGTGGTTTTTCTGGAAAAACCCATATTCTCAAATTGGCACACGAGCTCATCATCAATGCCATACAAAGCAGAATCACTCAACGCAGCTTTACTACCCAGTCCTTCATCCAGTGCATACACCTTCGTCCAATAGCGAGCAGTATCCTGAAAACCAGCGTTGTTGCTAATGTAATGTTTAGCCACCTCAGCATCTTGCGGGTCATTGGGCTCCGGTGACTGTAGTAACGATTGTAAAGAAATCAAAGAAGATTTCAAGGTTAAAATGGGTGTCCACGCATCTTTAAGAATATCCAAACAAATGGCGCCGGTTACGGATGAAATGTTGGGGTGGTAAATCTTAGTGATGAATTTCATCACTGGTGGCTTAAATGGGTATTCGTTGGGAATATTGATATCCACTTTAAACACTCCATTTTCGTAAGGAGTTCCTGGAGGCCCATTAAAGTGGCCAGTTAAATGGGTCAAGTCATTTTCGTTGACGAGGTCAAGCGTTACGCCTGATTTGGAATCTTGGCGACACTCTTCGAGTTCTTTAGCGATTCTCTTGACTCGGGACATGCTTTTTTTTTTTTTAAGGATGTAACACGGTGAGCTTTTTTTGGTGGGGTTTGGTGGTTGCGGTGGGTCTGAAGGACTTTTTGGGGGGTTTTATGCTTTTTAGGTAGCTTCTTTGTGTAGTAGACAAGAGTCCTGGTTGGTTTTCTTGCGGTGGCGCGCGCGATCTAAGCGGAGAGAGAGACATGAGAATCAATGTAAGAGATTGGTATAATGTACACTCTTTTAATTCTTCTATTATACACTCTTATTCTTTTATTATACACTCTTATTCTTTTAATATACACTCTTATTCTTTTATATACACTCTTATTCTTTTATTATACACTCTTCTTATTCTACTATTCACTCTTATTCTCCTATACAATCTTCTCATTCTTCAATTATACACAGTCGTATATTCAATTCATTGTTTGTACCTATCATCATTCTCCTTTGGTTAATCACTCGCTCAAGAGATTGTCTTGGAAAGCACCTGGAATACTGACTTCAAGTTCTCGGGAGCATTCTTCACAAATGAAAGACTAGAGAAATCAACTTCCGAGCTAGACAAAAGTTGTGTCAAAAGAACTGTAAGTCCCCATGGATGTGGCTTATTCACCACATGTCTTTCGAGCAACACTCTAATAGTAATCTCCTGCATTTCGGCGTGAGTTGATTCTCCAGTCCAAATGTTGCTGGTGGTGAAAGCATAAACAACAAAATTCACAAACCACTGTGTCTGGCTGTTGGCGTAGCGTAATTGGTTCATGATTGCATCGAGAATATGGAACCGGAACTCCGTGTCACCTTGGTTGATGAGATCAACAAGCAATGAAGCTTGTGATGACTTATTACTGAAGCCTAAGCCTTCGTCGGCGGCAGAAACTCCAATGTGCAACACCAAAGCATTGATAAGCTTAACGTTGAAGTTGACGGTATCGAAGCCAAAACTAGAAACTTCTTTTGGATAATTCAATCTCATGCCGGCATAAATAGTACGCAACAATGCTGCTGCTGGAATCCTCAAATAATTTTCCACGGGTTTCCTTACACCTACCTTAGCCAAGTCATCGAGTGGCGAGTAGTGAATTGTAGGCGCTTTTTGGCACTCACTTAGTTTCTGCAAGTCCAAATCTTTCTGATAGGGGCTAACGTATTGCACGGATTTTGGAGTCGCTGACAAGATGATGTTTTTCACCTGAATATAATTTGCAGGGACTGCAGAAACCAACTGGTAGTGGCAATCGATCAAAAATTGAGGTTCATCGTGGGAGAGAGCGGTGAAAATGCGATTGATGGCCTTGAAAATCACGCTAATCACATCTTGATGTGCTGAACGGTCCTTGGAATAGACATTCTGAAATTTCAAAAGCGACATAAGAAGTTTGACGGCGATATTGTAGCCTTGCTTTGTTGGGAGCTCGAGAATCCGTGGTAAGAACATTCTGTGGCTGATGAGTGAGATCCAGGCAAACGTGAATCCCAGTAATATGATGGGCTGAATCGAGTTAAGCGTATCACCAAGCAAAGTGTAAAACTGCACATCTAAATGAGCCGTGGCAGAGACATCAAGAACTGAAGCCTCACACCAGACGCAAATGAGTGAGGAAAAGAACTTAAAATATGCTCTTTCATTCCAAGTAGCTTTGGAGCTCTCATGTTCTTCTGTCATGGTAAGAGAGATAACGCCGAATATATATCTCAAGTATTCGATGGCGTCTGCGCTATGCTGCTTGCTAAACTTCAATATGATTTTCACAATCAAAATTGCGAGGCAATCCACAGAAAGGTAAACTTCTCTTTGAGTACGGCTTCTGATTTCGTGCTCCGTGACGAAAGCAGTAGAAGCGATTTCCGTGGCTGCTCTGAAGAACAATTGGAATTTCTTGGGTTCGGTGAGAATACCACAATGGAATAATCTATCGATGAAAGCCATTTGCAATTGTACCTGATCCTCACTGTGACCAAGAAGCTTAACCCATTCCACAAATATGTAGCCCATTTGCACAAAGCCCTCCGACTCCTTATTCTCGAGACTTGGTAAAAGTGGAACAACTGTTTTGTTGAGAAGCTCAAAAAGCTCATTTCTCAATGCAAGAGCTTGTTGATGTTCTTCGGTGTTTTCTGGCTTATACTTCATGAGAGCATCCAAGGTACAGGCAAACTCTGACCGCAAAGCAATAGGCCTCACTCCTTCAGCACTGAAAACATTCAACAATAAACTTGAAGCAAACTTCACAAGCACTGGACTATTACCTTCGCTGATAAGTTTACCAATGGAACCATCCAACTTGATGGGAGAAACAAGCTGTACTTTCAAAAGAGAAAAAATAACCGGCATGTTAAATTTTCTTTGATCCACAGAATGAACCATCCACCACGTGACATCTTTTGCTGTTGATGGAGAACATTCACAGAGCTTGTCGAGCATAACAACGTAAATTTCATTACTCATTGGATTCTCGTTGACTTGCGTGAACAAGCAATTCACAGCATATTGGGCCACTTTCAACAAAAGCTCGGGGTGTTTGAAGGAATTGCTCTGACAAATTGACAAAATCTGAGTAAGAGCCATCAAAATCGGATGGTCGCCGCTCAAATCACTCAAAGCAGTTTCCTTGGTGGTCGATAACAAACTTATCAACTTATCACTCATTTGGGTGATGGCAGCAAAAAGCTGATCAGGCGTAATAGAATCGTCGACAAGCAAAGGACCAGATTCCAAATTGCCTGGTCTGAAATCCTGATTGCGAGAAAGGCCAACTTGAGATGCTTGAGGAGTTTGACCCTTTTGAATCTGGTTAAACTGTGATTGTTGCTGTTGGAATTGGGGAACTTGAGATTGAACTTGCTCTGGCTTCTGAGAAACTGGTTGTACCAAGTTGTTAATATGTCCAGCTTGAGAAGGATTACTTCCAACTTGCTCAGGTCTGTAGACATGCGAATTGGAGCCGAAACCCATGTAAATACTGAGTTGAGTGTCGCGAAGTCCATCCAGTTGCAATCCAAGTGGAGGTGGTAATCTGAGAGCATAATCTGGAAGGCTTTCGTCCAAGAATGGCTTATTTGAGGGGTGATGTTCACGAGCAACAACATGTGGGCGCATTCTATCCTCCACCAAATCACTCACATTGCTTGCGGCCAAATTTTCAACCACTTCGATACACAAGTCCACATTATTTTGAATTGCAATGCCCAAATCAGACAACGGCATTTCATTTGGATTGAACTGTTTTCCCAAAAGCTGAATCATCGTGGCTTCGATAGTTTCCACCAAGATTTTGCGCCCGCTGCAGATAACCATGCTGTGAGCAAGTTGTTGGGCCAAAAGCTGATAACTCTTTCTGAATTTTCCAACGTCAGCTTCCGTGGCAAAATCTTTTCTGATCAAGGCTTCAACTGTAGTTAACACGGCCTCGGAAACACGACTCAAGATAGGAACAGCACACTCTCTCACGGCACGTGCGAGCGAAGCTTGGAAAGCTCTTCTCAAGTTGGGGTTTTGGGTGAAAATAGTATTTCCTTGCAACTTGTTGAATTGGGCGTCCAACTGGTTCGCAGGAGTAGCATGTGGTGTTTGCTCATCTAATTGTCTGGCTTGCTGATATTGCTGGAACTGCTGTTGTTGCATCAAAGCTGCTTGTTGTTGCATTTGCTGTTGCATTAAGCTTTGCTCGGGGCCATCGATAGGCAATCCAGACATATCCATACCAGAATTCGAATCTGTTTTGATGCCAAACATGGCCGCCAATGCCTCAGGGTTTGGATTGTGTGTTCTGACCAAAGTCGAAGGTTCAACATTTTTAATTTTCATGTCAAATGAATTCAACAAAACCTCAATCTCGAATTTAAGATTAAGTTTCAAGTCTGCACATTCGTAGAGTTCAGCCAACACCTTGATAATTCCGAGCACCCATGGATTTGGCAAGCGAAAAATTTTGGAGTGACTGGCTTGCTCTAGGATTTTGCAAACCAAAGGAATTACAATATGCAATGTCTTAAAGTCAAAAGACTCCACCAACAAATACTTCAAAGCAACTTGGTCTCTTTTTAAAGGCTTGTCATTGGCCAAGGTGATTTTGCCCAACCAAGATCCCAAATTCTTCAAATGCATTCTCTCTGTTGCAGTATCCTTAAAACTTCTCAACAATTTTTCAACTTCCAAAAGCGTAGTGTCCAAGACATACTCATAAAATATAGCATTTTTGAGCGCAAACACCAAGTTGGAGTATAAGGTGTGGTTATTTGGCTCGGTTTTCGCTCTCTCCTTCACCAAGTAGTTAGCAAACCACGCAAAGTATTTTTCCACAAACAATTCCTCAACTTCGGCCAATTTGGCGTACATGTTGTCGGATGTCATATTGTTGACGAAAAACAATAATTTGTCAGACACATATTCACCAGGCTCTTCTTGAGAAGCAAATCCCACAGTCTTTTTCTTTGCAGTGATAGAGTTGTATGTCACTGTTGCTTCATGTCTTCCAGATTGAGGAGCCTCGTTAACCTGAGATCCAGACTGCATGTTCGACTCAGGACAAGCGATACCATTAGATGCATCCTTTACAATTTGGTACATCTTGGCATGGGCAGACAATGATTGACATTTCAACAAATGCTTGCAATACATTGGATATTCGTGCAACCTTGATTTAAAGTTGTACAAAGATTGCACTGCAAACTTGAACATATGAGAATCCTGTGGTTGATTGCAAGACTCCCAAATAAAATTGAGCGCAACTGTCAAAGTCGTACCTTGAATCAAGTCCTTTTGAAGAAGAGCTCCAAACAAAAGTGAGGTGGAAGCTAACGCAGTCAAGGGATACTCTGAGAAAAACCGGTACTCGTCAATGAGAGAATGAATCATGCAAGCAAACACATCTTGGTCGTGAGGAACATCACTGACTTTCATGCGGGTGAGCATATCCACGATTTCTTTAATATCCATCTCCTTATTGTACATCTTGGAGTAGTAGTTCTTCATTTCTTGTTCCACCTTTGATGGGAACGGGAACGCATTTGGAAATGCTTGTTCATTGGCAAGAATAGCCTGGTCATGACCAGTACCAAAATTGATAAGCCTTGGGTAGGTGGTCAAAAGGGACAACTGCAAATTTTTAAGTCTCTCTGGATCAATCAAACCTTGCGAGCCCTTGAGAATTTCCAAAAGTGAATAAATAACTGAAACCTTAAGAGGTTTGCTTGAAGATGGAGACTGTGTATTTGCTTGTTGACACACCTCAAAATCTTGAGCGATTCTTGCCTCCAAACGGTCAACCAAAGCCACATAAGCAACTGGTTTCAACTTTTGGTTTTTAAGGTCAGCCTCAATAGCAGATTTCACATCGAAAGCGTGGTTTGATGCTTCGAGAAGAAACGTCAAGTAAAGGCCATAAGTCATAGTTTTGGCCTTACTTGTGAGATCTTCAAACAAATTGAATAAAGTTGCCACTTGCACCACTTTGGTGAGAGATTCTGCATTGAGCCTGTTGGTGTGGTATTCGATTAACTTTGCAATGGCCAACTGGATATCGAATTCCTTGAACTTGACAAGAACCTTACCCAATTGCACCAAATTGGCATCAACAAGTTGTCTGTCCATCATAAAAGCGAATAAACGATCAATACGATCGAGAATGTAGCCACTTTTGTCTGGAATGGCCAAAGCTCCTGCGATAACATGATGTGGTTCAGATCTGCAGTGCAATTCAAAAAATTGGGTGAGCCATGAGTCGAGCTTACGATCGCCTTCAGACTGCGCCTTAAGTTTCTGTGAACTTTGCGAGTTGATTTTGGAAATCACTTGGACCTCAAGCTTGGCAATATTAACAAACTTCAAAAGCTCTGGTTCGTTGTTCACTTCATCTTCATAGCAAAGAGTGAGATTTTTCAGGTTCATGATGTCAAATGCACCTTGTTGAGTGTACATAGACTGTAACATGTAAAGCAAGGTCTTGTCAAACCACCACTCATAACTCAATAAAATGTCAATTAAGCCCATTTTAAAATCAAGGGCTGAAAACAACTGCGTCACGCTAGCAATGGAAGGCTGTGCATTTCTTTTGGAAGCATCAAAGAGATAATCTTGTACTTTGGAAAATATGGCAAACCAATTTAGAGGCTTGTTAGAATCGACAGATTTCAAACATGCTTGTAACTGGGCACCTTTGGCATTTGCCTCGGGTAAGTTGTTGACAAAAGTCAAAGCAGTGACACCGCCGTTTGTTCCCGAAAGACCTTGAGAGCCCGGAATAAGGATCTCAGCCAATATCAAGGCGATACTTTCGTCGGCATCATCAGGCTTGATTTGAAGCAATGAAGGAAGAAGCTTTTCAGGCAACAAGTTTTCGGGGCCGATTTCAATCAAAAGCTCTTTAAAAGACATCTTCAAAATTGTAAGAAAGAAGGTTTGAACTGGAGGGATGGTCAGGTCAAAGGCGTTAAACTGGCCGATGGTCGAAAGCTTATGGAGAAATGGATAAGTTGGGGATCTTAAAATGCAGTCAAGAAGAACGTGACACCAGGATTTATCGGTTTTGGAACTTCTTTCAATAACAAGTTTTGGAACTTTAGTAGAAGATTCTTCGAAAAAAGACTTGACTCGAGGAGAATTAGGGTCAGCAAGTCTGGAAACAAAAGTAAAGGCGACAACTGGATCAATTGAATAGTAGTCAATAAATTGAAAGATCTCCGAGGTGTTTTCTTCGCCAAGAAAATTCTTTAACTCCTTAATAAAAAATTCAATCTGTGAGCAGTCAGTGGCCAAATGTTCAAGCTCAAGGCGGAGAATGTGGTCAATGGGGCTAAGCGGTTCGTCAAACGATCTGTCTTCGTTGGCAAGTGTAATTAACTTATGATAGAATTGGTGGTCTAAACCAAAGTTTTCAGTGGCTAAAATGTATCTGATCTGCTGATGATGAGCCGGGTAAGAATCTTGAGTTGCGGTGGTCAAGAGAATGGAAAGCTGGCTAAAACAAATGGTGGCCAACTCGGGGTCGAATTCAGGTTGGAGTACGGTTTTTGTGGAATCCAAGGCGTTTTCTTGAGAATTGGAGGCGTCGTCGTCGATGTATTGAGTTGTGCCCGCGGGGCTGGGTACTTTATGCGAAGTCACTTTTAATTAGGACGGGAAAATGGCCTGTTGATCTGAAGACCGAAAGCAGAGCTAGTCAGTAGTCTGATTTCGTTGCTAGAGTTAGTAATAAGAATGAGGTACGGATATTTTTGCCGCTGGCAATTGGGCTACACCCTGCAGGACAGGTATAGTGCTTTGTGTTTGTGACGTACAGTTGTTCAGAAAGGCGGGACCACTTGTATGATGAAGTAGACTGTGAGACCTATACAAAAAAAATGGTGAGGTTTGGCGGAGAATCGGGGTTACCCGCCCCGCGCTTCAAAACCGCGACCAGTGTGTGTGAGTAAGTGTGTGTGGAAATATTATAAGCTGCTGCGATAGAATTCTTGCACCTAGTGTCTCTACACTTGCCTAAATTGTAAACCATTTCTATTTTCGTTTTTTTTTTTTTTTTTTTTTTTTTTTTTTTTTCTTTTTTTTTTTTTTTTTTCTTTTTTTTTTTTTTTTTTTTTTTTTTTTTTCTTTTTTTTTTTTGTTCCGTTTCATTAAAGTCTCCATTGTATTTCCTGATGTCATTAGTCAAATCCTGACTAATTCCTTAATTTGCTTCTTCAAAGGCTCGCTCACTTCATTGTAGGCCTTCTTCAATAATTGGCGCATCATCTCATTTTCTGCCACAAGCTCTTCAGATGTTGTTTTAATCGAGCCGCAATCACTGAAAGAACCTTTGCGTTCGGGAACTCGAAGGCTCTGCTTGTCCCACGAATTTGTAGTGTAATCTGAAAGAATCAGATCATTATCCTTCCCGTTAGAGAACATTGAGCAATGTGATCGATTTTCTTTTTGGAAAGAGTCTTCGCTGAAAGAGGATGTTGATGACAGAGGAGCCGTTTCTGGCGGTGAGCATGCGAGGGAGTTTGACGATATGCTAAAGCTTTTGAACATTCCAAGAACAGAAGATCCTTTGTGGCGAGACACCTTTTTTGAAGTTGTTTTTGAAGTCACCACGGAATTTGGCTCCTCTTGACCAAGATTGATGAAAAGCGATTCGTCAAACGAAAAGAGAAGCTCTCCAAAAAAATTCGTAACATTCCGCATGACATTTCCCCACTTGGTATCATTTAAGAGATGTTGGTATACCACTTCCTCGTCACCTTCACCAAGCGACATAACAAGAGTTTTGTTCCGAAGAAGTAACCCGAGAGATACCTTAAAAATTCCTGCTTTCCAGCCTTCTATCAAACAAAAGTCTATGATGCGGTTATTGATAGAAAAATCTGGAGCATGGATCAAATTAAGGGAGAGCCACCATTGGTACAAGAACGCCTTGCAATCGCACAAGACCTCCAATTGTGAAGCCAATTGCCCATCAATGGCCGAAAGAATATTAATGAATTCATTGTACCATTTGTCCAATACACTGGACATAGTTGCCGGAACGAAAATAGCCCGTAACTGAGGTTCACATTCCATGATTTTGCACATGGCATGGAATGTTAACTCAGGGTTACGGAAGTGGTAATATAGCGTGCCCACAAGGAAAAGTAAGCCCTGACAATATCCTAGTTCCAAGTCGTAGTTGGCGTAGACGTTCAAAATGGTGAGCAAGTTTGCGACGGTCTCTTCATCGCGGAAGAAACTGATTTGAGGGAAAGTCCTGCTTAAATCCTTGTTAATTTGCGAAGAAATGCTTCGGTTGTATGAATGCTGAAAATTGGTAAACAAAACCTTAGATTCCCTAGGCACTTGCGTCAAATTCTTCTGGTTAACAAGCACCAATTTCTGCCATGCAAGGCTCCTCATCTGTACAGGAATGACAGTTTGAAAGAACGCCATCTTGGTGTAGTTTGGAAGCATGAGGATGGTTTTGTAGGGATTATTGATAAAAGAAAGCCAGTAGTCGCGTTCATGATCGGATCTGAATTTTGCAGCTTTATCACTTGACCTGCTTGCTGCTTTACAGCACTTTGCCGATGACTGGGATACGAGTTTGTGACACGTCGTGCATTCAGTGAAATTGTCAATGGAGTAGTCGTAATTTTCAAATAACTGGATCAATTTTTTTTCGTCGTAAATGTCTTCGGAAACGTCATTGCCAGAGAAACGATTGAGATCGGCCTTCAAATCCAAATTACCAAGCATAAGGGCATTTCCCGATAGTTGTAAAGCCAGAAGCGACTCTTCGATCTCAAGAAGGGTTTCTGAAAACATGTGATTTGAGGGGCTTAAAGGCTTGGAGAATGGGGATGAACTAGGGAAATAATCGGGTATAATTTAAGATCCAATAAACGTATGTGTTTGTATTTTGGATAGATTTGAATTCAAATCTGGAATAGGGGATGAATGACACGTAGAACAGGATCTGGGGATTGGGGGCTGTGTTGGATCCAGGGGCTGGTTTGGGATCTGAGGGTTGGTCTGGAATCTGGAAAGACGGAGTCAAACTGTGAGTAAAAACAAACTGCACTTAAACTAAACCTATCACTATTAAAGAAAGACTGACAACAATGCCGGAAGTGAATAGGAAGATAATGGGAAGAGAAGGGGAAGAAAATGGGAAAAATAGTGTAGTTTTGTCCGCCAGTTCACAGTGTGCGACGAAGTTACCATAACAGGCAACCTGTGCTTGCAAGCGGCAGACGCACGACATTCGCGCTCATGCAGCTGTTGTCGTCTGTTGGTCTCGCCGGTGTTTTGTCCTGCATGCTTACCCGCGTTCCAAGGCACGTGCCTTTGACTGGCGTTTGCAGTTTCACCTCACAATGGGCCTGTGGGACAACATGCAGTACTTTTGTCATTACAACAAAAAGGATAGAAGAGTGGATGAGAAGGGTAAGAGAAAGAAGAAGAGAGTGGGTAGGGGCACTGCATGCAACCACATTAATTCAGGGTAAAATTTTTATTTAAAAGCCACCATGAGTTGCCGTGCGCACGTGATCATTCGCGTGACTCGCAGCCATCTCAGCACACCTTAGCCCACCTATCCCACCTATCCCACCTTGTTCCCACCTTGTTCCCACCTTGTTCACGTGAACCATGGTGTACTATTTCAAAGCTACAGCCAAATCAGAATATGACGAATTTGCCTTAGGGGATTCTCCTGTGCACCATATTTACATGGGAAAGGATAAGGTTGAAAATGATCCCTTGATAAAACACCTGCACCCCAAGAATCTCTGGTTTCATGTGGATAAGCACTCATCCGCTCATTTATACCTACAACTAAGCGCTGAACAGCAAAAAATCAAATTTGAAAATCTACAGCTTGAAGAAGACCTTCTCCAGCAATTGGGGCAACTCACCAAAGCCAACTCCATTAAGGCAAACAAACTTAACAATATCACCATCATATACACACCTGTGGACAACTTACGAAGTGATGGACTGATGGATATTGGAACGGTGACATTTGTGAATCCGCAGAAACTTCGGCGCATTCATATTGCCAAAAAAGATAATGCCATCATCAATAAACTCAATAAGACAAAGTACGAGGTTGCCACCGATGTGTTTATTAAGGAACAAGCGGATCAGCTCAATAGCTGGGCTCAAGAACAGAAAGCAGAAATGCGAAAACAAGAACAGCGGTCAAAGGAGGAAGCCAAGGCCCGTCAAGAGCAGAAACAATTCAATAAAGATCCATATGCAGACATGTTCACTGAAGAGAATCTAAAAGCCAGCAGCAACGAGTTTCGGAATGAAAATTGGGTGGAGGATGAATTCTGGTGATCTGCATTTAATATCTGCTTAGTCATGGCCTTGGCGTGAAACTGAGAGGCAGATTCATCGACACGGTTGTCTGCGGTACTGTCATAAAGTCTGTCAGCTTTAAGTTTCAAGAATTACGGTACTATCTATTGAGTTCAATGTTTTTGGAGAAGATCCCGCTTATGTGCAGTCTGCGGTGATTTTGCAGAGTTTTTTGGAATTTGACATAAAAAGCACTCTAAATTCGGCCATGGAGACTTTTCACGCTTCTTAGTATAAAAATGCCAAATGAAACTATTATCATACACAAGCATGAGAGATTATAATAAACACTACGATATCTACGATGTCTCATCGATGACATCACTTCAACACATATCAGTGCTATAGAGGGATATCAAAAATAAAACCATTACAAATACATAAGAAGACTTTTTAGAACTAAAACCTCCAATCATAATTAGTACCAATTATTTGGCACCGCTATTGAACTTGACAGGTTACCCAATCAATCAATCACTCTCTACAAAACTCACAGATAATCAGTGTATTCTTGTATATGCCTTATTCTTGCTCAATTTTGATGGGGAACTTACCGGCCTCCCTCTGGTCATTCCACTTGTCGACCCAATCAACAGGGCATAAGGAGGTGAAGGTCTTCCAGAAAATCTGACAAGGCTCAAAATCTTCGCCCTTGACGGCCACACACTTGTGATAATCGACGTAGTTTTGTGCACAGTGTTTGGTTTGGTTTGTGTAAGGAAATCTAGGGTCGAATTGGGGAGTTTCGAACTTGAACGTTGCTTCGTCGATGGCCATGGTTGATGTTAATAGTATGGACCTGATTTTTTTCTGGTGGTGCGATAATGAGTGCGCACGATTGGCCAGCCGCCTGTTATGTGCAGGTGCTCCTTATGTCAATTTTTCATGGTGTCAGTTTCAAATGGTTAATTTGCAGCTATTCGACCAACTAATGAGTTTTGATTGTTTCATATGTTCAAGATCTTATCATATTTCATTGATTTTGCGTCTCCAAATGTCTGTATGGTTTGTTGTAAATGTCTGTGTGGTTTGTTGTCGTGGTACACTATTATAGCCTGTACCTTCCAATCATTTCCTCTTTCTATTAAAGCCCAAGCTTTAAAAATCCCTTCCTTTCTTATCACTTTTTATTCTCCACAGCCTGCTTTGTCCAGCCCGAAACACTGTCTGCATCACCTGATATTAGCATAACAGACATAGACGGCGTTTTAAACACCTTATAGCCTTTAATATCTCTTAAAACATCTTGTTTTTGTTGCTCTTCAGACGAAGTACTGATGCCATCATCGAAAAAAACACTAACGTTTTTCCGGCTTGCTGCCGGCTTTAAAGCGGGATTGATCAATGAAGAATGTAATGCGGCCTTATTCAATTGAACAAGACGGCCCTTGGTTTGTTGTTTCACCTTTTCAACCACAGTAATTGCTTTAGAAAGCTCAGGTCCTTTCCCCACAATGAACACTGCTTTATGTGAAGAAAGACCCTTTAAGCTAACGTCCACATATTTTTTGAGCGATGATGAGCCCACAAACACAACACATTCATCGATTTTTGGTCTCAACGAGAGCTTATCAGTTAAAAAGACATAAGCTTCTTTTGTTTCTGCCTGAAATGAGCTTTTTTCCAGTTGAAGCACCTCTTCCACTTGTTTGAGGTCCATCATTGATTACTATGTAGCTGCGATCTCACTTACCATCCTCGTCCTGCAGATACTACCATTTGAGATGATTCTTTAAAATGATGAAATAATAGATTGTACACAACTCAATGATTTGGATAAAATAGAGAAAAAGAAATTGTGATTTCTTGAGTTTCATGAGATATTTTTAATTGTATGATTATGAATTGTATAAACGTTTAAATTGCAGGATTGTAGGGTAAATACTTCTCATGTATCATGAGATATTAAGCATTGTTTGGTTAAGTAAAAAGTAAAGTTTCGCCTGAGAGATGTAAAGTTGCTTTTAACTTTACATTCATGC
This sequence comes from Metschnikowia hibisci, assembly GCA_002374725.1. Lineage (NCBI taxonomy): Eukaryota > Fungi > Ascomycota > Pichiomycetes > Serinales > Metschnikowiaceae > Metschnikowia > Metschnikowia hibisci. The sequence continues at coordinate 36,093 of NLAP01000006.1, read as the reverse complement.
AATTCTGAGCTGCTAGTTCAACCTGACGTCATTTCTTTGTTGACGAAACGAACTAGACAAAACAAGTGAATTCGTTTTCACTATACTCGAGAGCCTTATACAATTTTTGGTCGATATCATTGGCAGTATAGCCTAGATCAGTGAAAATGCTTTCGATTTTTTGAATTTCTGCCACCACAATTTGCACGAGATTGAGACAATAGTCATCCAATTTAAGAGTGTCTGATGCTTCAAACACCTCCACGAAAAAATCGAGATCAAGTTTAATGTTGCCCAAGATTTTCACAATCACATTCTCTCGTTGGGAAACCTCTCGAATGCACAGGAGAAATTTGAGCAAAAAATGTGTTTGTAATTGTTGGAGTATGGTCACGAATGTACCGGTATCAGTGATTGGTTTTAACACGTGCACCAATTTCACAAAATGTAACAAACAGTCATAGACAAATGGGTCGATCTTGATTTGCATCTTTCCGGAACCCTTCCCAAGCCGGGAAAAATGGCGCTCGATGCGAGTTTCAATCCAGCTTTTCTCCACCTCATTGATATCATCCAAAATAGTAATTTTCACTTTGTCTAAATTAGCAAAGAGCTTTAAATTTTGCTTCTGTAAAGTCTTATCGAAGACATTGTCGAATTTTTGCATCAATTTGGGGAAAATAAAGTCTCCTAAAGCCGTGAAATTGTTCATGGTCAAAATCTTGAAAATGCACTGCTCCGTTTCATACGAAGCAACTTTTTCCACGGCTTGCATCTCCGATTTCTCGGAACTAAACTTCTTGACGCTGGAATCCACAAGCACCGTCATACTTCTCATGAACTGAATCTCTAAACTCACCAAAATCCGCTTGCTTGGATATGGAGTGACGATTCTTACATCTTCTCCACTGGACTCACTTCGTATGAGCAATTGACTGAGCATTTCAAGAATGTATAACTCATAATAGTAAAGAATCTGCATCAGTTTGGTGTAAATGACGCTTTTCATTTTCCGGTCACCGAAAACGTTATATTTTTCCCAATCCTCAAGATCGTAGAACTGAGAACAGTCGTTGACCCATGTGGCACACACAGCCTCCAAAATTCGCTGATCAAAGTAGTGGGATGCATCCCGCAATTGCTTGATCTGCTTGTTAGTATCCATACTTTTGCCCACGTTTCCAATAAGAGCAGCAAATTTACCACATTGGCTCAAAAGCAGGCAGAGACTGCCAGAAATCTTCTTGAGAAAAAAAATTGCCGAAAGAGAGTTGGTATGGTAAGGTAGAAAGGCTGAGTAATTTGACGGCGTAACTTTCATCTGATCCGTGGGGCAGTTGGAGTCGAATATCGTCATCAAGCGCCCAATCATATCATTTAAAATCCGGAAATACTGGTTCTTGAGTTCTCCGTTAGCATCCACATTGTAGCCGTTCTCGGGGTTCGCATAATGAATATAGTTCTTGACAAATTTGGAAACGCTTGTCTCGAAAAACTCCTCAACATATGACACAAAGTTGGCAAGAACCAACCATGTTTCATTCACAATTGACACATCAAGATTCTCGCTATTTCCAAAGATCTCCACAATAATGCGCTCTTTTTCAGCATCAATCTCCAGTGTAGTATATGCGGATGAAGCCCTAAAGTATTCCTCAACATTATCAAATTTCTCGGCAATATGTTTCACATGAGACCCGTTGAGTCTCATTTCGCTGAGCGAGTTGATGTAGTCAGTAAGATTCTGCTGCATTGACAGGAACCGAGTCGTGAACTTCTTATGTTGGTGAATGATCTCAACTTCTAGTTTTTCCAATTGAGATCCAAGGAAATCCTTGATTGGGTTTGAGGTGCTGTTGTCACCATTCATACGGTGCAACTTGTCCACAAGATCGATAAATTTCACGTCCAGCGCCAATTTACGGTTTCCACCTGTCGAAGCCCCCACATCGTGATCCATGGAAAGCAAGTCCTGAAGAGACTTTTTCTTGAACTCGTCAGCAATTTTGGTCACTTCTTTGAAAACTCTAGCAAGAGCCGTGTTTTGTAGATTGTGAGTTTGTTCTAATGCTTTGATGGCATCTTTATCTCCAGAAGCAAGAGCCTTCTCTTTGGCGCGTGCCTGTCTCTGCTGTATATATTGTCTCTCTTTGAAAAATTTGTTGTAGTCCTCAATGAAAGAATCATGATCGTGATTGGACAAGTATTCGATAAATTTCTTGGAAAGATCAAAGAGAAATTGGTTTGTGCGGATGAATTCAATGAGCTGCGTGACTTTAGACTCTTTGCCGCTGTGTTCCATGATTGGCCGAATCATCAACGATGAAGAGAGATTCAAATTATTGATCGACTCCTCCAACTCACTCAATAAAGTATCATTTTGGTCTGCTCGGCGGAGATTTCTTCTAGACGCAGGATTGAACACCTTAGTCAGTTCCAAGTTCTTTTGCGCCTGAGACTTCAGGGATTTAAAGGCACTAAGGTTGTCATCGATGGCTTTCTTGCACGACAAAAAGCGCTCATAATTATCATTTAACACGGATTTGAGTTCTGACGTCTGATGACGGATCATATTGTCGAGTCCGTTTAGACTCGTCATCAATTGATCTATCGACGTATCCTGATGCACCACCGACAAATAGGCTTGGGGATTGAAAGCTTGTGAAGAAACAAGAAATTTGGAGAGTTCAGGGTCGTTGGCCGAGGATATAAAGCCTTTTTCCTCAAGAATTCGGGCCAAATTTTGTCCCGTCAATGGATCATGCATGCTGTCACCAGCTTTATGATGGTTGGCCTGTAAATCAAAGTCTAGAGTCTGATTGAGGATGACATATTGTTGTGTTTGACTCAAGGCTTCTAGAAAATCGGCATCATAGAAGACTGCCTTATTTTCCAGCTGGATAGGTTGGTCTAGTTCGGCCACACCATAAAAACCTCTGAGGCTGTCGTCGCTGTCGTTGTAATTAAGCATTGGCCAAGATCGATGCAGTGTAAAGGAGAGCTGATTGATCAGGTATAAGAGAGATGAAACTGTTTAAATCAATCTCAAGTCCTTCTCCCCCCAATATCAAGTCTAATATCTAATCCAATTGAATCTAATAATGAATCCAGTATCTAGTCCAGTAAGTCGATAATTCAATCTTCGAAATCAATCCAATTCAAATAACCAAATCGATTTTTTAGGTTTCGGTATCAGATCAATATTTGTAGACTAGCAGACAAAAGAGTGTGTATGGTCTTCAGTAAGATCTAACGGTATGGTGTGCTGGTGTTTAAAGTTGGCGCGCACTCGATAGGAAACCAAATCTTACTCCTACTACACTAGATTTCGGGTAACCCCTTCAGATCCCGGTTGCAAAATCCATCGCTTGCTACAAAACTAGCACCATGGAAAGGCAAAAAGAACTTGGTGGAGCACGTGCGCTTTTGCAGCTTGGTACAGATGAATCAAAAGACTCCAAGCCTGAAGATGTCATCGCCACAGAGAAAAATCCTCATCAAAAGACTGCTGATTTGAATGCCATTTCGAAACACATCAGTGACGACGAAGCAGGAAAAAGCGAATTAGCTGGTTCAGATTTCTTGGGCAAATCAACTCAGCTGTTGAATGATGCAAATCAGCTGTTAAATGATGCTGTAGAAGCAGCAGTCATGCGTTACGTTGGTGGCACGTTAGAGTCTGGTGAATCGTTAGAAGCTGGTAATGGAGGAAGCAGTTCAGAAGCCCATGATCTTCAGAAACGGCGCATTCATCATGATGATTTAATGACTGAGTATCAGTGGGATAAATTCCTTCAAGATGAGGTGGCGGCTGGGTTTGAAAGAACCCCTATAAAACGGGCACGGCGTAAGAGTTTTCTGAACAGCAATGAAATTGACCCGGAATTGGCCGATCTTGATACAACCGAGCACGACCAATTAGTTCATGCCGCAATAATGGGAGCAGGAGAGTTGGCGAAACAGCTTTCTATCACAAGCCAAAATAGACATCAAATATCCATGATTCCGGACCGGCCCGAAGAGGATGGAGCTAAGAACTCGAAAAGTCGGGGAAATTCGGCCATCAAGAAACGCGTGTTGAAGAAACTGCCGGAACCGGCTACCATCATGCCCAAATCCAAATATAACTACACGTCAATTGATGCCTTGATCGAACAGGCTTCTAATGAAGCCTGTATGTGGTATAGTATCCAACCAGATACACAAGCGGGTGGCCCACGGCTTTTCTCGCGAGTTGAAATTGATATTGTGGAAAATTTCATTCAAGGTTACTGCCAAATCAATAATTTGACACGTGACGATATTTGCCAGCGTGTATGGGCAGCTGATAGGCCCAAAGATAATTTTTGGGAGTGCTTGTCTAAAGTTCTACCGTACCGGTCACGTGCATCTGTATACAAGCACATACGGCGACAATATCACGTTTTCGAGATCCGAGCCAAGTGGACCAAGGCCGAGGATGAGTTTCTTAAAAAACTAGCGGATATACCTAATCTCAATTGGAAGCAAATTGGGGCTACTATGGACAGAATGCCTGAAGATTGCAGAGATCGCTGGAGAAATTACGTCAAATGTGGCGAAAATAGAGCCGCATATACATGGTCGGAGGCCGAGGAAACGTCGCTCCGAAATATCGTCATGGGCATAATTGCCGACCAAGAAAGTGATAAACCCATCAAAATCAACTGGACCTTGGTCAGTGAGCGCATGAATGGAGTACGTTCACGTATCCAGTGCAGATACAAATGGAATAAGCTTCTCAAACGTGAATCTCTAGCTCGAATTGCTGTGATGGATACATCTACCAAACTATGGCTTCTTAACCAGATCTCGGAGATGAACGTATCAGATGCTGAATCAATCGACTGGGACTACGTTGTTCACATATACCATGAAACACACAAGGAGAAAAGCAAAATCTTATGGACCGCAGGAGATTTCAAGGTGGCTTTTGACAAGTTAAAGCGGACAGTTCGTGACAAGAACATCCCGCTACATACCCTTCTTGCCAAGCTCATCAGTACTTTGTACGAAGCGCCCAAAGCTCCATATGAGGAAATTCGTTCCAAAAGTCCAAACCACAAGGCAGAGGAGGAGGCGGCTTCAGTTGCAAATGCTGCGGTCGCTGCGGTTTCTCCGGGTGCTAACAGCCACGATGCCCAACCTCAAGAATACAGTCTCTGGAGGTGATTTTTGAAGGTTTACTCAGTTACTGACTATTTGACTGGATTTTCATTGTCTTCTCATTTCATTTGCTGATATTGATGAATGATTGGTCGTGTGAAATTAATAATGTGATGCTACACTATTGATTACCTGCATATGCATGGTTCGCGTCATCGCCACCAGATCCAAACAAACAACACTCCATGAGCACAGCCAACCTACCGATCGAGAATCATAGCGAAAATCAAGACAATTGTTGGGAGGATGAACCGGAGCTTTCCGATTTCGATGGCGTGTACCAGCGAATGCTTGGCTTGGAACTGGAACTCACGGAATTCCAGGAATCAAGCAAAGAGCTAGAACAAGCGCTCGAGGAGGAACTACGCCAGCTCGAATCGCAAAACTCCCGTCTATCAGCACAGGTCCGTGCCCAAGATGCTAAAATACACTCTTTATCGGAAAAAATCATCGAATTAAATACCGAGATGAATACGCTTCATGAAGAAATGATGGAGAAGACCGAGGTATATACCAAGGAAATCAGAGAACTAATGGGGAAATTGGTCAGCATCGAAATCCTGAACGACGATATGATCTCTAATGACCGTGTCTTAGAGAACAAGCTTCAGTTGTCTACACAATTTAACAACGAGTTACTTGAAAAGCTAGCGATTGTGGAGAACGATTTGGAGCTTGAAAAGCAGGAGAATTCTCGCCAAAGATTGTTAATTTCCAATCTTGAGAATTCTCGAATGATTCGCCGCTCCACGTGTGCTCTGTTGGCTCTAGGTACTGAATCTGGAGACGTCACGTTGGCCGACGGTACAATTTTGGATATCAACGAAATGTTGGCATCCGAGCCTAAAACCACCACGGCTTTTCAAGTTACCAAATCATCTTCTATCACAAAATTGCATAGTTTCTTGGCCAAATCGGAGGTATTAAGACAGAAAACTGAAGAAATGAGCACCACTTTGGCATCATACACTGGAGAAGAAAATAGGCGTTTATCACGCTATTCCGCAGAAGCAGCTGAAGGAGTCCGACCTCATCACGACTCAGGTAAGAAATCAACGGAAAAACAAGCGTTCGAACCGCCCATGAGATCCGCCCTGCACGCAACTTCCGCCTTTCACAGCTCCTCCAGGGGTGCTTTACGACAGGGCAGCCAAAGAAAGCGCCCACCTTCTCGTCACGGCTTCCGAACGTCGGTCAAAAAGCTCTTCTTTACGTAATCAGGTCACGTGATGCGAACTTTGGTCCGCGCACGTGATCACATAATTAATCGGCGCGTTCACATTAATTGTAGTACTACACCACCATGGCTATTGACTACGCCCTGCTCCTCCATAGCTACAATCAGGACGACGCGTACGAGTACTTAACGGAGTTATACTTCCGCCTGAATAACTCCACCAATGACTCAGACAACGCGTTGATCCTCCAACAATTGACAGAGCTAGTCAACCACATTCTCCATGAAGTCAGCCATGCAAAATTAAAACACAAAGATAGTGACGTGTCTAAAGCGAACAATGATGACGTGATAGCAGAAAAGCCTTTTCCTTTGAACGTGGCTCGCCTCCTATCCAAAAACCTCACGGCCGCCTTGGCCACATACCCCAATAAAACATACGATATCGCCAACAGTCTCTTGGCATACATCGTTCTTGACGAGATGGGAACGGTTCCAGATAGCGGGAAAATGGCATGCATCTTGTTGCTGGACTTGGTGGATACATACCCGTTGCAATTGCCCTCGTTAGTCAACTTTGCATTGTCTCAGATGTACAAAATGGTGAAGAAAAATGCCAATTCTGATTGCCACTTGGTGTATTTGACAGCTTCAATTCTTCGTGTTGCCACTAAATCGGATGTCGACGACAAGACACAAGCCAAGTGGATTAAATTGCTACTGAAGGCTGTGCAACAACATCCCATTGTGGTAGAGGGTGATGAGACGTCGGAGTCCAGCGTTCTCTTGGTCAAGTACTACATTCTAGCATTCAAGAATATTCTTCTTTTGCGAGTGGCGTCCAATTATCAGGATTTACTTGAATTTTCTACCTCGTCGACGTCCGGAACGAAAATGAAGCCTGATGCCATCATGAGTAGCCAGAATCAGCAGCAAGTGTCGATTCTTGCTTCTCACGAAAAAGTCTTTGTTCAGTGTTTTCAAAGTCAGTTTCCCGAGATTCGTTCAGCAATGGTGGACTTGGTATCTACGCTTCTTATCAACTTTGTCTCGACTGGAAAGCACAATAATGTCGACTATTTATTGGACCTTTACCCACTTCCAAACGCAAGTATTTGGGATGAATCTTTGATTTTCAAGATGGCTCCGGACTCCGATCCCATTGTCGAGTTCAAGAAAGATAAGAATCTTCTTATTAACCATGATAGTGAGGCCATTATCTCTGCAAACTCGACATTGTTGCTGTTACAAGCGGGTTGTATTGAAACGCTCATAGCGTATGTGCAACTTGAGCAGCTCCAGGATCCGGAATATTTATCTCAAAATCTTACCACCATATTGGATTCAATTTTGCTCAAGTTTGGCGGCATGAGCAACTCAAACCATATTCAAACCCTGCACTGGGTGAAGACTTTGAATGATTGGAGTAAAGTCGTTGAATTTGTGGTAAGCGAATGTGGGTCCTCTTGCCATGAAGTTTTGGCGCAATACATCGTCCGGAACTTCTCAGCATCAGAAGAAGAAGCTATACACGAGACGGATGCTCCAGTTAACAAAAGTAAGCGGAGAGAATCGGTACTTTTTGGATTCAAATCAAAAAAAAGCAAAACAAAGACAACAAAGGGCCGAGAAATCTCTCTTTACACCAATCCATACCAAACAAAATTGGTTTTAGAGGTTCTTGGTGCGCTTTTACCATATGGTGTGGACTTGGACGCCTTGGTCACTCCAAACGGTGAACTTAAGCGGGCACAATTAGAAGAGGCGGAGGAAAGTGAACTTGATGAGGAAGAAAACGTCATCACGCAGGCGAAAAAGAGCTATATAAGCGACTTGCTTATCGCTTTGTCCATCAACGAAAATGAAATGATTCGGAATTTCGCTTTGTTGTCACTTTTGCAATATGTTCGAGTCAAAAAGTCCGAATGCAACCATTTGATTCTACAATTGTTTCTGTCGGTCAGTACAGAGGCTCAACTTTTGGATTCGGCCCAAGATGGCCCTCTGACACTGTACAACAGAAACATATCCTCATCCAGCACTACCAAACTTCAGGCCTATTCCTTGGCGTTACTGACATTGATCAGAGAATCAGATGCCACTATTCTCCAGCATTCCACCATCGCTAAAATCTTGAGTTTCTGTACGCAGAATCTAAAGAATAGCAGCATCACGGGTGTAACATATTTGAAGAATACTGCATGCTGGATCATCTTGACTTCCTTAGTGACATTTTACCCTGAATCCGAGTTTGTCAAATTGAATTCATCTCAGTTTTTGGTTTTTTGGAAGAACCTCTTGACTTCTCAATTCACTGCTGGCGATATGAGTACGTTGGAGGACTCTCAACATCTTAGTGAGGTTTTGCGTAACCTTAGGCTCAGAAGCTTGAGTCTTGTCTGCTTATTAAACTACATTCTGGCTGTTGAACATACTCCTGAGCTTTCTAAGCAGTTACAATTTCTTCTTGCAAAATCACACAAGTATTTGATTTATCTCGAGAGCAACTTGGGTCATGTTGGATCTGTGACAAGTTTTACGCCTCAAGCTTTCAACGAGTGTGATTACAATCTCAATTTGGTAAGCAATGTGCTTTTCTCCAATCACATGAGCCAATCCACCAGTGTTTCTCTCGAAAATCAATTGTGCAGCTTGATTCTCTACAACAAGAAAATTCTTTTGCATGGATTTGTGAAGCTTTCCAATACACTCAAGAGTGATGTCAACTCCAGTTTGGTGGTATTTGTTTCCAAGGTCTTTTCTGACCCAAAACTCTTTTCCAGGATTCCTGTTTCTGAATATGGAAAAGAGAAATTGCAAAAGCTGACCAAAAACAAACTGGCTACCGCATCTCTTTTCCACGAAAACAAGAGCCTTGTTCTTTTGGACGAGGAATATAACTACAATTTCGGGTTGACCAGCAAATACAAGTCTCTTCTTAGAGATTCCGAGCTCATCACAGCAACGGGGAAACATGAGGAAAAACCTTTTGGCTCATCAAACTGGAAGAGCTCAATTGAGAGACCCATTCAGGCAGCTGCCAGCAAAAGCATTAACTACGATCCAATTTCATTCCTTCTTTTGGACTATTCGCTTCCTGTCAACTTAATTACTTCCATCATCGACTTATCAATTGAATTGTTTCAAAGGGTCTTTTCTAGCATGACATATAAGATCCAATTTTCTCTTCTTGAGCAATTGAGATCAGCTTTGAGCTCCTCCAATATAGACCCTTTGAGAAAGAAAGCAGTGATGGTCAACATCTCAGTGATGATGAATGGTCTTTTGAAAAATCTTGTGACAGAGAACGCTCATATTAGCGAGGACTTGGTTTCAATCATCATTGAAATTTTAAAGTTGGTCAATGTCTCCAACAGCCTGGTGGTGGCGCTTAATAGTGACTCATGTGGCTTGGCCACATCTTTGCTTCTGAAACCAAAAATCGACGAAGTTATTGCTGTTTTTGTTGGTGATATTGTGAATGATTCGCTGCCATATACAAGAAAATTTATCCTCTTGTCGTTGGCCAAAATTCACAGCTACACTCATACTGGCTTCACTCAGACTTTTGATGTGAACATGCAACTCCTTAGGGACTGCCACCCTCTCATGCTATTCTATAGTTTGCGGTCAATGTCTGTTCTTTTTGAAAACTTCTTGGGCAACCAGGGAACGCTTGAGGATTTGGTGGGCCAAACCTATGATGCATTCTTGGCAAACGCCTTTGATATTTGTTCAAATGATCTCATATTTCTGAATTTTCGGTCCAATTATAAGTTGACGAGTGAAATGTCTTATATGCTCAAGGTTCTCATCACTTCTTTGGGTCCTGCAATTAGAGATATCCAGCATACCACCAAGTCGAGGCTATTCCAGCTTTTGGTGTCAATTTCTATTGGAATTGGATGTGAGAGTCTGGCTGAGTATCAGGAATCACTCGTCTATTTGATGGAGTCCTGTAAGGAACTAATTGTTTTCGATCCCAATTTTGTGGGCGGTTTCAGCGACTGGTTTGTCGAGTTCTGTGGAGAAATCATTACCTATAACATGAAGCTTGGAGTGGGGATCTTGAGTCCGACATCGGTGTCCTCAATGGCCCTCTTCCCAATGACGACAAGTCGAGACTTGAGCAGGTTAGCTTACTCAAGCTTGGCAGAATTGACAAAAATCGGTGTTTCTACATTATCCAAGAAGTCATTGAATTTGGCATTCATCCTGATGGAAATTGATCCTAACACAGAAGTCAAAAACCTAATCTCAATGTGGGTTGAGTCCAATATGAGCTCTCGCTGGTTTTTGCAGCTCACTCACTTGTTCAATTCACCCTCCAAAAAGCTTGTGGGCTCTTTTTTGGAAATTTATTATCAGCAGAAATTGTTGCCACTTCTGCAAAGACTGAAGAAATCCAATACTGCTGTGATTGACTTCACGGATGAGGAGGCGCAAAATATTGTCAACGAAAGCAACGTCGCTGATGATAAGAACCAACCTATCAACTGGGAATTCAAGCTGATGATCTATGATTTGCTTATCAAGATTTTGACAAAGGCCAAGAAGAACCCAGATTTGGTCGATGTGCTTAGATCAAAAATTCAAGAAATTGTGAGATTATCATTTATTGGAACCACCTCGGCGGTTCTGCAAATCAAATCACAGGGTGTGGATTTGCTTGACAAAGCTTTGGAGATTTTTGGACACTTGGAAGATCCGTTATATCCCGGAGTTTCAATTTTAGAGCAACAGCAAGCACAAGTTATCAGTGCATTGATTCCATGTTTTGGTTCCGAAAGCGATGCCAATGTGATTGTGAAGGCAATCAATGTTTCGTCGAAATTCATTAATTTGCCAAGAATCAAATTCTATTCCAAGCAAAGAATTTTGAAGACCATGATCTACCTCTTGGAGGAGATTTCTTCGGGGAAGTTTCTCAAATTTGTCTTTTTAGAATCTATGGCGGAGTATGGCAGAAAAGCCATCCAGTTATCAATTTTGAACTGCTGGGCCCTGTTACAAATCAGCTTGACTGATACTGATGATAAGGACTCAGAATTCAATGAGATATTGGACAAATACTCTAATCTTTTGATCTCGCTCTGGATTTTGGTGCTCAAAGATCTTTCAAGTACGAAGTACAACCAACCCAAATCGAGAGAGCTTGAGTTATATTCTAGTTATTGGCTTAACTTTGTGGGTGTTCTTAGCTTAATTTTGGAAAAAGACCACGCTTTGGTCAGCCAATTTTTGAAAGATGACGAGGAGAATTTTTTCTTTGTGTTATTTTGCCAATGTTCTGAGTCATTAATTAAAAATCAGAACATTTATCCCGTTCTAGTTTCCGTTAATAGACTCATTAAGAGCCCTGCATTGATCAAAACCCTCGTGAGGGAAGAAATCTTTGGAGAGGTAATTGATTTGTTGGACCGGTTGATCTTGATGCAGGACGACTACGATATTAAGACTAAAGTCATTGAAACAATCAGCATTATGTTCAATATGATCTCAACTCTTGATGTGCCTGGATTGGAAAGCAAGCAATTTGAGCTCTTAAGAGTGGCCATGTTGCCTCTATTTGAAAACTACCCATTTTTGCGCCAGGACTACAATCCCGAAGATCCTTCCCATCAGCTTCTTGTCAAAAAGTGCACTCGAGGAAGCAATCTCTTGTTGACAAGAGCACAAGTGTCAGCACTTGTGCCGATGATCAGCGAGTTTTCTGATGATGCCAAGGCAGACTTGTTTTCTTGCATGTTGTACATCTTTTCAAAGTTTTACGAGTTTGACAATAGTGCTTTGATTGGGAATATTTTGCCATTTTTAAAAGCTGTTGCTACGGAAACTCGCAATATGAGCAGCGAAATCTTAAGGCCGTTCTTGGATATCTTGAACACCTTTGATACTTTTGGACCTTCTCATAATGTGAATACTTACTTGATAACCATGATGATCTGTGTGACTCAGGGAAATTTGGAGTTGACCGAAGATGAACGGGCGGCTACAGAAAAAGTTCTTTTGGATGAGTTATCTGATGCTCAGTTTGCATCTACGTGTGTTCAATCGATTAAGTCTTTGGTATCATGCATCCAGCCTGATCGACCCACTATCACGCTAATGCTGAGAACCATCCTTAAAACACTATTGGTCTCATTGGCTCAGAGAAACGATGATGTTGATTCAAAGTTGAAGTTTGAGATTGTATTCTTGTTTGCTCTGGGAATGGACACGGCCGAGAAGATTGGTTCATATTTTTCGGTGGTGATTCCTATTCTTCTCGATTATGAAGATGATTTGAAGAAAGATTACCTTCATGAAAAATTGATGTTTCTTCTTAGAACCAGCCCCGAAGCTTTTAAGAGTACTGTCAACACAACTTTAAGTCCAGAACAGAGAAAAGCAGCGGAGAATATTCTCAAGGCCAGTACTAATGGAATTGCCGGTCAAGATTCCGGTATTGAGCTCAAGACATTCGGATAAGGTAGTCGAAAGTCTTCGGTGATAAAGATTATGAAAATGGCTGGAGGTATCTTGGTATTATATCTAATGGCCACTGTATGTGCAGTGCCAGTGGAAGAGGAAGAATTTTATAAGAAAAAGGCATCAGCGGCTTCTACAATAGAAAACAAATCTACAAAAAGAAACTAAATTTTTAAAAACAAATAATTTAACGATTTAACAAAAAATTCAACGATTTAATATTGTATATATTTAAAGTAGTAGATGTATAGCTGCAACGACCTGTATGTAACGCTCGCAGTCTTCATCACCCATTAACAAATTCACAAACCATATGCTCTTGTTCTTGGCCCTTTTCCAGCTTTTGACCTGGGTGCAGGCAAAAACACACGAGTTTCACTTCAACGTGTCGCTCATTACTGCTAACCCAGATGGTGAGCATGAGAGAAATGTTATAGGCATCAATGGCCAGTGGCCAAACCCAGTCATCCGTGTGGCAAAGCACGACAGAGTGATCATCCACGTTCAAAATGATATGCCCGACCGAAACACTTCACTACATTTTCATGGTCTCTTTATGAACCATACAAATTCCATGGATGGGCCTGAACACGTGACTCAGTGTCCTATTCCTCCAGGCAAATCTTTCGTGTACGACTTTACTGTGGAGCAAACCGGTACTTATTGGTACCACTCACACCTGGGATCTCAATACAGTGACGGGCTTCGTGGTATGTTTATTATTGAGGAGCAGCAAAAAGAGGATTACCCATTTGAGTTTGATGTTGATGTGCCTTTATCAGTTACAGATCATTACCATTTGGAGTCACCTGAGATTATGAAGACTTTTAAGTCTCGGTATAATCCTACAGGTGCAGAGCCCATTCCACAAAATACTCTATTTAACGAGTCCAGAGGCGTTTCCTGGCTGGTGGACCCAGACACCACTTACTATCTCCGAATTGTCAACACTGGCATGTTTGTGAGTCAATATTTGTTTATCGAGGATCACGAACTTACAATCGTGGAGATTGATGGAGTGTATGTGGAGCCGGTTACGGTTGATTCGCTTTACATTGCTGTGGCTCAGAGATACGGAGTTTTGCTTAAGACCAAAAAGTCACCCAAGCACGATGTTTTCAGGTTTGTCAACGTGTTAGACGAGCCCATGTTGGACTTTTTGCCTGAAGATTTGAAGATCATCTCGACAAACTTTATGACATATTCTCTGAGCAAGCTCCCCTCTCAACTTCCTAATGGAGCCAACGAGTTCGAGAAGTTGATTGCAACGCTCAATCCCATCGATGATTTTGAATTGAGACCAATTGAAAAGTCGCTTTTGCTTGACGATGCAGACTATCAGGTAGTGCTCAATTTCACCATGAACAATTTGGGTGACGGTGTCAACTACGCATTCTTCAACAACATCACTTACACTGCCCCCAAAGTGCCAACTCTCTACACTGTTTTGTCCAGTGGAGAATACGCGCAGATTCCAGCCATTTACGGGTCAAATACAAACACGTTCGTTTTACAAAAAGACGAGGTGGTGGAGATCGTGCTCAACAATATGGATCCTGGCTTACACCCTTTCCACTTACATGGACATACCTTCCAACTTATATCGCGATCCGAGGGAACAGAAGATGATGAAGAGCCCGAGATATTTGACCCCCAAAACTCAAATCACACAAACTTCCCCAAATATCCAATGATGAGAGATACAGTGATGGTGAATGCCAATGGTTTCATTGTTCTCAGGTTCAAGGCCAATAATCCTGGCGTATGGCTATTCCACTGTCATGTGGACTGGCACTTGGAGCAAGGTTTGGCCGTGACGTTCGTCGAAGCTCCAATGGATATGCAAGAGAACCAGAAACCTGCAGACAAAAGCCATCTTGCAGCGTGCTACGACCTCGGAATGCCTACCAAGGGAAATGCTGCCGGACGCTACGGCGACTCTAAAAGCGAGTGGCTCAATTTGCAGGGTGAAAACGTGCAATTCAGGCCCTTACCACCTGGGTTTACCGGCAAGGGGTACGTTGCTCTCATTGCGTGTGCCCTTGCAGCGGTATTTGGAGTGTACTCTATTTACCAGTACGGTATAGAAGACGTCAACGCGGATGAAGCTGATGATGTGGTGGCCAAGCTTTATCAAATCCTCCGCGAAAATGATAGCCCAGAAAGGGATGCTATGCTTCCAAATGAAGCAACACAGTTCCCTTGAAAGATGAGGAATTATATAAGAAAAAAACATGTAACTAGGGCTTCTAAATTGATTGGTATACATATACACTATAATAATTTCTTATCAATCTATATTTAAGATTGCATCCTGGTAATTCGTGCTCCATGCAGTATAAGAAGGCCGAAATTTGAAACATGCCTTTTTCTGGACTATGTGCAGGAGTGGCATATCGAGGAGCGCAAGACTCCACAAGATAATAAGCGCACTCCGCATACATCACAACACCAACATGTCACAGATTTTCGAGTGGGCATTCGGAAAAAAGCTCACACCACAAGAACGGCTTCGAAAAAACCAACGGGCGCTTGAAAAAACTCAAAGAGAGTTGACCCGCGAAACAGGCAAGTTGCAGCAGCAGGAAAAGAAGCTCATGCTGGAGATCAAAAAGTCCGCCAAACAGGGCCAAATTGCCAGCGCCAAGATCCAAGCCAAAGACTTGATTCGCACCAAAAACTACATTATCAAGTTTAACTCTATGAAGGCTCAATTGCAAGCTATTCTGTTGAGAATTCAATCGGTAAGAAGCAACCAGCAAATGGCCACGTCCATGCGGGATGCTACACGCTTATTGCTGGGAATGAACAAACTGATGAACCTCCCGCAGCTCTCACGTATAGCACAGGAATTTGCCAAGGAGAATGACCTTATGGACCAAAAGCAGGAGTTTATGGATGATGCCATTGACGACGCCATGGAGATGGATGAAGATGGATTGGGTGAGGATGAGGCAGCAGACGAGATTTTGACTAAAGTATTGGATGAGATTGGTGTTGATTTGAACACCAGTTTGAATGACACTCCCAATAGTATTAGTGTGGAGCAAGAACAGAATGGCCGTGTAGCACAGGCGGTTGGTAATGATGAGGATGACTTACAGGCGCGTTTGGATAGCTTAAAGAAGAGCTAGGATTTGATAGACTGAGAGGGGTTGAGGATTTGAGAATTTGACGAACTGAGTAACCAGCCAGTTCAACAGCTTAAAATAGTTGGTCAGTTAAAATCCAATACTCACTTTACTTGATAATTTGCTATACTATTAGAGAATCTTATCTATTAAGCACTAAACCAAATAATAAATGAGCTCCGCCAATCGACACAATTTTCATTGGATGTGTTTTACTGATCTATAGCCAAAGATGATTGAAGTGTCTTATATACAAGCTCACTGTTAGGCCATTGGAATTTTTCACTGAGTATCATGTCTCACCTCCATTTGTCATCTTTTGGCTTCGGCTGATTTCGTCTGGCTTCTGCTGATTTCATCTGGCTTATATTGATTTCTGGCTTCTGTTGATTTGGCAAGTTGTGAAAGTGGTTCTTTTTATATGTACTTCTTCTCAGCCAAGTAGTCGATGATTACCTTGGCCGACTCCTCGATACTCTGGTTATCGTAATTCTTCAAGTGAATTTCGGGCTTCTCTGGGGCCTCGTATGGAGCAGAGATACCGGTAAACTCCTTAATGATACCCTCACGAGCCTTCTTATACAAACCCTTAGGGTCTCTCTGTTCAGCCACCTCCACAGGCACATCAACATAAACCTCAACAAATGGCAAGTTGTCCTTTTCGTGCAACTCGCGGGCGGTTCTTCTATCCTGAATGTACGGACTGATGAACGAGGTCAACGTCACACAACACGAATCCGTGAAAAGCTTTGCCACCTCAGAGATTCTTCTGATGTTTTCGTTACGATCAGTCTCCGAAAATCCCAAATCTTTGTTCAATCCGAATCTCACATTGTCACCATCTAATCTGTAGGCGTTGAGGCCTTTCTGCAATAAAGCTTGTTCGATGGCACAAGCAATGGTAGACTTGCCACTTGCCGATAAGCCGGTCAACCACACTGTGACACCCTTTTGCTTTCTAAATGTGGCACGCTCGTTGTGGGTCAAGTTCTCGTGCCAGGTGATATTGGTGGCCATGTTATAGTGGTTGGGGATTGCTCACTAATGCTATCTTGACTGCAAAATCTATGGACTAATCGCACGTGACTCTGTCACGTGATACAACTTCTCACGTGGTTTTTCACGTGGGTTTTCACGTGGTTTTTCACGTGTTCTTAGCAACCAAAACAATAATACTTATGCAGACTTTCTTTGGGGTAATGAAGAAGTCGCTATGATATCACTGATTTTTTAAATGTGTCTGGGTATTGCATACAAGTAACACATGTTGTGGATAAGTACTGATCAAATTCAGAAGAAGAACATTGAACCCTTTCACGATTCTTACACTAAACTAAAAAGTCATAATCTCTATTAAGTCCATTGAGCTAAAAAATGAAGGAATTGATATTTTTCAATTTTTAGTCTGCAATTGAAATTTACGCACAGTTGAATCTATTCTCAAAATATCCTAAAAATCACTAACATCACCAAAAAAAAATCCCCAAAAATTGAAAAAAAAAATAAACTTCAATTCCTAAATAACTTCGACGGAAATTCGAGTAAATAAAAGTGTTGCACATTTTCGCTTTGACAGTCAATAGAAACTTCCAGACCAATTCAAGTTCAGGTCACATGGAAGCTAGGTGCAGTATATAGAAGACAATTCATATGAGTGCGCGGAGTCAGTGACTCCTCAATAATTACTACTCTTCCTGATGTCACTCCACACCACAGAACTTGACGGCATCTTGCCCTTGTTGGCACGCGGGAAAGTTCGGGATATCTACGAAATTGATGCTAAAACGCTTCTTTTTGTGGCCACAGACCGTATTTCCGCATATGATGTGATTATGTCCAATGGAATCCCAGCCAAGGGAAAGATCCTCACGCAATTGTCGGAGTTTTGGTTTGAATTCTTGGCCTCAGAGACCCCAAATCACCTCTACTTACCTGCAGGGAGCCCTGACCTTTTCAAGCACTTGCCTGCACAATTATCGGAGCCCAAATACAAGAAGCAGTTAGAGGGTAGATCCCTAATTGTCAAGAAAATGAAGTTGATTCCGCTAGAGGTGATTGTCAGGGGTTACATCACAGGTTCAGCTTGGAAGGAGTATAAGACCTCCAAGACCGTGCATGGATTGCCTATTGATGCAGACTTGAAGGAATCACAGGAATTTCCCACGCCCATCTTTACTCCATCCACCAAAGCTGAACAAGGCGAGCACGACGAAAACATTAGTCCTGAGCAGGCGGAGCGGATTGTTGGTAAAGATTTGTGTGATAAGTTGTCCAAGCTTGCTGTGTCGTTGTATTCCAAGGCCAAGGAATACGCCAAGACTAGAGGCATTATTATTGCAGACACCAAGTTTGAGTTTGGCTTGGACGAAAAAGACCAAATTGTTTTGGTAGACGAGGTTTTGACGCCAGACTCGTCTCGTTTTTGGAACGCCTCTACCTATGAGGTTGGCAAGGGCCAGGACTCTTACGACAAACAGTACTTGCGGGACTGGCTTACGGAGAACAAGCTAAATGGCAAGGAAGGCGTGGCTATGGACGACCTGATTGCCATCAGGTCTAAGGAGAAGTACGTGGAGGCCTTTGAGGCTCTTACTGGCAAGAAATGGACCGAGTAGAAGAGAATAGACATTTAATACTTTCAAAAGAGACAAACTCAAAGCAGGCAATGGATCAGATCAAATTTGGCCATCTTTTCGAAAATGTATCTTGCTTGGTAGTCTTGGCTCAAGTAAATTTCATATTCAATAGCTCCTTGAGGGTGAAAAGTTAAATATTTTAAAGTAGCCCTCAAGTTATACAATTAACGAAATCTCAGTGATTGTTGGTGTGAGTGATGCAGGTAAAGATTACGTATTAAATTCGTAGATTCATACAGAGAAAACGTGGACCCTCAAACTAGAAACTCAAAATTGAAATCAGTTGGCAGTACTGAACGAGAGATTCCAGAATTAATTAGTCCAGCTAACAAGTCCAGTCAATACGACCAGTCGATCTCAAGAATAAAGGAAATCAGAGATGTCACTCTTTACGAGATAGCCGGCTACTCGTAGCGCCGGTTTTGCCGCATGTACTGCTCTTCAAACTCGGGGGTGTTTCTTCTTTGGAGGTGAAGTCTTTCAAATTCGTCGGTGATTCTTTTTTTTGGGCTGGCTGACCGAATTGGCGAAGTCAGATATGTCTCGAGATCTGGCTCGGTGTTTCTCGACCTTAATGGAATCCGCCGCTCGGGCCAATTTTTGGAAAGTTGTTGTGCATGCAGTTGCCCATTTTGTTGGTATGTGTGCTGAGGAGTGTTGATGATCAGAGGAGTTTGGAAAAGCGGGCGCTCGTCTTGGAGCTCTCGAGGCCCTTTAGGCTTGGTTTGTCTCATTTTCTCCAGGGAAGAAGCGGAAGAGTCTGATTTTTTGCGTGTCAAAACATCAAGGCCAGAAGCTTTTTTGCTGGCTAGAAATTCGGCGAGCCGGCTTTGAACTCCTTGTTCCACTACATGGTTGAATTCTCGCTGGTAGTAGAGGCGCAACTCTTTGACTTCATGATCCATGACATGTTTGCGCATTTCAAACTCTTCCACGAGCTCCCGCTCCAACTCCTCTCGCTGAAGAGCATGTTTCTTTTGCTGGGCTGCGTACTCAAGCTCGAGCTCTTTTCTGCGGACGCCGAGCTGCCGCTCCAAATCTTGTTTTTGCGCTTGGAGTATTCGTTCCAAGTCCTGTTTCTGGGCTTGCATTTGGGCTTGCATTTGGGCTTGAATATGAGCCTGGTTTTTTCGCTCCATATCCTGTTTCTGAGCTTGGATTTGTGCCTGAAGCTCCGCCTTCTGTACATCAACACGCCTCTCCAGAGCTTCAATAGCACTCTCGCGCTTTTCCACCGCTTGTAAACTCAGCTCTCTTTTTTTAAGTTCATTGCTCTTGATGATGAGTTGTTCCTGGAAATCCTTAAGTGTGTCATTGAACTCGCGGAGTTCCATCTCCTTGCGAAACAATTTTATTGAAAGTGTCTCCAAAAGCTCGTGGCACGTGGGCCGGAGCTCGGGGTCCACAGTGATACTATCACGGATAATATTTCTCAATGGCTGTGAGTACACAGAGGAAATTTCCGGGATTTTGCCATGGCGAATCCGAGTTTGAAGCTGAAGATGTGTTTTCGCCTGGAAAGGAGGACTCAAATTGCACAATTCAAACAAGACACATCCCAAGGACCAAATATCACAAACTGGAGAGTAAGGATTGTCCATGAGCACCTCAGGTGACATGTAGTAAGGCGTACCAACGTATGTTTTGGCGAAATCGTTGGAAGAAGTAAGCATTTTGGCAAGTCCAAAATCACCAAGTTTGATGGTTTTTCGGCTGTCCAAAAGAAAGATGTTTTCAGGCTTGATGTCACGATGGATGATCACGGTCTCGGAGTCGATAGCAGGCTCGCTGCTGACTTCACCACCCGAAAAGAGATTGACTTTCTTGCAATCCACTCCATAATGACACCTGTGTAATGCCAATAATGTTTGTACTAAAACTTCCCAAACAAACTCTTCTGGTACGGTGTCGCCGTTTTTCTTGAACGTGCTAATGATCTGCCCGAGATCTCCACCGTCACAGTACTCCTGGTAAATATGAATGGATTTTTTGTCAGGAACATGATCGTGTCGAAGGTACTTGACAATGTGACGATGATTGAGTTCTCGAAGGATTCGGAGCTCGGAGATGATGTGGTTTCGTTCCTGAACGTTCATAGATGTGTACTCGATTTCCTTACGGACAAGAATGGCGCCATTATCACGTTGGCGGACTTTTCGGACCGTGCCAAATGAGCCTTTCCCAATCACCTCTAGCGGCTCGTACTCGTCGGCGATGGGCATTTGCACTGTTGTTTAGGAAGTGAGCACGAGATGTGAAATAGGCATGTTTATAAAGATTCCTAAAAAAGCTAAATGGTGCGGCTGCGCGCTATGGGCAGGAACACAAACCTATTTCAATAAGGTATAAACTTACCACGCGATTCTGGCGACGAATCCGCTGGGGTATTTTCTTGTACACCATTTTCTCAACTCATCGTAGCAAAGCACCATGGCGCCAAATCCAAGCGAAATAAAGTAATATTCCACTGGAACGCGTCCAGTGCCCATGGTGCGGTTAATTGCCGGAATGTAGTTAACGAAAAACGTCACTGCAATAGTGAACGGAATGGTAATAAACAAATACTTGTTTTTCAACGGAGTGTGCTGAAATACACTCAAATACCTCGTGCGTATGGCCAATAGGTTAAAGCACTGCATTATCACCAAATTGTTAAAGTAGATCAGTGATGACACGTTGATGGCATCGGTCACGTGAGGAAGACTTAGGTAAGTGCCGTAACTGGAAGCGAATTCAGAAAACTTGAAGCCACTTCTTTGTAAATTGATGAAGCCAAGCATAAATGAGGTGAAACTGTAGAAAGCGCCCACCGTAAAGTATGAATGTAAGAGTAATTTTCCATCCACCAAATGTTCTTTAGTGACGCTTCTTGGAGGCGTGAGAAGGAGATTTTCCTCTCCTTTCTCGTATGCCAAAATGATAGCATTGGAGCAGTCAGTGATACAGGAAATCACAATCATCAAGAATGATGATAACATTTGCGGCATTCCGCAAAGCACATTTAAAAGAACAGCCCAGAGTTCCGAAAACGTACCTGCAGGAAGCAAGTAGCCCACAGTCTTTTTCAAATTTTGAAATAAAAGACGCCCAAACTTCAATGCCTCAATGATAGAATTAAGTAAAGCATCTTCAGACTCTCCTTCACTCATTAATATCAAGTCTGATGCTTCTTTGGCAACGTCTGACGCGTTAATCAATGAAATTCCCACATCGGCTTGCTTCAAAGAAGGCGAATCGTTAATACCATCACCCGTCATTCCAATAATAATGTTATGTTTTTGAAATTGCTTGATAATCAACAATTTGTGTTCTGGTGTCGTTCTGGTAAACACAAGCTCTTTGTACCGGACTAAAACGGACCATTGGTTTTCTGTCAATTTGTTGATATCTGGACCTGTCACGCTGGCAGCTTTTTCAATAACCAACGGAATCTCTAGGGCTTTTTCTTCAAACAAGCTGTGAGCCACGATATCCCTATACTCATCAACATCCTCTGTTACAATTCCAATCTGCTTAGCAATTGATAAACCTGTGAGCTCAAAATCGCCGGTGATCATCACTGTCTTTATACCGGCCTGTCTTAATTTGTTAATGACTTGATCAACGTTCTTCCTTGGAGGATCTTCAATACCATACATTCCAATGAAGGTCAAGCCACCCGTAACTTCACTCCTCAAGGTTGTGATAGTATCAGCGTTTCTAGAAAGATCAAGTGAATCGCTGGAAACCATTTTAGAAGCCAATAATATCACACGTTTTCCCCGCTTAGACCACTCTTGTTGAATATCCACTAATTGCTGCCTGGTTTCGGCATCCATCTTTTCCTCGCTGCATCCAACACCTTGTTGCTGAACAATATAGTCACAATTTTTCAAGAGAATATCTGGAGCACCTTTGACAGTGAGGAGATAGCTTTTTTTGGCGGCCTTTGTGGGAAGGTCAATTCCAACTCCTGACCAAATCTTTTCGGATGTGACATCTTTGGCTTTCAAAAGCTTTGCCATGTACTTGTTTTTTGAATTGAAATTGATGGAAAAAACACTATCCCACTCTTTTTCGAACATATCTCGAGGCTGAATGCTGGAAACATACTCAAAGACCGCTTTGTCTGTAGCGTTTCCAACAGCTTTTCCATCTTGCGAAAGCATGGCATCGTTACACAACGATGAGATGGCCAAGAAATGGTTTGTGAGAGGGTTTTTGCAGTTGAAGAAGTCTGTTTTGATCTCTAAATCTTTAAGAGATAATGTTTTCAGTCCTTGGCAAACATCCGTGACAGACATGGCATTTTTGGTCAAGGTTCCAGTTTTGTCAAAACACAAGACACTCACTGCGCCTAAAGTCTCCACAACCGATAATGACTTGCACATGATTTTGCTTTGGCGCATTTGCTTTGCAGTAATGATCAAACAAGTTGTTAAGGCAACAGGTAATCCTTCAGGAATGAAAGAAACTGCCACAGAGACAATTGAGATAATTAGAGCTGGTACAGTAATCCAGTCGTGATGAACTTTTTTCAACCACGCAGCCCAAACAATTATCACAATGACAGATAAAGTCACAATTATGGAAGAAGTGAATATCACAAATTTAAGAATCTCCCACTGTAATGGACTTAAACCTTTTTTTGGAGCAGATGTTAATTTGGCAATTGTACCAAAAATAGTCTCATTTCCGGTAGATACCACCAAACCTTTTCCAGAACCACCCACAATATATGTGCCTTGCATTGCAATACACGTACTTTCCAAGTAATTTGAATTTATAGCATCTGAAGCCTCAGATCCAGCAATTGCATCAGACTCGCCGGTCAAAATGGATCTGTCAAAAGCCAAATCAGCAGAAGCCTCAAAGATTCTCATATCTGCTGGAACTTTGGCTCCAGCAGTGAGACAAACAAGGTCTCCTGGAACCAAGTCTTTGGATTCAGCAGAGATAGCGTGACCGTTGCGGATTATAACCGCTTCCTGAGGAATCATATCGTGAATAGAATCCATGACTCGAGAACTTGAGTAATCTTGGAAAAAGTTGAAGAGTGCCTGTAATAGGAAAATGGCTATTAAAATCAATCCCAACACCAAGTTAGCAATCTGGGGTGCTGGTTCGCCAAGTGGCTTCCAGCAAACAATGCATAGAATACCAGCAGTAAGAAGTAATGACCCAAAGCCACCAAAAAAGTAGACAAATAGTTTGTGCAAGAGACGACTGGGCGGTTTGGACTGCACATTGGGTCCATGGGCCCTCAACTTCGCTCCATACTCCGATTCCGTCAATCCCGAGTCCAAGCTAGTGTTGAAGTCATGAGCAATTTCTTCAGGCTTTTGTGAATGAAATGTAATAGATGAGAATTTGCTAGAAGCATTTTTCAAATTTCCATCCTCAATATCCGTATCAACTCGATGTGAGATCGTTTTGTAGACTGCCGGAAGAACTTTCTCTGGAGAAACACGCTCTCGTTTAGGGAAAATGGAATCCCGATCTGAAGACCGCCCAAAGGTGGTGTTTTTTCCAAATCTGTCCGAGGGGCGACCACGTTCAAGATCTATGGCAAATGGAAGAGAGGAGCGAACCTCACTAATACACTCCTCATCCCAATCTTCTTTTACCATAGAAAATTCACTTTCAGTCATTTTGATTAATCATTGAAAAGCCCCTTGGACTTGTCCTTTTATATTGAAAGCCAAAAAGGGGCCAGCGTCAATAATCCCTCAAATGGGCCAATGGAATTTCCTCATGTGTCAATGGAATTACATCATGTGCCAATGAAAAGACTCACTTGCCAATGGATTCGTTAATCTATCAATAAACTAATTCCGCCAATGAGAGTTTGAATTGTGAGGGATTATTTTGAGGCCGAGGGTTGTGAAGCTTTAGTGGATGATTTCGAACGGCTCAAGCTGTGCGGCTAAAGCCTGTCATTCTTCAATGTGCAGTGCGCGGGTCTCTGAAAAACAAATATGTAAGTTCACTAACAATACCGCTGGAAAGAGCAGAAAAAGCGGAAAAAAGCGGGAGAAATTATAGAGCTATAAATTCATTATGACTTTAAATTGATTTTGAAAATCTCGCCCGATTTGGAAGCGGTTGTGCCACGTGGTTATGGGAATCGCCTCATTTGGCTAAAGCAGTCTCGCGAACTTTGCATGCGCGTTCGTATGACGTGCACCAGACCACGACGAATGTTAAAGGATCCTGTATATAAACCACCATATCTTACAGTTTATGTAGAGCGTAGAGTTTCTATTGGCGATCGAAAGTCGTTCGAGTTCAAAAGATTATGGAAGAAATATGAGATCTAAAACAAAAACTTTTTTCTTTCTCTTTTTCGTATGAACTATAGAATTATCTAATTATTCCAATATTCCTATTTTTCGTGGTGAAAATCCCGCAAAAAATGGCTCGAAATTAAAAGGGGCATTTCCCTTTCGAGCTGGTGCGAAATTAGGTGCGGGATTTTTCGCGTAAAAATTTGCAACTTTCTGAGACTAGAGCGGTTCCTCGCACACTCTGCGACCCAAATATTCTTCACACCCGTACCTCTCGCTTTATAACAAGGGTTGATATTGAATAGGTAAATTTACTTAAAAGAAAGAAGAGGAAGATCCTGTATACTTCGTATAACTAGGAACTTAAGTGTAAACCAAATTCAGCTTTCCCCGTTCCATTAAATGTTCAAATGTAGTATACAATGGAGGACTTCGGCGGCTGTATACAGGAACCGAATAATGACTAACGCTTATTTAAGATACTCGAAAAAATAAACGACGATTTTTATCTCGAAATCTGTCAGAAATTAAACTACACCTGTATACACACTTGATCGAATGATAACTCCTAAGGTCGAAACCGCCTCTTCGCAGCCAATCAAATAGCCAACAGCCATTATGCAGTGCCCCATCTAAATCCGTTGCATTTTAGTAGCGCATTAAATCAACGTCCAAAATCAGGTTCCACTATTGACCTAAATTCGTAGTTGATGGACGATGTCCTAAATATTTATTATAAAAATTCAGGAAACGACCCGTGAGTCCTGCATACAAGCGGACAACGAGATAGTTGCAACTTGCCAAGAAATTGCAATTTTAAAGGTTATAAACTTCAACGCCATCCAGAACACCAAAAACTCATTGTTCATAAAGACTAAAAAAAAAACTTATACATTTGACTTTTCATTATGCACGAAGCTTCTCCAAATTTCCTGTCACGTTGACAATTAAACTTTTTGTCTCAGCGTCCATTATATTATTTTCTTTAACCATAGAGGTTATGGGAAACTCTTGGCATCAGCGCATTTTGGATCAAAGACCATATATAAGAGGAAAGGAATATATTCTGAAAATTCATGAAGTTTGCTCAATTGTCATTGATCGGTACTGTGGGCGCATTCTCTGTTACCTCATGCCATTCACATGGTTCAGACTATATGTGTGTCAACACAAAAGGTGAGGAGGGTTTTATTAAACCTGCACCTAGCCAGACAATTTCTAGCTATACCTCTTGTCATACCCATGACACAGCGACGTACTGCATGTACGGTTCCTCTGAGGTAGAGTTTATTGTGACCAACACTGATTCAGATTCTCATGAAACAGAATCTCATGGAACAGATTCTCATGAAATAGATTCTCATGAGTCTCATCCTCATGAATCAAATTCTCATGGATCACATTCTCATGAGTCTCATCCTCATTCTTCGATTCAAACAGCAGTGGTCACAGGCTGTCATCAACACGGCACTGATTATATGTGCTTGGACAAATATGGCAGAGAAGGCAAGATTTCTCCTTCTCCCACAAAAAAAGTTGAAAGCTTCACTGGGTGTCATTCTCATGCAACAGAAACATTTTGTATGGATGCCGACAACAACGAAGTCTCTTTTAGTGTTTCAGTATCAAGCAAAGAAAATTCAGATATGGATTGCCATTTTCATGCTGGGGTTGAGCACTGCGTAGCAAGAACTACCGAAACTTGTGAAAGAGTTGACCGGGATTACAATATTCCGTTACGAATAGGGCTCATCTTTGCTATTCTTGCCACGTCGCTTCTTGGCGCCTTAGGGCCTATTTTCATCAAGCGTCTTTGCCATGCGTCCTTAGATGGTGTTATATTCACCACACTTAGACAATTTGGAACTGGTGTGGTGATTTCTACGGCGTTCGTGCACCTCTTAACCCATGCGTTTCTCATGTTTTCTAATTCGTGTTTGTCTTTGGAATATGAGGCAACATGCAGTGCTATAGTCATGGCTGGATTGGTGGTTGCTTTTTCCGTGGACTTTATATCTAGAAAATTGGTTGCTTTGAGAAGTGTCTCTGTTAAAGCAGACCTGAAGGATGTCAGTTCCGAATTTAGTGCTGAACTTGATGTATACAGGCAAGATAAAATCAGCGTGCTACTATTGGAATGTGGAATTATATTCCATTCAGTTCTTGTTGGTATTACTTTAGTTGTTGCAGGTGATTCTTCGTTTATCACTTTATTTATTGTGATATTGTTTCACCAGATGTTTGAAGGCATTGCATTAGGATCTCGATTGGCTGAAATCGAGGCGTTTTCTTCGCTTGTGAAAAGCGGTTTGGGAATGATTTTTGCAATTACAACGCCAGTGGGAATGGCCATTGGAATTGGAGTTTTACAGTACTTTAATGGGAATGATTCCAGTACCATTATAGCGTTGGGGACATTGGACGCCTTATCTGCAGGAGTACTCATTTGGGTTGGGCTTGTGGAGATGTTAGCACACGACTGGATGTTTGGAGGTCTTCTTGATGCTGGCATGATTAAAACAGTATCAGCAATTGTTGGATTAGTGGCTGGTTTGGCGCTTATGAGTTTACTTGGTAACTGGGCTTAGCGCGCATAGAAAGGCGGCTGCAAATGCACACACTGCAGAAAGCCGTAACCCCATCAAATATTTATACACTGAATTTTGAAAAAAACTACAATAATCTAACCCTTAACCTAATCAATAAATATTTAGTACGTATACCTAAATGACTCATTCTCAAAATCAGTCAAATCGGCCCACACCTCTACAACCTGCTGATGCTCCTTTACCTCACCCATTTGCCGAGAATCCCGTCTCTTATTCCTGAAGTAATAAATAGCAGCAATCACAAGACACAAACCAAAACTAGCAGCTTGTGTGGCTAACATGGAAACTTTGGCAGGTATAAATAATGGAGCATCTGCTACTCGGTAGGACTGGGGGCCCACAATATTCCCAATGGCAAAACCGATACTAATATAAAAAGAAGTAACACCAATTTTCTTAGTGGATCCAGCCACGTTCGCCGAAGCCCAGGAGTAAACAATTGCAAGGGGAGCAGTAATACAATTGATCATGTAAATTCCCACCAAGAGTCCACCCTTATTTGTTTTAGGTAAGTATGATAACAAGGCTCCACCACAGATAGCGGGAAGTAAAAGGGCACAGATGGCTACAAATCTTGTAGTACCTTTCATGATGAAGTAGGTTGAAATCCACGAAGTTACCACACTAACCACTCCCGATGGCATATTCAATAAAGCAGCTTCTTGTGAAGAAAAACCAAAAGAGACAATGTCACGGGCGGAAAATGATGAGATGGTGTTGGAGGAAAATGAGATGGTGGCAGAGATAATCAAGTAAAGCCAGCACTGAGGGTCAATTAACATTTCAATCACGTGATTGGGCTTAAACTTGTGGCCGTTAATACCAATTTTGTCAATAGTCAATTTCTCTAAAAGAACATATTTCTCTTTGGGTGTAAGGCATTTGGTGGTTAAAGGCTCAGAAGGGATAAAAGCCACAAAGTAAGCACCAGCCAAAATGTTCATGAAACCAACTACCAAAAATAACACCCGCCAGCCTTGGAAGGTCGTGCTAGTAATTTTTTGGAATAAAAACGATAACAAGCCGCCAAAAATTTGACCAAAACCCAATCCAGAGTAAAAAATCCCAATCCGGAAAGCACTCTGGGCACGGTCGTAGAAATTGGTAGTAAGAAGCACAAGACAAGGAATAATTGCTGCTTCACTGAAGCCCAAAAGAATTCTTAATGCAAGCATTCCACTGAAATTTTGAGTAGCCGAACAGCACATGGTACAAATTCCCCAAATTATAACATTACATCCCAAAATAAGATGGACGGGGAATTTCTGTAAAAGAAAAGCTTGGAAAAACTCGCCCACTATGTAAGCCACAAAAAAATAGGTTGCAATATCGGAAAACTGATTGCCAACAAACTTCAAGTCTCGTGGCATTCCCATGACATTAGAATAATTTAGCGTGACTTTATCAAGGAATTGCAAGAAGTACACGAATAACATGGGAAACAAAAGCATTTTATCGAGCTTACGAGTAACTTTAGAAATCCGAACATCTTCAGGATTGGCTTCAAAGTCGAAGTTTTGGATGTAGTCCAAATTGGCGTTGTTAACACGAGGCGAGATTTCTTCAGTGCTGCCCACACTATGCTCATCTGTAGTGACTAGGATTTTTTTCAGCATGGTAAATATTGGAAAAATATTGGAGAGTTATTGGAGAAATATTGGGAGCGAAATTCGAAATATTTATATTAAATTTGAGTGTGATTGTGGTTGTAGATCTGTTGCAGATGTGGATATATTAGGGCTCACAGGTTTCATCTTTATATTGAGGCGCGCAGCTGATAAGATAGCGTCGCAAGTAGCGAAACTTGCCGGGGTCGCAAATACCGGCGTTTATTGCGAAATGCGCACGGTGCTGCTGCTGCTGCCGGACTGCACCTAGCACTTGCCGCCTCATGTTATATCAGCCATTAATCGCTCTTATCTACAAGCCCCAAAAGAAAATGACCATTTCCGAATGTATCTTGGTGACTGGCGCCACCGGCTTTATTGGGGCTCACTGTGTGGCGCTTCTCTTGGACCGCAACTATAGAGTCAAGGCCCATTGCCGGTCCATGGAGAAGTATATGCGCTTGAAGAATAGCGTGTCTAATTCCAAATACCAATTACTTGAACCTGCTATTGGTTCCGACATTTCCAATGAATTGGAATTAGTGCAACTTATGAAGGATTGTACGGGTGTGATACATTTGGCATCTCCATTTAAGTTTGCTGTGGCTGATTTCGTGGCTGATCTTCTTACTCCAGCTTTACAAGGAACTCAAGCGGTAATGAATGCTGCAAATAAGAATTCTACTGTAAAACGTGTGGTTTTAACTTCTTCTTTTGCTGCAGTCTACGACGCCTCTAAAGGACCTCAACCTGGGGTGGTTTTGACTGAACGTGATTTTAGTCCTTTAACCTGGCAAGATGGCGCCACCACCAAAGATCCTGCGGTGGCGTATCGAGTATCCAAATCAATTGCTGAAAAAGCTGCGTGGGATTTTATTCGTGAAGAAATGCCTTCTTTTGATTTGTGTGTATTGTGTCCTACTATGGTGTTTGGACCACTCTACTCCACCAAAATGATCAACGACTTGAACGAGTTAAATTTCAGTAATCAGTTGATCTCGGGCTTACTTAAGACTACACTGGATACTGTTCCTCCTACGAAAAATCCCGTTTGGGTCGATGTCCGTGACTTGGCTGAGTATCACGTGGCTGCGTTACAGGCTCCGGAAGCATCCAATGAACGCTTTTTAATTTCGGCTGGTGATTATGATAATCAAACCATTGTTGATATCTTGCATCGTCATATGCCCGAAAAAGTCCGCAGAAAAATTCCCCTTGGTACTCCAGGCAAAACTTCAAGTGGCCTGCACTTCACCACCGACTCATCCAAAGGTGTAAGGGTTTTCGGTATCCAGTACCGTTCCCTAGAGACCAGCATAGTAGATTTGGCTTTGCAACTATTGGAATTTGACTAAAAAAGGATCTGATTCATAATGTATAAGAATGGAAATTATGAATGAAATCAACTCCCAAAGTAAATCACTCCACGATTTCATTGAGAACTATCTTAAATTAAGCTATGGACTCTACTGATTCATTAATTTTGTAAAGAATAAAAATATTTAGATTTTGGATGATTTTCAAAACTGCTTTACAATTACCTTATAAATAATGACCTTTATTATCCAAATACTTCTCAAGAAATTTCACAACTTGGCAAGTTCATCAATATGTTTCTTCATATCATAGCCACAAACCTCCTCGATTGTAAGCTTATTTTCATCATTGAGACCTGTCGCTTTGGAACTCCAACCGATTCTCTCGTTG
Source organism: Metschnikowia hibisci (assembly GCA_002374725.1). NCBI lineage: Eukaryota > Fungi > Ascomycota > Pichiomycetes > Serinales > Metschnikowiaceae > Metschnikowia > Metschnikowia hibisci. The sequence continues at coordinate 5,326 of NLAP01000006.1, read as the reverse complement.
AGGTTTTCCCGTGCACGTAACGAGGCCTGCTGAATCCGGGTCACACGTGGCTTTCTTTCCTTATCATAAAGATCTAAACCTTGAGCAACGTTGAAATTGAATCTCTTCAGGAATATGTATCCCAAAGCTCCTGCATCCTCAAACGCTGCACATGCTCCTTGTGATTGATCTGGCATCATAGCATGGCAAGCGTCTCCTAACAAACCTACTCCTTTGGATCCATCCTCGCTGGCCTTGTAAAAATAGGGAAGTGGCTCATGCACATAGAGCCGCCACTGCTTTATATCGTAGCCACACTCCACAAATAGCTTTTTCAATTTCGGGTCCAAACCAGGAACAACGTCCAAAAGTTGTTGCACCAGAATTTCATTGTGCCAGCCATCCTTGACATCCTCAGGGTTGGCAGCGTAGAAACAGTAGCACGATACCACGGATTTGTCTGAACATGGTGACAACACTATTTTATTTTTGTCTGATCCGCCCCAAAATTCAATAGCTGCATTATTAGAAAAATCTGCAAGTCCCAAACTTTGCACCTTTTCTGTGTCGAACAAAACACGTATACATGAAGAGTCTTGGTTTCTGACCTGTGGAGTGATACCCAATTGTGGCTTGGTTAACGAACGAATTCCATCAGCAGCAATTATCAAATCAACGTTGATCACGTGTCCGTTTTCAAATCGAACCCGACCACAATTGTAATCCACTTCCACTGCCTTATGATTGACAATGAGCTCACATGGAGATCCCTCACCTTCAGAAGAAACGGCATATCTTTTCAACACATTGTGAATGTCAATGCGGTGAAAATTATAGTAGGGGAAACCAAATTTTTCTTTATAATCACCCAAAGAGTAAATTCCTTCAACCTCTCCAGTTTTCCAATCGTGTCTTATCAAATCCTTTAAGATTACAGGATTGGCCTCGGAAGGATCAACTCCCCACTCATGCAACCATTTACCACCATTAGAAGCACAAGAAAGCGAAGCTCCGACTTCGCCTGCGTAGTCGTATCTTTCGTAGATCTTGACGTTATGGCCTGCTCTTCTCAAAGCAATAGCTGATGCGAGGCCGCCGAGCCCGCCTCCAAGAATAGCCACATCAAGCGGTTTCCATGAATATGCAGTCATTGTAAAATGTCAGTTATGAATAGATGGCTGACAAGAAATGGGTATGTGACAAGTAGTCTGCGACCTAGGCGATATATATCGTTGCGGAAGCGCGAAAAAGGTACCGGTGTATGTGCAGTCTATCAGGATGCATGCGTCAAAAAAAAATTCCGGGGCGGATGCAGGCTATCTGCGATAAGAGCGCGGCGCAACTGAGAAAAGTCGCCGGTAGTGCAACTAGAACATAACCAAGCCGGGGAATTCATAGAACCGGATTCGCGCCCAATTGATTCCGTCACTTTCCTCTCGGTCACGGCTCCACACGGTGAGGAGAAGTTTTTCAAATTCACCAATGTAATTGAATCGGAGCTTCTTTTTGATGGAACGAATGCGCAGTAAGATATACTGACGATCCGGAGGTTCTATGCACACCACACCAGCCATGATTAAGGGAAACAAAAGACCAGTTTCAATTTCCGGGATATTTTCAATTGATTTGAGTGATCGTAGAATGATTGAGAGACACGCTAAAATTCGAGAATCTCTTCTGTTATAGCCTTCGCGAATCTGATGAAGTCGTAGAAAAGATGACCATTGGAGCGCCAACCAATACGAAGAGAGGGAAAATTTATCAGGATCCACATCACCAGTTAACAGAAAATTATCGGCGAGTTCGGAGCGGCTAGGCGTCCATTTCTGAAGACGCATTTCGATTAAGTTGGCCAAAGACTCAAATTGTTTTTCATGCGCCACAGTTTTATGACGATTTGTTCGGAGCCCAGCAAGAGTTGAAATATTCCCCATAATTTTAAAAAGTTCACCGGCCAAACCATAACGGAATCCAAACTTGCAATTTAAAATATCCTCCACGTGATTACCTTCGTAATTCAAATATGGGTTGCTCTTAGTACGGTCAATGTATGGTGTCGCGCATGTGCTAAGGGAAGAAATGTGGTCTAGGTAGCAAAATAGTTGGATTGAAAGTGGCGATACTTTTGAAACCTTATTAAGCCCGCCACGTACATGAATGATTTCCAGACCTTTTTCGAGAGCACTGCTCCAGTAAAGTGAGTTACCTTCGAAGATCTCCTGGATTGATACTAGGCATAAACTAAGAAGCACATTTTCTGTGTCATCGAAGAAATCATCATTTTTGCCTGCTAAACAACTCTGTGCCTTAGCTCGGAAATAAGCCGCATCCCGAATTATTTCATCTTCTCTAATACTGGAGCTGTTAAGTCGGTGAGAGCTTGCAATAGCTATAATGGGATACCGAACTCGACTATCCACAAGACCAAGTGGAATAACCGTGGCCAAGAACCGCGTAGTGGTCTTATCCACAAATAGCAGAGCTGAAACTTCGTTGATAAAATAGCATAAAAGTTCGCCTTCTTTTGGTGGGATATTCAATGAGTTGATCATGCATGATTCAAGAATGCTTCGTTTTTGCTCCTCGTAAACAGAATCAGGCATATCTGGCGACGAGTGTTCCAGCTCTGTAGCTAAAAGTTGATTTTCCATGAGAGAGTCAAGAAACATTTTTTCCGTGGTATTGAGCAAATTTATCGGCGTCATGGCCGACTCCACCACGTGGCTTAAATCTTCCGCTTCCATCTTCTGTGAATTCTCCATTTTCTCTTTCTCGGTGGAATCTAGGAATCTGCCTTCTTCTTCTTCTTCATTTTCTTCTAGATCTCCATGATCTTCTTTATTAAATTCTAAAATTTCTCTGCCTCTTCTTCTCGGTTCAAAATAATCCCTTTCCATTTTTGGGGTTTCCCACATCCACCGTATTCCCCCATCGGAAAGTACCAGTCGCCCACACTCTTCCTTTGTTTCGGGATAACAACAGATCCGTTCTTTTTTCACACAATTAAGGCAACTGGGCCGAGTTTCGTCACACTTTTTCTTCTGCTTTCGGCATGGAAGACACCCGTTGCGACTATATTTGCCCCGAACCAAGGCAATTTCGGGGCCTCTGGGCCGGCCGTTTTTCTTTACCTCCCGCTCAATGACGCATGGTACCTGATCCTTGATACATCGATCACAGGGATCTCCACCTTGACACAATTCCTTGCGTTTGTGACACCGGTCACAAGATCTCTTCTTCATGGAGTTGATGTTACTTTCTGTAAATGCGCGATAAGCACACTAAATGTCCTGTGTGCAGTCCGAACATTAAACTGACAAGCGGTTTAATCGGTAAAATTTTAACATAAATTTTTTTTTTTTTTTTTCAATATGCTTAAATTAATTTTTCTTGGCTCCAAATTATTATTACATGTAACCAGCGATTTTTGAAACTATCAATCTACTGTGACCGTGTTCCAAAGTTACTTTCAATATGTGAATTACCCTATAGATACACTTAGCTATTCGATTTAATATACAAAATTCGACAAAAGGAATATCAATTTATCTGCACTCCAATACCAAAAATCTCCTCTATTTTTTCCGGATCGAAAGCAATGGTGAGTCCAGGTCCACCTTAATCTTGGTGATATCGTGCGCATCAATACATGCCTGTCTGGATAAAAGCACAGCCCCAGCAGCACGTGCCTTAACAATGCTGCAGTAATTAGAAGCTGTACATTCCCACAGCTGAGAACCGCCCAAATATTTATCAATTTCTCCCATAAAATCGCTTACATCAGTTATTCCGTGGTTGGCGGCTTCTCCGCGATACATTGTCATGGCGTGCGCTGCATCTCCCATAAGCAAAACACGACCACCTTTTGTATCCCATTGTACTTGCGGCCAGTCAGCTAACTTGATTTCAACCAATTTCAGCGAGTCTCGTGCCGCCCTTTCCACCATCGCGTAAAGTTCGGGGTGCAAATCCTTAGCATTCTTCATAAGCGCAGCGGCCTTTTCCTCTGGAGTACCAAACGGTTCGTTTGTATCTTGAACTTTCCATGAAAGATTAACCTGTGCATAATAAACGTCTTTTTGTTTGGTATAGTCTGGAGTAGCAAGCATGGAGAACCAGAAAAACGTGTCTGTGGTTGGCACAGTTCCTTGGAATAATAAGGGATCGAACAGGGCGGCGATCTTGTCTGTTTCTGCCTTGGTCATTTGAACCTTGGCTCCACAAAAGCGAATAGGCAAGTAGTTGAGTTTACCGCTTTCTCCACAAAGTAGACGCCGTGTTGATGAATTAGAGCCCTCGCAGCCTAGAAGAACGTCACCTTCAAACTTACGTCCGCCTTCACAAGTGATTACCACTCCCAGCGCCGTTTCGGTAATTTCTGCAAGCTTACAATTCCATTGGACGTCAATTCCCTTTAATAATGCCCGCCGAATCTGCTCACGTCTGACCCTTAATCTTTTGGATGGTGGAATTGTAAGTACACTTTCTCCGGTGGCGGCATTGATGTACTTAAAATTGCCAGTATCATGTTGATGAAAATTTTTCCGAACCTGGGCATTGTAAATTTCGTCAACAAGATCTTCAGGTAACAAGTTCAAGAAGCTGTTAAGTGCCCAGTGTAAGGTAATGGCCCAACCAGCGCTTTCTCTGAAATGGACGTCGGAATCACGGTCAAAAATCACAAATTCTACCCCACGAGCTTTAAGAGCCTGGGCTGTTAAAAGCCCAACGATGCCTGCACCGCTGATAACAAATTTTTTGGGTGTAACTGTCATGATGCGGAATAAAGGCAAGCTATAGCTATCTTTATAGCGCGCCGGGGTTGCCTTATCGGCCTGCACACGGGCCGCGTCGCAAATGGAATAAACCCTCCGGCTGGTTTCCGCGCCGGCGGAAATCTCCTTATATAAGTGAGATTACATTTCCGTCTTGGGCTTCGATATCTTTAACTTCACAAAACTGAACCTGAATTTATTACTACAATATGCTTTCCGGACACGAAGCCCTTAACCCGATCCATCCCGATGTCTTGGCCAAAATGGACCCTGTGTTTGTCAAGATGTATAATGAGCACGTGGCCAATATTCCTAATAAGCCCATTGATCTCATGAAGCTCCGGGCAAACTACTCCAAAATTTACTCCTACGGTACAGGTTCATACCCTGAAATTAAAAACATCGTGGATACAACATTTCCGTCATTCGATGGCCACGACGTTGGTATCCGGATCTACCGCCCTAACGATGCAGCCGCTGACGAAATTCTCCCTGTACACATTGACTTTCACGGAGGTGGCGGTGGATTGGGTGATTTGGAAACTGAAAAACATATTCTCTGTCATTACGTG